>CM044436.1:25965488-26006628 GCA_024363595.1 Xenopus borealis | reverse complement strand
TATTACAAGATCCAAAAGAGAGTTATTCCTAGTAGGTTCTTGAAGGAGCTGGGATAAAAATGATGCTCTGCATTGCCATAATTTATCTGCTTTTACATGGGAACCTTAACATTCAATAAAAGTGACAGAATGTTTGTGTGAACCAGGACTTGATTGTTTCCCAACTGGGGTAAAATCCAAGCTCTCCAAGCTTTTCAGATACACAATGAGGACAAAGGAAGATAGACAAACACTGTTTGGGAATGACTGTGTGCATCACATAGATAGTGACTACTGGGCCAATAAAAAAGCAGCTGGCAAACCTGTACATATTTCAGCTTTGAAGAAGTGTGGTGTAGAAATGCTGAAATGTTTAAATCATCAAGTATTAAACTAGGGTTTCTCTACCTGTGCACCCCCAGGGACCACGAATCACCCCTTATCCGATTATCTACATAATAGTCATACTTTGTGGGGAATGTAAACATTTTTGCCCACAGGAGCACTCTGCATATCGCTTTAAGGAAAATAGCAATGTCAGTTGCGGATTAATTTGCAAAGGATTTCTATTCATGTTTAATATGCTGATCTTGACCAGTCTGAATGAGTAGGATGCCGTTTGTTATGTAAGAAAGATGTTTTATAATCGGTAGTTGACACCAAAAAGACTTACAGCAAACAGGGAGCCTTAAAAGCCCTTAATTGAACCCTTACTTCTGTCCCTTAACTCCAGACCTCTTGAAAGACTAGCATACAAGGCTAACAGAATTCCTACTCACTGCATGTACCAAGTGATTCACTCAAATTAACTCTGCAAAAACCAAGAGTTACTTCTTCTTCTTCTAGATCTTTATGATGTCTTAAGTTAAGCTGACCATCCCCAACTACCTTCTTTTTTCTTAGGGTCAAAGTCTTTCCTGAGTTAACCTTTTACCTTTCAGACCACACAATCAGAATCCCCTGTTTAGATTAATACTTGTGTTTGTCATGCTACATTAAAGGTGCAGAACTTGGTCACCTCCTTTATACAGTTACACCTATTATTTATTAGTTGTACTTAATTATCAGGCTTCGGTATATATATTTGTCCAATTCTCCTTCTCTCGTATTTCCCATTACTAAGACCACCTCTCTGCTGTATTGTAATGAATGCCACACTGATAGCTAAAACAACACATTACAAAACAAAAATCTTAATATTACACCAATGGACCTTTTGTAAATATCTCCATCGGAAACAACATGCAACCAGTGATTAAGGTTTGTTTTTTTTACATTGTAGAACTCCCAATATCCTTGTGTTTATAACTTAAAACAGCACAAAGTTTAATTGCTGTTCTCCCTTCACTTTTTTTTCTTAAAGAAATGGGCAATTATTACGGACGATATTAAATAACAACTGTATACCTACTAGGGTGACTCTGTTCTGAGGAAAAAACCCCAAATGTGGGTTTCTCTGAACCTATTCAATTTTATTTTAGATAAGGGTGTCCAGTAAGGTGCTCAAGGTGTAATCTAGGTATTAATCTTAATAAACAAAGAATTATGTTTGAATCTATGGTATTTATCAGCTTGTATACTTGGCAAGTGAGGAGTTCATGTCTGCCAGAGTGCTGAGCTAAAGGAAAACCCTGGAAATGTAATTGCCTATATATAACAGTCTTGAGCCAGCATATCAATAATGTCAATTTAAGTCAGCGTATTCTCTCTTTCTTTGAAACCTTTATCTTACCTTTGGTATGGTTCATCAACATACAAGCTGGGGTCGGTGACATCTTCACACTGTGCGCCAAAGCCGTTTGTTGCCATACAGAAAGCTTAATTACAGAGATAATGGCATTTAATCCATTCGCCCATTTATTCTTGTGGAAGCACTTATGACAGTGAATAATGTGCTGGGAGATACGTTGCTAAGAATGACAAGTCTAAGGTGTATACACAAAGTACTTAGCGTATGCCTGTAACAAAAGATCTTACTTTGGTTGTTCTGCATCTTTGTGACGAGGCAGACATTGAGCTTCCATTGTAAGTACTTGGATGATTGTGATGTTCCAGCTCACAGATCGGGAAATGGGCAGACAATGAGAGATCCAGGGCTGCCTTAGAAAGATTTGTTTTGTCTGTAAGTGCATTTGTCATTCTGAATGTCATCAACATTTCCGTGCTGGGGTGTTTTGCTGCAGACAACGTATGGAAGACTTAATCATGAATCTTAGAGATGTTTTTACGATAGGGTTCAGCTATCTATTGCAAACAAGCATTCCATTACCTGTTCCGATGTTCCAATGGTAGTCACAGAAGGGACATACCTCCACATAGGGCTGGTGTGCGTTTGTGGCCAATGATTACTATCAAGGATGAAATGGTACTATGAAATGGGTCTTTATCCAAAAAACAGTTGTCAATATAACAGTAATACTACTTAGGCAAACCAAAATACAAAAACTTCGACAAGGCAATCTATAGTTGGACATATTGCTCCCAAGGGAGAAAGTATTGTTATTTTATGACAGTATCTTCCATTACTGAGTTCACAGAATGGTACTATTAAATAGTAATATTAATGGCTGTTCATAGCATAGGGAAAGGTGTGCTCTGGGCTTTAAACCAGAATGGTGTATTCAGTGGCACAAGACAGCCCTGTATTGGATGATTCCCCTGAGCAAACATTAAGTACACCTCAAACGTGAAAGGTGGACAAACTTTTGAGCACCATACTGGACAGAGCTAGAAACTTCAAATGGTGGGAAAGATCCATTGTGAGCAAAAATCATGCTGGGATGCCACATTTTTTTGCACCTTGGCAGCCAAGTAAATGGGTCCTAGGACCGTGAGACTGCAGATAGTGACTAGATGAGCATGCTTACATCTGTCATTTCATTAACAAACTAAAGTTGAACAACCCTCACCCTCTCTTCAATACAAAAGGCTCCTATAAGTGAGATTATTGATTGTGTTCTTGCCTCTAACCAAAAGATGGCTCCTCTGTATTGTTGCCAGGTACGTGAGGCACATTCAGATTCATTCATGGCTCTGCTGAGTGGAAGTTAATGTAGGCAGGCACCTTGCACCATGGGATTTATGACTGATGTTAGTAGTGCTGACATAACAAAGGCATACGACAGTAAGGACAGGAAGCTGTAAGTCTAAATCAGCCACAATGCTGTAGTTACTAGAAATAAAGGAATTACAGGTATGTGTTATAAAAAGAAAGCCCTGAATGGCATGAGCTTCAAGCTCTCCATAGAAAACTGCATACCAAGGCAAAGAATGATTGTCAAAAAAAATGTTATCCAGAATGGTTGGGATCTTTCCGAAATTTCCGTAATTTGGATCTTCATACATTAAAGGAACACTAACATAAATTTTTTTTTTTAAATGGGTTTTTTTTACGAAAATAAACGAAAACAGAGATAATTTTTTTAAATCGGTACGTTTTTAATAAGAAATTACTTAACGATTCTTTGCATGCGCTCCCCTTCTGAGATAGCAAAATGGCGACGATCCAACTTGTAGCGCTCAGTTTCTTCTCCCTGCCTTCTATAGGAGATAGGAAGGGAGGAGAAATTGAGCGCAGCACATTGGATCATCGCCATTACAGAAGAGGAGCACATGCAGAGAATCGGTATTTTCTTATTAAAAACTTACCGATTTTAAAGATTTATCTCTGTTTTAATTTATTTTCTTTAAAAAAAACAATTATTTTAAAAATAAAAAATTATGTTTGTGTTCTTTTAAATCTACGAAAAAATCATGTAAACATTAAATAATCCCGATAGGCTGGTTTCGCTTCCAATAAGGATTAATTATATCTTAGTTTGGATCAAGTACAAGCTACTGTTTATTATTACACATTAAAAGCAAATTATTTCTAAAAACTTGAATTATTTGGATAAACTATAGTTTATGGGAGACAGCCTTTCTGTCATTTGGAGCTTTTTGGATAATGCGTTTCTGGACAATGGATCCCATACCTGTACTTATAAATAGGGATGGCGCGAACCGCGGAAAAAATGTTCGCGAACATATTCGCGAACTTGCGACAAAACGCGTGAACGGTTCGCGAACGTCGCGAACCCCATAGACTTCAATGGGAAGGCGAACTTTAAAAGCTAAAAAAGACATTTCTGGCCAGAAAAATGATTTTAAAGTTGTTTAAAGGGTGCAACAACCTGGACAGTGGCATGCCAGAGGGGGATCAAGGGCAAAAATGTATCTGAAAAATCCAATAGTCGCAGCCACTGAAGCACAGAAAAAATATGCCATATAAATGCTGAAAATAGTCGCAGCCACTGAAGCACAGAAAAAATATGCCATATAAATGCTGAAAATAGTCGCAGCCACTGAAACACAGAAAAAATATGCCATATAAATGCTGAAAATAGTCGCAGCCACTGAAGAACAGAAAAAATATGCCATATAAATGCTGAAAATAGTCGCAGCCACTGAAGCACAGAAAAGATACAGGATTAATATATTAAGGATTAAAATTAAGGATTAATGTATGGCAGTTGTTTGAAGAACAGTAGATTACTAGCCAGCAAACTTTCAACTGTCCCTGAAATCACTAACAGCTCTCTCCCTACACTAACTCTTCCAAGCAGCACACACAGACAGAATGAAAAAATGCTGCAGGGCTTCAGTTTATATATGGAAGGGGAGTGGTCCAGGGGGTGTGGGAGTGGTCCAGGAGGGAGAGCTTCCTGATTGGCTGCCATGTATCTGCTGGTCTGGGGTGAGAGGGCAAAAAAAAGCGGCGACTATGCGCGAACCCAAAATGGTGAACGTCGCGCGACGTTCGCGAATATTCTGCGAGCGCGAACAGCGGATGTTCGCGCGAACAAGTTCGCGCGCGAACAGTTCGCGCCATCCCTACTTATAAACCTGTGTAATGAATTTCTTGTCTGTAAAATTCCAATATAAAAAAGATATGCACCTTTATAAATACCATGATAAGATCTTGCGCAAAGGGAACACACACTGCTCTATTTTTCATTTATTTTATAAACATTTTTATACTAGTTTTCAGGCGTGTTGGGCAGTGGGTTTGGCACTATAAATGTTGGGCAGTGGGTTTGGAACTATAAATGTTGGGCAGTGGGATTGGCAATATAAATGTTGTAATTCAGTTTATTAACTTTCATAAATCTGCCCCCCAAATCTGCCCATGACAAACTCGTTTTCATTTTATTGTGGTTTTTCTAACATGGGTTTGTTCCTGTCTACTAAACTGCTAAACAGAATCGGAGCACATTTTTGTTTATTGGAGGATGTGCATAAAATCACTGAAATAAATCCAAAAAAGCAATCTGCTCCTGTCTGAAAATACAGTGCACTGCGCTGGGTTTGGGTGCCAAGTGCTGATCGTAGAGAATAAAGGGATTATAACTGCCAGCAAAATGATGGCACTGATTTAAGAACATAGGTGCTAAATTGTGCAGCGGCATTAGCAACCAGTCTACAATTAGTTTGGAACAGTCTACTATAAATTGGAAAATGAAATGCAAGACCTTACTTTTAATGCAAGATCTTGTAATAACTGCACCTGAACAACATACTCACTACCACCCATACCCACTGCTTGCCACCCATACGCCTCTGCTGCTTACCCCAAGTTATGGGGGTAATAATATTAAAAGGAAACTGTCATGGTAAAACATGTTTTTTTTTTAATGCATCAGTTAATAGTGCTACTCCAGTAGACTTCTGCACTGAAATCCATTTCTCAAAAGAGCAAACAGATTTTTTTATATTCAGTTTTGAAATCTGACATGGGGCTAGCCATTTTGTCAATTTCCCAGCTGCCCCTGGTCATGTGACTTATGCCAGCACTTTAGGAGGGAACTGCTTTCTGGCAGGCTGTTGTTTTTCCTTCTCAATGTAACTGAATAGTACGCAGTGGGACATGGGTTTTACTATTGAGTGCTGTTCTTAGATCTACCAGTCAGCTGTTTTCTTGTGTTAGGGAGCTGTTATCTGGTTACCTTCTCATTGTTCTTCCCTGGGTGGGGGAAAGGGAGGGGGTGATATCACTCCAACTTGCAGTACAGCAGTAAAGAGTGATTGAAGTTTATCAGAGCACATGTCACATGACTTGGGGGAGCTGGGAAATTGACAAAATATCTAGCCCTATGTCAGATTTCAAAATGAAATATAAAAAAATCTGTTTGTTCTTTAAAAAAAAATGGGTTTCAGTGCAGAATTCTTCAGGAACAGCACTATTAACTGATGCATTTTGAAGATTTTTTTTCCCATGACAGGATCCCTTTAATAATAGAAAGAGGAGAGCCACATTGGGGATTGGGTGGGAGATTTGAATCTCCTGCCTCCCCAGTCCCAAATGTAGCTCCAATCCATATATTACAAACAGTATATGTAGATGGGTGTGGGAAGTTTATGAGGTGCAGGCAGGGGAGAGGGGATGGGGTGAGAGGGTGTACTTTTGCCAGTATATTATCTGACCACTTGATTCATGGGTAATTTTTGTAGCTATGCATGATGGCTGGATTTCTAAACTATGGTGCACACACTTGCAATTGGAGGAGTAGAATTGCTTTTCTCTTACAGTACCTACAGTTATTTCTGTGTGCCAATAGTAGCAGCACATACAGTATAATAAAGGTCATATTGTAGACAGGGGAGTAAAGAATGTGTGGGTGAGGGGTGGACATTTTAACTGACTAACCTAAGGATATTAATTCTGCCACAAATTACTAGTTTGCCATTGAAAGATCATTAAAAGAAAATAATTACAAGCCAAGGAATTTTTTTTTAATACTACATACAAGCCTCCATTGATCCTCACCCATTGGAATAACAGACTCGTATTTCAGCTTTAATGTCTTTTTCACATTTCCTGAACTATAAAACAGCGACGGCAGTTAAGCAAAGTATGCAAGTTCCATATAACACACTGGGGATGCTTTAATAAAGGACAGAAGCAGTAATGTTTACTACTCTAATGTATTTTTGTGGATTTGCCTGATTAAACATTTAAAATAAAAAAGTTGTTTAGAAATGGAAATTTAGAAGTAAAATGTCACCAGAAATGCCATTATTTCAGTAACATTTCAACAAGTTCAAGAACAGTAAAAAAAATCAATGGCAAGTGAAATATCCATTTTTTCCCAAAAGAAGTTCTTTACCTTCCCATAGGAAATAACGGGGTTTCATCAGGTCTGAACTCGCAATCGCATTTCCGTGATATTTTGGTGAAAACAAAAGAACAAAAGGTCGAAGTTGAAATTGTGTCAAACTTGTATCAGAATGAAGCCTATATGTTGAGGCTGGCATTTTCAAGTAGCCAATGTTAGAAAAAAAGAGTTGCATCTGCAAACAACAGTTTCCGTATCTTTGACTTATTTTTAAATGGCACTTTATTTTTATGTAAACTGAATGCTTTAAGTACAGAAGATGAAGAACCTTTAAAGAAAACTACAGTTTACCCAAAAAAGTAAAGGGATTTGAGGGGTTGGATTCCCTTTTAATCAACAAATGATGAAATATTCAGTGGCCTATTAAACTAGGGATGCACCAAATCCACTATTTTGGATTCGGCCGAACCGCCCCGAATCCGTTGTGAAAGATTTGGCCGGATACCGAACCGAACACTAATTTGCTTTGCAAATTAGCGAGGGGGAGGTCAAAAGAAAGCCGCTCACCTAGTGCGTGGCACAAAAAAAAGTTTAGGTCCTTGTTTTGTGACGAAAAGTATTCGGATTCGGTTCGGCCAGAGGAGCTCATATCATCACAAAATGGGCTCCTTCAGAGGTCGCCTGAGCACAAATGCTCAAGTCCAACCATACTAGACAACTATTTCAGGTTGTCGCTTGAAAACCTCAACTGTTTCGGATTGTTGAGCAAAAAATACAAATTTTTCGGATTTGACGCCCGAACATGGTTTTTTTTTGAGAAACCATGGAAAAGCTCAACCGTTTGAATTATTGTACAAAACCCAGCGCAGACAATAATATCTTTAAATTGCAAATAGGACCTTGACAGGTTGAATATGGAGTATTTTTTAATTCAGACTTTTTGCAGCCTTGGGGTATAATAAATCTCGAAAATTCAAGGGTTTTTTTCCCATTAAAATTTTGGATTTAATAGTTTTTACCAGGTCAGGCTTTAATAAAAAAAAATCCTAAAAGACAGAACTTTGTCCATTTATCAGTTTGTGACCTAAGATGTATGTTTGGCCCTGGTTTGTGTACACGTGCGTGAATCCTATGATCCCAGGGGGTGGTCCTTAAAGGATAACTTAACCCCACAACTAATGAAAACCCTACCCTCCATAGCTCCCCTCTTTAAGTCTTTAATTATCCTCGATGCAGAGTCAGTGCAGCAGAGCTAACAAGTGCCATCTTCAGCTCTTCAGTTATCTTTGTTAAGTAAGCGGCGTATAGTCACATGCGCAGATGGAGCAGTCTTCCGCTTCGTGATAACTGTGCATGCGCAAAAAGTGGCACAATTTATCGAGGGGTAATTAAAGACTTAGGGGCATTTACAGGTATTAACAACTGTGTGTGTGGGGGGGGGGGACTGGGAGGGGAGACTGTGGAGGGTAGGGGGTAGGGGTTTTCATTAGTTGGGAGGTTTAGATTTCCTTTAATTCTTACTACCCAAATGGCACATACTACTATACAATACTTCTAAAAATGTATAGAGGGAAACCTTGATTTTAAGTTTTCCTGCATTTTACATTTTTATTTGTGGTCCCACCAATTTATAATGCATTTGACATAATTTTTTTCCTGGTCCCCTGAAAAATGTAAAATGGTTTATGATTCACATATGTGCAGTTTTATGTTGTACATTTTTACAGAGACCAATATTATTTGGGGGTTGGCAATATAAATGTTGGGCAGTGGGTTTGACACTTTCAATGTTGGGCAGTGAATTTGGTACTATAAATATTGGGCAGTGGGTTTGGCACTACAAATGTTGGGCAGTGGGGTTGGCACTGTAAATATTGGGCAGTGGGTTTGGCACTATAAATGTTGGGCAGTGGGTTTGGCACTATAAATGTTGGGCAGTGGGGTTGGCACTGTAAATATTGGGCAGTGCGTTTGGCACTATAAATGTTGGGCAGTGGGTTTGGCACTATAAATGCCGGGCAGGGGGGTTGGCACTATAAATGCCAGGCAGTGGGGTTGGCACTATAAATGCTGGGCAGTGGGGTTGGCACTATAAATGTTGGGCAGTGGGTTTGGAACTATAAATGTTGGGCAGTGGGGTTGGCACTATAAATGTTGGACAGTGGGTTTGGCACTATAAATGTTGGGCAGTGGGGTTGGCACTATAAATGTTGGGCAGTGGGGTTGGCAATATAAATGTTGGGCAGTGGGTTTGGCACTTTCAGTGTTGGGCAGTGGGCTTGGCACGATAAATGTTGAGCAGTGGGTTTGGCACTATAAATGTTGGGCAGTGGGGTTGGCAATATAAATGTTGGGCAGTGGGTTTTCCCTCAGTGGGTTCGGCACTATAAATGTTGGGCAGTGGGTTTGGCACTATAAATGTTGGGCACCAGGGTTGGCAATATAAATGTTGGGCAGTGGGTTTTCCCCCAGTGGGGTTTGCACTATAAATGTTGGGCAGTGAGTTTGGCACTATAAATGTTGGGTGATGGGGTAGGCAATATAAATGATGGGCAGTGGGTTTGGCACTATAAGGGGCAGATTTATCAAGAGTGGAATTTCAAATATAAAAAACTTCAAAAAGAACAACCACAGTTACAAGTCAAAGTTTCTTATGGTCGAATAGGGCGATCGATTTGAACTTTAGCACATTCCATTGAAGGTTTTCCCCCACAAAACTTCAATTTTTTCAAAGTCCACCACTTCACTCCAAATAGGTTCTAGGATGTCCTCCATAGGCTATAAAACAGCAATACGGCAGGTTTTAGATGACAAATGGTCGAATTTGAGACAGTACACTGTAAATTTAGAATTTCGAATTTTTGAATTTTTTGCATATTCAAATTGAATTTCAATTATTCCCTAGTCCAAGTACACAAAAATGACTCGAAATTAGAATTTTTTTTTTAATGTTGGGCAGGGGAAGCCTTTGGAAAGCTGAAAGAATAACATGCGTGTGGCTTATTAGTATACAAAACAAGCTGTGTTTCAAACAGATTTCTCACATTGCAGACTGACACAGTGACATTTTCAGCAGGCTGACATACACACTGTCAGTGACATGCAATGTTTGCATAATATTCATCTTTATTCTTGTTGGCATTTGCTTTTACCACGTACCTTATGTGCTCACTTCTGATTACAAGTCATGCTGTGGCATAAACAGATGTTGTTTCCCACCACAACAAAATCACTTCAATGCTGCCCAAAATATGGGGAGATTATAGGATGATATTTTACAAACAGATTCTGAAAATTGTTCAGGGCCGTCCCTACTCTCTACATTCGTAGTGCCCAACAATAGTTCCAACAGTCTGACAGGCTTTCTTGAACAGGACCAATATGGCTGATTGTGTCTCCTCTAGCTTGTGTTTTTTTTAATAGTTACGTAGCTAATTTAGTTTGAAAAAAGGCAAAATTATCAATAAATCATCCAAGCCTCTCTTAAAGGCATTAATAGAACCTGCCATTACAATATCACCCGGCAGTGCATTCCACAACCTCAATGTCCTCACTGTAAAGAACCAACAACGCTGCTTCAAATAAAAGGTAATTTTCTCAATTCTAAAGGGGTGGCCTCTGATTCTTTGATCTTTTCGATGCCAAAAAAAGACCCCCCCTCTCTGTCGATAATAAATACCCTCTACTGTACTTGTGAAGAATAATCACACCCTTGAAGTGCCTTTTCTCCAGAGAGAACAACCCCATCAACAGTCTACCATCATAGTTCAAATTATAAGTTCAGACTTATATAACTCTTCAGATAGTAAATACAAAAAAAAAGTTTTATGCCATACAAATAAAGGATGTCTATAGGGCCAACTATTTCTATTAATGCTTAAAGGGATGCTCGTATCGTTTCAAAACGTATCGGTTAATAGTGCTACTTCAGCAGAATTCGGCACTGAAATCCATTTATCAAAAGAGCAAACTTCATTTTGAAATCTGACATGGGGCTAGACATATTGTCAATTTCCCAGCCGCCCCAAGTCACGTGACTTTTGCTCTGATAAACTTCAATCACTCTTTACTGCAAAACTGCAAGTTGGAGTGATATCACCCCCTCCCTTCCAGCCTAACAACAGAACAGTGGGAAGATAACCAGAGAACAGCTCCCTAACACAAGATAACAGTTGCCTGGTAGATCTAAGAACAGCACTCAATAGTAAAAATCTATGTCCCACTGAGACTCTGTCAGTTAAGGTGGCCATAGACACACAGATAATATCGTACAAAACTAATTTTCGTACAACATTTGGTGCGTGTATGGTGGGAAATGATTTAGATATCGGTCGCTGGTTGATCGAGGCTGGATGGAAAATTTTGATCAGATGCCTTTGAAGGCACCCTTAACATTGCCCATTGTTAGTGCTGAATCATCAGATACAGGCAGAATTCTATTGTTTTTTCCTGCATATCTGACGATTCAGTTCTACACGTGTGTGTTGAAACAAACAATCTTTCTTTGAAAGATCTTTTCCGAGAAAGATCATAATTGTTACGTCTCTGGACAGCTTTACATTGACAAGGAAAAATAACAGCCTGCCAGAAAGCAACTCCCCCCTAAGTGCTGGCACAAGTCACATGACCAGGGGCAGCTGGGAAATTGACAATATGTCTAGCCCCATGTCAGATTTCAAAATTGAATGTAAAAAAATCTGTTTGCTCTTTTGAGAAATGGATTTCAGTGCAGAAGTCTGCTGGAGTAGCACAATTTAAATGATTAGTTTTGAAAAAAAAAACACGTTTTCCGATGACAGTATCCCTTTAAACAAGGAGAAGTGCCACATATGGCTGGTGGACATCTGTGTCCATGTCTTCTTCAAAAAAGAATTATTCTAAATAACAATACTTGTCCTGCAAGGCTTTTCACAGTTATATAGGAAGAATTCATCTTCAAGGCTGCTTGAGGATGGTTTGGGTGTTAGATGTGCAGGATAAGCATTTGAAGGTTAGTTATCTCTATATATATATTGTACACTTTTAAATAAAACCTGGGTATGCTATTATGACATGAAACAGGTTGAAGAGTAGTTAGACATGAAAGTGAAAGGGTGCATTAAAGGAATAACTGAAAAGCCAGCAGGGAAAAGGAATGCAAGTGCTTGGTTAGGGCATGACAATGCTGAAAGACTGGAGGTGTCCCAAAACAGAATTAGTTGTGATGGATCAGGTGATGGATAGGTGCCAGAAGTAGCAGAACTGATTGAAAGCTGAGTTAATAGCTGTGCAAAGTTACAAGGGTTGAGCTTCAACACTCACAGTGATGTGAAACACGACGGTACTGGGACAGAGAGTTAGTTAGAACTGTCTTTGGACCAATTAATTTTGGACCTATTAAAAAAAACATGTATTTTGCAGTGCTCAAGGTGATACGGGATTGTCTTGACTTCATGACTTCTCTTTTTTTTATGGCTGTATCTTAACATTCCTGGATGTGCCAAGTCTGCTACTTAGTTTTGGATTTAAATGTTTATTTTTTTTGCCTTGGACCATTGTCTCTTGGGACATGCTGCCACATAGCTGTTCTTTAGGAGGCTTACTATCCTAGATAAAAAATATCTTCACCCTCCTCCTGTTTTTTTTGTTTCTCTTGGTTGCCTCTTACTGAGACCTGACCCTCCACTTTCTCCATGCACCCATAAATCCTAAAAGCATCTCTGTGACTACACAGTCTTCAGCATCCAGCTTTAACTTCAGAGAGGTGACTGGTGCAAGACAAGGTTGGTCTACAGTTTCCATTCAAGCCAGTGGGAACTGGAAGCAATCTATAGCTGGTAGCTGCAATCTAAAAGTCCTGTGTGTTATAGTGCTCTAAGTACTGATAACTTACTAGTGTCATGTGTATATGTTTTGGGTTGTGTTTTTATTTTATCCATTCTTAGATCTGCAAAAGTAGAATAACTTCATAGACAAATAACGAGCTTTGGAAATCCAACTAGGCAAGGATAGCATCCTAGTCCAATGAGTCTCCATAGGCCTGCTGTATGCTCTCATCAGGGGCGCTCCGCCAACGAGGCGAGTTGAGGCAGGACCCTCCTGGTTACCAGGGGTGGCAGAAATGCTGCTCCTGGTATCTAAGAGTCGAATTTCCAGTTTTCAACCTGGAAATTCGGCTCTTCTAGTGCAGAGTGCGCACTTGCACGTTCTGCACTAGCGCCATGGACCCCCAGCAGCAGATTCAAGGCCGCTTCAGGCGGCAAAGTCCCTGGGATCACCGCTGGCTCTGATTGATGACCAATGGTTGACTGGCCCAGTGACTGGATCAGCTGGATTTGGTCCTGCATGATTGTGTAACACACACCGCATTTCCTTAATAAAAGCTCACAATATCCTACTGAATGGGAGATTGAAGAAGATACTTATATGTGAGAAATTGGCCACTTCAGTGTTTTTTTCTCAAAATCCGAAGTTCTCACTATTTTTCTGAAAATGGATCAAATCCATACAGACATTTCCCCCCATTTAGCAATAAATTTTCACAAACTTTTCTTGTGCAGAAAAAGTCATGATAAAATCATGAAAAAAGGTCTGGCCCCTCCAAAATGAAACAAGGAGGAAAACTAATGATTTTTTTTAAAATACATAATTACTATTTTGTCTGGATATTCTAGAAGTTAAGCCAATTTTGCATGTTATATATGTATATATATATATATATATACAGTGTATATATGTGTGTGTGTGTACTGTATATACAGTTTATAATTGCATTCATGTGTTTCCTGTATGTTATTCATTTTGCAGTATATTTATTTAGCCCTGTTCTTCTCATGCTTGCTCAGTGCATACAATCCATAGCCTGCTGCTGCCTCTGAATTTAAAAATCAGATCAGTTCCATTAATCAGTAAATGAAAACTGTTCAGAACAGCAACTAATTGTTTGGAAATGGAACAGGCCACTGCTTGATGAATGCACAAATTCTATATTAAAAGATAATGACTGTAAAAATTTGTACGTCTATATTGAGATGAAAGTAATATAACTCGCTTATAAGATTCCCAAGATATTAAATATCTTAAGTATCATTGCCTTGCAAAGAGATAACACAAACTTAAAAAACTCCAGCATTCACAAAATAAAAGTTGCTGCAATTACATCAATCATCAATATACTGAAGGTGGACTAAAGGACAAAGAAAGTCCAAAATATCATGCAACTCTGATATATTCACCAGATCTGACTTCATAACAGTCATAATATAAAGTCAAAGCTCAGCATTTCATTTAAAGGGAATGTAAATGCAAAAAAATAAAATCCCAATTTTACTTTCTTTAATGAAAAATAAATCTCCAATATACTTTAATTAAAAAATGTCTGCCGTTTTTATAAGAAACCTGACTGTATGCAGTGAAATTCCCCCTTTGTTTTCAGGTAAACAATCATACTTTCAAACAGCAGAGGGGAGCTCTCCCCACATTACTTCCCAGAACGTGAGCAGCTCTGTTTGTTTCCCTGTAGAGCAGCTGGCGACCATGTAAGATTTGTATCCACAGACCCAGTGCAGTCTGCATATTTTAATTATTAATCAATCTTGCTGGTTTGGCTTCTATGGCAGAAATTATTTTACTTGTGCAGCTTTGATAATGTACGACAATCCCTAAGCTTAACCTCCCAACAGATGCCCAGACCACACTGAGCATATGCAGGGTCTTGCAAAGATTGTTAACAAAGTTACAAGATGACTGCCCCCTACAGCCAACTTTGAAAGCATAAATCATTTGTTTAATTAGGCTTCTGGTGCAGTAAGTTCATGTTTATGTTTAGTAGAATAATGCCAGAAATGCTGCATTTTGTATATCTTAGACTTTAGTTCCCCTTTCATTGCTTTGAGTAGTGTGGCTGCCATATTTAATTGGAAGCACGAGATTTCCCATCATGATCCACAGCCATGACAGTTGGTTTTGGGGCATGGGCACGTGTCATCCCTAAAAGGACAGTAAGATACACATAAGCTAGCTAACAGAGTGGAGATTTGTGCAAACTTGAGGTTGAATGTGCAAGGCAAGGATCAGTGTCACCTAATAATGTATGTGAATCGGGCAATCATTTCTAGCATTCTACAGCCATTAAACAAAGGTATTGTGCTGAATGTTAGATTGTCACTCTTCTAAGAAATCAATTTCTAATTGGCTCTGCTAAGGCCCTCTACCCAAGAGTGTTTATTTATACATTTAACATATATTTGAAATGCAGATTTGAGTGCACCTACTGTAAGTGCATGAGCTAAGTGATTCCATTTTATTGTGCCTGGTTGTATCCAACATAGTTACATAGTTAAAGTGGGTTGAAAAAAGACAAAGTCCATGAATTTCAACCCCTCCAAATTAAATCCTAAGGACTGGAGTCCAAAACTGCACTGCATACTCCAGATGAGGCCTTACTAGGGATCTATAAAGAGGTATAATTATGTTTTCATCCCTTGAGTTTATGCCCTTTTTATGCAAGACAGACCCTATTTGCTTTAGTAGCCACAGAATTAGACAATTTGTTATCTATAAAAACCCCAAGATCCTACTCACTTAAGGAAACTCCCAACACACTGCCATTTAGTGTATAACATTTATATTATTTTTTCCAAAGTGCATAACATTGCATTTGTCAACATTGAACCTCATTTTCCAGTTTGCTGCCCAGTTTCCCAACTTAGACAAATCACAGTACAATTTAGTATCATCTGCAAAAATAGAAACCGTACTTTCAATGCCCACATCCAGGTCATTAATAAACAAGTTGAAAAGCAAGGGACCCAGTACAGAGCCCTGCGGTACCCCACTAACAACACTGGTCCAATTAGAAAATGTTCCATTTACCACCTCTCTTTGTAGTCTATCTTTTAGCCAGTTTTATGTATATCCAATTAAAAATATTATGTTCCAGGCCAACATTCCTTAATTTAACCAGTAACCTTCTGTGTGGCACTGTATCAAATGCTTTAGCGAAGTCTAAGTAAATCACATCCACAGCCATCCCAGAATCAAGGTCCCTGCTTACCTTCTCACAAAAAGAAATTAAGTTACCTTCTAAAAAGAATTAAGTCTGGCAAGATCTATTGCACATAAAACCATGCTGGTACAAACTTATAGTATTGTTATTTGCAATGAAGTCCAGTATCCTATACTTTATTAATCCTTCGAAAAGCTTTCCTACCACCAACGTCAGACTAACTAGCCTATAGTTTTGAGGCAGAGAATGGGATCCCTTTTTGAATAGCGGCACCACATTAGTAATTCGCCAGTCTCTCTGCACCATGCCAGACCTCAATGAATCCTGAAAAATTAAGTATAGAGGTTTGGCAATCACAGAGCTAAGTTCGCTAAGTACCCTGGGATGAATACCATCTGGCCCTGGACCTTTGTTTATCTTAACATGTTCTAGTCTCTTCTGAAAAGCATGTCTTTTCTTACCCACCTCAACACCAACTATTGAACCAAAATGGTTTTGCTTTGCAACGACGTAAAGACTTCCCATTTTTGTTCAGTGTGTATCCCTGTGAAAAGCATTTGCCACTTAATATGTTGCAGAGATGCCCTTATACTGTCAAAGTTTGCACGCCTGAAATTCAATGTTTTAGTTACTCCCTTATAGAGTTGCCTCAGCAACAGAATCTCAAAGGAGACCATGTTATGATCACTATTTCCTAAATGCTCACCCACACAAATGCTACAGATGAGTTCAGTATTATTAGTCATTACAAGATACAAAAGAGAGTTATTCCTAGTAGGTTCTTGAACGAGCTGGGATAAAAAAGTTGTCATTAAGCATATTTACAAACCTACTAGCTTTCTCTGTCTTGGCAACCCCATTACCCCCAGTCAATGTCCGGATAATTAAAGTCACCCATAATAATAACTTGACCTTGTTGTGAAGCCGCTTCTATTTGTAAAAGTAGCTGGGCTTCATATTTGTCACTTATACGAGGTGGTTTATAACATACACCAATGAAAATTTTCTTTGTAACCTTATGCCCAGTGGAAATCTCTACCCAGAGGGATTCCACACACTCACCAGTGCCCGTAATGGTTATTTCCTTAGAGCATGGCTTTAATACACAAACACACTCCTCCTCCCTTTTTAATCCCTCTGTCCCTCCTAAAAATTGTGTAACCATTTAAATTCACAGTCCAGTCACATGTTTCACCCCACCAGGTCTCAGTGATACCAATTATATCATAATTTTTAGAGCATGCAATTAATTTTAGGTCTCCCATTTTATCTGACAAACTTTGTGCATTTGCAAGCATACAGTGGAGGTTATTACTTTTACTTTTTAAATGTACATTGAGATGAATTATATGTTAGTATTAGTCTGTTTTCCTTGTAACAGTTTAGCTGGTAAGCTGTATGCCCCCCTCACTCCTCCCCCATGAACCCTTACTAATCCCTCTACCCCATCTACCCTAGCTTCCCCATAATTCTTTCTCTCACCCAACCCCACTTGCCTAGTTTAAACACTCCACCAACCTCTTGACCATTCTTTCCCCTAGCACAGTGGACCCCTTTCCATGGAACATTCTGCATGTTTGCATTTTTGACATTTTTTAAAAAGGCTGTTATTTAATGTGCTTAGCATGCATGCAAATAAACACACATTACAACACCTTGGTGTTAGGGCCATCAGTGTGGGAAACTAAGCACTCCCTTAGCCCCTGTTGTAATGACTCATGGGTGCAGGCAATTACAGTAGGTATCAGTGGGGACAATTCAGAGCATTTTGTCACTAACCTGGCAATCTGCAAAGCACAAAATGCATTAATGGAATACCAGGTACATATGCAGTATGGGATCAATTATCTGGCACAAGTACAGGTATGGGATCCGTTACCTGGAAACCTGTTAGCCAGAAAGCTCCAAATTACAGAACCGCTATCTCATAGACTCCAATTTATCCAAATAATACCAATTTTTAAAGATTTACTTTTTCTGTAATAATAAAACCTGGTACTTGATCCCAACTGAAAAATGATGAACCTTTATTGGAAGCAAAACCAGACTATTGGGTTTATTTAATGTTTACATGTTTTTCTAGTAGCCTTATGGTATGAAGCTCCAAATTACAGAAAGATGCTATATTCAGAAAACCTCAGATCCACAGCATTCTTTATAACAGGTCCCATACTTGTAATAAATGGACATATGCAGCCATATAAAAAAGATTTGGGAACCCCTCTCAGCCTGCATAATAATGTACTCCAAAAGATAACAGTGGTATGTCTTTCATTTCCCAGGAACACCTGAGTACTGGGGTGTTTTCTGAACAAAGATTTTTATTGAAGCAGTTTTCAGTTGTATGAAATTAAATCAAATGTGCAAAAATGTGGGTACCCTTGTAATTTTGCTAATTTGAATGCATGTAACTGCTCTATAATGATTCCTGGGAACTCCAAATTGGTTGGATTAGATTGTTAAACCTTGAACTTCATAGGCAGGTGTGTCCAATCTCACAATGGAACAAAGTGCATTGGACTGACGAGACAGTAATTGAGTTATTTGATCATATAAAAAAGCAATTTGTATGGCAGAAGAAGAACATCACATTATAAGAAAAACACCTGCTACCTACTATCAAAATTTGGTGGAGGTTTCATCATGCTGTGGGCAGTGTGGCTAGTTCAGGGACTGGGTCAACCCAATATCAACAAATTCTCCAGGATATTGTTCAAGCATCAGTCACAAAGTTGAAGTTATGCAGGGTTGGATATTCCAACAAGACAATGACCCTAAACACACTTGGAAATCTACAAAGGCATTTATGCAGAGAGAGAAGTACAATATTCTGGAATGGCCGTCACAGTCCCCTGACTTAAACATCATGGAAAATCTATGGGATGATTTGAAGCAGGCTGTCCATGCTCGCCATCCATCATATTTAACTGAACTGGAGAGATTTTGTTGGAATGAATGGTCAAAAATACCTCCATCCAGAATCCAAAGGCTATAGGAGGCATCTAGAGTCTGTTTGCAAAAGGAGGCTCAACTAAGTATTGATGTAATATCTCTGTTGGGGTGCCCAAATTTATGCACCTGTTTAATTTTGTTATGATGCATATTTTCTGTTAATCCAATAAACTTTGTCACTGCTTAAATACTACTGTTTCCACAGGGAATGTTATATATTAGAAGGAAGTTGCTACTTTGAAAGCTCAGCCAATGATAAATAAAACTCCAAAGAAATAAGAGGGGTTCCAAAACTTTTTGACTGTATGCTGTCTTGAAATGGGTGAGAAAATGAACTGGGATTCCACTAATGCACTGAAAATTGCATGCCTGAGCCATTGGTGTGTTCCCTCTGTACTGAAAGGGCACTTATTTTAAATTGTAAATAAAAGATGGAGTGAAAATATAAGCATAATAGCTGTTTCTGAAGGAGACATTTCTGTCACTTAGCAGGATCTAATGCTCTAGAAAGTTTACAAATATTTATGTTTTTTATTAGTAGACACATCTATAACACAGGCTGTGGTTTCTTTATTCCCATCCGGCTTTCATGGAGCGATGCACATAATTATTTGTGTTTCATTCCAGCACTAACAGCAACAGAACATCTTTTAAAAGTTGTCTTTACCCTGGTATCATCACGCTGTGCCGTGTATTGTACCATCCACTGAACAGAAATGCTTCCAATTGTTTGGTCTGCACTGTAAAGAAACTGGCATACAGTATATTATGTATATAAAGTATATACTATGACATGTCAGTATCTGTCTACACTTTCTCATATAGCACTGCATTAATCAACCTACATCAAAAGGTGCTGAAACTCTGCAGCTTGTGACTCAAGGAAACACTAGATGGGCTACCGTTAGTGGTCAGGCCAGGGGCAAAATATAATGTCTATAAAGAAAGACTGTTGAAGCTCTGGCTCTACAGTTGAAGAGAGTATAAGAGAGTAGCTGTTGATGAAGAGCTTAATAATTCAACAATTAATTTCCCACAAGAGCTAATAACTGAAGGGCCATTGAGTATTCTGTATAACAGATCCCATACCAGTTCCTGCTATTCAGATGTCAGATGTTATCTTATTTAGTGATATTGCACATGCCACTATCTTTACTACAGCAGACTTGTCAACACACATATTTATATCCATGGCAGGGGCATAATGGGGTGTTGTTGTAGGGTCTCATGGTTGTGATATTTCTGCTAGAGGTGCTGATTTGGTATTATTACCCATACGCTACAGGCATTCCCATTTATTTATCTCTAACTAACATTGTCGGTGTAACTGTGCCATTCTCACTACTACTAATATGCTGCTTTGCTATTATCTCCACTATCATAGGTGCAGGAATACTTGTATGCCCATGTAAGTAGAGGCAAACCAAAGTCAATGCTATGCCATGTTCCACAATGTCATCATGAAAATTATCCCCACCGCTGTACCATAATGCTTACTCTTATTTCTTTGCATGCTGCTGTATTTACTTTCAGTATATTTCAGGGTTATACCTGTTAGAAATTAACCATGGATTAAAGAATTCTATAAATGCCTGCTTTAGAATACTATTTTATAAGGAATGAAACTAACAGTAATACCAAAATATGAATTGTTTAAATGAATGACCTGCATTAGTAAAACTGGTGTGTTTGCTTTAGAAATAAAACTACAGTTTAAACCCGTATAATCAAGGGGCTGTGTAGCCATGGGGGCAGCCTTCAAGTACAGTATACACAGTAGATAACAGATAAGTTCTGAAGAATCCCATTGTATACTACAGAGCTTATCTGTTATCTGTTGTGTATCCTGTGCCTTTTCTCCTTTTTCAGCTTTGAATGGCTGCCCCCGGGCTACACAGCAATTTGTTTATTTAAACTGTAGCAGACTTTCTGAAGCAAAAACACCAGTTTTTAATAGTGCAGTGCAACTCAATATTATATTTTCATTACTTTAAATCACTTTCATTTTTTGGTGTTATTGTTCCTTTAAGTAGACACTCCCCTTTTTTAATGTGTGGGCTCACTCTGCCTCAAACCCTGCACTCTTTATGACATCTCAATGGCATTCCCATTTTACAGTATGGAATTTCTTTAAAAAATACCTGTTTCACTTTTGTCTTCAATACTAGGCACTGTTGTACTTTATTTCCACTGCTACTGCAGGCACAGCTATGATATTATTCCCATTGGTACAACAGGCACTACTCTACTATTATGATACTAGTGGTGCTGCTGTACAATTAACCCCATTGCTACTATAAGTCCTTTGGTGCTATGATGGGATATTTTACTATAGGTGCTGCTGTACTGTTTCCAAATATAGGGTTGTACTGGACCTTGCCCAGATATGTATGGGGACAATTGAATTGCCTCTGCAGTTGCATTAAAATAACTCTGATTCATAGATGGATAAAAAAAAATTCAGCTGCAATTCACACTGAAAACAGCTTCATTATATTTGTTAGTGATGTAATAACTGCCAATTTCTAATCTGTGCACGTCCAGGCAGGGAACACCGCTGTGCGAGTCTGCCTATGAATAGCACAGGATTTATTCAATCTAGACAAGTCATCTCTCTAATGGTCCTCCTTGGCAATACACTCTACTGGGCTGTGAGTATTAAATATTGATGGAAAGAGTGACACGATTCACACTATTTCAACTGTCCCCGCAAGGTGGGACATTAATGAAAAATTGACCATGTGAAATGGTTTTTTATTGTTCTTATCTCCCGGGTAACAGAGTCCTGATATAAGGCTGGGACAACAATGTTGACTGAAATGGCTGAGCTATATGAATGTCATAAAATCAGTCAATGCAGGGACTTTAGTTGAAGCCACAATACATTTAGGTTATAGACAGAATGGACAATATTTTATTGCATCCTACAAAAAAGTGTATGTACACTCATGTGCAAAGTTATGTGGGGTTTTCATTTATTCCCCAAATTTAAGGTTATTTTCAGAACTGATCACATGTTTATGGTAATGTCCAGCAATGCAGTAACTCACACCAGCCAATCAATATTGGCACCTAGAGGTCTACCTAGAATAACAAAATCAAAAGTCTATCTGCTATAGGGAACCGCCATTTGTACAAGTTATCATGAAGAAATTCCACTCAATGGTGACACAAGTCAGTCGATCTAATTCTGCCTTTGGCTCTTCATCCAGAGGAATAGAGGTCACCAGTGAGATAAAGTAGATCAGGACTCATTTTTTTTTTCCTATGGTCAGTGTTGATCTCCATTACTGTGGCTGGCAGGGTTTAATTTAGATATGATACATGATAATTGTTCTGAACGTTCCTACCATTACAACAATGACCTCGTTGGGATTCACCCGCACTGGCCATTTATCAGATGATACGGCTAGATCCAATGGAACCACAGGTGAACAATCAAGTGGCCCATGTGCCATCAGCCTTACCAATACTATAAGCCTGGAATATTAATTTAATTATCAGTGGAGTACAAGGCTATAATAGCTTGGACTGGGTCATTTATGGATACTTCTTAAGTAATCTCCAGTGTATTAAACACTATTTACAAGTGTAGAGACCCTGAGAATCTGGTGTATTTCATTCTGGAAGTTATTGGTTAATTTGGACACCTTATGTGGTCCTAATTCACCCAGGTAGTTATTTCCCTTTCCTGGGGTTGAGTGTAATTCAGTACTAGTTCAAGTAATTCCCTGTAGGTAGTATATTGGAGGCAGTATCTTTTGGTATAAAATGGCATAGCACCATGTGCTCAGGGTCTTTCCTGGAACCTCACCTCACTGGGGATGTGGATACAGCCCAATTTTCGGTTGAGGTTTAGATAAGGTTTAGCTAGTGATAGTAAGTTTTACAATTGTAGTCACTCTAGGAGCAAGACAGTGGTTGTTGAGCAGGCTTTCACTCCAATGAGGAGAAATAGAGGGGTTAGGACCCCTAAGTATTTGAAACACTAATATAGGGAGTGAGTGGGCGGAGGACCAAATAGGGTGCCAAGAGACATCAAAATGCTATATGTGTGTTGGGATTGCAGACAAGAGCATAGTATGCCCAGAGAGGCACTCCAGGAGGGTGCTAATACTCTTTCTACCTCTGGGGAGGAATGTTCTAAACCTTCTTTATTATACTTCAAGTGAATGAATACAGCCTTTGCTAATAGTAGGTTATTGAATGTTAATAAAGCTACAGAGTCAAGGTGATCCCTCTTGAACTATCCAGTTAAAACATCTAGTTGAATAACACAAGATTAGAAGGTAATACTGGGTGCTGGGAGTTGCAGGGATTTACTTGGACCTCAGGATTTGAGTGGTACATGTCAAGCAACATATTCCTTGTCACACACACTAGCCACACATATCTCCCAAATATTACAAATCTTAGGATAATGACATATAGATGTGGATTTTCTTTCAATAGGAAGTCAGGTTATAAGTATTTATCCTGTTTTGTTAATTTTGTTGGGTTACCACCAGGTCAAGAATTTCATATTTAATCTGATACTGCAAAATATTCAATTAGCTATTACATATACTACTTATATTAAAATACATTGTATGGATAAACAGTATTTTCCATAGTTTACTTTTCCATTTTTTCTTTCTGTAACCTAATATCTTTGAAGAAGCTAATAAAAAAAAAGAGACTTGAGGAAAAAATTTATTATTTAATTTAAGCAACATACAATTGTAGGTACAAAATATTTTTTGATTGTCGTGCAAAAGTTCATGAAGCAAAAAGCAGACGTACGGTGATCCATATAACGGAAAGATCTCTTTCCTCTTTTCCTCCCTCCTCTTGAGTCTGGTATACTGTACATTGGGAGACCCCAGTAAGGAGTTGGCCACTTTGCATTTGCCTATATATGACTTCTCCACAAGCACTGTATCATGTTCTCCAGCAATGCATACACCCACAGAGATACTCGTTCTTCCAGGGCACAAATACTGGGCTAGTACTAGGCACGAAAAACCCTACACAAACTTCCATGTATAAAAAATGCAGTACATAAACAATTTAAGATGGTTTTCTTCAGTGTCGGACTGGGACATCAGGGGCCCACCTAAAAACCTTACACTAGGGGCCCACCAAAAATTTTTAGACCAGGGGCCCACTCTCTTTTTTTTATTAGCTTCTTCAAAGATATTAGGTTACAGAAAGAAAAAATGGAAAAGTAAACTATGGAAAATACTGTTTATCCATACAATGTATTTTAATATAAGTAGTATATATAATAGCTAATTGAATATTTTGCAGTATCAGATGAAATATGAAATTATTCTTATTCTTCCTCTACTCATTCAACCTCTATTCTCCTAGTGTATTTTCTTTACATAATATAATCTATTATTACATCTGTTTAGCCTCTAGAAATATTAACTTGGCCAAATTAGCAGCGTGAGGGCCCACTGATACCTGGGCCCACCGGGACTTTTCCTGGTGTCCTGGTGGGCCAGTCTGACACTGGTTTTCTTGCACCTAGTGCCAATGTGTCTGTGGTGTGTATTATTATGTGTGAGGAATAAAGCATTTCATGGAGCATTACGTGTATGAGAGTGAAGCTGCTATATGAGGTCTAGACAGGAATTTTGGATAACACAAAGAGGCATAAGAAAGCCCTGTACCTTGACACATGCCATTGACTAGCTGATAAATACAGGGCTCCCCCTATGTGCTTGTGTTTGCACCCGTCCAACTAAAAGATGTAAAAAAGTATACCTCTCCCATGTTATGCCTTTGATGACGTGATTCATAATAACTGAATATGAAATGTGTTCTTTGAAAAAAAAAAAGAAAAAAAAAGAAAAAGGATCATCAACTTGCCATGGTTTAAGATGATGCACAATGCTTGCCACCCTTCAATTTCCACCAACTTTTCCCAATGCATTTAGTTCAGGTTGCCTCTGTCCTATTGCACTTATAATGTGTAGGACATAAAAGAGTGGATTATGTTTACTCATATAGAGTTCATACATCCTTCTCCATTAACACAGTGTCCTTCTCTGTGGAACCAGTCGGAAACTGCGACATTGGCATTGTTTCATGGTTGATTGAAGTCATCCATTGGGCTGAGAGGACACTTTGTTAATGTAGAAGGATGTATGAACTCCATATATGAGTATATTAGTATCCTGACAGTCCAGTATATGAGTATCCATATATGAGTAAAAAAATGTGGAAACTTTAGACATTTTAGTGCTTCCTCTTGACAATTATCTCTGTTATTCAAATAGGCAATGTGCCAACCTACAATTCTGTTCTGCATAGATTTCTAACTTTCCCCAGAAAATTAAGTAAGCTAATAACTGTAATTACAACTCTGGCAACAGTGCTTCTGCGTTGAATTCCACAACTGATTTCAGCAGGTTATAAATCATTATAAGGCTGGAACAGTTTGCTTTGTGCTATGGATAAAGAATGAGAATGCACTGCTGGAGAGGGCTTCTCCCTAGTTCATTGTATTGTATATTTTTTTAATCACAGCATTTCAATTTTATTGAAAAACAGTAAAGCCTGCCTGCGTATTTCCATAGCAAATTGAGCCGTGTAATTGAAAGCGCCCTCATCAATCAAAAAGCTCCATATCCTGTATCCGGTGTAGCAGAAAATGAACTTGTTATGAGAAGCTAAAATAACGTCTCCCTGTCAGCACCCCATAAAACACCATGGCTTGTGTAGAACTCACTCAGACAGTGGCTGTTTCCCTGAGCACTCATACAACGTCAGTAGATAAAACGTTACATCAGAAGCAAGTTTATATGTTGCAACGACAAAAGCGTTGATAGGTAACTCTGTAGGACTTTTGTGAAGATGTGGTATGAACACATGGAAACATGCATGTCTATCGGTTTGCTGATTTAAATTGCTATGTATTATTCTGACACCCAATGAACAAAGGGTTAGGGGCTTTATGATCATTAATTTCCATCTCCCATGAGCTCCTTCTGGCTATTAAATCTTTCCAGTCCCATCAGCCTTTCTTCTCCATTTAACATACAACAACATTCCCCAATGAGTATTCTACTGTTCTGAGAGCTGCCAGGGTCCCGTCAAGTTGATTATATGTTTAGTGCTGGAAAAATGCTCCTTTTAGTGTAAGCATGTATACAAATCTCTGTAAACCTCCTGCTGTGTATTTACAATGTCAAGTCAACAAGAATTTTATAAAAAAAATCCCCAGAAGAGCATTTTGAACATCATGTCAAATAGTGTGTTGGGGGGGGGGTTGACCTCATCCAAGTGGCATGGTACAAGCTGAGCAATCAAAGTGGATATTCATGATGTATAATGTAGCTTTTGTGATGTTGTCCTGAGCAAGATCTGCTCTTAGGACTTCACTGTCACTCTCAAATACGCCCCTAAATGGAGTCATCTGACGTGTAGCAGAAGGCATGTGTTGGCGTGGTGTCTCTGCATAATTAATGTAACAAAAACATAAAAATGCCACAACTGTTTAGTGTTGTAGTCCATCATACCCATTCCACTGCTAGTACGGTATGTGTCACCCAGTATGATTGCCCAACCAAGCTGGTTATTTGATATGGAAGTGTATATTCCCTCATGTTTTATAAACATTAGAGGCAGAATGAATGGCCACACAATAAGTGGCTGTTTAGGAACTGGATTAAACTAGCACATACAGGAATGAAAAAGCCAATAATATTATGTGCAAAACACCCAATCAGCTTTAGGATAAGGAGGGTATCAGTGTCCACCGCCACCAGAACACACATGTTGTACTGGTTTAGAAAATAGGTGGATGGGAATTCTGTGAGCAGTCATTGAACTGGGACAATGTAGTACAGGTATCCTGTTATCCAAAATCCCCTGATCTGGGGTTTCTCAGACAAGGGATTTTTCTGTAATTCGTATCTACATACCTTTAGTCTACTAGAAAATCATTTAAATATTGATTAAAGTCGATAGGATTGTTTTGCCTCCAATAAGGATTCATTATATCAAAGTATAGGCATGGGATCCGTTATCTGGAAACCCATTTTCCAATTACGGAATAGCTGTCTCCCATAGACTCTATTTTATCCAAGCAATCCAAATCTTGAAAAATTATTTCCTTTTGCTCTGTCATAATAAAACAGTGCCTTGTAATTCATCCAAACTAATATAATTAATCCATTTTGAAGGAAAACCCAGCATTTTGGGTTTATTTAATGTTTATATGCTTGGTTTATTTAATGTTTATATGCTTTTCTGGTAGACTTGAAGTATGAAGATACAAATTACAGAAAGATACTTTATCCGGAAAACCCCTAGCATTCTGGATAACAGGTCTCATACATGTACTGCTTTATAATTACAGAGGAAAAAGGACTTTTTAAAAATGATTTGATTAAAATTGAGTGTATGGGACATGGGCCATCCTGTAATTTGGAGCTTCCTGGATAATTACCATAGCCACAGAGGTTTTAGGACTAATTTACAGTATTTGCAGACAAATGGAAGCATTAGACATTCTACAGTGACGCATGATTATGGTTTTTCAATGAAATGGTACTTGCAAAGGGCTCAGTACATTGTTGGTACTGTATAAAAAAAAATCATAGACCCATATACATTTTTATAGGGGTATTTTTCCTAAGAGTATATCCTTGTACCTCATATTCTTTTATGATACTAAGGTACATTTTGGTTTATGATATAAAAGCTGCATGTCATGTCATTAGTATCACAGGCACAGCCAGACTTGTCATGTGCTCTTATCTTCATCAGGGAAACTGCATATTTTATAGAACAACTGTAATTATCCTTATTTTATCATTGGATTATTACATATTAAAATTGTTCCATTGGAATGCAGGGCCTGCTCCACACCCTCTGAATGGGCCTATCATAATAGAGATTGGCTACATTAGTTCTCAGCAACTGTTGTAAATGCTGCTGATTTCATATCCAGCAGTACATGTTGGTAGCAAGTATTGGCATGTGTTTTGGAACAGCCCTGTAAACGGGAGCTGAAGCAGAACTGCATCTTTTACTGTTCCTCTGCTCAGGGATCTCAATTAAAAATAAATAAATTAAAACACTTTCAGGTTCTTGGCATAGGACCCTGAGTTCTGTGTTGTCTACATCAAACAGCTTTTTATTGAAAGCTTCCATTTATGTTGGAGAAATTTATTAGAAAGCCCCGTAAACATATTTGTAACTAACAGTGAACATTCGTGTTGTTGGGAAGAGTAAATAAACTGACGTGGCTTATAACATTACATGAACTTTGCTGGGCCAATTATTACTCATGTTGGAAAAAACGTAAGTAACGATGGCCAAACTGAACTGACTACAGCAGAAGTGCTGACAGCTGTTTTCCTGGAAATCTATATTTTCAGTAATGTCAGCTTTTATTGACTTTGTGGAACCCTGAAGCTACTCCTAACCGGAACATGGTGGCAATTCCACAATGCAATTGCTATGGCATGTTGTTTGCATGGGGTATCATTTTGGCAGACAACACTCAGAATGCCGTGTCAGTGACACTAGATTTCTGAGGAAAGCACAGCATTATGGGTATAAAACAAGTGCATTTGTTCGGGGGGAACACTAGAGCTAATGCTACCCTAGACCTGATGCTAATTCCAATGATATTCTTCAAGATTCCCCTATTCGGGAATATATATTTTTGATGTATATATTAATGTTCGTTCTTCACCATATAAGTTCTCTCCAGTCATCCACCAAGTAATGTAATGAAGATATAAAGCAAAATATAGTATAATATTGCTTTAATAGATGTTAAAAATTACCATAAAACAACCGATTTTCTACTTACAAGGATTGCCAAATCATAAACCACGAAGTCTGGACTTCTCTGAGACCAGGAAGGTTTCTCCTGTTGAGTCTGTGATCGATGAATAAATCAAACTGCTCCAGTACCACAGTCTCCCTTGACCGCTTCTTCAGGGTAGGTGTGATGATCACACAAGTTCTTGATCATCACACCTACCCTGAGGAAGCGGTCAAGGGAGACTGCGAAATGTGTTGGATATTGGAGCAGTTTGATTTAATCATTGATCACAGACTCAACAGGAGAAACCTTCCTGGCCCCAGAGAAGTCCGGACTTTTATTTTGCTTTGGGTACTACATGCTTTATGATCTGGCGATCCTTGAAGTATTTTTCACCAAATTAAGCCTTCCTGCGATCGAAGAAAAATCGCTTGATCAAACTTTAAAATCGTTTGACTTGTTCGATTCAAAGTTTTTTTTTAAAGAGACAGTACTTCGATTTTCAAAGTTGAAGGATTTTACTATGGAATAGGCTACTTCGATATGAATGGTCGAAATAGCCTATTCGATGGTCGAATTGATTAAAAAATGTACTTAGAAATTCAAACCTTTTGCATTCGAATATTCACTTCGGCCCTTAGTAAATCAGCCCCTATGCGTGCGCTTACTTTTGCATGCTATTTTAGATTTCCTATTTCTAGGGTTCCCATGGTGGGTTGCAGCAATAGGTAGCAGACTTGAGCTGAGCCCAAAGAGTCTCAAGTTAACAGTGGTGTAACTAGAAGTGGCCAGCTCGCTCTGATCCCCATCCTTCTGCCCTGACATTCTACATCTGGCTCTGCCCACTCTCCAGCCTGTCCCGACCTGCACTCTGCTTCCCAGCCACAAGTAAGAGAATGGCTTGGGAAGGGGGAGTTTGTTGTTAGCTATAAAGGAAGCAGAGCCCGCAGTCTAGACCCTCCTATCCCCCGACTGCAGGGTCTGCTTCCTCTATAATTACACCACTGAAAGTTATCTTAGTGCACAACTTGGAGCTTGGCCATAAGGACACTGGAATTATTGGGGGAAATGCTGCAGCACTTAACTGCACTTTGCACACTGCACTGTGTTTCCAAATAACCCTTGAAGTTTGTCTACCTTCAGTGTGATACAGACAGGAGCAGATTTATATCTGGATTAAGGTTCTGGTAAAGCAATTAGGGAACCAAGATTATAAACGTGCATGTAGCCCAGATCCCTATGAATATATTTTCCAACTGAATTTAAAGAGACTTTGACTTCTATTGGGTTTGCACCCATAGGCTGAGACAATTATTGCCTTAATATTTGTCGCATTTTGTGTTAGTTCACGAAATGCGGAAGGAGGTTTATGCTCCTTTTTTTTAAAATCATTGGTGGTCAGGGTCCCCATAAGTTCAAAAAGATTATGGTGTCAGGGCTTTACAAGTTAAAAAAACTCTTACAAGTAACCTTACAAATTAAAAAAAAATTGGGGCCCTAGGGAATATTAAAAAAAAAAAAAACATTGGTGGCAGGTGCCTGTTTAGTATTAAAATAATACATTGGTGGCTAGAGCTTTAAAAAAAAAAACAAAAAAAACAAAAAAAAAACATTCATTGGTGTTCACTAGGTTCGGCTCTTTCCATCACTTCGGCTCTTTTCGCTGCTTCGGGACGTCAGCAGTTCGGTTCTTTTTGGGACTTCATGATTTCAGAAGTTCGGGACTTCGGTTTTCGGTGGTTCAGGACAAAGAGGCAGCATGCCAAGTGGGGTCTGGCTATTTCAAAAACTGCAGCACAGCCGGGCCCCCCTTCAGGCCCAGGCCAGGTACTCTTGTATCCTCTGTGCCCCCCTGATGGCGGCCCTGCCAGTGATGCTCAGTAACACCATGCTTTTATTGTGGAACAACTGTGGGATCAGTTGTCAAAAGTGTATTCCTTTTACAGTTGATAAATGTTTTCAGAACTTTTCATAATCAAAGTGCATGCGACCAAATAGTAGCAGGACCCAGAAGAACATTTGCAAAGCAAATATGAAGGAGGCACATTTAAAGGAGCCCATTGAGCATGGGAGTCACAGACACTTTCCAAGATGGTGACCCCCTGTGACAAGTTTGAAGTCCTGGATCATTGCTGCAATTTAGAAGCTGGAACTTTAGGCTGGTGCATTAAGTGCAGCATATAAAAAATTGAATGTATAGCCATATTTTAGGGTTTAGTTCTTCTTTTAGAAGGGCATGCTATGACTGGAGAATGAATAGTTCGAGAAGAATTTTAAGGCATGGGACAATTAGTAAAATGAGAGGTTTATCTCAAGGCAGCATAACACCCCTCTTTCCTCTGCTTGAAGAACTTCTAGAGAGGGGTCTCTTCTAATATCTGACTTGAACTGCCTAAGCCCCCCCCTCCACACATAAAGCCACTCCCCCACACAGTATAACCAAACACTTCTGGTAGGCAATGTTGTTTCAGTTACCAAAGTACCAAAAGCCAACTCAAAGCAGAACAGTGTGACTTCCAAACACATGGCTGGTAAGCAATAATATAAAGACTTCATGTCCTGTAAGCTTTTATTTCTTCTATTAAACAGTTGTGCTAAGCCTGTTTAGGCATCTATCCCATAATTTTTCACTTCTGTCAGTGCTGGCATTTATTTGCAAACCTTTATTCATTTGCTTTGTACCCTTTATTGTGCCTTTAGTATAGAGTTGCAGTGTCAGCTGCGGGATTAATCTAAATAAAATAGCCTAGAAAGACACAGCAGATATAGAAACTGATTCCCCAGATAATTCTCTGTTATAAACACAAATCCACTAAATAGTCCCTTTTATTATCTACCGGCCCTCGCACGTCTTGCCCACACTCAGCGCCCTTTGATTGATTTGCACTCGTGATCCTGAATATAATTGCAGCCCTTTTGTTCTCTGCCAAATAGGTTTTTCTCACTTCCAGCCATTCTGGCAATTTGCAGTTTGATAACAAATGTGTATAGAAAATGTTAGCTCGCTGGGTGGCTCCAATCAGATATAAATGTTCAGCTATATCAGAACAGTCAGCTCCCAGCTGCAGTGATAGGAGGCTGAGAGCTAACAGGCATGAGTGTATTGGGATATAAGCACGGGAAAGGATGACTGATGCTTAGTAACGATATTGACTTTGGTGATACAAAATTAATCGTTTTGCCTACTGTGACCTTTTGAAAGACATTTAGGAAATCAAAAAGAGAAATGCTATTTTAAGGAGCGATGTGCCTTTAAATAGTCCCAACACTTGAAGACCATTTCCTTTAGGCAGTGAAATGCATGGTGGCTTATCACTATTTGCTTCTCAGTGGAAATTAGCTTTCTGCCTGGCTTTGCTCTGATTTAGAATCTAATTCAGTATGCTCTTAGTTTCCTAGTGCTCATTTATTTGCTAATCAATTTCAATAGGTGTTTTCAGATTGAGGGTACTTATATAAATACATAAAGGTTGCCCTTCTAGAATTCATCCAAAGTAACATTTCCTACTTGTTGATTATATCCCTAATAACGAAGTCTTGGATTATAGTCTTCCAGCAGATGACCAGACTGGCGATCTATATCCCTACTTACAGATGCAGTCACTGGGATTTGTAAGATAAATGCGTCGTGACTCAGGGCTAATTGAAGAAACTGTGTTATGCCAAGTTATCTTAACTCATTTAATGCATTTAACCTTTTCATTACCAAAGCTCCATTGTTTTCAATGGTGAACTCTTTAATTGGATGGGATGCTGTGACAAAATATTCTGTGCTAAGTGGGATAAATGGGTTAGATGAGTTAAGTCACGACGCATTTAACTTACAAATCCAAGTGACTGCATCTGTATAATATAAAAGTTATTTTAGTGACTTTACAGGGGCTGCAGTTACTTCATCCAAACTTTAATAGCACATCAGTTGTATTCATGGGATTGACAGGGTGTGTAGCCAGCAGCGCTCATTGTAGGTTCTATGGAAAGAAAATAGTTTGATAACAGATAGAGAAGGTCATTTGCAGAAGGCTATTAGAGCCATGTTATCACTTGCAGCCAGGGAATTTTTTGCAAGACTTTCATTTTGATTACTTTACTTTATCATAAATGTACACTTGAATTTCTCAATATGGTCTGTTTTGCCATAAATATAAAAACCACTCTCTAAGTCCTGCCTTTTGTTGTTAGGACTCTGGACAGACAGCTGCACTCACAACAGGGCTTAATTAATGGAAAATTAAAAGGGGCTTTTGTAGGGACCCAGTGTGCAAAGAAACCTAACCCATCCTGCATTAGGGTTACCACCTTTTCTTGCCTTGAAATCCGCACAGTGGGGCGGCAACAGTGATGTCAGAGGCAGGTCAATGTTATGATGGGACGTGGCAGTGACACAATGGGGCAGTGCCACGAAGGAATGGGGCAATGCCATGAACGAGGGGGCAACGACGATGTGGCCTGTGATTGCCCACATCACTCAGGAAGCAGGAGACAGGCCTGCCAGACTTTTGAAAACCAGTAGTCAGGTATTTCCAAACTGGACAGCAGGTTTAAAATCCGGCTCAAAAACGAACAGGTGGCAACTATACCCTGTGTGCACCCCCTGTTCCCTTGGTGGTGTCTACATCCTCTATAGTTAAGCCACTGCAGTTTTGGTTAAGCTGGAAATTTTCTTTCCTGAGCAACTTAGAGAAAACATATCTAGATAGAATGATATTGATTAAGAAGTTGCCGCCATACCTTGTGTCTTAAGTTTACAACCATATTTGAAAGAAATTGTCAACTGTAGCATAGTGGAAAGGGAGCAATATACATATGCTACTGCAGAGTTAAAAAGCCTTAATCCAGTTTAGCAAGATTTCAAGGTTTTACAAATTTTTTCACAAAGCATAATGCCCTGAGGCTGTATTTCTGTGTAGTATTTACACTTGAATAATTTTATGTTTTAGAATATTATTTTTACCTGAATATATTTGGGTTTTTTTCATATCGTAGCTGAGAGTATAATCTAAATTTGCCAAATTATATGGAAAGCAATTAGTTGTCTAGTTGCCAGTGGCTACTGCTGCCACATATCTTAAGGGCTAGACCACACGGGAAGATTTCAGGGAGATTAGTCGTCCGGTGACTAATTGCCGCTTCTTTGGGGCAACTAATCTCCCTGAATTGCTTCCCCGTGTCTTGCAACCGCTGAACTGTAAGTCGCCTGTGCCTATTTCACACATGGCACAAAGTCCCTGAAATTTGCCTTGTGAGGCGATTTCGAGTGACTTAGAAAAACGCGGCGCCGCGTGTGAAATAATCGTGGCGACTTACAGTTTAGCGGGTGCGAGACACGGGGAAGCAATTCAAGGAAATTAGTTGCCCCAAAAAAGCGTTGATTAGTCACAAGGCAACTAATCTCCCTCAATCTTCCCGTGTAGTCTAACCCTAACCAGCAGGAGGAGGCAGAGGAATAAATACACTGAGAAAACAGCTAAAATTGCTTTTGCATTTATTTGCTAGAATCAGACATATCTAGGACTTGAAGATACTGTGGGGGGTTATTTATCAAAGCCCGATTTTTTCTTTTAACGGAAAAACTATTTTTCCGTAAAATTTTTTTTTTTCTTTCATTATTTATTAATGGTGTTAAAAGTCAGAATAAGTACTCCAAATCAGACCTGCCGAGTTCATGTAGTCAATGGCAGATGTCCCGTTGACATTTTGAAGGTAACCCAAAGATTCTGTGGTTTCAGGCATCAAATCTGAAAAAGTCACAGGTCTCAGGTGTCAAATCCAAAACAGTCGCAGTTTTGTGCATCAGATACAAAAAAAATCATACTGCACATTCCCTGCACAAGAAACTTTCCTGAAAATAAGTAGAGAAAAGTCAATGCAGATTTCATTGGAGTAGTTTTAAGAAAATAGTGAGAAAATTCCAGATTTTAATAAATAACCCCCTGTATCTTGTCTTTAGAAAGGGGAAGTGCAATTTGCACCACTATGAAGGCGTATTAGCTTCTATTTGGCAAATCGCTCACAACTTACAACTGTGTAAATTTCACAAGACTTGTGGACAGCTGGCTGGGTGCTGGAATGGCACAAATGGGTAGTGATGGGCGAAACGGCCGCGTTTTGCGCGCCGAATTTTTTGTGGCGAATTTTTTTGCCCATTTCGTGAATTTATTCGCCAGCGGCGAATCGTGGGGATTCGCCGCGAATTCGCCCCTGCCGAATAAATTCGCCCATCACTACAAATGGGCACTCAGTTCTCCAGCCTTTTTAGCATTTTTAGCTTCTGCTATATTGTTTTAGTATTATTGGTATTGCTCAGGTAATTAAGTGTATTACACAGGCCTTGTCTAACTAGCCAAAAGCCTTCTTATTTTATATTGTTTCCAAGCATCACCCAGCTCACTTTCTCTTTCCCATGAGTCAGTATCAGGTTTATATGGAGAATTATGTGCAGTCCCTTATGGATGATAGATCTAATGCTGGAAATGTTAATATACCAGATAGATTTCTACCTTTGCATACATAAAAGGGTGGGCATGCTCTGGGGAGAGACAGAGAGAGATGACAGAGACCTTTGAATTAGCACAACCTATGCTAACAATCACCCCAGTGTATAGTGTGTGGGTGTGTGGGGTGATTTAAAGAATACAGCTATAACTCTGTTCCAATACTGTGATATGGTATAACTGGAAATAACATATTTTCCTATTTCGTATGTTGGGTTTTTTCAAACGTGAAACTAACTGGTGTATTTTAATGTGACTTGTCCACCAACACCACTCAACTGCCAGATTTTTTTTCTAAACATGGAGCACATCGCTACCTCTGTATAAATATATACACAAAATGGATTTTCTGAATCATCTGGAAAGTAAAATGTGGATAGTGTGTTAAAGTGTAAAAAATAATATTTCTGAAAAGCTTACTGAAGTGTGCACGTTCCATATAGTAATGAGTTTTTTGTTCTACATGATCAGTTGATGTATTGCCTTTTATTTCAGAGCTTTACCTGCCAGATTAGACTTGTACAATATCTGAAAGCATATCACACACTCTTTCTGGTAATTGTGTTAAATCATATCTTGAAAAATTGATAAATAGAGAAGACATTGCACCAAACAGGTGAGGAACTTGCTGGAAACCCAAGCAAGCAATTCTCTTAGCTATGTACAAGTTATATAAGTTATTTTATTGGGCATTATCCAGAATGACCCTATAATTAAATAATCCCTATAGAAACCTATGTTATAACTCCCCTTAACTATTTCATTGGTAACTAATGAGGTTAGTTGAGTTGGACACTGTAAAATATTGAGGAATATCTATGGATCAGTAACATTTGTCAGAAGTAGTGATGGACGAATTTATTCCCCAGGGGTGAATTCGGCAAAAAAAAGAGTTGTGCGTCGTTTTTGATGCTACGAAAAAGACACAACGCGCGCCAGAAACGACGCGGCACGCGCGTCAAAAACGATGCGCAACTCGTTTCGAAAATTTTTTCGCCAATTCGAGAATTTTTAGGCGAAGCGAAACGGGTGAGATTCGCCCATCACTAGTCAGAAGCAATTAGTTGGTAATTTACATTTCAATAGTCACCCACCATGATGTTCCTATAGATGCTTTGGGTTGCTGTCACTTGCTACTTTCCTAGTTCGCCCTCTGCTAAATTCTGCTGCAAGTAAATACAACCAAATTAGCACAAACTCGCAGAAGGAGGATTCCATGAACAAAATAGCCCTTTTATCTATAGAACAGAAGTAAATGGGTAAGTGTAAAAAAATAAAAAAATCAAGCTCCCCAAAAATTGTGAGGAAATACTCCTAAATTATAATAGAAGATGGATATCTTGGGCATGTGCAATTATTATTATTATTATTAACATGTATTTCTATAGCGCCAACTTGTTTCGTAGCGCTGTAAAGTGAATGTGATTATACAACTAAATCACATGAATTACATACATAGAACATAAGGAGTTACATACATCACAATAAATTTGGAGTTACATATATCACAATAAATACCTGTGCAGGAGGTGAGGAAGGCACTGCACAGAAAAAGCTAAAGGGAAGGGAATGATACACAAGATCAGAGTAAAGTGGGTGAGAGATGTAGTAATTTAAGCGGTATTGCATTGAGTAGTTAACAGTGAGGGTAGGCTTCTATAAAAAAGTGGGTTTTTAGAGATTTCTTGAAAGCTGAAAGATTGGGAGAAAGTCGGACAGACCATGGGAGAGAATTCCAGAGGAGGGGTGCAGCTCTTGCAAAGTCTTGAATGCGAGCATGTGAGGAGGTAATGAGAGAAGAGTTGAGTAGCAGGTCAGTAGAGGAGCGTAGTAAGCGGTTGGGTGAGTATATGGAGATTAGTTCAGAGATGTAGGGGCAGAGTTATGAAGTGCTTTGAATGTCAGGGTCATTAATTTGAATTTAATTCTGAAGGGGAGTGGAAGCCAGTGCAGGGATTGGCAGGATGGTATGGCAGAGGAAGAGCGGTTGCTGTGGTGTATAAGCCTAGCAGCAGTGTTCATTGTGGACTGGAGAGGTGATAGTTTCTGGAGGGGAAGGCCAATTAAAAGAGAGTTACAATAGTCTAGACGAGATATGACAAGAGAGTGAATAAGAATTTTGGCAGCATCTTGGGTGATAAATGATCGTATTTTGGATATGTTCCTTAGGTGGAAGTGACATGACTTAACAAGTGACTGGATATGAGGAGTAAATGTCAGGGCAGAATCTAGGATAACCCCAAGGCACCGGGCCTGGGGAGACGGGGTGATAGTGGAATTGTTAACTATGATGGATACTACCGGGATGTTACTGGTGTTAGTTGGAGTAAAAAGAACCATTTCCATTTTGGAGAGGTTCAATTTAAGGTAGCATTGTGACATCTAAGTAGAGATAGCAGACAGGCAGGAGGAGACATGAGTTAGGAGTTCTGGGTTGAAATCAGGAGAGGAGAGATAGATCTGAGTATCGTCAGCGTAGAGGTGGTAGTGGAAACCATATGAGCTGATTAATTTGCAGAGGGAGGAAGTATATAGAGAAAATAATAAGGGTCCCAGGACAGAGCCTTGAGGAACCCCGACAGAGAGAGGTAGGGGGGAAGATGTTACTCTGCTGTAGGAGACACTGAAGGAACGATTGGTGAGGTAAGAAGAAAACCAGGACAGGGCTGTGTCACGAAGGACGAGCGAATGGAGGGACTGAAGGAGGAGAGGGTGATCTACAGTGTCAAATGCAGCTGAGAGATGAAGCAGTATTAATAGTGAGAAATTTTTGTTGGCTTTAGCTGTTAAAAGGTCATTAGTTAGATGGGTCAGAGCAGTATCAGTGGAGTGTTGTGGTTTAAGACCAGATTGTAAAGGGGTCCAGCAGGTTATTGTTAGAGAGGAATGAGGTTAATTGGTTGTAGACTAGGTGCTCTAGTAGTTTAGAGATGAAAGGTAGCAGAGAGATAGGTCGGAGGTTGTCAGTTACTGCTTGTGGGATCCTGGAAGCTGTCCTTCATCAACTACTGGAAGAACAGGCTGGGCATCTATGAGGGAAATGACCATTAACATTTATTAGTTAAAAGACAAATTTGCACCAGTGTTGTAACTCATATACAATTAGCTTTGATCACTGTACTCCAGGTAACATAACGAAAACACATTTCTGACCAGTCACTATGGGTAATAACTCTGGTCAAACTGCTAAATGATTACATTGTAGCTTACACTGTGTGTATAGGTGAGCATAATATTTTTAATAAATTAGCAATAATGGTCTCTTGAGTTCATGGATTTTAGCACGCTAGACCTGTCTGTCACCATCTGTGGTAGGTCGATAAGACCCGAAAATAAATTCTGTCATTGCCTTCCCATCAAGCCCACCAATTTGCAGAGAAGTGAAGGAGCTAATTGACATATTCTTAGTTTTGTCAATGCTGTTCAACTATCTTTTCTCTCTTCATGAGCTACAGGCTGCTCAAGCTTTCCTTAATCAATATTGCAGAATAGTATCATCTTCATACCTGGGAATGTTAATATTTATCCCTGTACTTTTAATACCAGGATGTTATTTTTCTAGATAGATGATCCCACACCAGTGGCTCGTGAGCAACATGTTGCTCCCAGTGTCCCCAAAGTAGGTTGTTATTTTTAGATTCCTGGTTTGTGGCTAACAATCAGCGCAGAGGCTACCAAATCGTAGCCGTTATTTGGTGCCCCAGGAGCTTTTAGCACGGTTGTGTTGCTCCCAGTGACGTAACTTGGTAGTGTCAGGCACACCCATGAAAGAATTTACTGAAAGGGAGCCCGCCATCACCAGTCCTACTGCCCTGGCACCTCACCCGGACTGCAACACTATTTTAAAGGTAAAAGACAGATCGGGAGGGAGACTATGATACAGCAAGGACTAACCACAGTTTCTTATGGCCTTCAAAGTCAAAAGATTTTAAAAATTCAGTCAATAAAGAAATGCTTTTTTTGGATCTGACTTGTCCAGCAGTTAGAGGAGATGATCAATAATTCTGCTGGTTCTTCTGAAGCCAGCCTTTAAATCTGGTAGATCTTGGTCCATATTTTTCTGGAGTCTAGTTTTCAGAATCTTAAAGGGAAACTGTCATGGGAAAACATGTTTTTTTTTAAACTCATCAGTTAATAGTGCTGCTCCAGTAGACTTCTGCACTGAAATCCATTTCTCAAAAGAGCAAACAGATTTTTTTAGATTCAGTTTTGAAATCTGACATGGGGCTAGACATATTGTCAATTCCCCAGCTGCCCCTAGTCATGTGACTTGTGCCAGCACTTTAGGAGGGAACTGCTTTCTGGCAGGCTGTTGTTTTTCCTTCTCAATGTGACTGAATAGTACGCAGTGGGACATGGGTTTTACTACTGAGTGCTGTTCTTAGATCTACCAGGCAGCTGTTATCTTGTGTTAGGGAGCTGTTATCTGGTTACCTTCCCATTTTTCTGGGCAGCTTGGAAATTGACAATATGTCTAACTCCATGTCATATTTAAAAATGAAATATAAAAAAATCTGTTTGCTCTTTTGAGAAATGGATTTCAGTGCAGAATTCTTCTGGAACAGCACTATTAACTGCATTTTGAATTTTCCCGCGGCAGGATCCCTTTAAGTATTACTTTTCTAGAATATGAAAGTGCAGTTAGAAGATACTAAGGCATTTCAAATCTGGCATCTACATTTGGTAGATCTTCTTCCATATTTTTCTGGAGTCTCATTTGCAGGATCTTAAGGATTATTTTTCTAGAATATGAAAGTGCAGTTAGAAGATGCTTTTGCATTCCCCTTGTTAAAGCAAGATAATGCTATATTATATGCCCCTTCTAATCTATTATTTTTTTTTTTTATCTAATCAAATGCTTGAGGCGTTTACATTTTCAAAGGGAATATATCATTGTTTTAGGTTAAAACAGCATCATGTTGTAGATGTCACATTGCAAACAGCATTTGCTGCTCACCTCTGTCTGTTTTTAAAAATATCCTTTAAAGTAAATGTAATTGTGAAGACGGGAAGAATGATTGATGAATGACCATTATTTCCATTGTAAAATAAAAAAACCAGTGCCTGTTAAAGGAGATAAATATATCCGTATTTTCACAATATCTTATTTGAAATTTGTACGTGCCCTTTGAAGCAAAATGAAGAATACCAAACGGCAACAGCACATGGCCTTAGCTCTGCACCGATGTTTGCAAGATGTATTTTGAACCTTAGAATTGCTTTCGGACATAGAATTCAGTCCTGGTTCCTGCATATATATTAAAAAGAAAATGAATACAATTCTAAATGTGGTTCATTACTTGTTGCCTTAGGGACCGCTTATATTATGCTGAAAACTACAGGCGAGCATTTAATCCCGCAGCTAAATAATAACCATAACATCTCCTTTTACACATTTCTCATTTGCAGTTTGTTTGCATGGTTCTTGAGTCTAAAAATGTCATCCACGTCATGAATGTAATGGCGGTGGGCAGCTTTCAGAATAGAAGCAATTTTGGTGCTGGTCACACGGCACTGTGCGCCACGTATGACATTTATAGCATGAAAACTAATGGAGGGACCACATATTGCCACATGATCTTTACAAGGTACCTGCCTCGGTTACTGGCCATTGATATGACTGATAGATGAGGGAAGCAGGAAGGACACAGCTTGTACAAAAGCAGGATATTAATCCAGGAACCGGTTCTGCCTTTAGCAGTTATGTTTCATTGATTTCACTGCCTGGTGTGAGAACACCTGCCGTGTTCCGGGCATCATGGAAATTCTGAGAACAGGAGGATAATGAAACAACAAAGGCCTTTATATAAAAGAAAAAAATTTAAATATCTGTTATAAACTTGTCTTGCTTTTTTTTTTTTTTTTT
>CM044436.1:25925933-25965448 GCA_024363595.1 Xenopus borealis | reverse complement strand
TTTTTTTTTTTTTTTTTATTAAAGCAATGGTGTCTTCTCTGTTTCTTCTTATTTAATGAAGATTTCATACAATGAATAATGCAGTATCAGTGTTAAAGTTATAGATAATGAGCAATTGTAATAAAACGGCTGACCCAGCAATAACTATCCGTCATGTCACATCATGACTGTGGATTAGGTAGGCTGGTAGAGGCATTTAAATTGGAGGTGAATAAAGGTATTTCTGTCTAACTAAAACATCCCTGTACAGATCCTCTCCTTGGGTTTGTTAAGGCCCATATGAGATTTGAATTCTTTTCCAGAGCTGGGGTTGGGAACAGTGCTCAGTTACTGTACTAAATTGAAAACAGTCACAAGCAAGTTACTGGAAATGAAAATAAGCGTCTGTTCTAGTCCCACAGTATAGGAACCTTTAGGTGCTAATGAGCAGAGGATTCAGTATATTCCCAGCATTAAAAATACAATAGAAAAGATACAAAATAAAAAAGAGAGAAGTTAAAAAATACAAAAATGTCATCGGAATTCTGAAAATGGAAAGGTGATACAGAATTCAGAGAGGCAGGAGAAGAGGATCTAAAACCTTTTTTCAGTAGCATGTCCATACTCTTGCCTATATTTATAACAAGACCTCTGAAATGACTAAAATGCCTATATTTATCAAAATAGTAGGCATTATTCTATACATTCTACACTATAGGAACACAGGGATTTCAACTTTAATAAAGAACTAAATATTAAACACAAAAATCTGACATTTAATGGGTTATACTGAATCAGTAATGCCGAGAATCCATTTAACTTCCAAAAAGCTTAAAGGGATTCTGTCATAATTTTTATGGTATAGTTTTTACACTGTGAATAATTCACTTTACCATGTAAAATGTCGTTCCTAACCCAACAAGCGTATTTATTTTACTTGTGATATTGGTTTATAGGCACCATCTCAGGTCATTTTGCCTGGTCATGTGCTTCCAGTGCTTTATGGCAGGCTGTTGTTTCTCCTACACAATGTAACTGAAGGCATCACAGCAGGACATGGATTTTTACTACTGCGTGCTGTTCCTATATCTACCAGGGAGCTGTTACCTGGTTACCTTCCCATTGTTCTGCTGATGGGTTGCTGCAGGGGAAGGGGGTGATATCACTCCAACTTGCAGTGAAGCAGTAAAGAGTGACTGAAGTTTATCAGAGCAAAAGTTACATTACTGGGACACCTGGGAAACTGGCAATATGTCTGGCCCCATGTCAGATTTCAAAATGAAATATTAAAAAAACCTTTCTGCTATTTTAAAAAACGGGTTTCATTGCAGAAGTCTGCTAGAACAGCAGGGTCGGACTGGGCCGGCAGGACAAGGAGAAAAAACCTGGTGGGCCCTGTCGGGCCAGATCAGCCCCTTTTGTGCCAAGTATGCACAAATAATTTTTGCTGCAACCTCCCAACAAAGGGAGATCGCTGCAAAAACATTTTATGCATACTTGGCACAAACGCGGTGCTATGCACATACGCATTAATGCGGCGCCATACGCATGCATACAAGAGCTACATGCAGGAGCTCCAGAGGGGCTGGAGGGGGGCCCTGTGTCTGTAGCCCTGGTGGGCCCTGGGCCCCCCAGTCTGACCCTTTAGAACAGCACTATTAAATGATGCATTTAAAGAACATTCATAATAAAAAAAATCTTTGTAAACTATTCAGTTGAGTATTCATTAAAGATTTTGTTTATTGTTATGATATCCATGACAGTTTCCCTTTAACATTAGCTTGCAAAGCAGCTCTGGCCACCTTCCCAAGGAAAGCATGAAGTTACGTACATTTTTTTTGTGACTTATATTTTATTAAGTTTTAATGATTGTACATGGAAATACTGTACACATTGAAATTAAGAAAAAGGGTAGTACAAGGGAAATAAAAGAGAAATGAATATTCTCAAGTGATAGCCTTTTAATCCAAGTATAAGCTTTATACTCTCCAGTAAGAAATAATCCTTAGGCTCATCTGAGCATACTTTAAGTAAATATTTGAAAAAGTTTTTAAGGCTACATTTTCATACCCACATGATGGTATTTGATGATGTATAGGAGTTAAGGAGTTATGTATGGGTCACCATGCATTCCCAAGCAGCCAATCAGTGCATGCCATAGGCCATAGAAATATAGTAAATAGAAATACAGTAAGCCCCAAACTTCAGTATTTGTGAGCAAAACATCCTGCATGTTGGTCTGCACTAGACTCCGTGCATCCCCATTGTTCCTCAGAGTGAGGCTGGGCAGCATACCGTCTGAAAAATCATGCCTCCCTAGACCCGGGCCACAAATCCAGACCTGCTTTTAGTTGCGCTCTGTCATTTGTATCCTTGTCTTCTTCATATTTCCTCTCCTTCTCTGGCCATTCAGCTATATTATCTCGCATTGCCCTGGTCGTTCTTTGCCCTCTTGTTCTTGATTTTCCTCTATAAAAATTCTCTGCCACAGAACCTATTCAGTTTTGCATTAACTGTAACAATTTATTCTCTTTGCGGCTATCGATGGTCACTTTACTGCGTTCCTGAAACATATAATTGATGCAGATCAAATTACTCTTTCTACCCTATCATTATCACTAGCTGCACAGGCCTCTGAACTGAGACTAAACTGTGCTGTTGTTCAATAGCTAAAGATTCCTTTTGTCAATCAGGTGGCCTTTCTCTCTCTACTCATGAGGCCTTCGGCATCATTTATGCTCCATATTATTTTAGCTGCTTTCCATTGCTATTTAAACCTTACAAACGTTATTATATTTCTAACTACTTCTGTACTCAGATAAGGGGAAAAACATCAGAAAGAATCTAAAACTAACAGAATCTAAAAGTAACTTTTCAAAAATGTGCTATTATTTTATGTTAGAAAATATCAAGTTTGTGGTGAGGGGCTCTAAAAATAAACCATGAATGTTGGGCAGAACATGTTCTCTATTGCGATTAAAGAAGATAAGGACATTTGCATAAAAGGCTGTTGGATTTGTTGACTAACATGCAGTTTTTTTCATGCATTTATGTTTCAATGGTGCCATTGCTGACATGCAACATTAGCATTTGCATATGATTTATTTTTTGTTGAAACAACCCACTAAGAGACCTCTGGAATAACCAGCAGGTTCAGTCTGAAGGTATTATGTGTGTATAACGTGTGGATTTGTAAGTAGTTCATCAGGGCGAACTGAGGGATGCACTGGAGCTCACCAGAGGCAAAGGAGTAAGTGGTGAATTGCATCTATTCATGCTCAATAAATCAGGTGCTTCTGTATCAATAAGAAATGCAAGCCAAATGGTTGGATCTTACTTGCTACTATCTGTAAATAGCAAAAGAGAAACAAAGTTAATGTATGTAGTTTTCTTATAAAGATATCTATATTTAAAGTGCAGCAAGATGGCAACTTTCTTGCATTGCAGTATTTGAAGTAGCCAAGGAGTTTGAGATGCGGCTACAAACCAACCACCCTTTATCAGCATTCTCTGAATAGGACCAGAGGCTAATGCATGTGTAAGTTGCAAGGATCACTTACAGGAATGCTCCAAGGAAGCAAGGAAAGGTAGAATCAATAGAAGAGGAATCAGGTTGTTAGGCACCCATCACTGATTCATTTGGCTTACTTCAAAGCCTCAGCACTCACCTTCTTCTAAATCTGTTCCAGCCTGGGGTAGTCTTTCTCTAAGTACTTTGAGGCTACATTGTTCTGGATTCCTGGCATCTCCTGCCCTGGGCAAGGGTAGGTGCAGTACAGCAATTCAGAACTTAACAAATAGTATCACTGGGCAATCAATGGGTATGTAGAGCAGGGCATCAGTGCTATATGTATCCGAAGGTGCAAATTATGAGCGTTTTAGATTTTGTGTACATTTTCTATTGACCCACTTAACTTTCTGCAAAAAACTATACTTTGTACCGTTACCTCCAAGCGTCATTTGCTACTATATAATATAGGACCATGGATAAAACCTTTCTACCTCCCTAAATGGACCTGCAGTTGGAACACTATGTTCTAGAGAGACACAGGTTTCCTATGCCATAATTAAATTGAATTTCATGTCTGCTCAGGTATCACATATGGTATCCCAAGCCCAGACCAAACTCCAGCTAACGTGTTCATCTATATTAGCCCAAAAGTAATACGGGACCTTGCACACCCAATGTAATTTAAGAGATGCCTGGTGTACACAAGTAGAGGCACGGCCGCCTCACAGGAACAGACAACAAGAAAAATCCATTGGCACACAGGTCTTCATGAAATCTTCAAGTGTTTATTACAAGCGGAGTGCAATGCAACCTTTCAGGGAAACAAAACCCCTTTGTCCGGCAAAAGGGGTTTTGTTTCCCCGAAACGTTGCATTGCACTCCGTTTGTAATAAACACTTGAAGATTTCATGAAGACCTGTGTGCCAATGTGCACAAAAACATCAGGTCCCTGGTTCCACTACAGGAAAGCTGATACAGTATCTTATTCTAGTCCTAAACCTGGGACTAAAATGCAAACTACTGTATATTTTCACCCAAGCTTGCCCTTGTATTTTCCTGTTTCTTAGTCATCATTTTGAATGTGCAGGAAGAAGACAATGCATCGAAAAAGGGTGCCTCCAGGTCATCATTCAAATGTGGAGAATTGTGTTCATTTTAATGTAATTTGACTGTTATATTGCAGCACATGTACTGGAATCACATGGTTGTAATTAAACATCTGTGCTAAACTGATTCTGGGATTAAACAACCCTCTATCTTGTTGAATGCTTGCACAACCATTGTTTCCCTATTGCAGCCCCTCTTCCAGGTATGCAATCCAGAAACAATTCTGTAGGAGTTTATTGCAAAATGCCCCCCCTTGGACAGACCACGTTGTCATTTCATATAATTTGACATTGATGATCTGTGTAAACAGCATGGCCAAACCTAAAAGAGAATACTCATATGAAAATATGTTTTTCTGTCCACATGTGTTTGTGTAAAAATTTCCATTCCATTATAAAATGCAAAGAGGAACATGATGCTTACAAACAATTTCTATAAATGGGCACACTGTGATTTGTACAGATAAACAGGCTGCCCATAACTAAAACACTACTGTGTTTATTCCATTTTAACAAAAGTGATAATGTGTTGTGCATACATTGCTGATATACAATATGGCCAAATAAAAACCAGGCAACCACCCCCTGAAAATAGAAGTAGACATATAATTTGTATATTTGTGTCTGGACTTAAATATGAAAAGACTGTGCTGGACTTCCTGGTCTTGATCAGGAATATGGCTCTCTGGGCCCTGCTCACTATCTGTGCCACAAACTGGATCATTTGTGACTGAGTCTGTAGGTGGGGCAAGGTGCATACTAAGAAGACTCCATTGGGCTCTTATGCCATATACACAGTGTGCAAGACCAGTGAGTTGAGGTTCATAAAAGTAGGAGAGGAGAACTCTAATATAACCAGCTGCTTTTGAGGTGGCAGTAGCTCCATGGCTCTATGAGGAAATGACCAAACTTGTTTACTATTAACAGGAGTAGCAGGTGCAAAGTGGAACCTAGCAAAAATACATATACTGTATAAAGCTTTTGAGCCTATGTTTTCTTCCGCCTATGACCTTGTTGCTCCTGTTACATTTACACTGATGTGAGGAACAAGGGAACACAGTACTTGTCATTGGCCAGTCAGTAAAAACTGGACCCCTTTGGATACTGAGCCAATAGTATAGCTTACTGTTGACTTCAAAGGTAACTAAAAAATGCCTAAAGGGTCCCACAAGGGTCCCACTTAGTTGCTGGGAGCTAATTATTTAAATTAAGTCATCAGCAGTATGTGAAAAAGGGGTTCATTCACGAAAAAGAGGAACATTCGGAAAGTATGCTAAATGAATGATTATGAGTAAGTAGGAAGCGATCATTATCAAGTCATCTTTTTAAGTTGGTATGTGCTTTTTAATATCAACATATTGCCCTTTGCTGGTGGGGCAAAGGGTGATCAGAAGACAACAAAGTTGAAAGGGGCTCATTATCCACTATACACTATGGTGCTTATTTTACACTATAAAGCAATTTGGAGTGGTGGTGGTGGTGGTGGGGGGGGGGGGTTAATCAGTTCTCTATCTGGTCCTCCATGCCACCCTTAAAGGCATTATTAGAATCTGCCATCATAACATCACCCTATAGGACATTCCATGACCTTTTGAAGAACCAATTACACAACTTTTAGTGAAAGTTCAGTTCCTCAAGTGTAAAGGAGTGGCCTTGGGTTTTTTTTTCTCTCCAACTGAAAATAGGTTCCTGGTTATCTGTCTCTAACGTCCCTTAATGTACTTATAAACGTGTACATGAAAGCTCAGCATGTTCTGAATGAAGCCTTATTAGAAAAGCTACAGGTACTCCGTTATTTCCACCCCTACTCTTTTCATATAGAGAATAACTGATTCCAAAATTGCTTTCATGGTGCAAAATGGCTAATTAGTGTTTATTATAAATCCCACATGAAACATTTTCAAAGCAGCTGAGCTTAGCCAGAAAGGAGTGATTACTGAAAATTCAGATATCCTAGTTATCCATCGGGGGCATTTTACATTCCTTAAAAAAATCTCAAGTTGTAAGAACTGGTTTGTTAAACATCAACACGTGTTGGTAATAAAGTGAATATCCCACTTTGTCAAAGGGATTTCCCTTGTAATTTTTTTTATTGTGTGCCCTTCAAGCTGTATTAATTATTGTTCCTAATTACATCCTATAGAGCTGTGCTTATGCAAACTATGAGGGCCTACTCACTTGTAAGTTTTGCTTACATGTTAATAAAAAGTTGAAACTACTGATATAATTTAAAGCTGTTACTATATGGCTTTTCGGTTGGGTGACAAATATGCTTCCTTGGAACTACATAGAAAACCTGTTAGTCAGGTGACCGTTGCCTGGAAATGCTGAATGACACCTTTTTTGATAGTTGTCATCTGAGTACATCTGAAATTGCTGATTATGTTAATTGGGAGCTCACTCCATCTAATAAACTAACCTTTTTAAATTTTGCTTTAACGTGACCGAGAGCAGATGACTAGGCATCCTCTCTATCTGGTGGACCACATGAAACCTCCCTAATAATATTTCACACTGGGACTGGGGTGGCACTGGGGCCTTCCACCCGAGTTGTTGCCCATCCTGACCTAGTTACAAGCTTCTAAAAACTTTCCACCTCCACATACCTTTATACCTTTTGTGGCATAAAAGGACAGGGGATCGAGACTGGGTCAGTGGGGCATTTTTTTTATCTGGTATTCTAGTCCAATCAAACCCTGGTGTTTCATTTAATCCAGAACACTGGAAGATGGACATTTCTTTGATTAAGAAGAGCACAGTACACTATGGAAAATCAAGTTGAAATTGAGGGAAAATTCTCATCTACACTGACATACAGTATATATAGCTGGGGTAGCCAAGGATGTCATAAGTGGGACTGTTTTTAACATGGTCCACTCGACTGCCATTCTTATGGACAGGTGACATTAAAAAGGTCATAGGAGACTTTAAAGGGCAAGGAAATGCAAAGAAATAAAATCCCATTTTTACTTTCATTAATGAAAAAGAAATCTATTTCCAATATACTTTAATTTAAAAATGTCTAACATTTTTATAAGAAACCTGACTGTATGCAGTGAAATTCTCCCTTCATTTAGTGCTGTGGATAGGAATTGTCAGACGGTCCCTAACTTCTGGCAGGGAAACAATTATACTTATGAACAGCAGGGGAGCCCCTGCCTTACTTACCAGCCATGCAGAACTCAAACAGGTTTGTTTTTTGATCATTTATGATGATCCCTAAGCAGTCCAGACCATACTGAGCATGTGCAGTGCCAGTGTCAGGCAAAGATGTATAACAAAGTTACATAGTTACATAGTTACATAGTTAAATTAGGTTGAAAAAAGACCGAGTCCATCAAGTTCAACCCCTCCAAATTAAAAACCCAGCATACATACACACACACACACATCTCCACTCTTTCAAACACAAACCATATACCTGTAGTTACAAGATGACAGCCCCCTTTGAAAGCATAAATCATTTGTTTGATTAGGCTTGTGGTGCAGTAAGTTCATGTTTATGTTTAGTATACAAAATACAGCATTTCTAGCCTTATTCTATTTTACACTTTCCTTGTCCTTTAAGTACAATTAAGCAGAAAACAAGTGGTTAAAGTCTGCGGTTGCATTTATAACCCAGTCTGCAAGGTACAGTACGGCTTATTTATGTGTAGAAATTCTACCTGAATCTTAAGATCCTTGTACACAATAAATCATTTGAGATAACCCATCAGGGGGTGTAGCTGAAAACAAGCTTTTTAATTGCTTTTATACAAACTCAACAAATTCCTGCTTGTATTGAACTGAATCAATGAACAACAGCCAGATTAAAGGATAATTAAAACCCATCAAATAATGAGACTAAGATCTGCCTTATGCTTAGGATATACTGTAGCAGCCCATTGGTGTGTCACCCAGTAACAGTTAAAGGACAAGGAAAGTCTAAAATAGAATAAGGCTAGAAATGCTGTATTTTGTATACTAAACATAAACATGTTTTCTTTGCCAAAAATTTGCATCAAAGTCTTTGGGTGACAATTTTTTGATGTGCTGTGAATGTTTTTGATGCAAAACATTGTTTTTCTCCCATTAGAGTCTATGGGCGTCATTTCCGTGATGAAATTTGCTGAAAAAATTCGCTCATCCCTAACAATGACCAAACTTTTGCACCTACTGATGCCATTCATTAAATTGTATGTGCTCAATGTTCTGCAAACAAGTCACTTGAGTAAAGGGTTATGATAGTATGAAAGGGATACTGTCATGGAAAACATTTTTTTTTTTTCAAAAAAAATAGTTAATAGTGCCAGTATAATTCTGCAATGAAATCCAGAGCAAATTGATTTTTTATATTCAGTTTTGAAATCTGACATGGGGCTAGACCAGTGATTTTCAACCTTGTGCCTCCAGCTGTTAAGAAACTACAAGTCCCACAATGCATTTGCCTGACTGTGGCTGTCAGACTCCTTCATTGCATTGTGGGACTTGTAGTTCCTTAACAGCTGGAGGCACAGGGTTGAAAATCACTGGGCTAGACATATTGTCAGTTTCTCAGCTGCCCCCAGTCCATTGACTTGTGCTCTGATAAACTTCAGTCACTACTGCTGTACTGAAAGTTGGAGTGCTATCACCTCCCCTCCCAGCAGCACAAAAGAACACAAGATAACAGCTCCCTGGTAGAAATAAGAGCAACACTCAATAGTAAAAGCCAAGTCCCATTGAAACTGATTCAGTTACATTAAGTAGGAGAAATAACAGCTGGCCAGAAAGTAGTTTCATACTAAAGTGCAGGTACAAGTCACATGACTGGGACAGCTGTCTAGAATATAAAAACATCTGTTTGCTCTTCTGAGAAATGGATTTCAGTGCAGAAGTCTGCTGGAGCAGAGCTATAGCAGTGATAGTAACATGTTTTCCCATGACAGTAGTCAAATCAATTGGACTTTATTTCTTTTTTTCCTTGAAGATGCTTCACCAGTCAATTCAGATTATTCTGAATGGCGAAATCCAGTTTGATGACTTTGGTGAAACTTTTTTTTAAGGAAAAGGCAAGTCCAGTTGATATTTCTATAGATAAACCATGACCTGATGAATGAGACTCTTCACAAACGTATTAATAGCTTTGTCCCTTCACTGTTGCTCTTCTACAATTTGAGCTACAGGTTTGCAACATAGGGTGTATCTACTGACAGCGTGAGCTGCTATCGGTAGAAGAGGAGCATTGGGGCAGCCCTAGCTTAAATGTATGGAATATAGACTAGAAAGGAGAAAAAGTCTTTATACAATTTTTGACCTCCAGGAAGTCAATTTTGTACCCAGGGTTGGGGAGTGATAATTTGATATTTCCTGATTAAGACATATTTTGATATACTGATCAATGCATAATGGCATGCACATATGTTATTCCTTAGTTAGAACTGCATACATATTATGGGTATAGTAAATGCATCCACTTCTTCTCAAGCCGTATATTTTTTTTAACTGTTATTCTTTTATATCTCCTGTCTTCACTTGTCATTGGCTTAATCACTGTTTCTCCTGTAAGGCACTACTATTACTACAATTTTTATACATTTTATTTGTTCAGTAGTAGAAATACAAAGAGGAGAGGTTACTCCTGTTGGGGGACTCTTCCAAAGTTACCTGAAGATGTTTCTACCTCTTATCGGGTATTTCTTTGGGTACAAACAGTGGAACCAGCATGTTAGTTTATTATATTCCTATATCCTTTACCCTATATAGAGCATATAACCAAATACATATAAAAGAATTCAAGTTCAGCCTTTACAATACCTTGGACACATTAAAGGGGCTATTCATGTAGATCTTGGAATTCCAAAATCAATTGCAATTTGTCTTCATGTGTTATTTTTAATGTTTTTTCAATGATTTAGCCTTTTGGTCAGCTGCTCTCCAGTGTGGTATTTCAGCAGCTACCTGGTACCTACAGTAAGATAATTTTCACCCTAGTACAGCAGGCTGCAGATTGAACGATAGGAGGGAATACGAATACGAGGAATGCCTGCGTAGAAGGATAAGTAAAGAATAGGTAACAATAGTTATATAATTGTAGCTCACAGAACAATAGTTCTTGGCTGCTGGGGTCAGTAACCTACATTTCAGGAGGAAGGCAAATAATGAAAAAATATATAAAAAAAAATAATTAAAACCAATTGAAAAGTTCCTATGAAAAGGCCATTCTATAACATATAACATAACAACTAAAAGTTAATTTAAAGGACCGGAAACACCGCAAAAAATTAAGGTATTTTAAAGTAATTAAAATAGAATATACTGTTTCCCTGCACTGGTAAAACTGGTGTTTTTCCTTTAGAAACTATACAATAGTTTATGAAAACATGCTGCTTTGTAGATGTGGGGGCAGCCATTCAAACACAGGTTCCATAGCAGATACCATATGTACTCTGTAGAATCCCACTCTGCTTTATTACAGAGCTTATCTGTTATCTGCTAAGTAGCCTGTCTATTTTCTCCTTTTATAACTTGACTGGCTGCCTCCATGGCTACACAACATTTTGTTTATAATATAAACCATCACAGTGTTTCTACAGCAAAAAAATAACTTTTTTTTTTGGTGTTACTGTTACTTTAAAGTTGAAACACTCTTTAACCAGAAGCACTCATTTACAGTAGTGATATATTATCCCATGTATAGCCTCTAAGCATTTACTATCCTAGACACCCACATGTGTGATTATTTTCCTCTATGATTGTCTTTAACAAAGTCAAGCATGTAGAAATATCGCTCACTGCACAAAAAAGTGCTTTGTTTTAATATTAAACATTGCAGGGGTATTCTCCATCCCATCAATAAGGCATTCATTTCTTTAGAATTTATGCTTCCAATTTCACTCAAGATTTTTCAGCTTCCACCTAAGACTCTAAAATACAGATACTGGATTGGGACATTTCTTGTACTTTTACTGTGATTTCCACAGCTATTGGAAGTAATTGACTGTGGTGTTATAGTAATTACACTGCAGGATTTATTTGGCTTTGGCACTCAGTGATAGTACGTTGGGACAAAATATGCATGTAAACTTCTTCGGCTTCCAAGGCATTAATGAACATGAACAGCCCAATATTGGAAAGACTGAGCTCCTGCTGGAACAGTTTTGGTATGCTGAAAGCTCATTATATGCTGAGAAGTATATGCATTTGATTATAAGTGCTGTTCTCTTGCCATCTGGAATCGTAGATCCAGGGGCGTAACTAGAGAGGAAGCAGACCCTGCGGCCGCAGGGGGGCCCAGGAGGTATAGGGGGCCCATGAGGCTCTCCTTCATATACAATATCAATACATACTGGTAAAACAGGACAACTTTGGATATGTTGGGGGCCATAAAATTAATTTGCTGTGGGGCCCAGTAACATCTAGTTATGCCACTGCGTAGATCTCTTATACCCTACTGTTCACCCTTTGATCTGCCAGAACCCCACCGTTATCACAGGAACATCAGTCTCTTTCTTCACTGGATTCCCCATTTACATTGGGGCCCCTTATAATACAGTGACCATAACTTAGATGTGGGATCTGTGGCCCCCACCACCCATCCCTCCTTCTCCCTCTATGCATCAACAATCCATGTGAATTTTGGGGTCAAGGAATGGAGAATTTCAGGAAATGTGAAGGAGTTGGAGGACTGAAGCGGCGTGTGTTCTTATGTCCCTCCCCAGGGTCTCAGGGTCTGCCCCTTACTCTACTGGCAGTAACTCAAGTACAAAATCTGCCCATTTTAAACATCAATAAAGACATTACAATAAAGCTTGCAGGTATCTGTATATATTACTCATATTGAATAGTACACGTCCTTCATTCAGCAGTGTGTTTCGGTCTGGTGCCACCCTAGGCACTGGACCTAGCAGCTCCCGTCAATGACATCACACATGGCTGCACATGACATCACTTCTGGCTATGGCACACCCCTGCCAGACAGCACAGAATGCTTTATACACCTCACCCCCAGGAAAGTCTCCCATGACCGGCTGGAAGAGATTTTTTAAAGTTTTTCTTAAACTTCTTTTATTTATTATCATGGCACTGAGAGCCACCCCACAAAAGCTACCATCATAGCCACAGTCAATCAGGTAGCTATCTATAAATATGGCCTTGCCTCCAATTTTTAATCAGAACAGAATCACTGGGTATTGCTATTCTAGTTAGGTGCCCTCTATTCAGACATGATCTCAAGCCAGTTAAGGGAGCCTTATTGGCAGAAAACAAGCATTACAAAATAATAGAAATGGAGTACTATAATACTATGAAATTATTGAAAATATCTCTTGCTGGAAAGTGGTTAATTATTTTAACATCAGGGCATTCTCTGTTTGAGACTGACTGTCCAATCCTTACATAAATATTCAACACAGAAGAGGTCCACAAAGCTTAACCCAGGCTCCAAGCGTACATATTCAGCATCAATCAATGCACCCACGGAAATAGCAGTTGGCATGATGGAAATTAATCTCACTACATTCCCCATCCTCAGTGGAGGCTACCTGCTTGCTCTTTGTTATGGAAGACAATCCTGACAAGTCTTTTTCACCCAGGGATCAATTAAACAACTGTGCTCTGCTTAGAAAACAACTATTAAAACATATTAGCCTCTGCTTTTGTTAAAGGAGAACTAAACCCTTCATTAAAAAAACCCTAACCCCCATAGACCCCGCTCCCCCAGAGTAACTCTTACCCTGGGCAATTGCCCCAAACTTTTTCTTACCCCTTGCGGCAGTTTCAGGCATCAGAGTTCAAGGCAGCCATCTTCCTCTTTGGTATTCCCATCTCCTTTTAAAATAAAAGAGACCTCATTGTTCTACTATATAATTATTTGCTGTAAGATAAGAAAAAAGTCTGATCCACAGAAAAGTCCTTAAAAGAACCCCCACTTGTAGCCATGTTGATACAGGACTGAGTCTATACAAGTACGTGGCTGCACATGTTCACCTTTACATAGAGAAGAGGTCTTTAATCAAGATGCCCACAAAAGATGCAACTCAAGAGAGAAGCTGCCCGTCAACTGCCCAACTTCTAGTGCATACAAAAGGAGCTTGCACAGCTGAAGTCAACTTGGACCTGGCTGCCATTGTGCCTGCTTAGTATTAGGGATTGCAGAGAATTAGAACAAGGCAAAGCAAATAAGAGCAATGCCAATGACCAAATGAAAAGGGGGAAAGGACTGCACTCATTCCTCAAAGTTAAATTAAAAACATGAGCTCCCGGCAGTTCCCCTACTCTGAATCTACAACATTAAGGGTGAATCAGTGGTGTTTTTTTTTTAAATTGTTTCCATTAAAGGGTATGACCACATTTTGGGTTGTTGAGAGGAAATGCCATCTGTTTCTCAGGTTTTAGTTCACCTTTATTAAAAGCATTTATAAATATTAAGCTACAATAAGCATAACTTGAGCTTCAACTCAATTTATGCACATGTTTTTCAGGCATGTGCGAGCTTGGCTTTAGGGGAGGTACTAAGCAACGAGTGCTGGGGGGGTCCAGACTAGGGGGCATATTTACTAAAGGTTGAATTTGACGGTTAAAAAACCCTCGAATTCGACCATCGATTTTTTTATCGAATTTTAACCCTTCGAATTTGATATTCGAATCTGAAGGGTTTTAACGCAATTCCATAAATCGAATGATCGGATAAAAAATATTTAAATCATTTCAATCGAACGATTCGAACAATTTTAACCATTCAATGGAATTTTTTTTATTCGATCTAAAAAAGCTGAAAAAACCCTATGGGAGCTTCCCATAGGGTTACACAGCAATTCGATAGGTTTAATCTGGCGAACTAGGCATTCGAATAAAAATTTAAAGGGCAAGTAATTCAACCATTTAATAGTCGAATAATCGAATAGATTTTTATTCGATCTATCTGAATCATTCGATTCGATCGAATTTTAAAAATTCGATGTGGCCAGAAAACCTATTCGAAAATTCGAATTTGAATCTTTTTTAAAATTTGATCGAATTTCGAATCATTCACACGAATTTAGTAAATCTGCCCCTAGGTGTTGTCCACACAAGAGGTACATGCTCAGCCCCCACCCACCGTTGGGCCCAAGGCACGTGCCTTTTCTGCCTACCCCTAGTTCTGCTTGAATCCTACTTATTAAAAATGCAGTATTTATTTTGTAGTATACTCTACCTGTAGGAATTTGTAGCAAATGTATTTCCAGATTTCCCATACACTACAGTAGAGTTTTCTACTTATCTGGTTACTTTGAACCTCAGGCCTGTTACCAATTCCCTTGCTCCTTCCAGTTACAACCTTGAGGAATCTCTTGTAGACTGGTGCTAATCAGGCTTCCAGTGTCTCATTGATGGAGCTGGAATTAGCAGACCTGCATGCAATAAGAGACCTCCAATTATAATTACATTACTAATGCTGTCAGATTTTTTATACCTTGTGAACTGGCATTTTAATAACACCTATATAATTTGACATTAATATTCAATGGTATAAATTATGCAGCTTGATTGCTTTTCATTCACTGGGATTACATCCATTTAAAATAATACATGTAATGGTACAACTTTATTTTTATGTAGCAGTATCTACAAATGAGCAAGGTCAGCCTTCAAGTGATATACAATTTTATAGCACAGGTTATGGGATCCATTATCCGGAAACCCATTATCCAGAAAGCTATGAATTACGGACAGACTGTGTCACCATTTTATCCAAATAATCCAAATTTTTTAAAATGATTTCCTTTTTCTCTGTAATAATAAAACAGTACCTTGGACTTCATCCAAACTAAGATATAATTCATTCTTATTGGAACAAGCCTATTATTAATTTAATTTTTACAGGATTTTCTAATAGACTAAAGGTATAAAGATCGAAATAACGGAAAGATCCGTTATCCAGAAAACCCCAGGTCCCGAGCATTCTGGATAACAGGTTCCATACCTGCGTATAGTAAAGGTATAATATGAGCATTTACAGTATTTTGTTTATTTCAAGAATTTGTATAGATGGGTTATGGTATGTGTTTATTGGTCACCCTCCCCAGAGGTATGTTCCATTTGTGGCTGAAGTAATGGAATTGGTCCAGTGGACCATTAGCAGAATTAGGACTGGGAACAAGTACAGACTGCATATTATTAGTGTTTGTCTTTCATTTTATATTTTTTTATTTTACTATTTGCTATTTGTCAAATTTTTGACTTCCAGGATTTATTGCATTACAACTCCCAGCAACCAGCCAATGGTCTCCTTCTTTTGATGTCTAAAAAGTTTCCTAGTTGCTATATATGTTCCACCAACTGAGATGGCAGCTGTGTGATGTACATTGTAACTATTTATATTATTCTATGTCTTTGATGTGGGTTTTGAATGAATTTAAACACATTGTTACACAATTATCCAATCACCTAAACACACCTACTTTTTCCACTCACGCTAAGCACTTCTGGCTTGATAAAGGGCCCAGTGGGGTTCGAAACGTTGCCTTTTTTTGGATATACATGGGCTTAATAAATCACAGACTTCACTAAGACAATATTGGTATGCTTCTGGATTTTTCATTAAATGGACATTTGACCCTGTGCAAGGGAAGGGCCTTCCAGTTAAAGCACCCAGCACCTACAATTGGTGAGTTATAACCAGGTGTAGCACTCCATTATCGTAGGGCAAAATGATGTGCCGGTGCTGGGCAAGATTCTTCTGCCTATATATAGTCCAGATTTGCTCCCCTCTGCAGCTCTCACCTACCCCCCTATGTTGCTCGCCCCTCTCACCATCCCTGTCCATCCCTCCCTCCAAGGTACATCCCTCCCTCCCCTGTACATCCCTCCCTTCAAGGTCCATGCCTCCCTCCCCAGTCCGTCCCTCCCTCCCCTGCCCCAGACTGTCCCTCCACTCACATGCCACTCCCTCACCAAAACCTAGTCGTTAACATCAACCTCCAACCATATATGTGTCCTATTAACAACAAAGTGCAATTGCTGTAATTTTTAATCATTGCCTGTAATTGCAGAATGCAGAGTGCCAGTAGAGCCTGGGCACTTCCAAGAAAAGCAGGCATTAATGCAGATAATAATGTTACCGTTTTTTTTGTTCAAATTCATTAAAAATACAATATTATTTTAATAACTACCCTTTATTAGCCTTTCTCCACTAAACTGGCCTTCAGTCTCCAGCTGATGTCTGTGGCAACATTACATAATATTTCCAATCACATTGTCTTCCAACAGGGGGAAACTTAATTAAAAGCAAATGTCACAAGAGCACAGAGAGAGAGAGATGGTATCTAGGGATACAAGTGACCTGGAGTGAAAGAAAAGGGTGATGGAAAAACCCTGTAACCTTTGTGTTAGATAATTATTTCATTTCTCACAGAGAGGTTTGTCCCCTTTTAGCAGTAATTGAGCATTTGACAAAAATAATTTAGCCAATAAACCTTTTACCCCATTTTGCAGTTCTTCTAAAGTAATATTCTTAATGCAATGTCACTTACTTACCGTGGTGGAACATGGATATGATTAAGCATTGTTATTGATATAATGTAATGAATGCTCAATGCGTAATGAAATGCACCTACTGTAATGGAGCTGGCATCCTGGCTATCTTCTAATTTTAAATATACAGCATTTTATCTGCTGTCTTTTTCTTCTTCTTCCTCTATCCCCCCTTAGTTCAAGTTCCTTATGTCGCTTGCGTATTATATGGCTGGAAAGCATTTCCAGACTTATCCTATACTTAAGTATCTTATAGGAAAAATAAAGCTTAACAAAGAATTAGGCAAAAGATATTAGATATTATTTATGCCAAAAATGTCATTTTCTGCACTGTAGCTTCCATAATAATATCCCACATATATGTTTTTTTGTGGTGTACATTCTATGGTGAATTTGCACAGTACAATTGTAAGGGGGAAAAATATGCTAGTAACTTTTAGCAATAAAGCAAAATTGTGCACATTACTCTTGCAACCACATACTTACAATTTCAAATAAATGTGCAACGTCGTTGTAATAATAAGCCTAAAAATATAGAAATAAAGTTGCACTTTAGCAAATGTGCCACCATGACTGCGTTATTACATTTGCAAGAGGTAAGCCAATGTCTGGCCCTCTGGTGTGTTAAATGCATTCCAAATATTTTATGCTATCATTTTGACTCATGGTCCTTTTAGGTAAGAAAAAAATTAAATATTAAAAAACTGGAAATCTGAAAAATGCTTTAGTAAATCATTTGGTAAATTCAAGGAAAAGTGACACCTGCAAAAGAAAAAATTCGCATGTTGAATGATAAAATTCTTGTACTGTATTGAATTGAATATTTTCTAAAGAAAATATTTCTGGGATTGTTTTTAAGCTTCACACAATTAAATAGAAATACCAAAAAGTCTATTTCTCCTGTGCTACATATATTCTGCCACTAGACAAAGCAGTTTTTGTTGCTATGGTTTGTAACTAGTGATCAGGGGAGCTGCAGCTATAAGGCCAGTTGAGCAGCAGCTTGCAGATTACCAAGGTTGGAAAAAAAGCCAGTCCTGTTAACCTAAAAAGCTAGAATTCAGAATTTGAAATTTGAATTTTGGCTCTTATAGTGCAGAGAGCACAATTGCTACTACAAAGGTAAACCAGATATGGAAGGCGGCAGCATCTGAAGACCCCTGAAATACATCTGTTAGTGATGAACAAACATGCAGCATATAGGTTTGCAAAACTTCAAAATTTCATCAGGATACATTTTAGTCAACTGAAGGTGAATTTGCATTGCATTAAAATAGCTCTGCAGTAGCATATATATTGCACTACCTACCTTATTTTGAGAAGCTGCTTTCCTCTATGCTATATAGAGTTGCCACCTGTCCAGTTTTGACCTGGACAGCCCGGTAATTTGAAGGGCTGCCTTGGTCAAAACTTCCTGCCCAGTTTTCTAAATTAGGAAAACCGGGCAGGATTCCCCATGACTGACATGGCCATCAGCCAATCAGCAATTGCAGAATTACAGCCATGCCCCTGACATTACGGCCAACCCCACCATAGAATGACCCCACCCCTCCGCATTACAGCCCCACCCCCTGCCCGGTCTCCACAGGCAGAAAAGGTGGCAACCCTAATACTATAACTACTGTTAAAAGTAAAATAGGCTCCCATGTTACCAATGGCTTTCAAATATGGCTGGGGAGGACTCTAACCCCACTGATAGATGTAGAAGGCAAGGATATATTAAAATTATAAAAATAGTATCTATTGGTTTTTTATGATAAAACAACCCACATGATAAAATTATAGAACAAATTTACTGATGAAATCACTAAATGTATGTGAAAATGTTTGGTCATCCTTTTGTAACCTTCACGTGCAACCAGAAGTTTGACCAAGGAAAGAGTAGCATGGGTATGATGTATCTGTGGCTTGTTGCCTAAATCTGAGAATAGCATGCCCGCAGTATGGTTACTGGTCATGGAAGATAATAAAGACATACAATGTGATTACTGACAGTTCCCACTTGGTAGAATTCAATGAATCAGTAGAACTGAGCATCAAAATGATGTGGCACTTTCTTATACTGTGATTACTTATGTTTATGTATTGTGATTATATATGTTTATTTATAGTTCCTATAAGTCTTAAACACAAAGCTGAAATGCACATGTCTACTTTGTTCAAGTCAGAAGAAAAACCTCAGCTTGCAACCCTTTGCATTCTAAATATTACAGTTCTTTTGGGTAAACCTATTCCTGGGAAAAACAGGTCATATTAAAGCCCCTAAATGGGACATGATTTTAATTGTTGGTGTTTTTGTTTTTTTATTCTCTAGGTTTGCTGCATTTATGCTGCTTTGTCTGATGGCTGAAGTTTTCTTTCATTTCAAAGAGCATGCTTAAAAGGAGAAAATGTAAATGAAAGCACCACAGATATTCATCTTTATGTTTTAAGAATTCCTCCCTGATAAATCTTCATTTTCTAACATCTATGAAGAACAGTACTTAGACGCCTCTTCTCTAGACTAGAATAAATGAGAAGATTGAAGCTTTTCTTTTTTTCATGGATGATACCAAAAACTGAAGCACTGAAAATATTAACGGGATAAAGTGTGAATACGTTCTTATAGATGAATAACAGAGTTAGCCAGCTGTTTCCCATTACAAAAACAATGTGGTCATTCCATTATTAAATATGTAAATATTTACAGCAGCCAAATGAGTTTTTTTTTTTAAATATATAGACTCAATATAGTGCTCCTCTAGTGTAGCTAGGGCTAGGAGAAATCGGGCATTAATTACAATACCACAAGGTTGGAACCTCTAGAAAAATGAATAAGTTACTATCAATGTGCTGATGCACCATTGGAGAATGAAGATTCTTCAGCTCATGTGAACTTTAGAGCAATGTACTCGCACACTTGGGGGCAGATCGTGAAAAACCATTTGATTGTTTGAAAAAATCGTACGAATGGATCAATCGAAGCGTTCGATCGTACGATTGCTATTCGAACATGGGGTTCCCATAGGCTTCTATTGCAATTCGGTAGGTTCAATCTGGCGAAGTAGGCAGTCGAATAAAATGAATGATCGAATATTCGATCATTCCATCTATTCAATCTATTTGATATGATCGAATTTTGCATATTTAATGATCAAAGTGGCCTAATTTGCATATTCGAAAATTCGATTAAATCGTACGATTGGAATTCGATCTAATTTCTAATCCTTCACACAAATTTAGTAAATCAATTGTCTCAACAGTTAATCTCTAGTCCACACCTTTCAAATGAGCCCTATTTGGAGCTGAGCTAGGGTAGGTCACCATTATTATTATTATTCAGAAGAAGAAGGAGAAAACTAGTGTGCAGAAAGGCCTCCCTAGACATGATAAAGTTCAACTGTACTAAGAACATTAATAGAAGCCTAATATCTGCAGATTAAAGTCTACTTTTTGGTGGTTCAATTATTGTATGGACATGTTTTACCCATGCAATATTTCAAGAAATTGCATTACTTTTATTTGAAAACACAAATGCTTTATTTTTGGATAGATTAATTTTTCTTATAGAACTGATCTTGACAGATGACCTCTGAGTTAGATGGGCCAGCTATTCCACGTTGCCATCAGTCCTGCCATTTAATACCACTACTCTGTGATGCATGATCCCCACAACTTCCCTTGTTGCAAATTTCAGGAAATTTATGCCCATCATGAAAAAAATGATGACCTGGAAATTTCTAATCTTTGCAGTAATTCTTATAAATGTCCTAGCAAAGTATCAAGTAATTGAGATAACAATGTAGGGAGTCTGGCAGAAAGCACAGTGGAAATGTGCAAGTTCAATTATAACATCAATTATGCTGACTCATTTTCAGCCACATGAAGAGCAAGGCAAAAGGTGAAGTTAAGAACTGTCTTTTTTCCATATGTGCACTTGTACAAATGTATTGAAAAGGAAATATTTTTTTGATAGAAAGAGACACACAGAAGAGAACATTGTCTGGAATATTTGAAAAGAAAGTATTATATTGCAGTACATTCCTAATTGTTCTTGTGTTTTAAACGATGCAGTGGAAATGTCTGGTAAATACCATTTCACTTAGTTGAATGGCTTCTTCCAGCATATTAACCAAAAGAGAGCAGCTCATTTGCAGATGTAGCTGGTTTGACAGTTTCTGGTGTACAGATGCAATCACTTTGGATGGTGAGTTAAATGCGTCGCGACTTAACTCATTTATCTCATTTATCCCACTTATCACAGAATATTGTGTCACAGCATCCCATCCAATTAAAGAGTTCACCATTGAAAACAATGGTGCTTTGGTATGCTAATGAAAAGGTTAAATGCATTAAATGAGTTAAGATAACTTTAGATAACACAGTTTCTTCAATTAATGCTGAGTCACGACCCATTTAACTTACAAATCCAAGTGACTCTATCTGTATATACAAGATTCAGTAGAATGAGAAAAATGTCAGATGAAAATGTTTCCATGGCATTTTAATGGATCTTGACAAGAGATGAGCCCAGCTCAGTTTGCCAGCAAAAGTAGTGTTTTTACCAGTATTCTGAACTATAATTTTGCCATTTGCTCTGTTTTGCAAAATGAAAAAGCAAAATAATGATCACAACTTAATTATCTGCCCCCTTGCCTTCCACATCAACCAACTGTTCAGGTGCCATGTTTGTGAAAACATTTTTATGAATGTGTAGCATAGGGAAAGGAGCTTCTCTAACAATATATATATTAAACATTTTTTACCTTTTTACCTTGTTTTGTGAGGAAAAAGTCATGCGATTTCCCTCCCCACCCCTAATTTACATATGCTGGGCCGAAGGATTCTCCTGGATTCGTTGCATCCCTAATATATATAGTAATAAGTTAAATCAACTGTTTAGTTTTACTTCCAATAAGGATTGATTATACAGTCATATGGAAAATGTTTGAGAACCTCTATTCATTCCTTGGACAATTAAACAGGTGCAAATATTTGAGCACCTCAACAAAGATATTACATCAATAATTAGTTGAGCCTCCTTTTGCAAATGTAACAGCCTCTTGACGCCTTTGATGAGTGTCTGGATTCTGGATGGCAGTATTTTTGACCATTCTTCCATACAAAATATCTCCAGTTCAGTTAAATTTGATGGCTGCTGAGCCTGGGCAGCCTGCTTCATTCCATAGCTTTTTGATGATATTCAAGTTGGGGGACTTTGACGGCCATTCCAAAATATTGTAATTCTCCCCAGGGCCGCCATTAGAAATCACGGGGCCCCACACAACAAAATGTTTGGGGGCCCCTGGGCCCCACCCTCAATGACATCCAAGCCTCACCCCTGATCCCACCTACTCCACATCAAAGTTAAAAGACCACACAGATATCAGCACTAAAAAAGTAACCCCCCCCCACACATATTGATGGTCACAGCTCCCTTATAAGTTAAAAAAAACATTGGCGCCAGGGCCCCCTTTACAAGTTAAAAAAAATTGGGGCCCCCAAAGAATACAGGGCTCCCCTCACAAATTAAAAAAAATTTGGTCCCCAAAAAATATTTTTTAAAAAGCATTGGCCCCAGGGCCCCCCTCACAAATTAAAAAAAAATTGGGGCCCCAAAGAATATTTTTTTTAAAAAACATTGGCCCTATGGCCCCCCTCACAAATTAAAAAAAAATTGGGGCACCAAAAAATGTTTTTTTAAAAAAAACATTGGCAACAGGGCCCCCTTAAAAGTTAAAAAAAATGGGGCCTCAAAAAATATTTTAAAAAATTATTGGTGCAGGGGCCTATAGAGTATTAAAATAAAACATTGGTGGCCAGAGGATTAAAAAACCCACATTGGTTTCAGTAGAATTGAACTCGTAGCTTCAGGACTTCAGTTATAGTTGTTTTTGTGACTTCCGGTCTTCGCTTCAGGACATCAATGTCGGATCCTTTCGTGACATCGGGTATTTATGGCTCTTCAGGACTTGAGTGTCAGCTCTTTTCGTGACTTTTTTTTTTTCCGTTTCAGGACTGTTCGGCACTTCCAAATTCATTGCACTCAGCAGCACGGCTTCGGCGCTCGCAAGGGGGGCCTGGCTCTTCGAAAAGTGCAGCACTGCTGGGCCCCCCTTCAGCCCCGAGCCCGGGACACTTGTCCCCCCCCCTGATGGCTGCCCTGCTTCTCTCTCTGCATAAATGTAGATTTCCAAGTGTCTTTAGGGTCATTGTATTGTTGGAATATCCAGTCCCAACTTCAACTTTGTTACTGATGCTTGAACATTTTCCTGAACAATTTGCTGATATTGGGTTAAATTCATCAGACCCTCAACTTTAACAAGGGCTCCAGTCCCTGAACTAGCCACACAGCCCCACAGCATGATGGAACCTCCACCAAATTTGACTGTTTCTTGGAATGCAGTGTTCTTCTTCCGCCATGCAAAGGTTCTTTTTGTTATGACCAAATAACTAAATTTTTCTCTCATCAGTCCAAAGCACTTTGTTCCAAAATCACTGTGGCTTGTCTAAATGAGCTTTTGCATACAACAAGCAACTCTGTTTGTGGAATGAGTGCAAAAAGGGTTTCTTTCTCATCACCCTGCCATGAAGATGTTCTTTGTGCAAATTGTGCTGAATTGTAGGATGATGTACAGATACACCATCTGCAGCAAGATATTCTTGCAGGTCTTTGGAGGTGATCTTTGGGTTGTCTGTTGTATCTCAACTCTCCACATATGCTGCTCCTGTATTTTTCTTGGCCTGCCAGACCTGGGTTTTACAGCAACTGTGCCTGTGGTCTTCCATTTACTGATTACATTCCTAACAGTTGGAACTGACAGTTTAAACCTCTGATATAACTTTTTGTAGCCTTCCCCTAAACCATGATACTGAACAATCTTTTTTTTCAGATATTTTGAGACTTGTTTTGAGGATGCCATGCTGTCACTCTTCAGAGGAGAGTCAAACAGAAGCACAACTTGCAATAGGCCACCTTTAATACCTTTTCTCATGATTAGACACACCTGCCTATGAATTTGGTTTGCAAATTGAGCAGTTACATGCATTCAAACAAGCATAGCCAGTTTTTCACATTTGATTTAATCTCATACAACTGAATACTGCTTCACTAAAAATCTTTGTTCAGAAAACACCCATACCACTATCTTTTTTGTTGAAAGCGGAGTAAATTACAAACTTTTTAATAGGTTTCTGGCAACAATGACTTACCTTTTGGGATGTTCTGTACAACTAATCACTCATCTATCTCCCAGTAAAGATAAAGCGGCTGGCGCAAAACACCTCTTTATGCCACTGTGTTATGCCAGACCAAGCGAGACATTTACACATATTGATCCACGGCAGAAATAGTATTTTCCTTTTTGACTGCAGTAAGTGCTCTCCAGGGATCAATAATAATATTATCCAAGTACTGGATACTGCTTACTAAATATAAAAGCTCTGATTATGTTAGATGAGCATGCTTGCCCCTGAGAGCTGTAAAGCTAGATCATGTGCATGAATACATTCAGATGCACAGTGTCAAAGTAGAGCAATAATGATATGTAAAGTGCCAGTCCTTATATGAATGGATGTACACACTTCACTTGAGCCATTATGCAGCTATCTGCATGCTTGGATATGCAAATAGAATATGTGGGTGTAAAATTTGAGGATGTGTTATAACAGGAGTGCCCAACCTTTTTTTTACCCATTAGCCACACTCAGATGTAAATAGGAAAGAAAAAACAAGCACAGAAATCATTTCTGGTGGTGCAAAATAAGGGCTGTGATTGGCCATTTGGTAGCCCCCCTGTGGACTGGCAGCCTACAGGAGGCTATGTTTGGCATTTAACCTGTTTTATAGAACCATTATTCCTCCCAGACAGAAATTCAAAAATAAGCACCTGCGTCGAGGCCAGTGGGAGCAACATCCAAAGGTTAGTGAGCAACAGGTTGCTCGAGAGCCAATGATTGAGGAGCTACCAAAACATAACAACAGTTTTATAGAAATCCCTTCAGACTTTAGAAATACTTTAGGCTGTTAACTCCACCAAAAAATGTCTGGCATAGATTTTAGAGAATCTTTGTGAAAATCTATATCACACTGGTCTACACTAAATGGAAAGCATTTTAATATGAATGTAGGGGTTTCATGGAAATAGAAGTTGAGTAGGCTTCCCTATTCTATTATTTAATAAGGGTAGTAAAGTCACCAAAGATTTCTCCAACCATATAAAGGCTTCAGAGTGAGACAATTCATAATTGGTGACTTCTAGTATCCTTAGTAGAGGGCACATAAGAGCTGAAGGGAAAGCTAGAATCGTCAGCAAGCTGTAGCTGGGGCCACCATAACCTAATGCTCTGCATTGTTGTAGAATTTCATTACCAATATTAGCAGACAGGCTGCAGTAACATGATTCACTGTGAGGTCTGCTCTTACAATGGGGCTGCAGCCATAAGATCCATTTAACTCTTTCTGGTGCCAATGCATCACAATGTTGTGTTGCATCTAAAAATAGGTCCCATAATTCCTTGCAAGGTGGTCTGTTACAGGCAGAGAGCTATTATTGGTGTAAAAATTATATTGAAAAGCTGTCATCTATATTATTAGTCTTTTATGTCAGGCATGTGAAAAAAAGGTTAGAATGGAATGACGCATTGAGAAACCCTCACTCGTAGGAAAACTGGTGTTCCTACTGAATTTCATTTCACTGCAGATGGGATTTGGGGAATAAATCGTTTTAAATACATGGGCAATATTTAAGATAGGAACGAAGAGCACAGAAAAAAATGCTGCCAAAAAATGCTGAGATGTATTAGAGCTCACTCAAATTACTGATTCCAGTACAAACACAACGTAACAAAATAACAGTATTTAGCCTAAATCCTGCATGTAGAGAGACATGATGTCTGGGGATTTTAATAGCATGAGCTCGAATACATCTTCTATAAGGAGCCCCCTATAAGCTATATTAGATCTAAATGTCAATTAACGTCAGACACCCAACACCTGCTGAGAGAGGGAGAGTGAAGCTAAACTTGACGAGTTCAGAAACAATGTAGAATTTTTAATTGATTGTGTTTAGAATGTTTCCTATTTCAATCTGCTGAAGCTTATTATATTTTCATTTAGCAATAGTTCCACTTTAAGAAACAACACTACAGAATATACTCAGATACCTTTTTCTGCAGAAAAAAAAACTTGCACACAAGTGAGAATCACATTGTTCCATTTTCTATTAGGCTAAAAAAACAAATGTTTTAATAAACTGTGAAAAATAAATCAAGATACCCACCTGCTTCTGCTTGCTGAGACTTTTTTTTTGTTTTTTATTTAACAAATCCCAACTGTTTAAAGTTTCAGAAAAGGCTTTTGCGCATCCCCATTATGCCATCAGCCTCTGTGTGTTCACTCTACAAAGAAATGGATCCCCATGGGCACCACTCTTATAGAGTTTAATTGGCATACTTCTCTTCCTCTGAAATAGTCATTCTTCCTCAAAAACATTTCTTATAAACATGCATTGCATTATATTTAACACCAATTGCTGGCTTTATCTATACGTAAAACAATGAAATGAACAGCTGGGATGTGCAGGATAACCACACAGAATGACTTATATTGAACAAAACTCTGGGCCTTGACCTTCAGAGTTCAACAAATACATCAACACTGTAGAATAAATGGATTCCTTCCATGTGATTGTTTGGCCACCCTTAGTGAGGACCACTGTCTTCTGTAATTAACATTCACTCCAGATCTTATCTTTGCAGTCACACTGGAAAAGGTTAGCAATGAATTGGTTTCTATTGAGTAAAAATGTGTAGCTATGGTACAATTAAGCAAGATAAGGGCTGATTAAACCCCCATGAATAATGTGCATTACAATTTTTCCAGGCTCTGTGTTCTGCTGTTTTATTAGAACATGTTAGGAAGGTTATACTTAGTTAATTCTGTGTTTTTTTGCTGTTAGGTGTCACTAGGGTGTTCTCTGCACCAACACAGCAACCAGCCCCTTATCTAGCCTGCACCTCGAACCATTGCATCGCTTGGGTGGAGGTACATGCTGAAACATAGGAGCTTGCATTTTGTCACTAAAATCCACCCTGCATCTGGGGCTACATAATGGATGAAGGTGCAGACAATGTAAGGGGCTCATTCAAGCTAAGGGGCTGATTCTTGATCTGCGTTTTTCAGAGAGCCAAGTTTCAGCCCCATGTTGCGCATTATGGCTACTACTTATGACTGAAGCTATTTCATTGTTCTCTTTGGTTGTTGGACATCCTCCTGGTGGCAACAATGTGAGTACATTCAACACAAAGGTGTAACTGCATTGACGTTCAGACTGTAGAGACACATTCTTCCATCATGATCTATACTTTGTGTGCATGTGTTAAATGCACACAAATAGCCACTTGGGCCTTAACTCAGTCAGGGTTGGACTGGGCCAGCAGGACAATACCAAAATACCCCGTGGGCCCTGTTGACCCAGGCCTACTCCCCACCTGTAAACTCCCCTATTGTGGCTGCAAGGAGGAAATACAAGTTAAAAAGGTATATGAGGGGTGGAAGGGTGTGTGTCACAGGGCTTGTGACTGGGATGGGGGCCTCCTGAGATGGCATCCCTGGGGCCCAGGTCACCTTAATCTGACACTGACTTCATTGCTCATTCTCACTCTTCGTGAGACATTGGGCAGATTTACTAGTGCCCGAATTTGACTAACACTACCAAAAATTCTTCAGCGTGACTTCATTTTGGTACTTCACCGATTTACTAATGAGCACAGGCGTTGATTTGCTAGCGAAGGAGATAGACGCTAGCGTTTCTTCACGCTCTAAAACTCTGGCGAATGGACGTAAATTTTCTAAGATGTGGATTTTACTGAATGTGAACGCTTTCACCAGACTTGCCTTTGCCAGCTCTGACCTGGTGAAGTGCATTGGAGTGCATAGAACATCCTCAATCTTCAGTTATGTACATCATCATTTTTGACTGTAATATCTTCTAAGTAAGAGTGTTAGGCTGCAAAAGGCATAAAAATTTTTTGGGCACCCGGTTTCCCCCATAAATTTTCTATCATATGGCACATTATTTATCTGTGGGCATTAAAACATCTCTATTAACTGTATTAAGGATCCCTTGGCATGTCTAGTTATCAGTGTAAATGTAATGTATTAGATGCACCATGTAACATAAATAGCTCCCTTCAATTGCCGGCCGTATACAAATTAGCCTGAGCGCAAGAACTGTAGCGAAGTTGCAGCAGCCAGAATTGAACACTAGCGTAGCTTTGATTTCATTTGCTCGCTCTGCCGAAGTAACGCTAGAGAAAATTCGCACCCTGTACGCAACTTCGTACTGAAGTGAATTAGATTTGTCTGAGCGAATTTTTGTCTGACAAAGTGCTGCGATGACTGCAAAGCCATCGTTGCTCCATAGAGCCTTTGACTTCTTGTGATTCCTGAGTATTGACATTTGATGGATTTCTAAGTATGAACTTCTGTTGCCTGTCTGACTCTGCTTCTATCCTGCTGATTCTTCCTAGACGCCTGTATTCTACTGGCACTGCTACAGTCCTTGATTGTAAAGAGTAAACCAAGTGTGCCTTAAAGGTATTAGACCTTTAGCTGGTGAGCAGTAGATCTCAACACTATCAAACAGCTTGACTAAATTACCCTCCTATTTCATGCTTTTCATTGAGATATTTATTTTGTTAATGTTATATAAGAAATAGTTGATTTTTTTATATTCCGTTCTGAAATCTGACATGGAGCAAGACATATTGTCAATTTCCCAGCTGCCCCTGGTTATGTCACTTTTGCCAGCACTTTAAGAGGGAACTGCATTCTGGCAGGCTGTTGTTTTTTCTTCTCAATGTAACTGTATGGAATGCAGTGGGACATGGGTAGGGTTGCCACCTTTTCTGGGAAAAAAATACCGGCCTTCCTATATATTTATGTGTTTTCCTTATTAATAATATTGAGATCAACCATAATTTTTACCGGCCAGGCAGGTAAAATACCAGCCAGGTGGCAACCGTAGACATGGGTTTTTACTATTGAGTGCTGTTTTTAGATGTACCAGGCAGCTTTTATCTTGTGTTAGGGAGCTGTTATCTGGTTACCTTCCATTGTTCTGATGTTAGGCTTCTGGGGCATGTAAAAGGGACAGGGTGATATCACTCAACTTGCAGTACAGCAGTAAAGAGTGATTGAAGTTTATCAGAGCACAAGTTGCATAACTTTGGGCAACTGAGAAAATGACAATATGTCCAGCCCCATGTTAGATTTCAAAATGAAATATAAAAAAATCTGTTTGCTCTTTTGAGAAATGGATTTCAATGCAGAATTCTGCTGGAGCAGCACTATTAGCTGATGCATTTTGAAAAAAACTATTTTACCCATGACAGTATGCCTTTAACTAATATTTTCCATGGAACAGATTGCTAACAATGCTTTTATGCATGTACTGTAGATCATAAGGGACACGCTCACTAAAAGTAGACCTCAAATTAGTAAAAGTATGGGCACTCCTGGAGTAAAGAGTAAAGCCTGGTTCAGAGCTCAGTACTTACAGAAACTAGAATTAGCCCACATTTAGTTGTTATCCTATTCGTGCCCATGCCAGAGTGTATAGCCACAGTGTCGGACTGGCCCACCAAGATACCAGTAAAATCCCGGTGGGCCCAGGTGTCAGTGGTCCCTCATGCTGCTAATTTGACCAAGTTCATGACCATTCCCCATTTCTAGAGGCTAAATAGATGTCATAATAGATTATAGTATGTAAAGAAAATACACTAGGAGAATAGAGGTTGAATGAGTAGAGGAAGAATAATAATACTGAGAGTGGGCTCCTGGTCTAAACTTTTTTGGTGGGCCCCTAGTGTAAGATATTTTGGGTGGGCCCCTGATGTCCCAGTCCAACACTGTATAGCCACATGGTAAATAAAGAGTGTTAATACATGAAGCACAGTAAACCAAATAAGGCAGTAGTTAACATTTTATTTTAAAACAGGAGCAACTGGAAGGCAGACATGTATATACTGTATTTATTATCCATATTTATACAGTGTTGAAAGATCTATTTTAATGTGACAACAAAAAGCCATTAGGCATGTTATACAGAAACACAAGAAAACAAATGAATTGTGTTAACAGATAAATTGATGGCTATAGATAAATATTCAGATTCCTAAATACAAACTAAGATTAGCCGCATGTTTAATAAATAATTACACCTCAAATTGCTTTTTGGCAGATTAACTAAATGAAAAAATATATGGTACTGAAAATTCTTAGAAACCAGTGCCATCAGGGCTGCAGCAATAAACTAATGCATAGCTGACTCCATTGCAGAGATGGGCTTTCAGATGATCCTTTAGAGGTAACTAAATATTCATTGAACATCTAACAGCCTGCAAACATTTGATGTGTCGTACATGAATGAACAATTCACATGAAATGTATCTATAAGGCAAATTACATGCAGTATATGATAAATGGTGAAGAACAAAGATAAGAACCTACTGAATTGTTTTGAAAAATAAATGGGCTGTAAATTTCGTGTGTCCTAAAACAAATATATCAGTTGGGCTGGAAGGCACAGGCAGCACTCAGGCTGAAGCTGCAAGGGAAATATAGTTATTACAGTATTAGATTTAAAGATTTAAATATAAACACACACACATATATAAATATATATACTCCAAATCCAATAAGGTCCGCACTCTCAGGACTTTTATAAAAGGAAAAAGTAATTTATTTGCAAAGTTACAGACTGACGTTTCGGCCTGATCCCAGGCCTTTCTCAAAGTAACAATTTATGATTAAAACCTGCAATATATACATGTTTTAGCGGGAAACCCCAGTCTTAGTGACGCCCTGCAGTCATCCTGATTGGGCAACTGCTAAGGTAACATCCTATCACAGCAGAGTAGTATTGCACGAATAATTAAGTTTCTAAATCACACCTACTTAAAACTAACAGCTGTTTAAAATCAAGTTAAAAACAAACATCAAGTAGCATCCCTATTCACCACACTCATGTTCATTTATGTTCGCCATAAATTGCTACATTATCTAAATCATTTAAAGCATTACTACTCTGCTGTGATAGGATGTTACCTTAGCAGTTGCCCAATCAGGATGACTGCAGGGACAAAACTGCCTGCACGATTTTCCAAATTAGGAAAGTCAGGCAGGATTCCCCTAGATTGATGCAACAATTAGCAATTGTCATAGCTCATCCTTCCGACCTCTCCACCCCTCCCCAGGTAATGCGCATCAAATCACAGTTACACCCCTGTGATGTCACAGCTTGCCCTCTGCTTGGCTCTGAAGCCAACTCTCGACCCAAAACAAAGTTGTTGCACTGCTGTTTGTTTTAATTAAATTCTCTGTGAAAGTAAAGATCAAAAACACAAAGAGGCAGCTTATTCCCCAAAAATGGTTAATTAAAGGGGCAATATACTTCAATGTTCAGCATGAGTTAATGAGTTAAGCATGTACTTACTATCTGCCTTTTTTTGAACACAAAAAAAAATCAATATTTTTTATTAACTAAACTGGGCAAACTGCAGCTGAATTATGATAACCAGTATACTGCCCATTTATCAGAATGCATGGAAAGTTCCACAATTCCTCCACTATTTTTTTGCATATTGGAGAGCAATTCAAATTCATTAAATTATGCAAATAAAAAGGAAAGTGTAAAATGACTGCAACCTTCAGGCATGAGCGGTGCTCAGCTCCCTTGGCAGGCATCCTGTAGAGCATTAAGTTAATTGAGCTATTTAAATCCGCAGTCAGTTATAGCAACTTCCAGCATCTGTGCTAAAGAAATTGGTTGCTCAAGATGAAAATGCAGCAAGAAGAAGAAAAAAATTGAGTTCTTTATTAGTGAGGGTTTTGAGGTTTTGTCTATACATGCTAGGCACAACATTACAGTTCATTCCCTGTATGTTTTTGGGTTCCCACCAGGTGCTTTTATCATCATCATTTTTTATATAGTACCAGCAAGTTACAGATCAAAAATAGGATTGGAAATAGGAAGACCTCATTTATGACGTCCCCATTTTTTTTTGCAAGTTGTGCACTGACTTCCTCTAGCGCAGAATTGTGTCAAGTCTCTGTGCTCTGTTCTGGAATGTAGAGGCTGCATTTGGCATTGCTGTAGTCCAAACTGTTTGGATGCCTACATGCCACCTACCCTCCTAACCCTACCCATCTCCAAACTTGTGCATCATTTAGAAACAAAGGCTACAGGCCAATGATTGGAAGAACCTAGGTTTACCTATACAATATTTAAAGAGTAAAATAGGAAGGGAATGTGCCTTTTGTGACCTCAACATGAAAAACGTTACAAGGTTAAAAGGTTGAACTTGATGGATTATGTTTGCCAGGTTCTGGAAGCAGTCACGTCCCTCCTACTGGAAAAGAAACTGTGCCTCCTATGGCTGATATTGGCACTGGCATGTGGGTAAAACTGGGAATGCTGATATGCTGATTACAACCACTTTTATTTGACTATGTACGATAGCAATCAAACTGCCCATTATGCCTTAGCCCTTATGGCCGATACAATCACGGATAAAAAGACTGTGTTCAAGCTATTAATGCAATTTGCTCTCTATAACTAATTATTTAAAAAATTTCAAAATTCATCTGGCACTTTACAATTCAATTCTTAAACCTGAAATATTTCACCAACTCTTTCTTTTTCTCCTGTGCTGAAATGGCTTGGGAACCAGATTTCATTATAGTTGCAATTTATAGTTTGTGTGTTGGGCATTATTAGGTGTATCAAATCTATGGGGCAAATTTACTATCATTCCCTAAAATTAGCTCAACCAAATTCGAAATTTGAGATGCATTCGACCATCAAATTCTTATCGAATTGTTTTAGGCTATCATTTTGCTCGCTATACGATTTCTCGATGAATCTGTACGATTGGATACCGATCGATTTCACGAAAAAATCGTGAAATTTCCTTCAAGCGTGCAAAAAATTTGTACGATTCGAGCGATCAAACCCTCAGATCGTACGAATGGTATTCGAGCAGGACTTAGCCTTAGAAGCCTATGGGGAGCTTCCCATAGGCTTCTATTACAATTCGGTAGGTTCAATCTGGCGAAGTAGGCAGTCGAATAACTTTAAAATTTTGATTCCTTCCGATCATCGAATGATCAAATTATCGAGTATCCCATCATTCGATCTATTCGATATTCGATGATCTAAGAGGCCAAATTTGAATATACAATTTCAGGAAAAATTCGAACGATCGGTATTCGATCGAATTCGATTGAACTTTGATCATTTCACATGAATTTTGTAAATTTGCCCCTAAGTGTCAAATAAAAAGCAGAATATACTTTAAAACACATCCTACCTCCAAAGCCTTTCTCCCACTCCGATTTGGTGTTAAAGTATAAGCACAGATATTATTGTATAAAACATGATATTCAGTGCAAGGCAAAAGACTTTGATCAGTTGGCTCGTCAATAGGCCAAATAAATAAAAATTTGATCAGGGGTCTTTGAAGGCACCAGGATCAGATCCTGGAGGAATTCTATTGTTTCTACCTGTATATCTGAGGATTCAGCAGTAAATTCTTGCATTGAAACCAAATGGTCGCAGGAAAGTTCATAATTGTTATCATAATTGTCATCTTTAGGTGTTATTGTTATTCAAATAATTTAAGGTTTTTAGATGTTTGCTAAAGCATTTGTTTCCCTTTTTTTAATCTAAATCCATATTTTCCTCAGTGGAAGTTTCTGTTCTGTGTGTGAATACTCTTACTCTTCTGCACTACAGAAAAACCTTTAAGAAAAGCAAATAACTTGAGTCAATTTACAAATTGAGGGTCTTGCTAAAAGGCAAAAGGGCTTATGTGATTTCTCCTACTCATCAGGTATACTGAGTTATTTTACCACTGAATCAATAGAAGTGTCTGGACTCTGCTCTTTAGACAGAATCTGCTATAACTCTTTCTGACGGGGAGGGAAGTTTTGGCAAGGTTTAGAAGCAATAATTCTAAGTTAAATGGGATTGATTTGGATAAAGATGCCTAAAGGTGAGAGACTGTGAATTTCACAATACTGGAATTAACACCCGCCGTCAAGAAGAATCATGTCCACTGATTGAACTAATTAGGACCTTATTTCTTTGAAAATAGCCGGAGCAGGTTCAGTTCCAAATTACAGACTTTTGTTTATTGTGAACTGCAGTGGGATGAGATGGGAAAGCACAAAGCACCTGTGTGAAAGGGGATGTGACTTCCAGAAGCAATTTAGAGCAAATAGAGCAGTACACAGTGGCTGACTGAGGCCTTTCTCAATATGCGGAAATGTGTACAGGCAAAAATACAATTCATTAATAGACAAGTATCTATTGCTGTAGGACCCAGGGCCTTTGCCATATTTGCCCATAGTTAACAAAATTAGGGTTGCCACCTGTCCAGATTTCACCCTGACAGCATGGTTGTCTGGGTGAAAAGTTCCTGTCCAGATTTGCAAGTTAGGAAATCCAGACGGGACGTAGAAGTTAATGACATGGGAATCAGCCGGTCGCTGATCAGCACGTCATCAGTCCCACCCCTGATTTCACCTGCCCCTCTATCACCCGCCCGCCCCCGATGTCACCTGCCCCCAACATCACAGACCCCCCCAATGTCACTGGCCTGCCCACCCTACATCACCGGCCCACCACCTGCACATATTCTACAAAAAAAAAAAAAGGTGACAACCCTAAACAAAATCCAGGTATGTGATGAATTATTTTTTTCATTATATGCCCACCTACTCAACAAATTAGCAAACATAGTCTGAAGTTTGCTCATATCCTATACGTATACCATATCATACAAGGACGTTTAATAAAGGAAGGCTACTAAAAGCAAATATCTTATTCTTGATGGATTGTCTGATCCAATGTGGGCCCTATATATATATGCAAGTGATTTTCCCCAGGAGAGACATAAAAATACCCAATTACAATAACTGTAGGTACTGAATGCTTCTGCATTCAAGGGAACATTGTGCACATATCAAATATGAATACAAATGTCTAAGATATGATATTGGCACAAATTGGTAATTTTGCTGACACAAGAAAATAGAAGCAGATAAACTCACCATTTCAAATGGAGGTATAATTTATCTTAAAACACTGCATAGTAATGGGGTTTATTTGAACCAATATGTCTGGAGAGGATTAATTTTGTTCCCTCTCCCTGGCTTGATAAGAAGGCAATAAAGCAAATTTAATAGGAAGCAACAGAATTTAGATTAGCCACGTGTGCAACGTTTCTCATGTGTAACCAAGAATTTTCCAGGTGTAATCTCAGGCTCAAACAGATGAGTAGTAATAATAATAAAAAAATAATAAAAAAAAATAATCCATTACTCAGATGCAAGAGCATCACTTTTTAATTTGCTAATTCGGGTGAGGGAGAAACAAATGAAATGAACATGGTTTGTATTGGCAATTATTAAAACATTTAAGTTTATGGGATAACGGCTCTTTTTGTAATTTGGATCTTCATACATTAAGTCTACTAGAAAATCCGGTAAACAAGTATAATGTACTGTTTTATTATTGCAGAGAGTTGCAAATTGTTTGGTGCTCATTTAGGTAAACAGCTTAATCTGCTTTAAATCTTGTGGATTCTTTGGGCACCACTGCCAATGATTACACTAATGAATATATATATATATATATATATATATATATATATATGAAAGTTCACATCAAATAGTATTTATTACCAATTTATGAATGTATTATTAAATATACTTTAATACACTATACAATTAAGTAATATGGGGAAGCTCATGACTAAATTATTATCACATTATATTATTTATTCTCAGTGAATTCACTTATAAATCATTTAAAAGTATAATTCTTCCCTAGTGCATCAATAATTTTTACTGTATACATTAAAACCACTGACTTTTCAATACAATTTATGGCTTTGTTTCAAATAACTCCTCTCTTCGGGTGGTGACAATTTGGTCTGTTTTCGTCAATAATTGTTAGTAAACCTTTCATAAAGCTTTAATAAAAATTTATGTAAACAAGGCTCCAGGGCCTGATGGTATACACCCACGGGTTCTAAGAGAGCTTAGTTCTGTTTTAGACCAGCCTCTATTTCTGATTTTCTCAGATTCGCTTTCATCTGGTATGGTGCCTATTGATTGGAGGAAAGCTGATGCCATCCCAGTATTTAAAAAGGCATTAATTATAGGCCAGTAAGTTTGATAACTGTGATGGGCATATCATTTGAAGGCTTGTTAAGTGATCACATTCAAAATTCTGTCCTAGTGAGTGGCATTATGAGCAGCAATCAGCATGGCTTTATGAAGGATAGGTCATGTCAGACAAATTTGATTGCTTTTTATGATGAGGTAAGTAAGATGCTGGACAGTGGGGGAGAGGCAGTAGATGTGATCTATTTGGATTTTGCCAAAGCGTTTGATACCGTGCCCCACAAACGACTGCTTTCTAAACTAAGGTTTGTTGGTCTTAATGAAGTCGTTTGCCCATGGACAGGAAACTGGCTACAGGATCGGGTACAGAGGGTGGTTGTTAATGGTATGTTTTCTATTTAGTGGGGTCCCTCAGGGTTCGGTATTGGGTCCACTTTTATTTAACTTGTTCATTAATGACTTAGGGGAGGGTGTTGTAAGTAATGTATCAGTGTTTGCAGATGACACAAAACTATCCAGCCCAATTAATTTAGACCTGTTACCAAACTGGTACTTCTGCTACCTCAAGGAAACTCCAATTCTCCTGATCCCTCAGAACCACATTCATTTCAACAGGAAATGCCTGCAAGAGACTTAAGTATCTGAATTGCTATGCATGTTTTTTTTGTTTCCTTTTTCTTGTTACAGGTCCGCAGAGTACAAGAATCACAATGTTATGGACTTGCTTGATATATGTATGTTAAGTTTATTGTGAAATCTAAAGATTTCAGATGGGGAGTATTATGTTACAAACAACTTGTCTTTACATATTGTTTTCACAGTTTTCTGCATCTTCCCATATTCATTCTTCACCCCCCCCTGTAGTCCAGGAAGATGCTGTGCTCCCTCTCCCCTCTTCAACTGTTCCTAGTTAAAGTTAGCTGCCATTTTAGGTAGGGATGCACTGAATCCACTATTTTGGATTTGGCCAAACCCCCAAATCCTTTGAGAAAGATTTGGCCAAATACCGAACCGAATCCGAACCCTAATTTTCATATGGGGCCCCAATTTTTTTTAAATTGAAGGGGGGCCCTTGCACCAATGTTTTTAAAAAAATATTTTTGGGACCCCAATTTTTTTAACTTGTAAGAGGGGCCCTGGCCCCACTGCTTTAAAAAAAAAACTTTTATGGGGGGACCTGGCGCCAATGTTTTTTTTTAACTTATAAGGGAGCCCTGACCATCAATATGTGTTTGGGGGGGTTACTTTTTTAGCGCTGATGTCTGTGTGGTCTTTTAACTTTGATGTGGAGTGAGCGGAATCAGAGGTGGGGCTTGGGTGCGAGGGTGGGCGGTGGGCAGGGCCTAGGGGGCCCCGGAAATTTTTTTGTGGGGGGGCCCCATGATTTCTAATGGCGGCCATGTTGGTGCCTATTAGATCCCAGTTTCCCAGGTTTGTTGGATTGCAGCAGGCAAACACACCAAGTCAAAGAGATCAGGAATAGAACTACCAGGAGTGCAGTGGGTATGATTACACCAAGGTCCACACCCCCTCTGGGTGCACTGGAGGGTAGTGCTGGCTAAAAATGTGGGCCTGGGAATTACTTGTTCCATTCCTGAAAGAAATTATGATCCTATTCTAAGTGCAAAAAACTGGTTACACATATTAACAATTTTAACAATAATCCAGTGGTTCCACCAATCTACTCGTTGGTCCCTTACAATCCCATACAGTTGAACATGATTTGAAGTGATTTGACTTGTCAGATCAGAATCATAGCCATTAAAGGACCAGTCAGCTTCCTTCAATTTGAATTAGATGGTCATATGATAAAATAGAGATCTGATGCAAATGGGCTTTGGTATAATCCACAATAAATCCATGCCATATCAATAAAGTAGGATAAAAGGGAGGACAAAAGGGAGAATTCGGTAGTAGAAGATTTTACAGTAAATTCCTTTCAATAATCCTTACCAATTCCTAGATTATATGGAGAATGAAAGCACATTTCATGGAGGATTATGCTCTTGAAAATAGTTTTCCACATGTTAAACTCTGCATGGCCATATTAGCAGCCTGTTTTAAAATATGAGCATGCTATTGAAACAGATTTAAAATGTCTTTTTAACTTACATGTTATTTGCATGCAATACACACAACACATTAACAACACAAAGTACAGTGTATTATTGCTTTATGTTCTTTTATTTATACTGTATACAACATAGTACAGGTATCGGGAAACCCAATGCAGTAAGCTCTGAATTACAAGAATGCAATATTCCATAGGTTCCATTTTGATTAAATACGTCAGATTTTTGTAAATCTCCTTTTTCTCTATAATAATAAAACAGTTGCTTGTAAGGTCCTTATGACATGCACACATGGGTGATTTCCATCAGATTAACCTAGGTTCTTGAGGCCTCAGTTAAGAAAGGTATTCACATGGGTTACATCCTAAGACACAGTTCTAAAACAATGAAACTCAAATTGCGACTTGCTCTGAATACAGGGTTCTCTGCATTTGGCAGCATTGCATTCATAGGAGCCTGGTGGTGGGTGACTACAATACTGGCGTCCTTTGGAATGCTCACCTTTTTGCATTATTCAGACATGCAGGCAAGAGAAAGCTAGAGGTGGAAAGGTATTTACCACAAAGCACTGCAAATTATTTCACTTTTCACTAATATGCCAGTGGGGTTTTAGAGTCAAGCAGTGAAACCAAACAATTGCTGTATTAACCCCTAGGTTTACCCCTAGTGAATAAGAAGGATGAACATGGGAATCATTCTCTTATGCACCAAATTTCATCTCAAAAACAGCTTTTTTTTATGCAGTTTAACCACAGGCAGCGAAATACAACTTTTATATTTGCACAAGCAGAATGTCCCTTAGTTATACACCAACCGGCAGAAGACAAAAGAGCTTAATTTCCTTATTTCATCGTAACTGTAATTGCTTTAGTGGATTACCTTGTTTTCCAATAAACCATCTGGCAAGAAATGCAAGAGTGGAGGGGAGATATGTTCTGAAAGTATTTAAAATGCAGATTATACATTGCGGCGCTGTCAGTTTAGTACTGGCAGGTGCTGCGCTCAAGTTTGCTCTGCTTGTCTATCATAATCCTATTCCTGGCACAGGAGCTGACAATGTGATGTTCTGCAAGGATGACTGGACCGTGTATAAGCGAAAGGCTAATTTGCTATTACAATAGATATTGTAGCTCCTTAATCATTTTTTGTTAATATATTTGCTATTGCAATTTACTACAGTCTGTATATATATATATATATAT
>CM044436.1:25893438-25921176 GCA_024363595.1 Xenopus borealis | reverse complement strand
ACGGGCAGGGTCAGAGGGGGATAATCTTAGCGCCCAAACCTGGGGGTCACCCTGCAATAATCTGTAAAGCTACAATGTTTTTGTTAATGTTTTGTTCATTATTAAATCTTCCTGTTCATGTCCTCTTTATTCTTATCCCAGGCTCTTATTCAAAACCATTGCTTGGTTGTTAAAGTAAATAATATCCTAGCAACCAGATAGCTACAGCAATACCAAACTGAACCACTTCTGGACAAAAAGATAAACAACCAGTTTAGACCAGTTGCAAACGATATCAGAATACCAATTTCTGCATCATATCAAAATTTTATGTAATGTGAACAAGCCTTTTTAAGACCTGGAGCCCAAAACTGCACTGCATACTCCAAGTGAGGCCTTACCAGGGAACAATAAAGAAGCATAATCATGTTTGTATCCCTCGAGTTACTACCCTTTTTATTCATAGTGCAGGTATTGTATCCATTATCTGGAAACCCATTATTTAGTAAGCTCCGTATTACAGAAAGGCCATCTCCCATTGGCTCCAAGTTTTCAAAATAATCAAAATTCTAAAAAGTATTTGTTTTTTTCTCTGTAATAATAAAACAGTACCATGTACTTGATCCCAACTAAGATATAAATAAAAGTTATTGGAAGCAGAACCAGCCTAATGGGTTTAGTTAATGATTTTCTAGTAGATTAAAATAGGAGGATCCAAATTAAGGAAAGATCCGTTATCCCGGAAAGCCCCAAATACCGATCCCATACCTGTACTGTCACCTATTAAATTAAAACTCAAAAGAAAAGTTTCACGATTGACAACCTAAGAGCAGCTGTTCCTTTTTTTTTCATTACTTTGTCCTATGTAAAGTGCTTTGACAATAAAGAACCTCTCCTTGGCAAAGTGAGGCACATCATCAATTTATAACTATCCCTTGATGATCCGCTGAAGAAATGTTACAGATATCCTTATCAAGAAACCCAGTATTCAGAAAATTCCGATTGATGAGAAGTCCATTTTATGGGAATTATTAAAAACACTTTTTATACTAATAACTAGACATTAAGCCCGTTAAATTAACGGGCGCTAGAACATATGTAGTCAAACATTTATAAAAAACAGAATTGTTCTAGGTGAATTTTCGCCTGCGCTGAGCAAATTCACTAACGTGCGAATTTACGCTCTGGTCGGCGAACGGTAACGTATTTACGTTTTTCAGACTATCACCCACAATGGTAAAACACACCACAGCGTAAGGGTGCGGAGTTGCGCGTCTATCTACTTTGCTAGCATAAATTATCACTCAATGGGAATTGAACACTAAAAGCACTGGTCAGAGGCATTTACCTTATGCACTTCAGGCTTCCATTGACTCTATTCTAAGTACTGGTACAGATAGCATTAGCTAGTGATTGGCGACCTCTAGTGGCGAAAACTGGTAAATTCAGTCAGTGCGGCATGTGCGAATTCCACGGACACAGGGACTGGACGCAGAGACACTTTATTATATAGGATAATAAAACAGTAGACTTGTACTTGTAACTAAGCCGCGTGAATCCATATTGGTGTCAAAACAATCTTATGTGATTTATTTAATGTTTTTATTTTTCCTGCGATCAAGTTCTTCCGTAAATATGGTAGAGATCAAGAAATATTAAACTGCACCGGCAAATATAACTTGGTTGTAATCGCAATTTCCGCCCAAAGGGTACACCTGGCGATTCTGAGAGATTTAATCGCCTGGCGACTAATCGCCTCTTTTTGGAGCAACTAATCTCATCGAACCGTTTCCCCCTGTCTTGCGCCGGCTATAATGAAAAGTCACCTGTAGCATGACACACAAGCGGAGCTTCATTTTCAGGCGGCGCTCGAAGTTTCCTCGTGATGCAACTTTGGAAAACGAAGCACCTTGTGTGTCGTGCTGCAGGCGACTTTTCATTATAGCCGGCGCAAGACAGGGGAAGCGATTTCGGGCAGATTAGTCTCCCCAATGAAGAGGTGAAGAAGAGAGATGCTTCCTAATCCTCAGTTTCTGCTGAAGGCTAAAAATAGGACGTTCTTCTACTACTAAAATCTCTGTTTTGGGCCAGCCCTTCATCATAATAAATGTTCTTTCGCTCTTTGGTCCCAGCTCCTAACATGAACAGGCTGTGCAAAACATTCAATAAAAAGTGCTTTATTATATGAAATAAAGGGGAAAAAAAAGAATCAAACATTGCTGGGCTCTCAGTGGCTGGGCTGATTTGCTTGGGTAAAGTGATGCAGCAATAAGCAGAGAATTCCATCTGGGGATATGTAAACAGAGCAGAGAGTTCCAAGCATTCTATAGTGACGAACTGACGAAAAACAGAGAGAATGCAAGAATATGGGGAATGTGATTAAGTGGCGTCTCACCGTGGGAAGGGTCTTTTCTCCAGACTAACAGCATTTTTAGCTTGGCTAAGATTTAATGTACCTGCAATACACAGTCGCTTCTCCTCTTCTAGGATAAGGCATAATATATATTTAGGGTTATTGGATCTATATTGCTCTCGCTTGTATAGTTAGAGGAAAAAGACAATTTTTATTACATTTCATTAGCGGTAAGGCTTTGCATTTTAAAGAAAAAAAGTAATGGGTTTAATTAGATTCTGTATGCAAGTTTTTATTCATATATTATCATTGATGCAGCAACAAAAGGATTTTAAAGAGGTTGTTCGCCTTTAAATTAACTTTTAGTAGAATGTAGAGAGCGATATTTTGAGACAATTTGCCATTGGCAATTTTCACATTTTATTATTTGTGGTTTTTGAGTTATTTAGCTTTTATTTCTTCAGCAGCTCTGGTAGCTAGGGTCTAAATTACCCTAGCAACCATGCACTGTTTTGAATAACAAACTGGAAAATGAATAGGACAGGACCAGAATAGAAAGATGATTATTAAAAGTAGCAATTACAATACATTTATAGCGTTATAAACTATTCATTTTTTGGAGGTGGTCAGTCACAGAAAAGTTGGAAAGAATGAAAATAAAAACGTTGGAAAGAGTGAAAATAAAAACTGTAAAAAAAATAAATATCGATGTCCATTTTAAATTTGTTTAGAATTGGCTATCCACTTGAATAGAAAAAAATTAACTTAAAAGTGAACCACTTATTCAAAAGTGTATGGACACTGAACAATAACCACGTTTAGTTCTGCAGAAAGAGATATGGTTATTGTTACAATATACACTAGGGCAGCCAGAGAGTTAGGGGCAAATTCACTAAAGAGTGCAATTTCGCCAGTGACGGCTTTGTAGCCATTGCAACACTTCGCCAGGCGGAAATTCGCTCAGACAACGCTAATTCACTAAAGTGCAAATTTGCATCCAGGGTGACGATCGCTGGTGAATTTTCTCTAGCGTTACTTCGGCAGAGGGAGCAAATCAAAGTGAACCTGCGCTAGTGTTCAATTCTGCCTTGCGCAACTTCGCTAGAGAGCTTATGCTCAGGCTAGTTTGCATACATTGGACAATTTAAAGTTGAATGGATGCCTTTATGTTATCTATTGCAGCAAATAAATTACATTTACACTGATAACTAGACATGCCAAGGGAACCTTAATAAACTCAGTAGAGTTGTTTTAATGCCCCACACATAAAATAATGTGTCATATGGTAGAAAACATATGTGCCTTTTGCAGCCTGAAACTTTTAATTATTACACTCAAAAATTCGAAGATTGAGAAAAGAGAAAGAAACCCCCCCTTTTTTTTATCAGATGTTGCTAAAAGATGGCTTGCACATAGTAATACCCAATTGCATAAATATTTAATTCATTATAAAAGTGCTAGTGCCCGTAATTACAACGATTCTAAATAAGATTCTTATTACAAAAAAGTTATCCCACAGCGGAAAGTTCTAAATGTTATTAAAGTGACATGTGTATAAGTAATACTTTCCAATAAATGATTAAATAATGAATAACACTCTAAATTGAATTCTATTAAGTCATGCATTACGATATCCTAATTTAAAAGTGTAAATAGTTGATTGAGTAACTAATAAATTAATAACATCAATTCTATAATTCCATGTACTTGTTTGGGTTCAATTCATCTCATGTAAAAAGAATTGTGAACTCCAATTCCAAGACAAGAAAGAAATAGGAAAAATTGAGAGAGGTGGAGAAGTCCCGTTATTTCTATCTGATAATTGGCTGACGACGGGACCCCACAAAGGTGGAGAAGTCTGCAACAAAGGGACTGTGTTCTCAGTAACTATTTCTAAGCTGATGGATTGCTATCTGTTCTACAAATCCCAATGCGCATAAGAAGAAAGGAGCTTGGAGGAGAAGAATCGTGACACTCAAGTAGTGTCAAGTCCCCCCTAAAACAGGTAAAATGGTACTACTACTATTCTCTTAGAGATGGCCAAATCTGTTGTTGTTGTTATTGTGCAATAAAGCAGCAAGTCAGAATCCTTTCACACTTCCTAGAGGTTAATATAATATTGATTTTGCTATTCAACCATGGTCATCTGCTCAAAAAAATCTCTAATCATATCTTGCTCAAGAAATGCTTTTTATAGTACTGGATGATTGTTTTATTTCACCCCAGCTCCATTTACTGATTGCCAGCAGTGTTGATGTGGAGCCAAAGGTTGCCCATAGCTATTTGCCGAGCCTGGCCTTTCTCAGTAGAAACCGACCACTAGATCAGTTAATATTCCTCTACCAAAAGATACCAAAATAAAGAAATAGAATAAACATTAGTATTTAGCTATTTTTTGGACATAAATTAAGATATCATAATATTTTAACATTTTATAATAAGTGTTGCAGCAGATTTCAGCAGAAGGACCAACTGTGTTGCTTCTGCTGTCAAATTCTATAGTTCTGCAGACCATGAGAGACATTCTACTGCACTTACAAGCTTGTGCTTTCATGAATGAGATATTCTCTATTGTCTTAAAATTGTTGCAAAGTTCTCTAAAAGTTGCCTTTGTAAGAAGTTGGGGATGCAACTTTCGTTGAGTATTTTACTCAAGGAAAGGAAATGTAAGTCTGAGTAACTTTCTAATACACATTAACAAGAAATGTGCATATACTGCATATACCCCCTCTGTTTGCCAGCGCCATCACATTTTCCTAAAACAAATAGCAGCGTTCACCTGGCGGTCATTTTGATACATTATCATCTGAAACAAGACATGTATGCTGTAAAGTCCATGTAATGCAGAATGCAGGTTTACATAGGCATAACATACTTTGATAAAAAAAAGTTCTGCTGGGTTTGAGCACTGTAATTATTACGCTGAGCTCAGGAGAAGTGGTTAGGAGAAAAAAATAGCATCAGACAGTTTCTATGGGAACCAGCGATGCTCTCTCTTCATTGGCTGTTAGTCTGGAGGGTGTGATATGTAATCTGAGCTGAGAGGAACTGAGCATGCTCACTGAGCCAAGAGCCAAAGGAAATTCCTGAGGGAGGGGGCAGAGTGGTTTAATGTAGTAGAAGGATTTGTAGCTGATTAAGGGGATACTGCAGCCTTACTGTTAACCTTTTAACAACCAGAGTGGCAGTTATCTAAAGATTTCAGAGACGCTGTTCATTGTACATTTTTGTGAAAAGGGTTGACATGTCCTATAAGGGACTTCAGTATGAATAGGAAAGGACCTTAACGATAACAATCGTTTTTTTGGTTGCCCCCATTTGAAAGCTAGAAAGATGTAACAGAGGACAACAAATAATTGAAATACTATATAAAAAAATACAAATAAAGGGCATTTGCAAAGTTGCTAGGAATAGGTCATCCTATAACATACTTAAAGTGAACCACCCCTCTAAAATCAGACTTTCAAAATCTAGGCTGGCAATTCTGAACTGGACAGCCTGTGTAAAAACCTGACTGGTGACAACATTAGATGCATCAAATCCATAACTTCTGGATATGGCCAAATACCAGATTCTCCAGAAAAGATAGAGAAAAATATTAAATTGTGAATTAAAAAGAACTTTAATTTGAATGAAAGGCCCGGCTTCAAACTGAAGCCTTGATGTTCTGAATCTTGAATTAACCATTTACACCCAATGGAATTTATTCCTCTGAGTTCACTTGTTATTTTATTCACTTCTAAAATGTGAAGTTCTTAATTTTATGCCATAGAAAATATAATTCTATTTAAAATTAGTTGTTCACCTTCCAAACACTTTATTCAGTTTAGTTGTTTTCAGATTGTTCCCCAGAAATAAAGACTTTTTTTTTTTCAATTACTTTCCATTATTTATTTTTTACTGTTTTCCCAAAATCTAAGTTTAAAGTTGAATGTTCATGTCTCTGGTGTTTGAGTCTGGCAGCTCAGTTGCACCTGAATTACTGAGCTGCCAGACTCAAACACCAGAGACACAAACATTTAACTTTAAACTTAGATTTTGGGAAAACAGTAGAAAATAAATAATGTAAATTAATTGAAAAAAAAAGAAAACGGTTACAATTTTGCAACACTTAATGGATACATTTCTCAGCAGCATCTCTGGAGTATCAGCAACTATTGTATCAATTCTAACAGTTGCCTATAATGAAACCCAGGGATTCTGCTCAGCAGGGACAAAGATAAGAAATGTATCCATTAAAGAACAAGTAAACTTTTTTTTTTCTATCTCTAAATTTGCTCTAAACAGCCCCTCAAATTAATGTACCTTAGTCCCTGCTGCAAGTCTGCTCTGGTTTCTGTGTTATCAGCAGCTTGTTTCACCTTCTTCCTGGTGCAGAGTGAAGCCCAGCCCCTTAGCTTACTGAGCTGACCTTATATCTTGGACTAGTCCAGAAGATCATTTGCATACTATGACATAGCAGAGAGCAGTGTGTGTAGCAGCTTTTGCTTGGGGAAACTAGCTTACTAATGAAACACTGGCTCCCTCTTCCTCTCTATTGTGGAACAGCAGCAAATGGACTGCTCAGTAAACTAAGGGGCTGGGCTTCACTCTGCACCAGGAAGAAGGGAAAGAAGCTGCTGATAACACAGAAACCAGAGCAGACTTGCAGCAGGGACTAAGGTACATTAATCTGGGGGGCTGTTTAGAGCAAATTTACAGAAAGAAAAAGAAAAACATTTACTTTTCCTTTAAGTGAACATGTCAGTTTTAAAAAGAAAAGTTAAACTAAAGAAGTAGCTAGAAATGTTGTACATGATGTTTTGTGCTTCTGTACCAGCCCAAGGCAACCACAGCCCTTTAGCAGTAAAGATCTGTGTCCCCCCAGTAGATGCCCCAGTAGCTCCCCATCATCTTTTCTGCCGATTCACTGATTCACATGCTCTGTGCTGCTGTCACTTACTGTCAGGCTCTGCTGGGATTTGAGCCAGGGACCTTTGGGTTTCTGGCTCGATGCTCTATCCATAGATTTCCTGGCCTCTGCAGCCCCAGCCCAGCTGCAGCCTGATTGGTTGCAGTCAGCCAATCAGGGCTGACTCAGTCCTATTTAAGGCCAGCCCTCCGTGCACACTTTGCTGGAGCATTATTACGCCTCTAGTACTGTGGCCCTGACTAGTTCCCTTAGCCCTTGCCTTGCCTTGCCTAGCCTTGCCCTTCCTTCCTTTCATCCTTGTTCTGCCTTGCCTTGTCTTGCCTTGCCTTAATCTTGTACTGACCTTGCCTCTTCCTGCTCTCGCCCTTGCTATCCAGTCCTTTCCTCCTGCTCTCACCCTTGCTACCCAGTCCTTTCCTCCTGCTCTCACCCTTGCTATCCAGTCCTTTCCTCCTGCTCTCGCCCTTGCTATCCAGTCCTTTCTTCCTGCTCTCGCTTTCCAGTCCCAGAGATCTACACCCGCACCGTCCTGTCCCATCATTCTGTTCCTGTCCCGATACGGTCTGTCTACGCCCTCATCTACCTGTTCCAGCTTACTCATTTTCAGTTTCCTGGCCATGATACACCCTTGCCTAAAGGACTCACACCTTTCCCTTCAGACTCTACAGCGCCCCCTACCTGATCCTTGACACTTACTGAGCTTAGGGACCCATTCACAATATACAGTACACATAGAATAGAAATGTCACAGTATAAGGCTGATTAGTCATTAATATGGATAAGTATGACATTACAGCACAGAAACCAGTTTAACTAACATCAGAATTTAATAATCAGCCCTGTAGCATCAGCTTATATTGCAGACCAACCTCATTTTCTGTTGGATAATAACCCCTAAGCTTAGCTTCTCAACAGCTGCTCAGAGCCCACTGAACATGTGAGTGTCACAGACACTTTCCAAGATCCCCTGTGACAAGTTTGAAGTCCTGGATCATTGCTGCTATAGACAAGCTGAAACTTTAGGCTGGTGCAAGAAGTTCAGTATACAGTATAAAATAAGGCATTTTAGCCCTATTTATTTCTAGGGTTTAATTCTCCTTTAACAGTGCAGCACAACAGTACATTATATTTTCATTACTCTAAAAGACTTCCTTTTACTGTTCCTTTAAGCATTAGAGGAATCACCGCCAGACTGGAAAAGTAAAACAAGAATGGAGAAGCCTGTAAAGCCATTAGCTCTGGTCATAAAGATGGCCCATTTGATGGATGTGATCAGTCGTTCAGTCTGGAGTCTCTAAACATATCACTAGTTATTCTGTAGAGCAAGAAGAAATCCAACCTTCCCTTGTGGGGAGCCCAGCAAACAGTAGGGAGGAGAGTTTTCAGACAGTTAGGCCTTTGGCAACAACCAACCCCCCTCCCCATCCCAAGTTTTTCTTATGGACATTATGTACCTTTTCCTGTGGATAAGAGGAACATCTGAGCAGCTTAAGCTATAAAACTATTTAATGAGAACATCTGTGTCTTATTAATGAACCCAGCCTGGATCAAGAGCTAGATTAACAATTTCACCGCTGTTGTACAATCTCTACTAACATGTTGCAGACGAGTGTGTGCCCAGTGGAAATATCTAGCTGAACATTGTATATTGAAGATACAGAGATGTCAGATTTCTCCATGTCATTAGGGTGTTAAGACAATTCCAATAGTTCCTCCTTAATGAAATTAGATTTGTTGACTTCCCTGGCAATGGTGATATCATGGATCTAAGCCTATACAGGCTGTGAACCATAGAAATCATTTGAAAAAGTGCATCAAACCCATAGTAACTATTTGGACAGCCCTGCTGAGATCACTCCAATTTGCAGTACAGCAGTAAAGAGTGACTGAAGTTTATCAGAGCACAAGTCACTTGACTGGGGCAGCTGGGAAACTGACAACATGTCTAGCCCCATGTCCTATTTCAAAATGAAATATAAGAAAAAATCTGTTTGCTCTTTTGAGAAATGGATTTCAGTGTAGAATTTTGCAGCTGCACTATTAACTGATGAATTTTGAAAAAAATACATTTTTTTCCCATGACAGTATCCCTTAACATACCTGAAATCCCAATTAGTGACGGGCGAATCGGCTGCGTTTTAGACGCGGGCATCTGTTTTTGGACACTGATGTCTGTTTTTAGCCTCCGGCGTCCATTTTTGGATGCCGGCGTCCGTCCAAAAATGGACACGCGTCCAAAACAAGACGCCGGCAAAATTTCGCCAGTGTTTCGTGAATCGCGGAAATTCACCCATCACATCACAATACCTTAATGGTGCTCTAAAGTTGAAAACACAGCACATAAAGACACCCCACTTGTAGACTTGGCTACCTTGTACCTGTCCCTTGATACCATATGCCAGTCTGGCCCTCTTCCCTTATATGGCTTTGCTTTACTTGACTCTCAAACCCAATACCTTGAATAACAGTGGGTATTGGAATCAGAGTTTATATGACCAGAACAGGTTCTGTAATGAATCCACTCACATGTAAAATTCTTATTCAAGCGGACAAAGGCATTCCTTCTAAAGCGGCCATTGTGCCATCAATAGGCCCAGCCCAGCACATGCTGTTTTCTATAAATTGGTGAACTCATGACTATTAGAGAAATATTATAATATTTTCAGAGATGCTGTACATTCCAGGTCACAACCTATAGCATCTCATAAAACACCCATGACCCTTGCTAGGAATATCCTGTAATTCAATGCTGAGAACCTTCTAAAATCAATATGGCTCGCGCTTATTGGACATAGACCTCAATGAAATGGTTTGTGTTGTGTTGTCCTTTATTAGCTACAGCTTTGTGAATATGCGTTGCATCTCTCTATACGGGATGACATAATCTGACAGATTTAGCAATATCAACCCAATATATTCTATAGCAAATGGCAATTGCACAGCCAAGCACATCATTTCCCCCATGCCATAGGAAGGATGGAATGATATTATTTTTTAAAAATGCAATAGGTACAGTTGTACAATGTGTGTGTAAAGGTGTCAACCTTTATGTTCCTTCCCTCAAGATCATGCACATAATCTACTAGCAAAGAACAGTTTTTGGCAGCCAAGAAATATGAAGCCCCTGTATTCTTATGGCACAAAAAATAAATTAATTTGCATGCATAGCTTAATGGAAAGAAATAATAATAATGCTAATAATGACAACAAAGTGGACCCAGATCCTTGCCGCTTTAGTTTGACAACAGCTGGAAGGCTGCAGGGTTGACATTCTTGATGAATATATTGTACTTATGCTAGAAGATGATTGCATTACTTTAGTATTACAGGTGTGGAATCAGTTATCCAGAAAGTGCTGAATTACAGGAAGGCCATCTCCCATAGACTTCATTATAATCAAAAAACATTTAAAAAAAAAAAATATTTCCTTTATTTTTTGTATCTGTAAAATAAAACAGTACCTTGTACTGATCCTAACTAAGAACGTGTTTCCCTTAGTAGTGGCAAAACAAGAATATTGGGTTTATTTCATGTGTAAATATATTTTTTTAGTAGACTTAAGGTATAGAGATCCAATTTACTGAAAAATTCCTCCTCTGGAAAACACCAGGTTGTGAGCATTCTGGATTTATAGGCTGTATAGTATCTATCTATGTCTATCCATCATCTACCTATCTACAATGTTTTATTCAGCGCTTTACAGCTATTTTGAATCATTCACATTTGTCTCTTTGCCAACAGAGCTTGCAATCTAAAGTCCCTATCAAATTCACATACCACACTAGATTGATTTTTTTCAGGACCCAGTAAACTAAAGATATCTTTTATGAGTGATGGCTTTAACACCCATAATAAGTAAGCTAGATTTGTGCTCCAGTTTGGGCACCAAGGATACTAATTTATCCAATGAATTGCTTTCATTACCTGCTGAACCTCCCGGAGCTACTACAGCAGATAAGTCACCAGCTAATTGTTCCAGGTGACTGGAGCCTTCTGTACATCAGGGAACGTTAAATGATCCTGGGTGAAATATATTCCTCCCTTTAAACATTGTGTGCCACTTTGATGCTGCAGGCCCCTCTCCATATGCCCTTTCTACTCCATCGTACAATCAATTCTGATTATAATATTAGCAAAACAAACAATAAGCATTCTGCCATAGTCACCCAGGAGACTGTGACTGGCATAGAATCACAATGATGGATTGCAGTATTTTCACCTTTGCACATAAGGAGCTCAGAGTCATTAATCGTCAAACATTGCTTGGAGAAGAGAGGGGTAGAAACAGGGTTAAAATCCAAATCTAACTGGGCTCAATCTAAACAGGATGACAAAAGTGGCTTTGAAATCTAAGTTGACCACATTACTGTATTCTGATAAGTTGGATTTTACTAGGGGTTAAGCCTGAATGCAGCTCTGTGCCCACTCAGCTGACAGATAGCCTTGGCAACAGGCACTGAGAATTCAGATGGAAAGGCATCCAGAGCTTCAGGTGAGGCCAGGGTGCCTCAGTGTGGCACAACTCTATGGCTAGAAACAAAACGAACTATTGTGTCAAGTCAAGCAACAATTTAGCTTTGAAAAACTTCTGCATGTTACTTGTATGTTAATTATATACAGTGCCTTGCAAAAGTATTCTCCCCCTTGGCTTTTTACCTATTTTGTTACATTCCCACCTGTAATATAAATGTTTCTCATAATCTTATTTTAGGAGTGATGGATCTGCAAAAAATAGTCTAAGTTGGTGAAGTGGTGAAATGAAAGTCAAATAGTCTCAGTTGGTGAAAAGTGCAATAGTCTAAGTTGGTGAAGTGAACTGAGAAAAATATATAAAAAAAGATTTAAAAAAAAAAAAAACTGAAAAGCCCCTAGAAAATCCTTCTGTGTGCAGTCTAGGTGTCACATGATCTGTCAATATAAACAGATCATGAAAGGCCCCAAAGGCTGCAACACCACTAAGTAAGGGGCATCACACCATGAAGACCAAGGAGCTCTCCAAACAAGTCAGGGACAAAATTGTTGAGAAGTACAAGTCAGGGTTGGGTTATAAAAAAAATATCCAAATCTTTGATGATCCCCTGGAGCACCATTAAATCCCTCATCTTCAAATGGAAAGAACATGGTACCCCAACAAACCTGCCCAGGGCCGGATATACATAGCGGTTGCCCCTAGGTCCGCGCTCCATTCGTCGCCCCTCCCCCCCATACTCTGCCCTTTATTCGCAAATTTTCATCATTAGGACCGGAGCAATGGGGATTGGCACGTTGGAAATTAAAAAAAACTATTGTATCTCCTGTATATCCCCAGTGTTTCTGAACCAATATGGGTGGGGTTGGGCAGCATGCCGCCCCCTAAAATCCTGCCACCCTCGGCCCGGGCCTAGGTGGCCTTTCCACAAATCTGGGCCTGAACCTGCCAAGAGAGGGCCACCCACCAAAACTCACAGACTGGGCAAGGAGGGCATTCATCAGAGAGGCAGCAAAGGTAACCCTAAAGGAGTTGCAGAGTTCCACAGCAGAGACTGGATTATCTGTCCTTAGGACAACAATAAGCCCTACACTCCATACAGCTGGGCTTTATGGAAGAGTGGCCAGAGAAAAAGCCATTACTTAAAGATAAAAATAAGAAGAAGCGTTTTTGAGTTTGCCAAAAGGCATGTGGGCAACTCCCCAAATGTATGGAGGAAGGTGCTCTGGTGAGATGAGACTAAAACTGAACTTTTCGGCCACCAAGGAAAATACTATGCCTGGCACAAACCTAATACATCCCATCAACCCCAAGAACACCATTGCCACAGTGAAAAATGGTGGTGGCAGCATCATGTGGGGATGTTTTTCAGCAGCAGGGACTGGGAAACTGAGTTGAGGGAAAGATGGATGGTGCTTAATACAGGGATATTCTTGAGAAAAACCATGTGACTGGTCATCTCTCTTCCAATAAGAAAAGTAAATCTATTCCTTTAAATTTAGAAATCTATGACATCTAATGTGACCTGGAAATACTGTAGGTCAGATGTATTTGTGTAACAGAAATATAATGATGTTACATATTTTAGATGGGAAATGATAAAATGACAGTATCCTGTCACTGAACATCTGAAATCAGTTCAGTTTGATTAATGGTGGGGAAGGCGACCTCTCTTACTGCCATGACACTGCTGTGCAAGGTTCAGGCGCAACTTCCGGAACTTTCTATCAAAGTAAAATGATTCATTTATTTTAACTCTAAATTCAAGCTAAAATTATGGAGTAGGCTGAGGGCATACAGTATCCAAGGAATCATACTCAGACACAGGAATTGACACCATCCCAACTCATACATTTTCGGCACATTTCTGTACAATTTGTGTCAAAATAAACAGCACAATTGTACACATTTATACATTAGATACGATAGCATCAGACACAACTCCCCCTAGTGGACACAAATGGATTTGCAAGAAAAAAAAAGCTGCATTGTAAATAGAAAACAGTGAATTGTGTCTGAAATTGCAATCCAATCATGCATTAAACAAAGGCACACTCTCTTCATAAATTCTCCGAGACAAGTTTAAGGATACTTCTCTTTAATCATGGTGAGATCTCAGCAAACGTTTCGGGGACCAACCCCCTTCATCAAGTGCTACTTACAACAAGTGTTAGAGAAAACATTTATAGGGAGGGCCATCCTAAGCCCGCCCCTTGTGATTAAGTGACATCATCAAACATATGTTTGTTAATTACATTCCACAATGTTAATATTAACATATATTACAAAAAAATTCTTTAAAATACCTTGGTGACATAGTATGTGTTATAGAAAAACTTTTTTTAAAACTTTTTTTAAATTACCTTGGTGGCATAGCTGTCCATATACACTATGCTTCCTTAATTCTTAATCCTTGTGCTATACTTTGTCAGTGTCCATAAAGTGCCCATATAAAAGCTGTGGAATAAATATATATGTATTAAAAACTCAGCACTCAATAATCAGACTCCTATTCCAATAAACATCAAATTTGATATGGCCATTTCAGTAATAACATGAATAATTAATTTCCTCATTCAATCCCATGGGTGATAATGTATTTAACCTCTCTATCCATATAACTTTCTGTTGTAGCAATAGTCTCTCATTATTACCACCCCGTATAGGGAATTTAACCACCTGTAATACCTGCCAACGTAACTGTTTGCTATTATGCCCGAAAGTTTTAAAGTGCTTACTAACCGGGGTAACATATTTCATTGTATTCAAGTCACAGTTGTCTATAGTACGTTTGTGCTCCCCTATCCGTAACTTCACCTGTCTTTTGGTTTTCCCCACATATGCCTTTCCACAGGGGCATTTCAGTAAATAAATTACCCCCGCTGTATTACATGTGGCAAAATCTCTTAGTTTTATCTCAAACCCTTTCGACGGGTGGTTCATTTTGCTCCCTTTTATTATTCCATTACAGCAATGGCACGATAGGCATGGATAGGTGCCTGTCTGCGGAGTACCAAAGAAGGCTGGTTGGCGATTGTCATTCTCTAAAAGGTCTGTTTTAGTCAGCTGATCCCCCAAATTTCTAGCACGTTTATATGAGAATAACGGTTTTACTTTAAATAGGTTTCCATAAATTTTATCACTGCTTAGAATCCCCCAATGTCTATATACAATAGTTTTAATGTCTTGGGCATACACGTTATACCTAGGCCAACCAGCCTTCTTTGGTACTCCGCAGACAGGCACCTATCCATGCCTATCGTGCCATTGCTGTAATGGAATAATAAAAGGGAGCAAAATGAACCACCCGTCGAAAGGGTTTGAGATAAAACTAAGAGATTTTGCCACATGTAATACAGCGGGGGTAATTTATTTACTGAAATGCCCCTGTGGAAAGGCATATGTGGGGAAAACCAAAAGACAGGTGAAGTTACGGATAGGGGAGCACAAACGTACTATAGACAACTGTGACTTGAATACAATGAAATATGTTACCCCGGTTAGTAAGCACTTTAAAACTTTCGGGCATAATAGCAAACAGTTACGTTGGCAGGTATTACAGGTGGTTAAATTCCCTATACGGGGTGGTAATAATGAGAGACTATTGCTACAACAGGAAGTTATATGGATAGAGAGGTTAAATACATTATCACCCATGGGATTGAATGAGGAAATTAATTATTCATGTTATTACTGAAATGGCCATATCAAATTTGATGTTTATTGGAATAGGAGTCTGATTATTGAGTGCTGAGTTTTTAATACATATATATTTATTCCACAGCTTTTATATGGGCACTTTATGGACACTGACAAAGTATAGCACAAGGATTAAGAATTAAGGAAGCATAGTGTATATGGACAGCTATGCCACCAAGGTAATTTAAAAAAAGTTTTAAAAAAAGTTTTTCTATAACACATACTATGTCACCAAGGTATTTTAAAGAATTTTTTTGTAATATATGTTAATATTAACATTGTGGAATGTAATTAACAAACATATGTTTGATGATGTCACTTAATCACAAGGGGCGGGCTTAGGATGGCCCTCCCTATAAATGTTTTCTCTAACACTTGTTGTAAGTAGCACTTGATGAAGGGGGTTGGTCCCCGAAACGTTTGCTGAGATCTCACCATGATTAAAGAGAAGTATCCTTAAACTTGTCTCGGAGAATTTATGAAGAGAGTGTGCCTTTGTTTAATGCATGATTGGATTGGAATTACAGCTCTCAATGTGGCGGAGCCTAACATTGTGCACCTCTAAATCGTTATACTGATAACCCATTCACAAACAGTGGCATATAGGAATTATATTGAGTGAATACTTACTGTGTCTGAAATTGCACTTTGCTGGAGCTGGAGCTGACACACATCCCCGGGACACATGGGGGGTTAATCAAAATGGCTCAGATTCAAGGGTAAATGCACACAGTCGACCCAATCCTCTGGCATTAAATTGCATATAATAATGCACCTTGACCTCTGGGCATACCTCCCAAAATTTTGGAAATAAAAAGAGGGACAAAAAAGTTGGTGTGCATAGTGTGGTGACATTTTTTTACCATGCCTGTTTTTGTGGCCACACCCCTTAATTACCATGTTCATGTTACAAAATTTATGAAAAGTTTGAACATATTTCTGTGATTTTTTTTGGTTATTACATTTTTGCTAAGAAGGTGAATTGCCCTTTAAGCTGTGAATCTAACTTTTCCCAAGGGACCTGTTATTTCATATTGTTACAAATTTGCTTATCTTGAAAATGTTACAAATCCCTTATCTGCTGCTGTGGCTTTTCTGGGCTCTCTGCCAAAAGCTAATTAAGTTAGAAACTTTGTTTCTTTTTATGGTTGTTCAATGCAGAGAAAACTGGACTTTCCAGTACAAATGAGGGACTGTGGGTTCAACTGTCAAAATTGGGACTGTCGCTCTAAAAACGGGACAGTTGGGAGGTATGCCTCTGTGGCTTTCAGGCAATTGTTATAAGAGTGAGTGTAGGCAATTTTATCTGATTTTTTTACAGGTATGGATCCATTATGTTGAAACTCGTTATCTAAAAAGCTCTGAATTACATAAAGTTCATCTCTCATATTTTATCAAAATTTTATTATTATTTAAAAAATATTTTCCTTTTACTCTCCTGCCATGGCCACCCCCAAATTTTGATTCTGGCCCCCAAGCTTTCCACGCAGATGAAATCAAACACATGACCCTCAATTTCATGTTCATTGCAAGTCAACCACAGACTTCCTTACCTTGCCTGATGAATATAACACAGTGGTATTCACCTTTCCATAGCTCCATAGTAGAGCATGAGACCTACTGTTCCTTTTCTAGTTTGTTATTTAGGAAGTCTTTTTTTTTCTTAGCTTGGACTTCACTGGGGGTCTCTCTACCAAAGACTCTAGACACACAACTTTCTTCAGAAGAATAATGTAGAGCCTTCTCTAGCTTTACAGGGGGTTACCCCATATTGTGCATAGCACACATGACTAACTAGGCCACCTATACTGGATCTTACATCAGAGAATTGAGTTTTCCCTCAAAGTGGAAATCATGGGTGCCACAGCAAGAAAGTGAAGTTACAAAGAAGTTAGAAAGAGGAAGCAATGTTCTTGGACATGAAGCATGAGTGCATGTTTAAGTAAGCAGTGACCCAGGCTGAATTCAATGAGAAATTTTAATTTTTTTATACAAATGACATAAAATGACAACTAATTCAGGTCCACGATTTTACCACAGATTACACAGTTTTATCGTCAGACTAAATCCAGTTCAATACCAGCAAAAGAAGAACTCAGTGCAGGAATTCTCTAGATTATTTGAAGGCAAGGGGGGGGGGGGGTGCTGGAAGCTGGAAGGCTGTAGGTTGGACATCCCAGATGTTTCTAGTGTTCCTTTAAAAGGGGGGTGAGGGTCCCAGACTTCCTCAATTGCCCAGGGCCTCTCTTTTGTAGCTCTGGCCCTGAATGTGTAGATAACTTCCTATAATCCTCTTGCACTCAATTTGAGATTATGTTGGTGGGTTTGTTTTTAAACAAAAGGGAATAGCATTTTCCCAGGTTGTTTTTTAGCCTGAGAATATTTCAAACTAATCTTCTCCTTCAATCTTGCAATTTCCTTTTGCTTTTAATGGAGGAAAAAGGACGAAAATAGTCCTGGGTCATGAAACCACCAGAGTTGTGTGTAAGCATCAAAAGTGAAAAACTCACAACTCCGATAAATTTATGTAGAGGAATCCAGACTGGAGAAAGGTCAACAGAAACAATACACTACTCATTGTCATCCCGGGTGAAAAAGCATCCCCCAGATCTGTAATGAGAAGACCCTCTTGAAGAATCTTCCCACAAGACACTTCCTGACATCTATTAACAGTTATGTTTCACTTAGAGAGGAAAGAAGCTGACAACCACCACCCATTACTTATTATTGTAGAACCTATTACAGCCGTAATAACTTTTGACACAAATCAATGTGCAGGGTAAGGGGTATGGGTGGCTTCTCAGTTGAAGGATAAATGATTACTATTTGCACACTGTGGGAAATGTGGTTTGTGGATATTTCTATGTTACTGTATTATTATTATTATTATTATTATTAATAATACAAATAATAATCCTGTAATTATTATTATTGCAAATATCTAGAAAATGGAACACAGAGACCTGCATCCCCCCCATGAACATGGAACTACCTGTGTTTGACAGTACTTTATTCATGTTGAGTGGGGAGGCATATTGTCGCTCCCCTTTCCACCGTAACTTGTGTAGCACTTAGTTATGTCAGTTGTGGTATAGTATATAGCAGGGATCCCCAACCTTTTTTACTCATGAGCCACATTCAAATGTAAAAAGGGTTGGGGAGCAACACAAGCATGAAAAAGTCTCTTGGGGTGCCAAATAAGTGCTGTGATTGACTATTGTGGTATTGTGGTAGCCCCTATGTGGACTAGCAGCCTACAGTAGGCTCTGCTTGGCCCTATACTTAGTTTATATGCAATTAAAACTCACTTCCAAACCTGAAATTCAAAAATAAGCACCTGCTTTGAGGACACCAAGAGCAACACCCAAGTGGTTGGAGAGCAACATGTTGCTCACGAGCTACTGGTTGGGAACCACTGGTATATAGTATATAGTTATGGTAGGCAGCAGGGCCGGACTGGGAGGAAAAAGCAGCCCTGGCAAAAGTATCAAAGCAGCCCATGTATTCACATGCATGCAAAGCACAATATATATTTCCAACCCCAAGGTTAACTAGAGCTAGTGTTTATTAATAGATATTTTAAGAGTCAATTACCATATAATCCCCAACAATATTATACACCATATTTGCTGGAACTGGCCCTTGCAACAAATATCTCACTCTAGTTTTTATCACAACTATTCTATCAGTTTTATTAGTGACCCTATACTTACAATATATTCTAAATTTTCCTTTGTGTGCCCCCAGCTAGACTATGTACCCTGGCAGGTAAGAGGACTTTAATTACCATGTGTGTCACAGGGTCAACGTGTGACATACTTGAATAGACTGGCTGTTTAACGAAATTAATGCTACATATCAGGCTGAAGTGACTGTTCTGAGCATGGATCATCGTGTTGCCAACATACCTATCATAATCATAAGTTAAGGGATTGGGTATATAGCAAGCAACTCTAATATTACTAACTGAAGTTGGTCAGAATTCCTGGTTCCTCCCATATGCCAGTACAGGTATGAGCACTAACAAATGCAGGCATTGGCTTAGCTGTGGCTGGCTATTATGGACAGCTCATTTACATTTCTAAAGTGATTAGCTCATTTACATATTAAAGACAGACCTAATTTGCATTTTTAGGTGAGCAGCCCATTTACATCTTAAAGCAAGTGGCCCATCGGGCATTTTCCCGAACCCACAGATTGCCAGTCCAAACCTGGTAGGCAGTACAGAAAGGGCTGCACTGTGATCTGCACCACACTCCTGATTCTTTATCTGGTGAGGGGACTAATATGCTTTTGTGCAACTTAGTCCTCTTGCATCTTGCAATTCATTAAGGAACTTGGATCCAAGCATGTTCCAGCACTACCTCAATCTTATGCATGCTTTGCAAATGCACCTATTAATGCTGGCGAACATTGGCTGGCACCCTGGTGGTAGCTCCTATAGGTGCACCAGACATGTGCACAGTGAATGACACCCCGGAAGTAACACAAGGCTAGATTCAACTTGCACTCAGAGCAATGGTGTGTGCATGTGAAGCAGATGAAACTCAAAGTACAGATGCATTTATGCTGAAAAAATATGCATTACAAATCTGCCATTTGCATTTTGCATACTGCATTTGCATTCTTAAATGGTTACCACCTGACCAGTATTTTACCTGCCTAGATGTTAAAAAAAAACCTGCCAAGGTCAGGGCTGGTACTAAGATGTATTCCCAGTGGCTGGTGATACATTTTTATAAGTTGGTAACAGTTGAGTAAATAGTTCAAAGCAAATAGTAAGTTTTGCTAATTTTTTCCATCTGTGTATGTATATATATATATATATACAGATGCAGTCACTTTGGATTGTGTGTTTAATGCGTCGTGACTTAACTCATCTATCTCATTTATCCCACTTAGCACAGAATATTGTGTCACAGCATCCCATCCAATTAAAGAGTTCACCATTGAAAACAATGGAGCTTTGGTATGCTAATGAAAAGGTTAAATGCATTAAATGAGTTAAGATAACTTTAGATAACACAGTTTCTTCAATTAGCCCTGAGTCACGACGCATTTAACTTACAAATCCAAGTGACTACATCTATATATAAAAGTGCCGCGCCGTAATGCCCACGTAATTCTCTCTCACTAGACATTTTGATAAGATCCACCATTTTCAAAATGGCCTAAATTTGAAAAACCTGTATATCTATAAGCACAATACAAGAAGTATGGCAACACAAACAGTGACATTATTAGCCAGAACTCAATCATCTTTAAGGGAACTAAATAAATGTATAATCAGAAATATAAAATAACTAGCACCATAATTAATTAATGAATAAATGGAGACCAAAATCCCTATTTAAGCCCAATGGGCTGAGGGTTTTTAACCTATGTATCCGTTTAACTTCTGTCCTTTTCAATAACAGTACCCTATCACCTCCTCAATGAGGCTGGGATACTTGCTGGATCACCCTAAATCTTAAATCCTCCGCTGTATGACCTTGCTCTATACAATATTTGGAAACTGGTAACACACTATTACATGTATTGACGGTGGATCTATGTTGTGAAAATCTGTCCCTCACCTTTTGAGTAGTTTCCCCTATATATACAAGATTACAAGGGCAAATTAACATATATATCACAACATCAGTATTACAACTGTAATGTCCTCAGATTTCAAATTCCCTGTCTGTTGTTGGATTCATGAAGGTGGCCCCTGTTAGAACAAACTGACATTGAGCACATCCCTTACACATCCCTTACATCGAAACATGCCCATCCCAGGGGGTCCTAGGGAAGTATATTGTCTAGGTGAAGGTAAAGGTGTTATGTCAGCTTGCGTCACTTTTTTATCAATATTACAGCCTTTTCTAAATGACATCATAGGTTTTTGTCTAAATTTTGCAATTGTTGGATAAGCATCCCTTATTAGATGCCAAAGTTTGTATAAAATGTGTCGAAATTTGTCACTCTGTGAATGATATTGCTCCACAAAAACTAGACGCTGTTTATCCCTGGTTACATTTTTGTTAGTTTTCCTCTCCAAATTTTCTCTTGCTTTATTCATACCTGCCTCCAAGATTCCTGGTGGGTAGCCTCTATCTGATAACTTTCCTCTCATTTTCTCCAGATCCTGTTCTAACTGAGTTGGTTTATTTGTAAATTGATGCACTCTGGTTAAATTGATTTTTAGGGATGGAATTCTTTACTGCTGTCGGATGAAAACTGTTATATAATAGCAGTCGATTATGATCTGTTGGTTTAGTAAATATTTTAGTTTCAAACTTATTCTGTACATGTGTTACTGTAACATCCAAAAATGCTATTTCTTGGAGACTGGCATTCAAAGTGAATTTAATATTGTCATGGGCTTCATTAATTAAATCTCGGAAGAGGAACACGTCATCGATGTAGCGCTACCAAGCCAAACAGTGACCGGTGAAACAAACATCAGTATAGACGTGCTCCTCCTCAAACCAACTCATGAATGAGTTGGCATATGCCGGGGGCCACAATGGATCCCATGGCCATCCCCCGAAGTTGTAAGCAGAATTGTTCCCGAAATTTGAAATAATTTCTATGTAAAATAAATCTTAATATCTCCTCACACTTATATAGATTACTTTGTTGGAAAAGCGTTTGCATAGCAGATAAGCCTTGGGTGTGGGGTATGAATGTGTAAAGGCTAGAAACATCTAGTGTAGCCAGCCACACCTGTCCATCAACCTCACCCAATGTTTCAAGTCTGAGCAAAAAATCAGAGGTGTCTCTTGGATAAGATTTAGTTGTTTGAATCAAAGGGCTAAGAATTTTATCCAACATTTCAGCAGCTTTACTAGTTAATGACCCAATGCCAGCTACTATTGGCCTGCCTGGTGGATTGATCGGGGCTTTGTGAATCTTGGGTAGAACATATATGATGGGGATAATAGGATAATCCACCCACACATATGTTCTAGTAGATTCTGTAATTACACCCTGTTAATAAGCTTGTTTCAATAGCAAACAAAATTCACTTTTAAAGGCCTCAGTCGGATCTTTCTGTAAACACATGTAAACCTTTTTGTCAGCCAACTGTTTCTAGATTCCTCCAATATATTTTGCAGTGTCCATTATCATGATTGCGCCTCCTTTGTCAGAGGGCTTGATCGTGATATAGGACATGGCATGTAATTCACCAAGGACATCACATTCAGATTTAGTAAGATTATATTTATCCTTAAATAGGCCCTGAGCAATAGAACCTTCAATTTCTGTTTTGACCTTCTGTATGTAGGTCTCAACTGCTGGATAGGTAGTAGTGGAACATACCGTCCTTTGGTTTTCCGACCAATATTATTAACATCAAAACCCTCCTGTTGGACAGAACTAGAGGGCATTACATGATCACAAGAAAAGTGAACCTTGAGTCTTGGGGGCCGATTTACGAAATTCACGTGAAATGATCGAAGTTCGATCAAATTCGATCGAATACTGATCGTACAAATTTTTCGTGAAATCGGATATGCAAATTGGTCGAATGCTTATAGAATTTCGAATTTGGTCGAATTTATTTTGGGGAATAATAGTAAATTTGCCCCTTAGTGTCCTGAAAAACCGATATAAATCAACTTGTAACTGAAAATCGTCCAATTTCGCAGTGGGACAAAAAATAAGTCCTTTAGACAAAACTTGTAGTTGTAGAGCAAATAATTGTACAGATGAAAGATTGAAGACTACTTGTTGTGGGTTGCTCGCCGTGGTGGTTTCCTTTGGTTCTGAGATTGTATTTTGTTGCGTCCCCTGTCTTCGCCTCCTGAGACCTCTCCTTGTCCTTGTGGTCTTGATACACCGTCTTCCACTTCTAAAAAAGTGGAGACCGACGGAGTAGTGTTGTCACCAACTGTATTAACTTCAGTAAAGCATTCTCGTGAACGGTACAAATCCCGTCTGTAGCGGTCCCTGAACTGCGATGAGGAGGACCACTTATACACAGCACCCCGTTCCTAATCCATTGCGCCCCGGTTAAATTTTTGTTTTTTCTTTAGAGTAATATCACTCTTAAAATGTTCAACTGAAGCAGATGAAACTCAAAGTACAGATGCATTTATGCTGAAAAAAATATGCATTTCAAAGCTGCCATTTGCACTTTGCATACTGCATTTGCATTCTTAAATGGCCCTTATACATATGGTTACCAACTGACCAGTATTTTACCTGCCTAGATGTTGGTACCAAGATGTATTCCCAGTGGCTGGTAATACATTTTTAAAAGGTTGGTAACAGTAAACAGTAAATAGTTCAAAGTTCTACCAAACACAACAAATGGCGACAAGGATGTCTTTTCTACCTCTGCAGCAGCCTGCACCTTTTCTACCAAACCCTGGTGAGCCTACCATACCTTTTACTGCTTGGATCCGTATGTTTGATAATTACATTATTGCTGCTGACCAAGGGGAGATTTCTGCAGCTAGAAAGCGTGCTTCACTTATTCATTGCCTGGGAGCATAGGGACCTTGAGAAAGGTCGTAATGGCGACCGAAACGTTGGATTGTGATATGATTCAATAAATCAGAAGTTTTACATTTGGGAGTGCCGGTCTTTTGGATATCACACTATATATATATATATATATATATATATATATATATATATATATATTGTACAAGCTGGAGGGGTTGTCTGGTAGATGGCCGGTATATATCACCATTCTTTAGGTTTTAAAGAAGCTACCCCTTTAAGAGACACCATGGGGTTAACCAGCCAGAGATGGGCTGGACATCCAGGGGGTGTTAAGTGGTGGTGAGCAGCAGGTGAGGGGAGAGTGAAAAGTGTTTGTGTGTTGCACGTGTGGAGACTCACTTTTGGATTGAGGAAAAGTTACTTTCCAAAAGACCAGGGAATTCACTCCTGGCAGACTGGACACTGCAAGTTTTTTATGGCAAGTACACTGTTCTGATATTGGGACTGTTTTTGTTGCTGAATTGAAGCTGTTTGTTTTCTATGCCATTGCTTGTCAGTAAAAGATTTATTTTGAACTGAAGAAAATAAACCAACTTTTTCCTTTAATGTGGAGTGGCCTGCATGTTTGGAGAAAAACCCCCGCTGTGATCCCCCAAACTTCACAATATATATATATATATATATATATATATATATATATATATATACACACACACAAACAAAAAATGCAGCTCAACTCCATGGTGCAATTAAAATCAGTTTGGTGCATGGGTGTGTGGCTTATATAATATACTAAACAAATTACCCCAGCACTGTATTTAGCTATTTAGTTACATGGTTTGTACAAAGTATGCATAAGCTGATGTGCCCGCCAAGGTAGTGTCCAGGCATCAGTCCTACCTAAGTGAAAAAGAGAGTGAAAGAATTAACAATTTATAGCCAAAGAAAGGCTAAGTGATCACAGAAGCCACCCACAATGATGACATCATAGTCACAACAATACACACAAAACACTCCCATCTTGATGGGAGTATGTAAAGACACGTGACACAAGACTGGAGCAAAATACATGGAGCAAAATACCATGAGAGGTGTTATGGCTGTATTACCCAGTATACTCTTCTTAAAGGGTATACTATGAACAGGGGTATTTAGCCATCTGGCTCCATAGGGCCTGAAAAAGGTAAAGTCATGTGGTCATTGAAATGAGGGTGTTTGCTGTCTAAATGGACTTGCATGCCCCCAGTTGTGCAGCAGGTGCATAGAGTGCCTTGACCAACCTTCAACACCAGGAACCTCTAACGTGTGTCCCAAACCATGAGAAAAATAGTGTGAGTTAGCTGGAACAAAGAAAGTTGATGGTCCACCATGAATGACTATGGAACAGGAATGTACAGAAGCAAAATTGAACTAAGGGAGACATTTAGGGGCAAATTTACTATTATACACCAAAATAAATTTGACCAAATTCGCAATTCGATAAGTATTCGGCCATCAAATGCTTATCAAATTGTTTTAGGCTATCATTTTGCTCAATATCCGATTTCTCAATGAATTCTTACGATTGGGTACCAATCGTTCCATTTCACAAAAAAATCGTGAAATTTCATTCGAGCGTCTGAAAAATGGTATTCGAGCAGGACTTAGCCTCAGAAGCCTATGGTCAGCTTCCCATAGGCTTCTATTACAATTCGGTAGGTTCAATCTGGCGAAGTAGGCAGTCGAATAACTTTATCATTTTAATCCTTCGATCATCGAATGATCGAATGATTGAATATCCGATCATTCGATCTATTCGATATTCGATGGTCAAAGAGGCCACATTTGCATATCCGATTTCACAAAAAATTCGGATGATTGGTATTCGATCATATTCAATCATTTCATGTGAATTTCGTAAATCAGCCCCTTAAAGTCCTGACTCATGCAATATCCATGGAAACATCAAAATAAAAAGAAGTAAATATATATAAAAAGGCTTAGTTGCTAATCAGTTCTCTCAATATAGTGATGGTTTTTCCAACGTAATATAGGTCACAGGGACAGATGTTGATGTAAATTTCAAAAGTAGAAGTACAGGTAAATCTGTCAATTTGGAGTGTATGGGTGGGGAAAGTCTGGTCCACTCCATTAACACTGACTGGTGGTGCAATCTGGACATCCGTAGCACCCTAGTTTTTTGTGTCCAGATAGCCAGTCAGTGTGACCAGCCCCGTGTCCGCTGAAGTCTGTGACCATCATGATCTTTCAAATTTCTATCACGTCTGTATCCCATCACTGGTGTAGGAGCCAGAGTCGGTGTCTATTGAGTGGACCAGACTTTCCCCACCCTTACACGGGCAAAAGACTCAAATTAACCACGGATTAACCTGTACTTCTACTTGCAATACACATAGACTATATATATATATATATGATTTTGAGAAAAAGTACATTTATGGTCATGAATCATTTAAAAAGCATGGAAGCTTTTACAGTTGCTACATAGATGAATATATTGTATACACCCATTAAGCTCACGTTGAACTATTGAACTATAGCTTACAAGAAATTAATTTCTTAGATGTCCAGGTTTACAAACTGAATGGGGGCCTGCAAACACGCACCTACACCAAGGATACGGATAGGAACACATTGTTACACTATTCCAGTCACCACCCCAGACATCTCTATAACTCGCTCCCCAAGTCCCAAATGATGAGGGTGGTCCGGATAAATATCGATTCCAAACAGAAAAAGGTGGATCTAGATAAAATGGGCCAAAAGTTCTTGGAGAGGGGTTATCCACAAACACTCATCAAGCAAACCATAGACATTGTAATGTCCATGGATCGAGAACAATGGTTAAATAAAAAAGCAAGTCAATCAGGAGGTGAAAACAAAGGTGATGTATTATATGATCAAATTCAATCCTCATAGTCACCAAGAGGGCTATACTTAACTATTGGTACATAGTGGACCATGATGATATCGTGGGACAGAGAGTTTGACGCAAACCCAGAGTCAGCTATTCCCCTAACACCTGCCTCAAGGAGCACACTTCTTAACACTATTTAAAGGGGTGTACAAATGCACAAGTTGTGTGGTCTGCAGCACACTAATCCTAGGTACAGAGTTTAGGCACACAAGGATTGGTAAAATGTCCAAAATCAAGTATAGGATGATGTGCACTACTACTATGGTGATGAACATCATCAAATGCCCATGTGGTCTCATCTATTGTGGGAAAGACAGCTGAAAGAAAGTATCAACATGCATAGAGCCAGCATTATGGCAGAACTGGATATGGACAGGCAGGTGGACCCTAATAAACAAGACATTGCCCAGCAACCAGTTGCGAAACACTGACGAGAATCCAAACATGACCCTTCTCAATTTTTTGGATCTATGAGTTGGACTGTGTCATCCCTAAATGGGCAACTACTACTGTTTCTTCACCTGAATTGGTTGTATTACCTTTACATGTTCTGTATTCTCCACTCCACAGGAGCCTAAATATAACATCAATGTGATGAAGAAACTATGTAAGTAAAAATTTTATTGTTTGTATGCAAAAGATACAGCTTTTTTCTTTCTCCTTTTTTAAATACGTTTCATGAAAATGGACACATATCCATGCACAAGCAGTTTGGATACGGACACCTGGTGGTGTGAGGAAATATTGCACATGGTGCTTGAAAGACGCAAAGGAAATATTTTGAACTGACATTCCTTATAAGGACTTCTGACATCATCTTGGCGCCAAAATTCACTGATGGGGTGGGTATTTAACTGTAACACTCACACTGCACAATATCCTTGAGAAAGGTCAGATAAGATGTAAAGTTTTGAGAAATAAATCAACATTTTTTTCACCATATTACAGATATATACACACACACACAGACATAT
>CM044436.1:25872514-25888605 GCA_024363595.1 Xenopus borealis | reverse complement strand
GTCGGATCAGATAAGTCTGATGGAGTATTTTGTTCATGCGTTTACATCCGACAGTCAATACGTTTTCATCTTGTCGGATGAAGATACTGTACATTTTCTTGTATTACTGTGAAATACATTATACAATCAGATCAAACCAACCATATATAAAGTCAAATAAAAATGAATAAATGAGGGAAAATAATTTCAGTAAAAGAATTATGGGGATTTGATTGGTAGACTAAACTTACACATGACTTACATTACTGAGAGCAGTTGTCAGCCATTGGTGTAAAAGGCTCTACCATTAAACGCTGAAGCTCTGGAATGACGGATCCCATTTTCCATATGGCAGTCTGCCAGGTGAGCCTGGGACTGATGGCTGCCATGAGAAAACTACCTGCCTAAATGTGTATATAGATACAGTATAAAGTTTGTTGGGTTATGAATGAATAAAATAAGGCCAGTCTGTATTTCTGTAAACAAAGCAATTGCTAGGAGTGTAAATATATTAAACTGTGGGCATTTTTTAAACACCACTATGATGAAAAGCAAAGGGTTTTTTTTTTTTTTAGTTTAGCCCACCCAGGGGCGTTCCAGAGAGGTTTCCAGGGGCAGTAAAAAGCCGCTCCTGGTACTTTTACCTAAACCAGAATTTCGTCTTCACTAGTGCGAGAGAGTGCCATTGGGCTATCCACACTAGTGTTCCTGCCGCCCCTCCCGACAGGTAAGCCGGCGAGGGGGGGGCGGGATTTCAGAATTGGCGCTGAGCCCACCTGAACACAATATTAAACACACCCTGTACAGATGGCTGTGTGCTTCCAATAAATCTTTCACATCACTTTGTGAACCTGAGAGGTTATAGTCTTACACCAGTCACCCAGTTAGTCCATGTAAATATTGCTGTTTGAAATTAGTTCGACCAGACTCTTGGGGGCAAATTCATTAAGCACAAAGCATCTAAGTTGCACACTGACGAAGGGAACTAAGATTCCCATCTTACTGAACGTTACCTCTTGCGCTAGACTTTACTTCGCCAGGTCAGACCTGGCAAAGTTCAATACAATAGATAGGAGTTTGAAAAAAAAACTTTACATTTTTTTCTAAGTCCCCAAGAAAAACACTGGCGTCTTACTTTTTTTTAGGGTGATAGTCTGAAAAATAGCATCATTTTTGGGGGTTTTCCCTCCTCCCCCCCCTACATTTCCTAACATATGGCAACTCAACTATACAGGGGGCACATGTAGGGCAATAGGACAACTTTATTTTATTTATTAAAGGTTTCCTGGGCTTGTGTAGTGGAATGTAGTGGCTGTAACATATACTTCTATTATACATTTAACTTCACGCCATATGCAAATTAGGCATCACTAATGTAAATGTGCTTTGCCTGGCAAAGTAACGGTAGTGCAACTTCACTAACAGTCGATGCCCTGAGCGCAAATTCTCATTTTAGTGATTTAGCGGCGGGCTGGTGAAAATTCGCCAGACGTAGTGCTGTTTGTGTTGGCAGAGGTGGTCTTTATGATGATCACACAGGGAACACTCAGCACAGCAACTTGGAAAAGGATTTACTTGTGAATCACTCAGGGATAATACAGAGCACATTTAACAGTGTGAAAGATCAAAATCAATATGGTGGATAGAGAAGAAAAAACAACAGAGTGCAGAAAAAAAAACAACAGCAAAGATCATTGCAATTATACATTAACAATATTCACAGCGCCACCTTGTGACCATTTTAATACTCCAGTGTTTAAGCATGAATGCTGTTGCATGTATTCCAACAGTTTGTGGCGAAGTTTAGTGAATTTGCCCCTTGGATTCAGCCAAAGTGGAATCTTGCTAAAAACAGCATGGGAAAGCCGGAATCCTTTAAGGAACAGTAACACAAAAAACATTTTAAAGTAATTAATATATGTACTGTTGCCCTACATTGGTAAAAAGTTTAGAAAACAACTATAGTTTATGTAAATAGGCTACTGTGTAGCCATGGGGGCAGCCACTCAAGCTGAAAAATTAGAAAAGGCACAGCCTACTTTGCAGATAACAGATAAACTTTGAAATGGAATAAAATGGAATTATGCAGAGTGTATCTGGCATATATGTGACGTGCTCCTGTGCTTATGATATGTGACCTGTGCTTTAAATGGTTGCCCCCATTGTACACAGCAGCTTGTTTATATAAACTATAGTAGTGTTTTAAGGGTGTTCACACACCAGGAGATAAATTGCCAGCAATAAACCTCTGCTTCTCTTTTGAGGTATATGTTTAGTTCTCTTTTAAGATGAATGTGAGGCAGTTCCCTGGAAATCACGCAATCCCAGCTGTGGTGTTTATACAACTGGCCTGCGGGTGTCACTGTGCACAGGACTTGTACTGTGCATACTCAGGACTTTCTGTACAGTTTGAAAGTGAAAGTAGAAAGTACTGCAGTTGTGTAATGGCTGCATGAACCTGTTAATAAAGCACTGTTATACCCTGCTCATCCTCTGCTACCAAAACATAACACTAGCTCAGAGAATTTTGAACACAATTGCACCCGACATGAATCAAAATGCAATTGCCTTAAGTGCAAATACAAAAACATTGTGGGTAAAAAAAAAAACCTAGTACACTGCATCCAAAAACAGATTTTGAATGTTCTTAAATAAGCCCTATGCTATCACTCAAGGACTTTTGTTTTTTGTATAACGTCCCAGGTTAAATCTGTATACCTATTATCTGAGTGCAATGCAATACAGGTATGGGACCTATTATCCAGAATGCTGGGGACCTGGGGTTTGCCGGATAACTGATCTTTCCGTAATTTGGATCTTCATACCTCAAATCTACTAGAAAATCATGCAAACATTAAATAAACCCAGCAGGCGGGTTTTGCTTCCAATCATTTTTAAAAATCTTTATTATTTCTTTATAATGGAGTCTATGGGAGACAGCCAATCTGTAATTCGTAGTTTTCTGGATAATGGGTTTATTGATAAGGGATCCAATACCTGTACTGAATTTTGAATATACAGTCTGACTAATGAGGACATAAGCTGGAAAGCTTAAGCTTTTCACCCATTGTCACCTTTTTGTACACATTTTTTTTTAAATTGTACCGTAATATCCTAATATGTTGTTGATATTGTTGATGTCTTTATTAAACATTTGAGCCACTTTCCCAATGCTCATATAGTTACTGTATCTCTGTCTTATTGCAATGACTTTCTTTAAAGTTACAGGAAGGGGTTAAGCAGATCTGAGCAAGCCAATGAGAAGAAGAAAAGACGTATAGCAGTTTTAGAGGTTCTCAGGCTTGCTGTTTATGTGCAGATGTCTCTGCCTATGATGGAGTGCAATTTACTACTGACCTTGGGTAGAATCCTCCTGAAAAGATCTAAACTCAGCAAATAAGATGAATGTGGAAGCATAAGCACAGGACACAAGACTTTCTGCTCTGCAAATCTACCTCCCCTTTCTACTGGTATAGCAGCATTGTCCACCATCAGTAAGTTGACTTTGGGCTATTTATCAAACCCCCAAACTGCTGCACAATCAAAATGGTTAAAGGGATTTGTGTAATTGTTTTACATATTTTGCTTTTGATTTAGCAGATTGCAATTTCAGCAATCTGTTTGCTAGGGTCCAAATTACCCTAGTAACCATGCACTAACTTGGATAAAAGGCTGCAATATGAAAAGCAGAGGGTCTCAATGGAATGATGGCTAATAACAAATTGCATGGACAATAAATGTGTGGTCTTACAGAGTCTTTGATTTTCTTAGATGGTGTCAGTGACCCCCGTTTGAAAACCGGAAAGAGTCAAAAGTTAAAATTAAAATGATTAGGCCAGTTTAATAGTTAAAGTTAACTTGAAGGTGAACAACTCTTTTAATGGCTCTGTCAATCATCTCAAGCCCCAAAGATGTATGGGAGCAAATTCACTAAACAGCGAAAATGCGCTAGCGATGCCTTCGCCACAATACGCCACACTTTGCCAGGTGAATTTTCACCAGTCCACGGCTAATTCACTAAAATGCGGATTTGCGCTGAGGGAGGCGAAAAGTAGCAAAGTTGTGCTACCATTGCTTCATCAGGCAAAGCGCATTTACACTAGTGATGCCTAATTTGCATACGGTGTGAAGTTAAAAGTATATATATAACAGAGGTGTATGTTACAGCCACTACATTGCACTACACAAGCCCAGGAAACCTTTAATAAATAAAATAAAGTTGTCCTATTGCCCTACATGTGCCCACTGTATAGTTGTGTTGCCATATGTTAGGAAATGTAGGGGGGAAGGAGGGTAACCACCCAAAAAATTATGCTATTTTTCAGACAATCACCCTAAAAAAATTAAAGAAAGTTTTTTGGGGGCTTAGAATTTTTTTTTTTTTTTCAAATGTCTATCTATTGTATTGAACTTCACCAGGTCTGACCTGGCAAAGTAAAGTCTAGCGCAAGAGGTAACGTTCAGTAAAATGGGAATCTTAGTGAATCAGCGTAGTTATGTACGTCCCTTCGTCAGTAAGCAACTTCGCCTGGCGTAAGGGTGCAAAGTTGCGCTAGTCTATCTACTTTGCTAGCGAATTTTCACCAGGGACACTATTAGTAAGTTGGCGAAGTTGTGAAATGTCACGCCGGCAAATTAGCGCCAGTGTTAGAGGCTTTGCGCTTTTGTTAATTTGCCCCGTGGAATCTACTTTAACAAACCCGGGGACTATACTGTATGAATCACTTTCTAAAATGTTAAATAGTGTCAAGGTGCATTACTTTTTTTTTTAGATTTCATGACAGTAGTTTTTATCCATGAATGTGTAACAAGAGCGTCCTCTGCTGTTCTGTCCAGGAGGAAGGGTCTCCTGATGTCTCCTATCAGAGCAATAGAACTGAGGAGAAGTTAGAAGAGGCTTAGTGAATCAGTAAATTAAGTTTTAATTGTTCTGCCTGGCCCCCACGCAAAAGGATAGACCAACGGTGCTCCTGTTATAAATTCATGATGATTGTAACATTGAAAACCGCTAATATCGCGAAAACTGTAAAAAAACAAAAAACGATAACGAGCACTATTTTGTTGTATGGGTTCGCATTTGCCCCCTTATTGGTCCAAACGTGAATGCTCAGCGGTATCAAGATCTATTTGCTGTTATATGAATCAGCCAGGTCCCCAGGTCTTGGCCTTTGGACTTTTGCTTTTATATGCTAGTGGAACGTCTCTATGACTTTTAATATCCTTATAAAATACAATAGGGCGTACATTATCCACTGTATAATGCTGAATGTACAAACACAAAGAAAAAGAGTATAGGGTCGTGGGTGAAATGTATTCTAGCTGTGGTTGCATATAACCAGTCAGCAAGCAATGTGTTGTTTTACTGTTTAAAACCCATAAAACGGACATAATTGCCCAGAGTTATAGCTTTTATTTTCCCTGGCATGTAAGATAAAATTCCTGTAGTCTACAGTTTATGGAGGTAATGAATTGGATGATGCAGCTATATAATGGATATCTCATAAAATGAAATCCTACAGGGGATGTGTTGAGGTTTTCCCAGCATGTTGAAATGAGTGTTTGAGAGCATTATTTGACTTATTTAGGGCAACGTGTGTATTATGTTTTTAGGGTCTTTTTAAAATTCATAGAGATTGTTGAGCAGATTTTATGGGATGAGAAAAAAAAAATCTTCAGATTTTATTTCAGATTTCTTTATACTGTTGTAGAGTAATGTTATTGTTACATGAGTAACCTAAAGGGCCTCCTTGGCTACTCTGTAGTAAAAAGCAAACCAAGACTCCTTAGCCCTGCCCTAATGGGCAGAATAGTCATTCCCAAACTGTGGCTTTGGTCTTTCTATGGGGCTTGAACCTGTGGAAGGAAGGCTCAGCTTTAAGCCTATTTAGGGTGAAATCTGGGGAGAATGCCTAGTTGCTCTCCTAGAATCAGCGTTGCACTGGGGAGTGTTAGGCCCATCGGGGCCAAAGCATCAGGGCCCCTCACCACCCTCAGGGGCCCCCTGCTCAAGCCTAAATGCCCCCTCTGTCCCGCTTAATCCGCCCCCCAGCTAGGGTTGCCACCTTTTCATGAAAAAAATACCGACCTTCATATATATTTATCTTTTTTCCCTATTAATAACATTTGGGATCAACCATTGGGAGCACAGGCTGGGGAGAGTGAGTCTGGGCCAGCAGGGCCCATGAGAACCTAGTCCCCAGGACCCCCCTGGCCCCCACCGCTGCCGTGCCATGTCCACCCCTCTACCACCCTGTTTGGTAAAACCACCTGTTGTTTTACCAATGGAAGCGGCCTCAAAATTGGAGATCTGGGCCAGTCCGACCCTGCCTAGAATCACCTGAATGCCCAGCTTTAAAGGTCAGTTAGGGTGAGATTCAGAATGAAAATGGTGTTTGTGTCGTAATATTCTTGAAACTTCCGACATTTCTCTTTATCATTTTCCTATATCATTAAACTTTTTATTAGCAAAGGGGTTCATATCTCAAACAGTGGCGTAAACTCTAAGGGCAGATTTACTAAGGGCCGAATTTTCGAAGTGAAAAAACATTCTTTTTTTTAAATGTTTTTTTTCCATTGAAAATTTACCTTTTTCGATGGAACAGGTCAATTTTCGAGCAAATAAAAACTGTTCGAATCATTTGATCACATCGTTCGAATCGAACTAATTGAAGGATTTTGCGCAAAATCCTTCGAATTCCATAGGCTAAAATGGTAGTTTGGCAGTTTTAAGGTGGCAAAGTCTCGAAGTTGAAGTATTTTAAAGGACCAGTATGTCAATTTTTTCTATTCTAATCAAATCTTGGCCTATTCGATACTCAAAGTAGCTCAAAATTAATGTGAAATTTGAATTCTTTAAATTTTTTAAGGTATAATGTTGCACACATTTAACATATGGGATAAACATACTGTAATACCATCATAAATAAGTTGTCAAGGCCTTGCTAGTTTATTAGTATGGGATTCCATGAGAGTCTCATGAGTACTGATGGTACCTTCTGTAAAAGATGGAAGGGCTGCCATCAGAAACCACAGCCAAGTTAGCAGGGCCTTACCCCATACGAGGGCACAATTATTAACATAGTAGTCACAACAGCCACAAATAGAATGGGACTCCATTTAAAAAAGGCACTCACACCCACTACCATGCCCCTGATTCTCTCAGACCATCCTACTAATTCTGGCTCCCTTCCCTGCAAGCTCAGATCCTTCATCACCGGTAAATAAGACTTTTATATCTCTTGGGTTCCCTCTGCCACAGGTCACATTACTGCATACCCACTGAATTGGCCGGATGGCTACTCTGAAATCGACAGTTCTTAAACACTACAACTGCAGAACAGTAAGCAGTGTTAGGATAGGATAAAGGCGCAATGTCACCAACATGATGGACACCAAAGTCCAGTAATATGTTTTCCCTCCAGTGAAAGCCTCTTAGGGATATAACAGCCTGAGTCCCTTTCCAGTTGTGGTTCCTATTCTAAGGTGGGTGTCTCCTTGTGGGAGCACAGAACTGCTCTTGTTTACTGGACCTACCTATCTTACTTACCTGGAGTGTTCTATTACAGGAGATCATTTGATATTCCTAAGCCTATTCCTAAGCCTCATGCACTGGGTCCCTGTAGCCTGACTTCACTAAAGATTGGTTATGTTAGGACTTGGTCTTGCACACCTCTACTCAGGGCCAGAACTAGGGGTAGGCAGAGTAGGCAGCCGCCTACTTTAGAAGGGAAATAATGTTTTTCTTATTTCTTTAAGTTTTAACTTCGCCCCTGTCTCCAGCAGCAGCGTTCTGCTCTACTTCAGTCCCCATCTCCCTCTTACTTGCCCTCTGCCTGGCACAGATCTGGGGCACAGGTACAGACTTGGGGGGCAATGGCTGATGACACAGGTACAGACTTGGGGGCAATGGCTTGTACAGACTTGTGGCACAGGTACAGACTTAGGGGGCAATGCTGGTGGCACAGTTACAGACTAAAGGGGCCAGCTGGTGGCACAAGTACAGACTTAGGGGGCAATGGCTGATGGCACAGGTACAGACTTGGGGGGTCATGGCTGATGACACAGGTACAGACTTGGGGGGCAATGCTGGTGGCACAGGTACAGATTTGGGGCAATATTTTGGCTTGCTGGCACAGGTACAGATTGGGAGCAATATTTTGGGTGCTGCTGGCACAGGCACAGATTGGGGACAATATTTTGGGTGCAGGCTGACACAGGTACAGATTGGGAGCAATATTTTGGGTGCAGGCTGACACACGTACAGATTGGGAGCAATATTTTGGGTGCTGCCGGCTGGCACATGTACAGTTTGATTCATTAATGTGTTATCTCTTTATTTAAGAAAAAGTTAATAGGTGGGAAATGGTTATACATAACCGGGGTGGGCGCTGATTGAACCCCTTGCCTAGGGTGCCAAACTACCTTGGCCCGGCCCTGCCTCTACTGAGACATACGACCACTTCTGATCTCTGTCAGATCCACCTCCAGATTCCAAAAAGACACTGACACATTCTCTTTTTTTATACACTGAAACAGGAACCTGTCAACTTCCGCCTAATGGGCAATACTTCCTCCTACAAGTCCTAATAAGTCCTAGGAATTCAAAGGATTTTGCGCAAAATCGTTCGGATCGTTCGATTTGAACAGTGCAATCGAACAATTTGAACGATTTTTATTTGATCGAATATGGCTGTTTTCGATAGAAAATGCCCATATTCGATCGAAAATGAACCCCCAAAAAATTAGATAGTCGAATTTCGAAGTTTTTTCACTTCGAAATTCGACCATTAGTAAATTTGCCCCTAATGGTTGAATTTCGAATAAAAAAAAAAAAACGAAATCCGAGCATCAAATCGATGATTTTAACTATTCGATCTAATTTTTTTTATTAGATCAAAAAAACTTGGGAAAATCCTATGGGAGCTTCCCATAGGGTTATAAAGCAATTCGGTAGGTTTAATATCGAACTTTTTATTAAAGGTCAAGTACTTTGACTATCGAATTCGAATTTTTGAATTTGGCCAATTTTAATCAAATTTTTGGCTATTCAATAGTCGATGTTTGAAAATTCGATGATCGAATTAGCCCAAAACAAATTAGAATTTTTTCAATTTGAATCATTCACACGAATTTAGTAAATCTGCCCCCTAGTGTTATAACTTCGGATCTTTGCATGAAACCCAGTGCAGATCAGGATATGTTCGGGACCCCTACCATTGACTTATATACAACCTCGGCAGGTCTTGAAATGCTGGATTTTCATATTCAGATTTTTTTTGCCATCATTGTGGTATAAAAAAAATCATGAACAATTTGAGGGTTTTTTCTCAAAAAATTTTACAGTAAAAAAACTTTTTTTTTTTTTTTTTTACTAAGACTTTTAATAAATAACCCCATAAATGTGCCATATACTTTCCTACCCTCCATACTCATTAAAGGACTAGACTGGTTAGCATGACCATTCACCTACCCAACACAGATGTTTTCATGATTGAAAACAACAAGGTATGTTTTTTTAATAGAAATACATTTTTCATTCATTTTCATATGAAGAGGAAGGGTTGCTATTAGAGCTTGCTAAAAGGAAAATTAGAGCAAACTACTGTAGATATCACAAAGAAAAGAGTTCAGCCCTATAACAGGGTGTCAGGAAACATCCCCCATAATTATTATTCTACTGATCACTACTGAGGCACCCAGCCAGCCATTACCAATATAAATATACTGTTTTACCATATCAATATTATAGATATCTAATGTGTTTGTACTGGAAACCTCAGAGAATTCTTTTTACATGCTGTATTTGTATTACGAATTTAAACATCCTTTTTTTATTAGATGTGCATAACTAGAGTCCAGAGTTTAGTGAATCCTAATTTGCCTACTCTATATTTAAAGTGGACCCGTCACCCCAAAAAAAAAAAAATCTATATTTGATTTGTATTATTTAGAAATTAAAATCTATAAAAATCATAACGCCTTAAATGATCGTTCTTCCCTTAGTTTTCATCGTAAGAAGAAAAATAAAGTGCAAGGCAGTTGATTATGTATAATATAAGAAGACACTTTCCTTTGTGTACATTATTTCTTTTATTTATTTTAGATTACATTTGAATATGTTTGTAGTTGCCGGAACACTAAAAGTGCTGCTTATTTATATTTAAACACCAGAAGTGTATTTTTTTCCTCTTTAAACACAGTTTTACAATGATGCAACCGTATGTTGTTATATAGGAAATGCTGACGGCAGAATCTTAGTAGGTTTTGAATTGCATGAGTAACAGATGGGTGGCAGGAAGCTATTGGTTGTAAATAAGCAGGGCTGTTGGCTCTCTGTTCGTGTGTATTGCAGCAGTGCATAAACGATATAAAGGGGCAGTAAACCCCCCTTATTCAATATGAGTGCAATGAATCAGGCTTATGCTGAACATACAGTACTCTTTGTTTGCTGTTTTAATCATTTAATCATTTCTTGAGCTTAATGCAAACCAAGAGAACTAAAGGGGAATTCAATCCCTCTGGCGCAAATATCCTTTTCCTTTCTTCCATTTCGTGATGTTCCCTGATCATCTCCAGCTTCAGTCCATTGCAGTATAATTGTGGACCCTAAAGAACTTGGAAAAGTAAACCTGAGATATACAGAGATAGACACAACACCACTTGTGTGTTGGTGGGATCTCTACAGTAGATGCTAAATATTTTTTTTTATATATATATATTTATATATAACTTAAAAATTGTATTTTTCTCCATATTTTCTCCCAATTACCCATTTGCCCTCTAATATTTGCGGTCATATACTCCATTTCCTTCATGTCTTTCATCTGAAATATTAGGTGGGTGTATGTTTTTCCATTGTGAGGTAATTGCTAGTCTAGTTGCTGTTAGAATAAAATTTGTGAGCCTCTGTTCTGAGGTGGAGATATCTGGGTTGGGTTTGCCCACTAAGGTGGTGTAAATGTCTAGGTGAATATCCCTGAGCAATATCTGCAAGAGCAAGTCTTCAACATTTTTCCATGGTGCAATTATTATAGGACATTCCCACATTATATGTTTGCAAAGTGCACAGTGGAGTGGTGCCTGGGAAAATATGATTTAATTTCACAGGTGTGTCATACCAAAAAAGCATTGATTTATAACGCAGGTAGCACTTTTTTTTGCATTTTCCCAAATCTTTGATGCAAAATAATTTTGTATTGCTCCAAGGACCCCCGGTGATGCCATCCCCACAATAGGTCTACTTTCTTAAACCAAGGCATTCATATATACTTCCCAGATTCATTACTGTATGTATGTTGAAAAGAGAGTGAATGTCAGAGCGTTTTTGGCTTGAGTAAAGAAGCACTCGATCTCTCCTGCTGCTCAGTTGCTTACAGTATGTAAAGCCTAGTAAACTCAAGTTTCCGTCCGATGAAATCCATGTTTGCCAGATAATTACAGAACAGCCATTCTTTAAAGAATACAGACTTAGTAATAAGTAGCAGACATTTTGCCTGATCAAAGTCAAAAAGTTTCATTCTAAAATGCCTAAGAGCCTGGAATGCTGAGCATATTTTGTGACTCCTTTTCAGATGACACAGTATTTTCTATATGGAGCTTCATCAGCAAAAACTAAGCAATAAAAATGATTGGAATCAATCCTTCATAATATGTTCCTAGAAGAGGTTAAGCTGTTTACCAATACAGAAGAAGTGCTACTCTCTACTCCCAGTGGTTGTTGACTGCCCCCTTGTGGCAATGTAGTGACATTATAGAAATAGAATGTGACAAGGGTTGAGGAGACTGCCTCATACAGACTTAGATAAACAAAAGGAATTCTGGGAATGAATTCCAAATGTGCTCCAAGAAAATCCCATTTGCATGGTTTTATCAATAGAATGTAAACAGTAGAATCACATTTGGCTTTCATTGTTCTTCCTGCAAATTACTGGTTGGTTGCCAAGTGTTTACTATGAGCCTGAAATATTTGTGTGAATATACCATCATTTAATCCTGTAATAATCAATGGATGGATTATATGCAAAATAGCCTTTTAGTAAATGTACACTGTATTCTACTATGTAATCATGATGAAAACAGCAAGCTAATATACCAACACCAGTATAGTTACACTCCGTAACCAATAAAAATTTAAATAAAAATCTCAGGCAACTGCACTGCTGCAATTTACCACATACTGTTGTTAGTAACATGAATAGTAACATAGTAAGTTAGGTTGAAGACATGTCCATCAAGTTAAACCTTTTAAGTATATATATATATATATATATATATATATATATATATATATATAATCCAAGAAGAAAGGTCCGCACTCTCAGGACTTAAGTAAGCAAAATAAAATGTGTTTTATTATATGGAAGACTAACGTTTTGGCCTCCTCCGAGGCCTTTCTCAAAGTACAGAATGGTACAAAATGAATGCATTTAAATAGTTTAGATGGCGGGAAAATTTAATCAGCTGACGTGGCAATTACATCATCAGAATGCATCAAGATAGTTAAACTTCACACAAAAAAAAGCGCATACTAATAAATAACCAACACTTATTAAAAACCACATAACTAAAGGGTTAATATTCAAAAGAGTCAATTTTCTATCTATAAAACACCCCTCAGGTAACTACTTAAAAGTTAATTAAAAACAAATTCAATGTAACAATTGAACTCACTACGTTGTATCATGTCAGTTAAAATAATCATTACCTAGACATACATTGTTACCCATTGCGAGTGAGCTACATAATTAATTCGCAGAAGCTGTCTTGGGGTTCATCTTGCAGGCTGCTAACTATATGGGGCTTAAGCTAAGCGGTTAGGTTTCCTGTGGTAACTCTTCTTTAATAAACATGTGTCTAACTGTGTGGGGAGACTACCAAGGGACCCCGTTCTCAATATAAAGGTGTGCCTATATACCCTTAGACAGCTTCTGCGAATTAATTATGTAGCTCACTCGCAATGGGTATTAACCTCAGAACAGACCTTTTAACTTAACTCATTGGTTATACTCTGTAACAATGTATGTCTAGGTAATGATTATTTTAACTGACATGATACAACGTAGTGAGTTCAATTGTTACATTGAATTTGTTTTTAATTAACTTTTAAGTAGTTACCTGAGGGGTGTTTTATAGATAGAAAATTGACTCTTTTGAATATTAACCCTTTAGTTATGTGGTTTTTAATAAGTGTTGGTTATTTATTAGTATGCGCTTTTTTATGTGTGAAGTTTAACTATCTTGATGCATTCTGATGATGTAATTGCCACGTCAGCTGATTAACTTTTCCCGCCATCTAAAGTATTTAAATGCATTCATTTTGTACCATTCTGTACTTTGAGAAAGGCCTCGGAGGAGGCCGAAACGTTAGTCTTCCATATAATAAAACACACTTTGTTTTGCTTAAGTCCTGAGAGTGCGGACCTTTCTTCTTGGATTGTATGTTTTTGCATGGACACTGCACCCAGGCATAGTTTTACTATGTGTTGTGAGTGTCGACTCCCTGCTGGAAGTATATATATATATATATATATATATATATATGCCTAACTGCTTGTAGGATAAGCTAAATTCCATAACCCTGTTTTCCGTCACTTGATAAAAAGCCATCCAACCCATTCTTAAAGCTATCTAATGTATCTTCCAGTAGGACTGATTCAGGGACACAACTTCACAGCTCTCACTACAAAAAAAACCATCTAAATATCTATACATAGTTATGATATCATCCCTCCAGTGCCTCTTCTCCAGTGTGAACATCCCCAACTTTCCTCATAGCTAAGATTTCCCAAACCTTTTACCAGTTGCCCTTCTCTGTACCCTCTCTAATACAATTATGTCCTGTTTGAGGGCTGGAAACCAAAACTGTACGGCATATTCTATTTGGGGCCTCACAAGTGCTCTATAAAGTGGAAGAATAACCTCTTCTTGCTGTGACTCTATGCCCCTTTTAATACAGCTCAAGACCTTATTGGCCCTTGATGCTGCTGACTGGCACTGCTTGCTACAGCCAAGTTTATCATCTACAAGGACTACAACACAAGTGCAATATTTACTGTAGCACAACTTATTTAGGAAACAACAGATTCAAAACTTGAAATTGTGAGTTTTGACAGATCAGAAACCATTGTAACTTTTTTGTGTCCTGTGGAAATTTTGGCTAGACCAAAATTGACTGAGACACAATGGTCCTAGCATTATAGGCCACAGTGACCCCAGCATTTTATAACACAACAACACTAACTTTGTTTATCACAATGAATCCAGCAGCATAGGACTGGGTCTGCGGGACACAGGAAAAAAAACCCGCTGGCCCAGACCTGGCTCTCCTGACCTCGCCTCCACCCACACGATTGCTTAAAGTTATTCTGACATTAAAAAACTTTTTTTTAAAATATGAATGAACATTAAAAGTTACCTATAGGTCATGCTGATTGTTGTAATTGTTAGTTGAACTTCCTAAACTTGACTGTCTTGTCAACCTGTCTGTCCCCCCGTATCAGCCTCAGTTAAATGCTAACAGACTCCTGCTGCACAAATATGGCAGCCCCCCCAAAGCCAATATTATGATAGATTTAAAAGAGGTTTAATTACTGGTGTCATCATCTCTTTAAGGAAGGCACCATACGCGGTGGTGGGGGGGGGGAGAGGGACACAGGGAGCCCGGTGACTGGGGAATAGGGAGCCACAGGGAGGGTGAAGTGGGGGGCCTTGTACTGGGGTGGGCCCTGATGCCCCCCCCAGTACGACCCTGACTCCAGCATTTCACTACATAGCGGCAACTGAAATATATGGCACAGAGGCCCCAGCTATATATGGCGTAGTGTCTCCAGTATTACATGACACAGTTCCCCCCAGCATTTCATAACACAGTTGTCCTATCATCACATAGTCCAAGGCCCAAATAATATTAATAATATTTCAGGTTGAAATGGTGCCAGTGAATTCAGTGCACATGCACAGGCTATTAATTTTGGGCATTAGAAATCCCTAACAGTGAGTATTGTCAGGCCTGATAGATCATATTCTAATACTCTGTTGCTTTTGAGATCATTTTAAATTCTTATCATCAGCATTTGCTTGTAAAAGAACAAATGAATAGTCAAGGTAAAGCAAATTTAAAAACATAATAACGCTTGCATTATCAATTGTAGCAATGCAGCCCATCCGGATCATGCTTATCTTCCTCTCTTTGGAGTCCATTAGTAACAAACTGATAAGGAGCATTGCCAAATAACTTTGCTTTTGAATAGTTAATTAAATGAGTGTGTCTTCACTATCACACTAAAACTAAATGAGAAAGAATACCGGTGTGCCTACTGGTAGTGAATAATAGAATTAGTAATGATTTTTCTTTATACTACGTGGGAGGGGTAATAACAGGAGCAGAGTTCCAGCAACCCATAGCAACACATCAGCAGGGAACATTTTTTGTCTACAGTTCAAAAGAAAACAACTGATAGATGGACCTGAGTACTGAAAAGATGATTAGAGAAGCTGGTACTTGAATTTGAAAGGACATAATAAAAGGATTTTACCACTTATATAGGAGTCCCTCTCACTGTTTCTCGAATATATTGAATTACAGGCATCAAGGCTCTTTGTTAAATATCCCTGCTTGGCTACAGGTAAAAATCATTCTTGTATGAAGTTGTAGTTCACATAAGCAACTTACTAATCACTTTGTAGAATCAACTTCTGGTTGTTTTCTTTACAAACCTAAATGAGGGCTACATGTGATTCAAGAAAATAGGGTGTTACCTGATACAACATCCTTTATTTTGAACGCAGTGATCGGCCAGTCGGCGATTGCGTCATCACAGCTCCGCCCCATGATGTCACGGGCACGACCACCGACGTCACGGGCCCGCCCACCAACGTCATGGGCCCCGCCCCCCTGTCCGGGTTCAGCCACCGCAAAAGGTGGCAACCCTACTGTAGCAGTCCCTGCTCAGATAAGGACAGACAGTCTACAGCTACCTGCTCCAGATAAGTTTGTGCAAATGTTGGGGAAGCATGGAAAATCTCTAAGCAGACAGGCCCATATTTGTGGCAAGGCATTTTCGAGCGATTTTCAAAAGCGCCGCGTGTGAATAGGCGCAGGCGACTTTACACTT
>CM044436.1:25852627-25870089 GCA_024363595.1 Xenopus borealis | reverse complement strand
TGGAAAAACCCCTAATATTTCTAATACATCAATAAACATATTAAATTAATTATATAGAAGTAATTTACTGAGTGTGATATATGAGATATTTTCTGCCAATCTGCAGTCATTCAGGTCAGGACCCAGAAGTAGCACTCTTAAACTACAGAGCAACAGCAGAGTTATTTCTTGCAAGACAAATGCAGACACAATTACCTTCATTGGAGCTTAAGTGAGCTTAACAAAACACGTGTAAGAGAGAAAAGTACAAAAACACTTGAACATTTACACATTGGAGATGATGTTAGAATTTGGAATGGATCTACCTGGTATGAAAAAGCACACTTGCTTTTATTCATACCAGGTAGGTCCTAGTCTCACTTCATTCTTATGAGGTTAAAACAAGTGATTGCATTTTTAAGGTGAAATAGAAGGCATTTATGTAAAATCCCTAAAATACCAAGTCTTGTTCATTCTGATGGCCATCACTGTATTCAGTCAGAGGAGCCACAGGACCAGGATTTGATTCACATGGAACAGCATCTACCAGGGGATGCTTACTGGCCAGGGAACAATCAAGGAAAATATGTCACTAGAAATAATCAAGTGTCAGTAGATAACAGGGAGGACAACCAGATGGACACATCAGAATCTTTTCTAAGAGATACTGCGCCCATCCAAGGAACAAAAAACCCAGATCATGCCACAGTTATTACACAGAATACAACTGACAATAACCAGACACAAACACTTACCCATGGTGTGCAAACATCTTATGGTCGTGTATTCAAAAAACCATCAAGACTAGTTGAACAGTGCTAAAGTGACATGTTCGGTTGTTACTGTAATACAATTATAGCAAATCACCTTTACTAAGTTACTAAGTTACAACTATTAATGGTGTGTTTTTGATAATTAAAAAGGGAAAGATGTGTTGATAGTTGTTGATGTTAATAAAGTTGACAAAGAAAAAAGAAGCACATAGGTGGGGCCAGGTCCAGAAGCAGAGACTGAGCTGTACAGTCATAGAGCCATGCTTCTTTCTTCCACTGTATTTTAATACAGGTATCTGTAGGTGTCACTGTGCACATGAGTTATTCTGTTTATAGATGGTACCTTCTGGACTTCTTAAAAAGTGATAGAGTTTATGTTACTGTTGTGTAATGAAGTCTCTTCTACCTCTGCAACAGCCTGCACCTTTTCTCCCAAACCCTAGTGAGCCTACAATACCTTTTACTGCTTGGATCCGTATGTTTGAAAAATACATTATTGCTGCTGGTCAAGGGTAGATTTTTGCTGCTAGAAAGTGTGCTCTGTGTTCTATACATGACAGAGGCAACTTTTGTTCCTATCCCAGCCCTTAACCAATAACCAACAGACTCCCTTCCTCCAAGCCCAAAAAATACAACAATCATGCTTTTTGGATGAAAAGGCTGCAGAACAATTTTATTGTAACAATTATATTTTAGAGCAAAACACACTACAACAAATGTTAACATATCATCAACATAGCATAACAATAATATTTGTATAACAAACAATTAACTCCTGAAAAACCCACACACTGTAACAAACCTTATAACTGCACAACGCAACAGCGCTGCCAGCTGCCATAGAAGCCTGTAACCCACCTGCTGCCTAACCAACTCTTGCTATTTCCTGGCTCTTGGCGTTTGTCCTAACTTTCTCCTGCCACCACAGGGTCTGCGGCCAGAAGCAAGTCCCTTCCGTTTAGGCACAGTCGGCAAGGTGTCTTCTCCTGTCTTCCAGAAATATATAGGAGCAAAAGCTTGGCACCAGCACCAGCAAAAACACTTTATTAGAATCTATCCAGCTCTCTCACTTTTGTACTGGACTGCGGCTCTGCACTGGATCAGTGTGACCCCACAGAACCACAGCTGGGCATTGTCAGTTCGCCATGGTTTGTGCGCTCGTGGGGAGAGGGGTAGTGTGGACGGTCGATAGGTCTGCATGGCCGAGTGATTGGATTGTGCAGACCTAGGGGCACCAACCCGCCACAGAAATCGAGCCCTGTAAACAATGTAGCAGAGATTAGCCCTACCCCAGCCAAGACTTGAATTCCTACAGAGCTTTAGATGCTTCTTCAGGGGTCTACTTTATCATGCAATACCGATTACATTACTACATCTCTCACACACTTTACTCTGATCATGCCCACTCCCACACCTTGTGTATCATTCCCTTCCCATTAGCTTTTTCTGTGCAGGGCCTTCCTCACCTCCTGTACCAGTATTTATTGTGATGTATGTAACTCCATATTTATTGTGATGTATGTAACTCCTTATGTTCTATGTATGTAATTCATGTGATTTAGTTGTATAATCACATTCACTTTACAGCGCTACGAAACAAGTTGGTGCTATAGAAATACATGTTGATAATAATAATAATAAATCGGTTAGCTTATTTTTACCCCCTCCCCTATGAGCCCACAAGCACTGGCGAACTATACTGGTGGCCAGCAATGGATGCCAATGTGGTTACTGCCATTCATTCTTTTGTTACTTGTCAGAATCATGACAAAACAGCTATCCCATCTATACCACCACTTCAGCCAGTACCATTGCCTGATTCAGCATGGGAAAAACTTGCTATTGATATTGTGGGTCCTTTTACAGATGCTCATATTGACTGCAGATTTGCTATAACTCTGACTATTACAGTAAATTGACATAAATTGCATTTATTTCTCATAACATCAGCTACAGTAATAACATTTCTGTCTACAGGTTTCAGCAGAGAAGGTAATCCAAAGGAGTTAATATCAGACAACGGACCACAGTTTGTCTCATTTGAGTTTGAAATCATTCTGAGAAAGAGGAATATTGTGTATAGGAAATCTTCAGTGTATTACCCACAAGCAAATAGAGAAATCAATACAACCGAAGTCTGAAAGAAGCACTACAGACAGCAAACCTTACTGGGAAAATTTAGAAAGTATTTACAACAGAGTTCCTACATAACTACAAAGCAACCTGCCATACAACAACCCAAACATCTCCAGCCGAATAATTACATGGCAGACAGATGCACACTAGGTTACATGTTGCAGACGTCAAACTTCCTACTGTGCCTACAAAATCATCTACTGCTGACATTGTGAAACGTCAACAAGCCAAATGCAAGGCTTATACTGACAGAAAACGTGGTGCAAGAGAAGTGCACTTTCAGCCACTTTCAGCCTGGATCTTTAGTCAGAATTAAGAAACCAGGAATACTGAAACAAGGGCAATGTAAATTTACTACACCACTTGAAGTGTGACGCCAGCGAGGACCATACACATATGAACTGTCTGATGGACGCATATGGAATGAAAGTTGTCTTGCTCCTGCTAGATATGACTTTGGTGAAGCTCCATTTGATGAAGTACATTTTCCTACTCCTGATGCCAATTGCAATAGGCCTGAAGAAAGTGAACCTATAAGGCATACTGAGAGAATCAGAAAACTACCTGCATGGACCAAGGACTATGTGATGTAAAGAATGCACAGTATTGCTTTAAGAAGCATATTGTTTCTTTATTGTTGTTTATTACATTTACAATTTATGTCCAAGGTGCCTGTGGGTGTCACTTTGCACATGAGTTATACTGTGAATATATGGTACCTTCTGGACTGCTTAAAAAATCATAGAGTTTATGTTACTGTTGTGTAATGGCTGCGTGAACCTGCTAATAAACCACTGTTATACTCTGATCATCCTCGGCTACCAAAACACAACATATTGCAAACCCAGAAACTCATTATTAAGGAATACAACACATATAGCAAGTAGAAAAATCTCAAGACATTCTCTATAGGTAACTATAATTCAAAAAGTGCCAGCTCATTTTAAGGCTATAAATGCATTAGAATTGTAACCTAATGATTTTGCTGTCTAAGTCTGGAGAAGCAAATGACAGACCACACTAGAACTTTAAGCAAGAGAATTCTATCAACAAGGACAACTATAGGATTATGGAAATGCCTCTGAAATATAAGTTCCCCCACCATTAAGAGTATAATTGTGGAAGGTCACATACATACAAATAGTGTTGATTGTTAAAATGAGACTGGATTAAAATCAGGAGACTGCCCAACAGCTGATTTCCCTGGAAAATTACTGCTGAAACTTCTGGTAATGTAAGAAATATAAACTAAACTTTTTGGAAATTACCAGTGGCATACCCAGAGGGGTCCCTGTCCAACTTCAAAAATTCTTGGAAGGGGAACGATGATTCAGAAAGGGAGTATTTGTTACCAAAATGCCCAGTGACTGAAACTTTTTATCATTTGCCCAAAGTCTACAAGGAACAGAGACCACCAGTGGGGAGGCCTATAATTTCTGGCATAGGCTCTCTAAATGAACATTTGTCGGAATGGGTGGAGGGACTTCTGGGGGGCGGACCCAAAGATGGCCGCATCTTAGAAGAGCTCCCGCTACTGAGCTATAATCAAACGCCATCAAGCTGATTACCACTCCAAAAACAACAAATATCCAGCTCTAACTGTGTGGGATAATAAGGGGCAACGATTGAAACCAACATCGGGCTCATTACCCTACTTGCAACCCCGGAAGATCGAGTGGCCACATACCAGGCAGGCCCAAGCCAAATCACACACAAAGACGGTGCGGCAGACCCGGTCCCAGGTCAGTGTGGATATACCCTGCAAAACAGACTCCTCAGACAAAAGATACCACAACTGGGTGGAGATATAAAATCGCTCAGATACCCCAAGAACACCATACTCCACAGACCGACACTACACACCAACGTACGCAAACCGCGGAGCACAACACGGCAGGCCCTCAGACTAGGTAGGCTTACCTCTAAAGTGCAGCCCCGGAACGCAGGTGTGTAACCAGCGCAGGCCCGGATCGCGACGTCCAAGCTTGGGGACTGTCGCGGAGGCGGTGCAGCGGAGTTGAACGCACCGGAGGACGGCGGAGGTGCCAGCTGCGCAGGACCGGGCGGAGACCCGCGAGAGCTGTGGGACAGATACAGGCAGAGGGGCCAGGCCGGATCGCGTACGTTGGAGCGGGGACCGGAGACATCTTGGGAGGAGGGTCGGAGGCTGAGGCAATCCGTGGGACCCCCGCTGAAAAGAGAGGCCCCGGTCGAACCAACACACGTGGTATCTTAGCAGGCCGCAAACAAAACCGCATAGCATCCTGTGGACCCGGACCATATGGCAAAAGGCCGGTAAGAGACTACTAGGCCTACCATTAACAACTGGTCACGGGAGGGCAGGAAAGCAACTGTCTAAAGATACCTCACAAAAGCAAAAGATACAAAGAGATCTGGCAACGCTAAAATAACCCCTGCACCAGAACAATAATAAAAGGAAAAAGAGGAAAGGAAATACAGCATAAAAAGCAAAACAAAAATAAAGAAAAGGAAAGCTACAAAGACTTTTCAAACCAATTAAAGGCAAAACTACAAGCCAGAAAATCTGGAAACAAAAAATCCATTAAGCAGAAAACAAAAAAATAAGGAAACAAGAGGAAACTACAAAACAAAGACTACACCAAGTCAAATAAAACAAAAAATCAGACCAAAACTGATAAATAACAAAATTGGGCAACAGACCAAAAGACTATAATAAAAGCAACTATCAAGCCCAAAAGAAAAGATACAATAAACAAACACGAGGTCACAAATAGACAACTAAACTGAAACCATAACGAACAACAAAAAAGATTGCAAAAACTAAGAAAAACTGATAAAAAACGGAAATCGGACAATACAAAAACAAAGACCAAACTTAGAAGAAAAGACATAGCAAACAAATACAAGGTCACAAATAGAAAACAAGCAGAAAAGAAACTGACCAAACAAACAATAATCAAAAGAGTATAATACAAAGACCAAGAAACTTATAACCTCTTTAACTAACCTAAGAAAACCGCTGAAGATAACAAAGAAAATGGAATTTTGAAAGTAAACTCCTCTACTATTGCCCCGACAAAGGGAAACAAAAACAAGAACAGGCAACAGAAAACTAAACATTAAGGTAAAAATTTACAAAACTGTAAGAAAATAATTACATACAAACCGACGACGAGAAATGGATAAATATATGGGACAATCCAGAGCAAAAGCACAAAGACAAACAAAGACAAAGACAAAACTAAAGGATAAAAAAAATCACAGGACAACGAAACAATGGACTCAGACATTGACTCAAATCCGCAAATAACGCAGATCCAAATACAAGATTTGACACAAATACTTGGCCCTTTGTTAGACCAAAAACTAACAGGAATAAAAGAAAGCATAACAGAAAGTATAACAGAAATAATACTCCAACAAATAAACAACCAGGCACAAAAAATAACAGAGGCCGATGAAAGAATAAGTACACTGGAAGACGAGTTAGATACAGCACAAAAAACTATAGATACACAACAGAAATAAATTACTATTCTAGCTGAAAAAGTAGATGACTTGGAAAACAGGAGAAGGCGAAACAACCTCCGATTAGTAGGTATCCCAGAAGCTGTTAAAGGAGCAGATCTGGAAACATTTCTCAAAAACAAACTACCAACACTGTTAAAGATGGAAGAAAGCCAAACCAACTTCCCAATTGAAAGATTTCACAGAATTGGACCCCCCCCAACCATAGAGTCCAACAGACCAAGACAAGTAATATTTAAATTACTTAACTACACAGATAAAATGAACATACTGACAGCTTACAGGAAAACAAGAAATCTACAGTACAATGGGGAAAAAATCCTACTATTTCAAGACTTTTCAGCTTCTGTTACAACAAAACGCAAGGAATTCTCAACAATCTGCTCAACACTGTTTAAATGCCGGATATCGATTCTCCCTGCTATTCCATGCAAAATTGAAAATCGTAGACAAGGATGACGGAACAGTTAGATTTTTAGAAAACCCAAAACAAGCCAAGGAATACTATGACGGGAAAACCAATGATAAGAACTCAACCTGAAATATATACAAAACTCGGACTAACATCAAAACCAAACATGAAAACACAACATGGAAATACCAAGAAACTGAAACTTTGATAAAACCAAAACCACTTTAATGTGACTATAGCCTCCTAACCAATACAAAAAAAAATGTAAGAAAATCACTATAGGAGGCAATGAAAAGAAACCAAGACTTTATAAGCACTACCTTAATGTGACTTTGATCTCCCACTCAATACAAAGTATCTACAGAGAAAAACTACTATATGAGGCAATAGTGAGAAAAATCACAGTAACTTTACTTTATTTTGAAAATGTTTATATGTTATGTTATTTTTGTGTTAATACAGAAGTTCTTAACAGTGAAGTTGACGAGAGACAGATAGCTAGAATAATACTCACACAACAACCCTATAAAAATATAAACCGGGGAAACTGGCTTGCTCGCTGGGACAAGCTAACCCATTTTAAAAATTTAAACCTAATAATCACACACCACAAAAAGGGAGTGGGATAACACACATAGAATGACTAATACACAAGATATAGAAGACACCACAAAAAGATTGACAACCCAATTCCAGATACTATCATGGAATGTAGGAGGGCTTAACTCTCCAATAAAAAGAAGAAAGGTATTAGACCGATTACAAAGGGAAAAAGCCCAGATAGTTCTATTACAAGAAACCCATTGGCGTAGAAAAGACAAACAGATATTAAAAAGTAAATGGTTACAAACGGTAATAGAGGCATCATACAGAACAAAATCAAGAGGGGTAGCAATTTTAATTAGCAAAGATATACAATGCAATGTTCTCAGAACGCACAAAGGTAAAAATGGTAGACTATTGATAATAGACTTGGATTTAAATGGGACAGTTTATACAATAGTAAACATATATGCCCCAAATGATGACAATAAACAATTTTTCATGAATGTATTACAGAAGATAAACTCCTGGGGGGCAGAAAACATCATTCTAGGAGGAGACGCCAACGTGGTCTGGGACGACTCCATGGACAAAACAGGTAAAACAACTGCACATTCAAGAAATAGAACACGACCTCTACATACACTATGTGAAACCCTACAACTATACGATACATATAGACATACACATCCCATCACCAAAGACTATACCTTTTACTCAGGAGTACATAAGACACATTCAAGGCTGGATTACATATTTATCTCACAATCGATACTAACAACATTAACAAAAACTAAAATTGGAAACATAGATGTTTCAGATCATGCTCCGATTTCAGCCAGTTTAAAACTAAAAACACCCCAGTCAGTTTCCTACAACTGGAGATTAGTGATGGGCGAATTTATTCGCCAGAGGCGAATTCGCGGCGAATTCCCGCCATTCGCCGCAGGCGAATAAATCCGCGAAACGGCAGCAAAAATTTGCCGGCCAAAAAAAGTTTTGACGCGACGCGCGCCGAAAACTAAGCACGCCGAAAACGACGCGCCGTGATTGACGCGACGCGCGTTGAGAACGACGCGCCGCGTTCGACACGACGCGCGACTCGTTTCGCAAATTTTCCGCCAATTCGCGAATTTCTCTGGAAATTCACTCATTTTTCGGCGAAGCGAAACGCAGGAGATTCGGCCATCACTACTGGAGATTCCCAACCTACCTGAGCGCTAATGAAGATTTCCAATTATTCTTAAAAACAAGCTGGGCAAACTATATAGATGATAACATTAATCATTGGGACAACCCACAATTATTATGGGCAGCGGCAAAGCCGTTATTGAGAGGGCAGATAATCTCATATATAATTAAACAAAAAAGTCATACAATGAAAAATATGACCAACTACAAAAACAATTGACACAAAGCTATAAAACCTTCAAAGAAACAAACACGGAGGAAGATAAGAATAAATACAAAGAGACAAAACTATTATTTGACACTTTATTAACCAGAAAAGCATACAACACCATAATTCATACAGCAAACCAGTTTTATAGACACGGCAACAAGTCAGGAAAATTATTAGCACACATAGCAAAAAAAAAAAACAAATACAAAACACATTTATACAGAGACTAAAAACTAGTAGTGGATGGACCAGAGACCAAAAACAAATTAGAGAAATTATAACAAAACACTTCCAACAAATCTATGAGGCCCCAATAGATGATCCAAGTGATGGCTTGAAATTCTTACAAGAAGCAGACCTCAAAAAACTATCGGTCCAGGATTGTGAAATTCTAGATGCACCTATAACAGAAAAAGAAATAACAGAGACAATTAAACACTTAAAAAATGGGAAAACGCCAGGGCCAGATGGCCTCACGGCAGAATTTTACAAACTTTTATTACCAGACCTAACATCTCTATTATCCACCCTATACAATGACACTTTACATCCCATTATGGGATGAAGCAAATGTAGCCAGAATCATATTAATACATAAAGAAGGAAAAGACCAGACAGAACCACAATCATACAGACCAATATCACTTCTAAATCAAGATATAAAAATCATGAACAAAATAATGGCAGATAGACTACAAAAAATACTACCCTCATTACTTACCGAACACCAAGTAGGTTTCCTCAAAAACCGCCAACCAGTCAGAGCACTTCGACAAATAATAACAGCAATATACATTAGTAACCTGGAAAAAAAAAACATGGAATGATATTAAATTTAGATGCAGACACCCATACAAATGGAAATCAATAGAACCACCAAACCTACATGAGTGGTTAATAAAAATCGAGGAAATCAGACAAATGGAAGAAATCACATGTTTGAGAAACTGCCAAAACACCAAACATTGGAAAACGTGGGCACCATGGATAAAGTATATTAAAGCTGATTCAAAGAAATAATAGGAAAAATTATAGAGACAGACAGATAGAAAGCTATTAATCACTCAAGAAGATTATAAGGAGAGAAATGCAAAGATAAGGACAATACAGTGATAAATATGTGCATAAGATCTCAATTCAACATCATTTGGTTTTTTTTTTGTTTTATCCCTAATCTTTCATTTGAGGAAAAACTTGTTGTCAACTTGCTAACAAAACAAATACAAATATGTAATAAAATATTTGAATGTATGGAAACTACCCCCCCTTTTTCCTTTCTGTACCCCACCCTAACATTGAAAAATTGACAAATAAAGAATTGTTAAAAAAAAAATTTAGATGCAGACAGGATAACGCATATACATAGACTATTAAAGTTTCAACATTTTGGCATACACATGCTAAACTTATTCAAAAATCTATATCTAGCACCCAAAACATTTCTAACAATCAACAATACTAATACAGATAGATTCCAAATCCACAGAGGCACACGTCAAGGCTGCCCACTGTCTCCCCCTCTATTCAATATAGCCATAGACCCGTTACTGAGACATATACTCAAAACCCAACAACTACAAGGAATACAAATAGGACAAACAAAATTGAAAGTAACAGCTTTTGCAGATGATATCTTGCTATTTCTTAACCAACCAAAAACAGAAATAAGCACAATTTTACAACTTATACAAAGATTCGGTAGAATAGCAGGATTTCAAATAAATGTAGACAAATCAGAAGCACTACAATTACACCACACAGATCCCAAAGATTGGTCAACGCACTTCCCCTTCAAAAAAAACAAACAAAACATTAAATACCTAGGGATAAAATTACCCTCACACTCTATAGATATATACACATTAAATTTAAGGAAGACAATAGATGAAATTCAACAAGAAATACACCAATGGAAATACACAAAATTAAAATTTTTAGGTAAAATACACCTAATCAAGATGATTTACTTCCCAAAATTACTATATCCACTCCAAATGTTACCATACTATATAAAACCAACAGATCAGAAACGATTAAACCAAACATTTAGAACATTCATCTGGAACAAAAAACGCTCAAGAATTAGTCTCTTCAAACTACAACAACCCAAACATCTAGGGGGCACAAACTTTCCAAATATTAAAGAATATAATGAAGCAACACTTCTACGCTATGCGTGAGATTGGATTTTAAATAGAGATTTATACACAACAATAGCTTTAGATCATTACACAGCAGAAAACTACTCCCTCAACCATATGCTACACACACCGACACATAACATACCAACATTACTAAGAGAGAACCCTTTATTTACAGATACATATAAAGCATGGCAAACTGTGAGAAAGAGACAAAATCTAACACCACACATTTCACAATACATAAAATGGAATGGCAACAGCAATTTCCCAATAGGAATAAGAAACCCTACCCTATCACAATGGAAAGAAAAAGGATTAAATAATCTATATGATATAATAGATAATAATTACACAGTACTATCACAAGAGAAAATAAGAGAAAAATTCCCTTTCACGACACAACATATATTTCTAAGCTTCCAAATTCTCCACTTTGCAACTAAATTAATAAAAAAATACCAGAAAACGAGAAAATTAACTCACTAAATAAAATGTGGAAAAATAAACTGACAAAACAAACTACATCGCAAATCTATCAAGCGATAAGAACTTTAATTGATATTGAAATGAACAAAAGCCGAACTTTACATGGATCAAGGATATCCCAAACACAAACACATCTGAAACCTTAAAACAACACACAAAAATTATGAAACTACTTCCAACAAGTAGATACCAAGAAATGTCTCTACAAATATTACATAATTCTTATCTGACTCCGATCAGAAGACATAAAATGGGAAGTCTGCCCTCCGACTCCTGCCTTAGATGTCAATCCCCAAAAGCAGACCTGAAACATACCTTGTGGTCATGCCCCTTAATACAAAACTTCTGGAAAGAGATAACAGAATATGGTACTCAGTTGGTCGGGAAGCCTTTCCTGATGAACCTAGAATGCGCAATGTTCAGTAATGACACAAATTTCACGCAACTAACGAAAACTGATAAAAACCTGATAGGAAGATTAGCGGCAGCAACAAGGAAAACAATTTTACAGCACTTGCTAGATAAAGACACTCCAACTATATTCTTAGCAAAACAAAAACTACACCATATCTTTCATATGGATTGGTTGGAAACAATAATCAGAAAAGAACAAAACACAAACAAATTCTTTAAGATATGGGAAAAGTACATAAAATCCCTACCACAACTAATCAAATCTCACACAGTCTTCACATTTAGATACACATCATGGTATGATACAGCAATATTAACAGAACAACCACTGGTCATGGAGGCGTCCCAGTACTTCAGCAATCCACAACAAGAACAGAGACAACCAGACCAAGCACCCCCCAGAAGTCATTTGACTAACAGGTTGTTAATCTCTTACCCACAAAGTACTTTACAGGGTTAAAGATATCATCTGTCTTATGAAACAAATACTGAGAGTTGTAAGTTATTATACAAGTTATAATGTTTTATTACCATCTGCATGCAAATATCTAAACATGTATAATGACAAATTGTACCCATGACAATTTGACTGTTATATTGTTAAAATTTTATAAAAACAAGTTTTAAAAAAAAGATAGGAGTAAGAGGGGGCGATCTTCTTAATTTGTTACATTAAAGGGAAGTATATTGGATTTTTTATCTACAGACACGCTTACCATTAGGATTGAACTACATTTTTGATGTTACCTGCTATGTATAAATTGAATATATTACATGATATAGTTTATGGAATATACTGTATTATACTTTAATTCCTGTGCCCCTTAGCTTTGAAACAACAATTTTCTGTAATTCAGAGTGGGCAGGCCCAATCCTTGTATTACAAGCCCAATGATTGAGACCTGAACCAGCTGAAACTGATTTTAACATATGGGAAGGCTTATTGGGTGTCGAAGCCTATATTTAAGGAGTAGGACTGTTCCTGTCTCCTAATGGCCTATGATTAAGTGCTGAGAAGCACGAAACGCGTCAGGCTCCATGTGGGGTAACTATTTTTTATGTATCAATAAATTTGTACTTTTTTACAGCATGGTATTACAGAGAAAATGTATTCTTTATCAGCATACCCAGAGGGGTGCCTGTCCACCTTCAAAAATTCTTGGAAGGGGAACAACACCAGCACGCACAGCAGCACTCACCTGCACGGAGCCCCCAACCTAGGCTTACACAGTAGCATGCTAAGATTTCAAGAAGATAAGATGGCTGGGGAGGGGGCTTTCTATGTTGTTTTGTAGACATCAAGTTGTCTAATTCCAGCCAGTGTCATTATGTGGCTACTAAAGCAAATAAAGTACTGTCTTGCATAAAAAAGTGCATAAACTCAAGGTATGAAAAATTAATTTTATAGGTCCCTGGTAAGGCCTCATCTGGAGTTTCCAGTGCAGTTTTGGGCTCCAGTCCTTAGGAGGGATATAAATGAGCTGAAGAGAGTGCAGAGTTGTACAACTAAACTGGTAAACGGCATGGAAGATTTAAATTATGAGGGTAGACTGTCAAGGATAGGGTTGTTTTCTCTTGAAAAAATACACTTGAGCTGGGACATGATTACACTTTCCAAGTACTTTAATTGTAACAGGAAGAAGTATGAAAGCAAAAGACAGAACTTTGTCTGTTAATTGGCCCATGTGACTGTGAGAGTTACTCACTCTGGTGGTCTAGTGGTGCAGTGGGGACGCCCGCAGCACCGCTCCTGTCATGCCGGTCCCTAGTGCGCTCACGCACTTCCGGCTCTTAAAGGCGCAGGCGTGCTGGCGTCTTAACGTAATGGCGTCAAAGTTTAAATATTTAAAGGGGCCTTCTACATACACTCATTGCGAGTGAGTGTATTAATCCTGGTGCCTTGTACCTGTGCTGAAAAGCTTCTGTTGATACTGAATACCTGTTTTTGACCCTGCCTGGCTTGAATATTCTGATATCCTTTTTCCTGACCTGTGCCTGTTATTTGACTATCGATTCTGCCTCATCCTTCTGTTTGATCACCCTGTTTTGACCTTTTGCCTGCCTGCCTTGATCTGGCCTGTCTGACCACGATTCCGCCTACTCCAGTCTGTACCAGGACCTTTGGCCTTAAAGACTTTCTACCGTCGTGCCCCTTTGCTGGCCAGAACTCCTGCCTTGTACCTCTCGTTTAAGTCCAGGTGGCATCTGAGTAGCTGAAGGCTCCTCCCGAAGCCAAAGGCGGTCACACTACTGGTGAAGCACGAGCCGAGACCAGGGTGCTTGGCATTTGTTCTGATATTGGGTGCCGACCGTGACAGTGACCTAACATGTATGTGTGCCCTTGGTTTGCTTGTGTGCACCGTGAATAGTAGGATCCCAGGGGAGGCCCTTATTTTCTAAAATTACAATTTTCTTTTCATGATTACCCAATGACACATACTGTATTATAAACAAAAGTAAATAAGGCAAATGTTAAATCCTTTACATTGCAACTTGTGTCATATTTGTGTGCATTTGTTTTGAATAGCATCACTTGAGTTTGTGTCTGATTCACTTGCCGCAAGTCAAATAGGGAGTGCTGTACATATCCCAAGTCCAAGTTGACCATAATTCCATGGTCCCTTTGCGTCATTTCATTCAGGGATGCATTGGTGCCCATCACAATCTGCAAATGCGCTTGCATGCCGGCAAGTCTTTTTCCACTAGATGGTGCTCCAGTATCAAAGTTATTTTGAGTTAATCTGTTCCCACCCCAGTCTGTTCATTTAAAATGGCAAATATTGAGCATCAAGATGAGATCCTATCAGAGTTTATAAATATTTGAGGGACATTGCTAGTTGACATTGTTTCTTGCAATATAGTTTCTAAATAACATACCTGGCCAGTGCCCTTTGCACAGGTATGGTACCTATTATCCAGAATACTCAGGGCCTGGGATAATGGATCATTCTTTAATTTAGATCAATATACTTTAAATGAACAAAAAAATAAAATAAACCCAATAGGATTGTTTCCCCTCCAATACAAATTAATTTTACAATATGGTGCTAGAATTTCTAATTATAAGCTATGTGGGGGTTTGGCTTGCATGGGGGTGGAAATAATACAGCACCCAAACTGCAGACACTAATCCTAATAAAAATATAAATGAAAACTCATTGTCTGAGCCAGAATCTAACCAGAAGCGGAAGGATTGCTTCATTTTCTCCTCACACCCACAGCACTTTGACCGAAAGTCGGACTGCAAACAGGCCACCTGTGCCGGAGCCCTGGTAGATGTAGCATGTGATGCAGTATGAGCTCAGTTGGGACAGCTAAAGGTCCCCACTTCAATCCTGGGTTTTAACAGTGGAGCCATGCATCTTGTGCTGATTTTGAGGCCACTTTAACAAGACACAAGAGAATAAAATCAGTTACAAGTAAAGATATCATTTCATCGCAGCTCTGTTAAAGGGGTGGTTCACCTTCAAGTTAACTTCTAGTATATTGTAGAAGGACCAATTCTAAGAAATTTTTCAATTGGTCTTCATTATTTATTCTTCATAGTTTTTTAATGATTTGCAATTTTCTTCTGTTTCTTTGCAGCTTTCAAATGGGGGTCACTGACACCATCTAAAAACAAATGCACTGTAAGGCTACAAATGTATTGTTATTGCCACTTTTTATTACTTATCATTCTATTCAGTCCATCTCCTATTCATATTCCAGTCTCTTATTCAAATCAATGCAGGGTTGCTAAGGTAATTTGTACCCTAGAAACCAAATTGCTGACACTGCAAACTAGAGAGCTGCTGAATAAAAAGCTAAATAACTATAAAACCACAAACAATAAAAAATAAAAACCAATTGCAAATTGTCTCAGAATATCACTCTCTACATCATACTAAAAGTTAACTCAAAGGTGAACAACCCCTTTAAGAACTATATGACAGTTTGGCCCCTGGTCTTGCTGAGTAGGGTTCTGTCAAAGAAAATACAGTACCTCCTCACTTACTTTTGGGAATGACATGGGCAGATTTGAGTGCTGCAAGGAGTTGACTTTACAAAGCAGGCATTGAGAGAGTTTAATGCGTTAAGAAAGCTGTCGCCATTTGAAGTAGTGGTAGGAGCTGTTGGCAGTGAGAAGAGGGGGTTAAGATCAAATGGTAAAAATTAGAATAAGAGTGTTTGTTCTTTATCCTTTCTTGGTCTAGTCAATGCCTAAATACCTCTATCAAGTTTTTTTTTGAGAAACTCAACAGAAGCCTTCTGAAGGGCTACCTCTTGTGAGGATCAAACTCCCAATTTTCAGATTACGAGAGTGATTTGCTATCTACTGTGCTAACAAGGCAATAACTGACATGATTGACCAATTATAATGATCCAGGTGAGCTTAAAGTGGACCCGTCACCCAGACACAAAAATCTATATATTAAAAGTCCTTTTCAAATTAAACAGGAATTCCAATTTCAAATTTTTATTAAAACATTCATAGCTGTTTTAAGCTCATTCAAAACTATCAGCTGTCAATCAAATATTGTCTGCCACTCCTCTATGCCTTAGGCATAGAGGCGGGGCACATAATTACTTTCACTTTCCATTCAGCACTTCCTAGATGTCACTGCTCCCCACACATTCCCCCAGTTAATTGTGTAGCCAGGACATGGGGATAGACATCGGGTCCCCCATTCTGGTGCACAAACAAGATTCTGAGTCCAGTTGCGCACACTGCACTAGCGCCGTGGACTTCCCCTATCCCTGTCCGGCGCTCACTTTTGAAAGAGGGGGGCGGCAAATATAAAGGCTGCCTCAGGCGGTGATGCGAGTTGGATCGCCCCTGGTGGACTGGTGACGCACATAAAGTTCTGGTGAGATTAGATGCCCAGCGACAAATCTCTTCTTCTTCAGGCAACTAATCTCCCCAAAATGCCTTCTGGCCGGCTAGAATGTGATCGCTTCGATTTTTCCTTGTGAGGCAACTTCGTGCTGCTTCTGAAAATTAAGCGATGTGAGTGCCATCCCACTGGTGATTTACATTCTAGCCAGCGGGAAGGCATTTTGCGGAGATTAGTCTGACTCTTTCTAGCTTTCAAATGGGGGTCACTGACCCCATCTAAAAACAAATGCTCTGTAAGGCTACAAATGTATTGTTATTGCTTATTTTTATTACTCATCAGACCAGGGCAAGCTATAAGAAATCACAACAAAATTTTCTGGGGCCCCTGAGCTCTGCCCACCCCAAGCTCCACCCCAGATCCCGCCCACCTAACACCACAGTTAAAAGAACAAACAGACATCAGCACTGAAAAGGTAACCCCCCCCCCAACACACATTATGAAAATCCATTAACAGTGAGGGTCTGTTTATAAGAAAAAAAACAAAAAAACACCAGGGCCCTGGCAAAAGTTTTTAAAAAACCATTGGTGGCCAGGACCCCCTTATAAGTTAAAGGGATCCTGTCATGGGAAAAAAAAAAAATTTTCAAAATCTATCAGTTAATAGTGCTGTTCCAGAAAAATTCTGCACTGAAATCCATTTCTCAAAAGAGCAAACAGATTTTTTTATATTTCATTTTGAAATCTGACATGGGGCTAGACATTTTGTCAATTTCCCAGCTGGCCTATGTCATGTGACTTGTGCTCAGATAAACTTCAATCACTCTTTACTGCTGTACTGCAAGTTGG
>CM044436.1:25816849-25840986 GCA_024363595.1 Xenopus borealis | reverse complement strand
CAGCCTGTGCCAGAGCAGCAGCAAAAATATTGCCCCAGATCTGTGGCAGGCAAAGGGCAAAGTAAGAGGGAGGTGGGGACTGATGTAGAGCAGAACGCTGCTGCTGGAGACAGGGGTGAAGCTAAAACTTAAAGAATAAAAAAATAAACATTTCCCTTCTAAAGTGCGCCCCCCTATGACAGCGCCCTAGGTGGCCGCCTACTCTGCCTACCCCTAGTTCCGGCCCTGCTGTTTACTGCTTTACTGCAAGTTGTAGTGATATCACCCCAGCAGCCTAACAAAAGAACAATGAGAAGGTAACCAGATAGCGGCTCCCTAAAGGTGGCCATACACCTGCCGATAAAAGCTGCCGACAAACAGTCGGCAGTTTATCGGCCTGTGAGCGGGGCCCTCCGATGGGCTTCCCCGATCGATATCTGGCTGCAAGTCGGCCAGATGTCGATCGGGCAGGATTAAAAATCTCGTCGGATCGCGGCTGCATCTAGGGCCAACGATCGGATCAGCCCGATATCACACCACCTCAAGGTGAGCATATCGGAGAGAGATCCGCTCATTAGGCGACATCGGCAAATGGGCGGATCTCTCCGTGTATGGCCACCTTAACACAAGATAACAGCTGCATGGTAGATCTGAGAACAGCACTCAATAGTAAAACCCATGTCCCACTGCGTACTATTCAGTTACATTGAGAAGGAAAAACAACAGCCTGCCAGAAAGCAGTTCCCTCCTAAAGTGCTGGCACAAGTAACATGACATTGGCAGCTGGGAAATTGACAAAATGGCTAGCCCCGTGTCAGATTTCAAAATGAAATATAAAAAAAATCTGTTTGCTCTTTTGAGAAATGGATTTCAGTGCAGGAGTCTACTGGAGCAGCACTATTAACTGATGCAGTTTCTCTTGCCTAGTTTAGCCACCTAAACTGCAAAGAAGGGTGGAAATGAGAAAACTACTAGCACAAAATAGTATTATGCTTTGACAGGTTTTGCTTTTTTTAATTCTAGTGTTTGTCTAGGGTGCTGACCCCTAGTAATTACTGGGCATGGGGTGAAACTGAGATGAGAGACCAGGTTATGCAGATGAGAAACTTTCTTAAGACAGTTATTAGCCCAGAGAAGGGCACTTCTGCAGGGACCAAAGTAGCAATGAGTTGAACATTCGTAATTAGTTACTATGTACTATGTTAATTATGCTTGCAATCAAATGTATTTTTTTCACATAACAATTATTTCTCAGGGAAACCATTGAATCTTATAGAGACTTCACAGTAAGGGTAGAACTACACGGATGATTCAGGTCCATTTTCGTCGGATCCGACACAGGGCGACAAAACGGATGCGACAAGGCAGATGCGACAGGAACAAGGTAAAGTAATAAGAAGTCGGATGGTGCCGCAGGGTTGATCCAACTCTACAGGACTGTCAGATGCAGACGCAGCTTGTAGCATTTGCATCCAACATTCGTGTCACGTCGGATCAACCCTGTGACACCATCTGACTTCCTATTACTTACCTTTTGCCTGTCGCATCCTACTTGTCGCCCAGCGTCGGATCTGCCGAAAATGGACCTGAATCTTCTGTGTGGTTCTACCCTTACACGTGTCATACAGACTGGCTGAACCACAATACAGTGATACGAATCTGACATACCATAATAATAATACTCATTGTTGCATCACAATAACACTTAATTTACATTGCTATGCTATTATTACTATTATTATTACATTATTCACTGGGTGTATATTCTTAAAATATAAGGGGATTTGTTTATCTGTTCATTATGCAGTTCAACATTTATTCATAATCACACACACATTTTCTCTGTTTTTTTAATGTGTGCAGCCTGTTTAATTGGCATTGGCTGTTGTTTCAATCTAATGCTCTAAAATCATGTGCCAATCAACATATGCGCTCAGTCAGTCTACCAGTAGAATTTTAATCAATTCATTTGACCAAAAGTTATTTTTCAAAATAATAGCAGTAATAACAGTATATGAAATTGCTGTATAAAAAAAAACATATTAGCTGTTGTGATTTCAGTGCCATCAAGGGTTGACGCAACCATGGGGTGATCAGGTTGGTTGCCTAGGGATGTATTATTTGTAAAGAGTAAAAGCACAGGGATGTCATTATAGTATTAATGAGTGACTTCCTTCTACATCCTCCGTAATATCATAGAATTATTGTATGACTAGCCTTCTGTGTGTTTTATATGAATAAACCTGTACAGAGAGAAGTCAGCTAGAACCTGAGCTTTAATTAGCCACATCTTGGGTCCATCTCTACCTGGGTTCCACCATGTACAGATGGACACAGATATGAAAAGGGCACCCATTAAATCATATTGATCTATTCATTTAAAGAATGTATGAAGGCCTTTAATCTCCCCACAGTGGTTATACATCTTCTGTTGTAGGTCAATTCCCAAAAGCCTCTATCCTGTACTGTGCAAATTACTTCATATTTACACCAGGGTGCCCTAGAGTAAGTTGTTGAAAAATATCAATAAACCACTACTCATTTTAAAGATACGTACACAGTGAATATATAGCATTTGAGCATCTATTTCATCTTTTGCCAAACCACAAATCTCATCATTGTCAGACAAAACCCATTGAATAATTTTAGTCAGGTGGAACCTTTGAATTATCAGGTATGAGCCAGAGCGCATTACACAGGTGCCACCATACAGTTCAATAAAGAATAGCATCTCTAGAAGAGTCCTGCACGGGTTGATTTTGTAAAACCTGGACCCTACACATACTTAAACCCAAACCTACAATTTGACTCACATGGTCTCACTATCTGCATCTGACACAATCCCTTGCTTCCTGGACCCAACCCATGCTGGTCCAGCCTGCTCAAAATCAGTGAGGGAGATGGCAGATGAGAGTGATGGAAATTTGAAAATGGACACATGATGTCATAACGCAGTCATCAGACAGCCAAACCTTTCAGTTCATTTGCATGGCCGCACTTATGAAAGGACAGGAAGGAACTTCAAGCCAGCAAGTAAAGCCCTGCAGACTGCCCACCCAATTGAAACAGACCTGACCTAGGGGGCAGGGAGAACAGGGGTGTTTCACCCAAATACTAGTGATGGGCGAATCTACCCAGTTTTGCCGAAAAATTGGCAAACAAATCCACGAAACGAGTCGTGACTCGAATTTTTTCGCGAATTTTCGCTGGTTAGGGTTGACCTGTCCTTTTCTGACCCAGATAGTCCAGTTTTTGGAAGGGCTATTCTGGTTAAAACTTTCTACCCGGTTTTCCTAATATGGAAATCTGAGCAGGACCAGTGTTGGACTGGCCCACAGGTATACCAGCAAAACTCCCGGTGGGCCCAGGTGTCAGTGGGCCCTCTTGCTTCTAACAACTTGGCCTATTTCTAGTGATGGGCGAATTTATTCACCAGGGGCGAATAAATTCGCGAAACGGCAGCAAAAATTTGCCGTAGAAAAATTCACCAACAAAAACAAGTCGCGCGTTGTTTTTGACGCGACGCGTCGGGAACGATGCGACGCGATTGACGCGCGACTCGTTTCGCGAATTTTTCGCCAATTTGAGAATTTCTCTGGAAATTCGCGAATTTTTCGGCGAAGTGAAACGCGGGAGTTTCGCCCATCACTACGTATTTCATGTTCATTCCCTATTTCTTTATGCGGAAAAAGAGGCTTAATAATGGAAGAATAGTAAGTAGATCTAAAAGAATAGGAGAATAAAGAGGTTAACTGAGGAGAGAAGGAAAAATAGGAAAGTTGGGCCCCTGGTCTAAAGATTTTGGTGGGCCCCTGGTCTAAGGTTTTCTGGTGGGCCCCTGGCATCCCAGTCAACACTGAGCAGGACTCTCTCAGATTGACATAGAGATTTTTCAATTTCCAATCCAGTCACCCCTGTGACATCAGAGCTGCCCCACTGCTTTAACCTTAATTAAGGTTCCACCCACAACCATGCCAGATTTTGGGTATTCGATGGTTACCTGCGGGTACATGACCCAATGGAGGACTCTAATCTTGTCCAATCTAGTACATTATTCAGGGAGAGGCACTGGATAAATGTACAACACGATTATACAAAATCAGCTACATTGGGTTCTGACACCTCAAGCACACAAACAGTCAAGTGAATCCACTAGCACATAAAGCAGATAATATACTGTGAGAGGCAAAGAGCAGTGACTACACAGGCCCATCAAACACAATGAAAGACAATGGAACATATGGGTACAGTGCATACAGAGTTGCCAATTCCATTTTTGTAAATGTGTGATGTATGAACGGTTTAGATTTTCCATTCTTTAATTGGCTGTCAAAAATGTAATCCACTGAGGAAAAGCTGAAAAAAGTATGGCATTAAGGTGAGCTAATGTGTCTTTTACTAGAACATTTATCTGCTCAATCATTTGTCTGATTTTGTTCTATTAATAGGATAATAATAATAATAATAATATTTATAGTTTGCTATCTTTGAGAAAATGTTAGCTGACATACAGTACATGTCTTTGAACTCAGTTACCTGTAACTAAAATATTGTTCAGTGTTAAGACCTTTTTTAATATCAAGTGAGACACAGCCTGGCATCCTCTGTCAGTTTCATTCACTTTTTTTTACATACAAGAAAGGTCGCACATACATTAGTGTCTGTAAACAGTAAGATATACCAACCTGGCAGTGCCAAGAAAACAAAATGATATTATACAATATTATAAGCATGCCTCCTCTGTTAAATCATAAAACTAAAACAAAATCATAGATCAGCATTTAACAAACCGTGTTTGAATTTAAACCTTCTTTAAATTCAGGTCCCTTTTCATTCTCACATTTGGTTGCCCCCCCACTTAGGTCATAACAAGGTTTTATATATATATGTTGCGAATTTTCTGGCGAAAAATTACATTTGCAAATATTTATTCTAGAAAATAGTCTTGTTTTATGCCGTTAATAATGGAGTTAATTATGGCAATTTGTACTGTGACATTTATGGTCAGAAATGCATCTTCAAAACTCATAAACTTTATTGACTGATGACAACAACATTACCAGAGTGACACAAATCAAACATTTATGCATCATATAAACAGATACTTCATCCATCCACGCACACACCCTTCTGCCAATAGAATCATATGAACAAGAAATCATACCAGTTCTCTCTTTGTATCATTTAAATGCACAGTTTAATGAGAATTAAACTCCCATTGAGAATTTTCTGGCCAAAAAATAAGTTAACGCCACTATATAGATGGCGGTAAGATGTTGCGAATATTCTGGGTTAATTTTGTCTTTCACACATTTCACTGTTTACTAAACCAGGCGTTAATGTGTCCATAGCGTTATTTTTAGTGAATGCGATAACTGGCGAAAACATACTCTTTTGCAAGAATATTAGCAAATTTATATTTACTGCAGGTTAATAAACTCGCGAAAACATACTCTGCATTATATTTGTCTATAGTTTGTGCGCAAATTTTTACTGCACTTTAGTAAACGGACCCCATCAATAGTTGCATTACAATGCTTATTAAATAAGCATTGTGATGTTGGTGGACCAACCAACCACTAACATATGCAAATAATCAAATCAAAGGACCTTTATTATCAGAGGGGGTTCAGCTGGTTGATAAGATCAAGCAAAAAGCTCAGATTCTGAATGCATACTTTTCGTCTGTCTACACAAATGAGGAACCAGCTAATGAAGGTTTCCTTATTGATAGTCCCAATTCTAATAATACATCTAATGATGCATGGTTCACACATGCTGAAATTCAAAAGAGACTAGAACATGTTAAGATAAACAAAGGTCCAGGGCCAAATGGGATTCATCCCAGGGTAATTAACATGCTTAGCTCTGTGATTGCCAAACCTCTCTACTTCATTTTTCAGGAGTCATTGAGGTCTGGTGCCGAGAGACTGACGAATTGCTAATGTGGTTCCGCTATTCAAAAAGGGATCCCATTCTCTGCCTCAAAACTATAGGCCAGTTAGTCTGACGTCGGTGGTAGGAAAGCTTTTCGAAGGATTAATAAAGGATAGGATACTGGACTTCATAGTAAATAACAATACTATGAGTCTGTGCCAGCATGGTTTGATGCGTACTAGATCTTGCCAAACTAACTTAATTTCATTTTATGAGAAGGAAAGCAGGGACCTCGATTCTGGGATGGCTGTGGATGTGATTTACTTAGACTTCGCTAAAGCATTTGATATAGTGCCACACAGAAGGTTACTGGTTAAATTAAGGAATGTTGGCCTGGAACACAGTATTTGTAACTGGATACTGGGTCCCTTGCTTTTTAACTTGATTATTAATGACCTGGATGTGGGCATTGAAAGTTTGGTTTCTATTTTTGCAGATGATACTAAATTGTGCAGAACTATAGGTTCCATGCAGGATGCTGTCACTTTGCAGAGTGATTTGTCTACGTTGAGAAACTGGGCAGCAACTGGAAAATTAGTTTCAATGTTGATAAATGCAAGGTTATGCACTTTAGTAAAAATAAAATAAATGCAAGTTATACACTAAATGGCAGTGTGTTGGGAGTTTCCTTAAGTGAGATCTTGGGGTTTTTATAGATAAGTTGTCTAATTCTGGGCAGTGCCATTCTGTACCTCTTAAAGCAAATAGGGTTCTGTCCTGCATAAAAAGTGCATAAACTCAAGGGATGAAAACATAATTATGCCTCTTTATAGATCCCTAGTAAGACCTCATCTGGAATATGCAGTGCAGCTTTGGACTCCAGTCCTTAGGAGGGATGTAAATGAGCTGGAGTGAGTGCAGAGACGTGCAATTAAACTGATTAGAGGAATGGAAGACTGAGGGTAGACTGTCGAGGTTGGGGTTGTTTTCTCTGGAAAAAAGGCGCTTGCGAAGGGACATGATTACACTTTACAAATACATTAGAGGACATTATAGACAAATATCTGGGGACCTTTTTACCCATAAAGAGTATCACTGCACCAGAGGCCACCCCTTCAGACTACAAGAAAAGGACTTTCATTTGAAGCAGCATAGGTGGTTCTTCACAATGAGAACAGTGAAGTTGTGGAATGCACTGCCGGGTGATGTTGTGATGGCTGATTCTGTTGATGCTTTCAAAAGGGGCTTGGATGATTTTTTGGACAGACATAATATCAAAGGCTATTTTGATACTAAACTCTACAGTTAGTATAGCTATGGGTATATATAGTTTGTGTGAAAGAGTGTAGGGGTGTGTGTGTGTGTATGTATGCTGGGTTTTAATTTGGAGGGGTTTAACTTGATGGACTTTGTCTTTTTTCAACCCAATTTAACTATGTAACTATGTAAATCAAATGCAAATAATGGGGAGCCCACTTCATAGGCCAAGTAAGGAGAAAAATATTTGCTCTGGTTCAGAGACTCAGTGCTATCCCATGGACAGAACTGCATAACTGAAATTTTATTAAACAACTATGCCCAACATGCACCTTTCTAGCAGTTGAAAAAAAAGATGGAAGAGTTTGTTAGCCTAAAAGGCAAATTATGTTTCTCCCAGAATGCTTCATAAAACACAGAAGAAGTTCAAGAATATTAATTTCTACTACTGTCTGCCATCCTGGGAAAAATTGGAGTGTGGTTGAGTTTCTCTTCTCAGGAAGAAGGAACAAGGATAAACAACTTGCAAATACTTGTTCCTATTCCCCTGAACTAAATTGTTAAAGCATGAGGAAAGCTACCAAAGCAACAAATTTCTAATAGATAAGCTACAATAGTGCAAGCTAGAACACTACCATTTTTTTGGTTTGTGAAATAGATCGGCATGACAAAAAGAGGGTAAAGGGCTACAAAGAGAGGGTACCTTTATAACAAAGTTTGGGAAACAAAGCAAAAATATTGAGAGGATTATCAAACAATACTGGCCCATTTTAGAACAGGACCCCCAATATGGATGCCTTTTTGAACAACCCCTCTTTTTTGTTATACTAGAGGTCAGAGATAAACATTGTCCCTCAGATAGCCTGAATAAAAACACCAGATTCTTGAGTAGAACCAAGAAGTCACTTTTTACATGCCTAAACTGTATCTGTTGTTACTCAGTTATAAAGGGCAACACTGTCTGCCATCCTATGAAAGTCAATCCAATCAGTATAAAGGACCTTGCCAGCTGTGACTTGAAGTATGTCATATACATATTAAAATTACTTTGTGGACTTGCATACATTGGATAAACTACTAGAGCAATAAAGAACATAGGCACAGTAAGAAATTTTAAAGCAGATTCGGCCACCAACACATCTGTTTACAGACATTTCCATTACCAGGGGCATAATTTAAGCCAAAGTAGCAATTTCATGTATAGATACCCCCAGAACTCACAGCAGGATGACACAGTGGCAATTCCATGTATAATATTTCAGAACTCACAACAGGGTGGCATAGTGACAATTCCAAAACAGCATGACAGTGTCAGATTTACAAATGATACCCCTGAACAATAACCTCAGCACATATATTAAATGAATATCACATTTATCAGTTTATGCACTAACCATGGTAGACCTTTGAAATTCCACTTATTTGACATGTAGTGTAAATAATTGGATCACACGTGATGTGCATGGATAAATATTATCCAGGCCACACAACTGGACCACTAAATAAAGCTGCATTTGGAACCTGGGAGTATAGAGAGCACTTATTTAGCAACATACTTTTCTGTTACGTTCCATGTAGTCACCTATTGGATGCAAATTTTATTGGCAAAGGCTGACTGATTTTATTTTGTTTGTTTATTTAAAATTTTACAAAATATGATTAAAAAGAGCTCAACCCGATATGCCCAATGATGATACAAATATTATGGACAATCTTGGACTAGCAGTCAAGCCATCAAATTCTGTTCTACGAAGCCGAGCATTTGAATGCTTACAGTTGCTATAAGTTGAAACTAGGGATACAGGATCAAGAGTAGTAGAAATGAATATTCTAACACATTTTGTATTTCCCAACTTAGGCTAAATTGCCTTCTGGTTGTTTCTTTAATTTACTCTGGATCAAATTTGATCTTGAATTTGATGGATGTGCTTGCTTTACAACTGATTTACACTACTATAGCGAGGAAAATATGTAGCAGCATTCACAAATGACAGATTCAGCACACCAGGGATCCTACCCTTCAGGGCACAATGTTAATTAATGTAGGTCCACTTTTATTGTATGAAAGTTGGTCCTCTAGCCTATCCATTAATAGCTGAGCAAGATAAATACAAAACTTTTAACAATGGTCAGTTTTAGCAATCTGTAACATACTGTTTCTTTTTAATTGAAGAGAAAACTTTTAAGCATTAGTGTTCTAATGCACACAGATTGCTTATTTCCCGAGCGTGTGTAGCATGGCCTCTTTACAAGTGAATTTCCAGTTAATCGCGGCTGCTACATTGTAGCGTCACTTAAAATTGAGCATTGAGGTAAGCAGTGAACTGCTTGGAATCCAGGCCAACTACTTTTAGTTCTCATAATTGTATTTAATAAGGTTCCATTAAAGTCTCTCCAGTTTATCTGAAGCAAGTTGAATGAAGGGCCAGATCTAACTTCTCTATGTTCTGTGTTCAGTAAAAGAACATATTATCCTCTTTTACCTGCTGCTTCACTTCTGATCAACTCAGGATCTTTTCTTTTTTGAAACAGCTGAGCCACAGCAGGAAAGAAAAATATTGAAAATAGCAGGCAACTTTGTTTGACCCTGAACTGCCCATTACCAATACATAAATACTGGAAAGGCTTTAAATGTGATATGAATTATGTATAGTCTCTGTACAGCACTCCAGAATATATTGGTACTATATAAAAAAGGATCATCACATATCTGTACAATGAAGTGTTATGATTTGATAGCCGAGGATGAGCAGAGTATAATAGTGCTTTATAAGCAGGTTCATGCAGCCATTACCCTTCAACTCTCACACTTTTAAGCTGTAAAGAAAGTACTGTGTATGCACAGTATAACTCTATGCAGAGTGGCACCTACAGGCCATTTATATAAACACCACATATCCCCCCTATAGTAGGAATGCATTTGAGCAAACCTAATAAACAGCAACCTCAAAATGGTATACAAAGAGTAAGCAATATTATGCATTATTCACATCACATAGTCCATGGTCCATGCAGGTATTTTTCTGATTCTCTCAGTATGCCTTATAGGTTCCCTTTCATCAGGCCTATTGCAGTTGGCATCAGAAGTAGGAAAATGTTCCTCGATGTTCCTCATCAAATGGAGCTTCTCCAAAGTCATACCTAGCAGGAGCAAGATGACTTGCATTCCATATGCATCCATCAGACAGTTCATATGTGTATGGTCCTCGCTGACGTCACTTTAAAGAGATACTGACACCTGAAATTAAACTCTTTTTTTACATCTGTTATAATATTGGCTTTGAAAGCTACTTCTAACTTTGCCATAAAGTATTTGCATGATGCTTTTACATTACCTGTCTGTTGCCCCATGTACCTGTATGAGGGGGCTGCCATATTTGTGCAGCAGGAGTCTGTTGTCATTAGAAACTGTAACTAACAGGCTGAGATGGGACAGCCAGGTTGGCAAAGTCAGAGTGTCAGAGAGTTAGGCTTATGAACTTCAACTAACAATTATATACAAAAACAAACTTCTCAGCAAAAAAGTATCTACATGACCTATACAGATGAAGCCACTTTGGATTGTGCATTTGACACATAATAATTTAACTCATCTATCCCATTTATCCCACTTAGCACAGAATATTGTGTCACAGCATCCCATCCAATTAAAGAGTTCACCATTGAAAACAATGGTGCTTTGGTATGCTAATGAAAAGGTTAAATGCATTAAATGAGTTAAGATAACGTTAGATAACACAGTTTCTTCAATTAACCCTGAGTCATGATGCATTTAACTCACAAATCAAAGTGGCTGCATCTGTAGGTAACATTAAAGGGATCCTGTCATGGGAAATTTTTTTTTTCAAAATGCATCAGTTAATAGTGCTGTTCCAGAAGAATTCTGCATTGAAATCCATTATTCAAAAGAGCAAACAGATTGTTTTATATTTCATTTTGAAATCTGACATGGGGCTAGACATATTGTCAATTTCCCAGCTGCCCCAAGTCATGTGACTTGTGCTCTGATAAACTTCAATCACTCTTTATTGCTGTACTGCAAGTTGGATTGATATCACCCCTCCCTTTCCCCCACCCAACAGTCTAAAAAAAGAACAATGAGAAGGTGTCCAGAAAACAGCTCCCTAACACAAGATAACAACTGCTTGGTAGATCTAAGAACAGCACTCAATAGTAAAATCCATGTCCCACTGCACACTATTCAGTTACATTGAGAAGAAAAAACAACAGCCTGCCAGAAAGCAGTTCCCTCCTAAAGTGCTGGCACAAGTCACATGACCGGGGCAGCTGGAAAATTGACAAAATGGCTAGCCCCATACCAGATTTCAAAACTGAATATAAAAAAATCTGTTTGCTCTTTTGAGAAATGGATTTCAGTGCAGAAGTCTACTGGAGCAGCACTATTAATTTATGTTTATGTATCCCTTTAATGTACATTCACATGTTAAAATTCATTTTTTAGTGTCAGTATCACTTTAAGTAGTGTAGTAAATTTAGATTGTCCTTGTTTCAGTAGTCCTGGCTTCTTAATTCTGACTAAAGATCCAGGCAGAAAGTGCACTTCTCTTGCACTATGTTTTCTGTCAGTATACTTTGCATTTGACTTGTTGACATTTGACAATGTCAGCAGTAGATTATTTTGTAGGTACAGTATTTGGTGGCAGTTTGATGTCTGCAACATATAACATGTAACTGTCTGCCATGTAATAATTCAGCTGGAGATGCTCTGGATGTTGCATGGAATGTTGCTCTGTAGTTATGTAAATACTTTCCAAGATTTCCCAGTAAGGTTTGCTGTCTGTAGTCCTTCTTTCAGACATCTGTTGAATCACTCGATTTCTCCATTTGCTTGGGGGTAATACATTGAAGATTTTCTATGTACAATAATCCTCTGTCTCCGAAATAATTTAAACTCAGATGACACAAGCTGTGGTCCGTGTCTAATATTAGTTCCTTTGGATTACCTTCTCTGCTGAAGACTGTAGACAGAAATATTATTACTGTAGCTGATGTTATATGAGAAACAAATGCAATTTCTGGCCATTTACTGTAATAGTCTATCAGAGTTATAGTAAAGCTGCAGTCTATAATAATGAATGGCAGTTACCACATTGGCATCCATTGCTGGCCACCAGTATAGTTCCCATAGTCTTTGTTTTGTACGTACATGTGCAAGTTGTATGAGCTTTTCTCTCAAGGGGGCAAATTCCCTATGTGGCGAAAAAACACTAACGTTGCCTTTGCTAACCTTCACCACACTTCGGCAGGTTAATTTTCGTCAGCGCTACGCTAATTCACTTAAGTGCGAAATTACGCTCAGGGTGGCAAATGGTAGCGTAGTTGTGCTAGTGTTACTTCGCCAGGCAAAGTGCATTTACGCTAGCGATGCCTAATTTGCATACGCGTGGATTTCAAAGTATAATAGAAGTATATATTACAGCCACTACATTACACTACACAGGCCCAGGAAACCTTTAATAAATAAAATAAAGTTGTCCTATTGCCCTAAACATGTGCCCCCGTATAGTTCAGTTGCCATATGTTAGGAAATGTAGGGGGAAAAAATGTCACTCTTTTTCAGACTATCACCCTACAAACTCCTATCTATTGTATTGAACTTCGTCAGGTCTGACCTGACGATGAAGTAGGACCTAAGAAAGCTTGTAAGTAGGACCTAAGAAAGCTTGTAAGGTCTTAAAATTAGATGGAGTAGGTGTTTGTGTAACAGCACTGACATGGTCAGGGTAAGGGTCAGGTAGTAATCACTCTTGTGAAATTATATGACCCAGAAACACAGATGAGTTTTCTGAAGTGGCAGAATCAGTTTTCTGAAGTCCTGAATCAATGCATTTCTGAACCTTTTCTAGGTACTTATCATGAAGATCCATTCTTGAAGCGTAGACAATTATATCATCCAAGAAGCATTGTACACCAGGTATGCCATGGCGTATAGAAGACATCAGTCTTTGAAAAAAACTCGGTGCTGAGGCCAGTCCATACATGCTTTAACCGAAACAAACCATCATAGGTGATAAATGCAGTGAGGCCTTTATCCACACTTAATACCGTGACATTTGAAGCAGTGACTTAATGAACATCTTCAGCAGAACTATGGCAGATCTTAGAAAAATGTCCTACTCTTTTGCATTTTCTGCACTGTACAGTTTTTGCAGGACAAGTAACAATTTGCAGTGTGTTGTGCTGAACCACAGCGGAAGCAGTGTTTTTTATTTGTATTTGCTGAATGATTTTTTCAGTGTAGGTAAATCTCTTTCCTTAGCATTGTATTGTGCCTGTGACTGCGCATTATTAGGCCCCAGTGCTGGATTCACAGTCTGTACATTCCCAGCAGTTCCCTGACTGTGCGTTTTAGCCTCTACCACTGCTGTTTCAATTTGTCTAGCAACTGTAATATGGTTAAATCCTAATCAGAGGTAGAAGAAACATTTTGTCACCAATTTGTTATGTTTTGGTAGCCGAGGATGAGCAGAATATAACGGTGCTTTATTAGCAAGTTCATGCAGCCATTGCACTTCAACTCTCATGCTTTTAAGCTATAAAGAACACACATAGTATAACTCTGTGCACAGTGACACCTAGAGGCCATTTGTATAAACACCACATGAAAGTATTGTTAATTATATTATTAGATGTTTCTTAAACAATTTAGATTTGGTACAAAGCTAAACTGAATGTGAATACAGTGCATATAACATTTAGGGCTCAATTTAAGAATGCTCAAGCCTGTAGTCCAAAAAAACAAACAAGAGTTCCTAAACTCACATGTGATTTATTTCTTTGAATATCTTGGCTTCCTGCCAAGTGGGATTTATTTTCCCCAATTGGATATTTCAATAAAGTAAAAAGGTTGGCACCTAAAGCCTAACAGTTTCTGCAAATAGGGAATGTTCTAATACAATAATTGAACCCCTAGCAAGGGTTTTATTTAGAGATGATTTGACCCAATGCACTCTACAAGTATAGAGCTCATAGAATTTGAATAAAACAAATTAAGGATATGCTGTGTGTGTGTATGCGTTTGGACCTCTAGTTGTTAAACTTTAAATTCCAGCAAACCTCTGACAGTAGAAGAATTCCAGCAGAGGTTTTGTTAATATAAATATTTCTGGAAAAGACTTTCTCTGAGAATAAGGGCTGTTAGCAAATGTTCTCCTACTATAAACTTGGCCCCATCCAGTTACACTTATAAAGCAGCAGCTATAGCTCATTCCAAGGTGTGCCTTTGAAGGCTTTATATAGGATTACATAGGCTAATTATTTGCATTATACTTTTGACTATGGAGAGGTGTCTTAGTGAACCCTGTAACACTGTCTGTTATATTATCCAATAAAAAGGTATACGCTATCACATGAATATGTATCCACAGACAGACAACAAGAAGCAATTAGCTAATTTTATTAAGGAAAAAATGTAAAGGTCATTTTAGACAACACTCCTCTCACATTTTGTGTTGTTTTTTTCCAATATATTAGTGTTTATTGTGACAGGACAGCAGTGAGAAGTTCAGAAATATACTAAAGGTTTCAGAACAAAAGAATATTCAAATATCTCAATTAAGCATCCATGAAGGTCACTAAAGGGCATCTAAAGAATAACAATGTAACCTCATCCAATCAAAAAGACTGTCCAGAAGTACAGCTGCCCTATGACAGAATGAATTTGGCAAGTGTTGATAAAAGAGCCCCACTATATCCATATAACAGCCTCTGTAACTTCACTGAAGTAGAGAGAACTTCTTATAGATGTCCATTAAACTCAATGGGGCACATTTACTAAGGGTTGAGGTGAATTTTCAAATAAAATTAGATTTGAATTGAAAACATTAAAAAATTCAAATTTTGAAGTATTGGCTCTTTAAAAAAAATTCTAATTCGACTATTTGCCAGCGTAAACCTGCCGAATTGCCAATGTAGCCTATGGGAGACCTCCTGGAAACTTTCCTGCAAATTTTTCCAAGTCCTAGAAAATCAAGTTTTTTTTTTGGAAAATCATTTGATTTGAATGATGTGATCGAACAATTGGAATGATTCTAATTTCATTGAAAATGGACCTATTGGAACAAAAGTGGTCCGCTTGGGCAAATTTCTAATTTTTTCTATTCAAAATTTAACCAATAGTAACTCTGCCCCAATATGTAGAATAGAAACCGTTCTATATATTAGTCCCATGGATGAGACCCAGTGATAGAAAAATAACCATACAGTACCTCTCTTACCCAAAAAGTATCTACAACTGAACATACATGCACATATTATTTTATTATTCATATGAATTTATTATTTATCCAGGCAAGGAAGGGCAGATATGATGAAATACAATCAATGATTGATCCAGGGAATATTCTTGTGTTTGCTGCCTCTGGATCAAGTGAGTTTTGAAATGTTGAAAGTTAAAGGATTTGTTTCTTTATTTAAATCAGACCATTTAGTCTGAGTGGCCATATACTGCATGATTTCATCATCCGCACGGATAGTTACATAGAAATGATCTATTCATTTGAGTGATGGCCTGAAACTAGTGAATTTTGGAATTCATTGGTAATTGCATCTTCTATCGTCTCCATATTTTAAGCTCCATACATTTACCAAGAAAGACATCAACAAAGAAGTAATTGGCAACTAACATCAGGAGGAGCCATAAATGTCTACTTGGAGCAAATCTGCCCATCAACCAGATGTAGGTATGTAAAGACCAAAGGGACATCAAAACAAATATAGGCATTTTCTTCCTAAATTGTTTCTACCTTGTACATAATGTTTCTTATGGACTCATGCATCTCTTGAATTGTGGGTAATATGTATGGAATAAATACATGGTGCCATCTGTGCAACTCCTTAAAAAATTATTTTGATCTGCAGAAATGCTAAACTTCAATTTTTTTTAAAAATAGTAATACTATTGATACATTTTATATATGTTTTTGGATTTTATAACTTCCTGTTAACCTTTGTCTCCTTTTTTGCATTGCAAGAATCTATAGATTATTTTAAAGTTTCCTCATTTAACAAAAATACATACAGTATAGCAATGATTTTCCCTGCTTCACTACATAAACAGCTATGTATATTAATCCCCTATTAAAAGCAACTGAGAAGATTGCCCATAAGGAAATGGTAATTGGTACTATATTTACTCAAAGCCAGTGTAATGGAAGACATGGGGCACCCAGACAGTGAAATCAGTTATTTAAGCCATGCACAATTAATGTGTTTTTATCCTCAGAATAATCCCTGAGGAATAAGTCTTGCACAGAGTTTTAAGATTATGTAATTCACTCCTTTGCAGAATCTGAATTGCTCATTTAGCTGGCATTGTAATTTGTTAAAGTGTTTCGCACTTTGCAGTTTCTACAATAAATCATGTTTATTTGTGACCCTAAGATAGAAAATGTCTGGCTTTCAAACTAACACGTATTCCAGTGGGTGTCAGAGACAGATTGATTTATCCCATTTCAGTAACATTCTGTAAGTCCCAATCAAACTATTCTTTCAGTTTTACCATAGCAAAATTGTGTTGGTAAGTGTTTCTTCCCATTACATCCTTGGGCTTCTATAGCATTTTTCCATTTATTTTTAAAAAAATATCTAGGCATGAGTTGGATCCCCTGCTTCTGAAATACATAACATACCTCCTTATTTATATCTGTTTTTTGGTAACTTAAGCGATACATTTTTTTTTTCAAAATGCATCAGTTAATTGTGCTGTTAATGAAGAATTCTGCATTGAAATCCATTTCTCAAAAGAGCAAACAGATTTTTTTATATTTCATTTTGAAATCTGACATGGGGCTAGACATATTGTCAATTTCCCAGCTGCCCCAAGTCATGTGATCTGTGCTCTGATAAACTTCAATCACTCTTTACTGCAAGTTGGAGTGATATCACGCCTCCCTTTCCCCCACCAGCAGCCTAACAACAGAACAATGAGAAGGTAGCCAGATAACAGCTCCCTAACACAAGATAGCTGCCTGGAAGATCTAAGAACAGCATTCAATAGTAAAAACCCATGTCCCACTGCGTACTATTCAGTTACATTGAGAAGAAAAAACAACAGCCTGCCAGAAAGCAGTTCCCTCCTAAAGTGGTGGCACAAGTCACATGACCGGGGCAGCTGGGAAATTGAAAAAATGGCTAGCACCATGTCAGATTTCAAAACTGAATATCAAAAAAATATGTTTGATCTTTTGAGAAATGGATTTCAGTGCAGAAGTCTACTGGAGCGGCACTATTATCTGATGCGTTTTGAAAAAAACATGTTTTCCCATGACAAAATCCCTTTAAGGCATAAAATGTCTCAATGTCTCAAATATATTGATAATGGGTTGAGTAGAGAGGAACTGTTTTGTCCCTGATTCCAACTCCTTGTGATTTTCCCGTTATTATTATTATTTTATCATAATCGTGTATTTCTATAGCACCAACTTATTTTGTAGCGCTGTAAAGTGAATGTGATTATGCAACTAAATCACATGAATTACATACATAAAACAAATGGAGTTACATATATCACAATAAATATGGAGTAACATACATCACAATAAATATGGAGTTACATACATCACAATAAATACTGGTACAGAAGGTGAGGAAGGCTCTATGCAGAAAGAGCTTACAATCTAAAGAGAAGGGAATGATACACAAGGTGTAGGAGTGGGCAAGATCAGAGTTAAGTAGATGAAAGATGTGGTACTGTAAGTGGTATTGCATTGGGTAGTTAAGAGTGAGGGTAGGCTTCTCTAAATAAGTGCAAGAGATATCTTGAAAGCTGAAAGGTTGGAAGAAAGTCAGACAGATCGTGGGAGAGAATTCCAGAGGAGGGGTGCAGCCCTTGCAAAGTCTTGAATGTGAGCATATGAGGAGGTAATGACAGAAGAGTTGAGTATCAGGTCAGTAGAGGAGCGTAGTAAGCGGTTGGGTGAGTATATAGAGATTAGTTCAGAGATGTAGGGAGGGGCAGAGTTATGAAGTGCTTTGAATGTCAGGGTCATTCATTTGAATTTAATTCTGAAGGGCAGTGGAAGCCAGTGCAGGGATTGGCAGAATGGCATGGCAGAGGAGGAGTGGTTGCTGAGGTGTATAAGCCTAGCAGCAGTGTTCATTATGGAATGGAGAGGTGACAGTCTCTGGTGAGGAAGGCCAATTAAAAGAGAGTTACAGTAGTCTAGACGTGATATAATGAGAGAGTGAATAAGAATTTTGGCAGCATCTTGGGTGATAAATGATCGTATTTTGGATATGTTCCTTAGATGGAAGTGACATGATTTAACAAGTGACTGGATGTGAGGAGTGAATGACAGGATAACCCCAGGCCTGGGGAGATGGGGTGATTGTGGAATTGTTAACTATGATGGATACTTCCGGGATGTTACTGGTGTTCGTTGGAGGAAGGCAGGTGGAGACACAAGTTAGGAGTTCTGGGTTGAGATCAGGAGAGGAGAGATAGATCTGAGTATCGTCAGCGTAGAGGTGGTAGTGGAAACCATACAAGCTGATCCACCCCAACAGAAAGAGGTAGGGGGAAAGATGCTACTCTGTTGGAAGAGGCACAGAAGGAACGATTGGTGAGGTAAGAAGAGAACCAGGACAGGGCTGTGTCCCAAAGGCCAAGCAAATGGAGGGACTGGAGGAGGAGAGGGTGATCTACAGTGTCAAATGCAGCTGAGAGATCAAGCAGTATTAGTAGTGATATATTTTTGTTGGCTTTAGCTGTTAAAAGATCATTAGTTAGCTGGGTCAGGGCAGTTTCAGTGGAGTTTTGTGGTTTAAAACAAGATTGTAGGGGGTCCAGCAGGTTATTGTCAGAGAGGAATTTGGTTACTCAGTTGTAGACTAGGTGTTCAAGTAGTTTAGAGATGAAAGGTAGCATAGAGATAGGTCGGAGGTTGTCAAGATTGGAGGGATCAAGAGAGGGTTTTTTCAGAATGGGGATGACAATAGCATGTTTTAGTTGAGATGGAAATAGTCCATTTGAGAGCGAGAAATTAAATAGATGAGTTAAGGCTTTGATTAGACAAGGATTGGTTTTGCGGAGAAGTTTTGAAGGAATAGGACCAAGCGGGCAGGCAGTAAGGTGAGAAGAGGCCAAAAGTTCTGAGACTTCCTCATCAGTAACAGGGGTGAAGGAGCACAGGAGATATTGGGGAGTGTGGAGGGAGGGTGGTGGACGCCTAAGGGGGTTGAGTAGTGTAATGTCCCTTCTGATAGTGTCAATTTTGTTTTTGAAGTGCTCAGCAATGTCTTGATCAGAGACATATGTGTATGGAGGGGGTGGAGAAGGGGAAAGGAGAGTGTTAAAGTTGGAGAAAAGTGAGCCAGTTTTTTTGGAAAGGGAGTTAATGAGTGAAGTAAAGTATGTTTGTTTGGCTTGGGAAAGGCTGGTGTTATAGGTACGCAGGGCAGATTAGTAGCTCCAAAAGTCTGATTCTGAGTGGGATTTGTGCCAGTGATGCTCAAGTGCAGCGCTTTAGTATGAGTAGTGTGCCACAGTTGAAGTGGTTTGGGTCGAGCACGTTTAGTTTTTACAGCAGTAAGCTCATTAAGGGCAGTGGTGAGTGTGCTATAGTAGACAGAGGTAGCCACATGAGGACAAGAGATATCTGAGATATTAGAGTTTAGAGAATAAAAGGAAAAAGACAGATGTGACACATCCAGAGTTTTCAAGTCACAGTAGGTACATGTTTAGGGATTAGCAGGGGGTGAGGAGGGAGTTAGTTGAAATGTGAGCATATTGTGATCGGAGAGGGAAAACGGTGAGTTTGTAAAATTGGTGGTTGAACAGAGTCTGGTAAATATGAGATCCCCTTTCCATAAAACTACAAAATTCAGCTCTGTTTCTTTTATATTTATCAAATTCATAGCTGCCAGTTTAGTTGAGCAATGCTAAACAATATTTATTAAAAGCTCTAAAAATAAGAGATTTATTAAGTTTTAAAACCCCAAAAACCTCTAATGCAATACTTTGCCAAGTAAAAGTTGTCGAGCTGATCTTATGAAACCGTTTTTAATCACTTTGAACTTTAAGAGGTTTTAAGGATATTTTCCTCTAGAAATTTTGCAAATAACTCAATTTCTAAATTATTTCTAGAGCGCTTAGAGGTATACCTATTTTTTAGTGCAAGTTCAGTGTTTTTTTCATTAATACTTTTTACTATTTGGACCTTTTACCAAATTCCATGACATGTGGGGTTTAGAGAAGGTGAGTTTAGTCAAAAAGCCACTTAAATGAGAATGTGATAAGTAAGCCTCTCAATGATGTACATGTCCATTCACTTTGTTTCAGTAACCCCCTATCCCACCCCTCTATACACTACAGGCACATTGTTAGCTTCAATTAACAGCCAAACATTCCCTTCTATGAATCATTCTTATCAGAATATATGTGTTCATAAAGGTTACAGAAAGGCCTTCTCATCTGTTGGTTTTGTTTCCAGTGATTAAATTGCAGCACATATTCAGAGTGAATGATCTCAGTAAGTGGAGACTAACGTGTAACATAGTAAAATCAAGAAAATGTAATTACTGTAAGTGATCTCTACCTTGGGAAAATACACCTACAATATTGTTTACACCACACACTTTTAGAAACCAATGTGTAGGAAGCCTCTTTTGTCTTTCCACCTACTCTTGAATAAACATATGCATGTTATATCCAATTCATTGTTCGGTGTTGTTAGATGTTAAATGTACTTAAAATACTTTTTAATGCCTTCTTCCACTTCCTCTCCTGTTGTTTAATTACCAATGTCTTGTTTCTTTTTATGTATTTTTGAAATGTGAAACTACATTTATCAATTGTTTCATTTTAGTGGTTTTAGAAACTCTGAATAAACTCATTTTGTATAAAATCACAAATGCCATGTTTGAATATAAAAAGCACAATAAAATGAAAAGCTGAAGTATTTATTATTAAATTACAGTATGTGAATATAAAAATGATAACGAAAAAAGGTGAATGATGCACTAAAAAATACAAAAGAATTTTAATTGATTAAAATGGTCCAATAGGATTAACACAGCTCCTGTTTTATAGGACCTCAACAGATTTTTTGGGGTTTTCACACTAATAAATGTTGTTTTTGTAGAGTTTTACATAAATAAAGAAAATTCATTTTTAGAGATTTGTGAAAAATTAGAAATTCAATTGATAGCAAATAGGCCCCTGAGACACATAATAAAAGTGTATTTTTCTGTTTCATTGCTGTGAAGTGAATGTATTTTAACAATAGTTTACAAGCTGTTTCACCAAAACATTCCATTCAACACTGGATAATTGAGCATCTTTTAAATCTAGGTGGATAATTTATTAATGTTCCTATATTTTTACCCCCTCAAATTGAATTATGTGCATTTAAATAATGATGTTGAAAACACAATATTTGACATATATTTAATGAAAAAAGAAGGTATAACAAACTCTAATATAAAACTACACCAAAAAGCTAGCAAAATCATATAGAAGTTAATGGGGCAAATTTAATAAAGCATGAAGCATCTAACGCTAGCGCTAATTCGCCAGCATGACACCATTTCGACATCCCTGGCGAAAATTGGCTCGCGAAGTAGATAGACTAGCGCAAAAATTACTATTGGTGGGTGGATCTGACCTGTTTCGCCTAACAGGAAATTCAAGAAATGGCAAAAAATTCAACAATTTTTCAACAGGCACCAATTTTTTTGGATGCGCAACTATTTATTTCACCCATTGGAGGCTATGGGCAACATTTTTGTGGTGAAACCTTGTGAAAATTTTCGATCATCACTATAACCCCTATGTTTTAAAAACAGATTTTCCACAAAAACAGAATGTCTATTTTACAAGTGAAACCTTTAAATAATTTAAGATTCGGTAGACTCACTCAAGCCTCTATTGTATCAGAAACTTAGTAAACAGCAAAAGGCAAAAGAGAGCAGGATTTGGCATTAATGTTATCTTCTTTAGCTTTAGTGGGAGAAGATCTTTATAATATTACTTTTAACCATGTATTAAATACCCCTAGTTAAAGGATGAATTTGGAGAAAAGACCAGAAGCATCTGTAAAGTGTCAAGGTATATGTGTGCACTATAGAAATAAAGGATAATAATTAAGTCATAACCTAATGATATGCATATCCAATTCATGATACAGTTAAGCAAAGAACATTTTTAAGGATCAAAATTAAAGAGGGCCATAAAGATGGCTGCCATAGGTTTACTATACATGAAGCCAGACATGTTAGATCTAAAGCCATACCAATGATTTATCTCCACATCCATGTTGCTCAGCTACAGTACTAGTTGAAGTTAGAGAGAGATATAGCTAAATGCCGGCATAATTACTTTCTTAATGTATGGTCTTTATTCTGTGTAGCCTCAGAGAAAGATGAATGGGTTTTTACATAAGAAAGATTCTTGTTACTAATAGGCTGCTCACTGTGCAGGGCTATGTGGTTTTGTCAATGACATATTTTATGATGGATAAATAGAACTGCTCTCTCGAAATGTAAACATACCGTTAAAACTGATTAATCTAATTCACAGCTTTATAAGTGGCAGCGCACTCTACTACGTATGTGTGAGTTGAAGTCTACCTTGCCTTCTTATTCCAGGCGGTGCGTGAGATTTTCATAGATAAATGGAAACAACGAATTAAGAATTTATAAAGAACATGCCTATGTCTGCTAAGGCACAATTTTATAGTCTGTCTTCTTTCTCAGTTTTAAAGCAATACATTACACTGGCTGTAGAAAGGTTATTCACATTTTCATTAATATGTAAAGCCAATATTCCTCACAGCTGTTATTCTTCCTATTGCAAAAATGATTACATAGGTATTTAGAAATCCACATTAACCAGGCTACATTTACCAAGAGCACAACAGAAGTTCTTTTTTAATGTTATTATCCAGAAACCCTTTATCCACAAAGCTCCAAAATAAAATGTATTCATTAAAAACATTCAAAACATTCATTCTGTTAATCCTTGAGAAGTTTGTAGAAGTGTATTTATCAGTCAATGGGTGAATGTTTGAATTCACCATTGGATAAATAAGCTTTAAAAAATCCATTGGAATGAATAGAAGTGTGTGAGCTCTAATCTGCCCCTGTCTTCTACAACATACTTCAACCATTCTTTGGAAGAATTGTGTTTCAGGATTTTGACTTGCTGCATGGCCCACTTTCTCTTGATTCTTGTAGAATCTGCTGGTACAATTCAGAATCCATAGTTCCATCAATAGTGGCCACCACCTATTTCAAAGAATGGATATGGTTCTCAAGCTGCAATGCAGTTTTGCCAAACCTTCATTTTTCATTCAAGCCAAAAACTTTTAATTAGGTCTCATTCGTCCACACATTCTTGCAAAAGCCTTTTGACTGTGAACTTTAGTGAACGGTAGATTTGGATAGTAGTGGCTACCCTGCTATCAACACCATTGTTGTCCAGTGTTTTCCAGATGGTTGACTCATGAATGCTTATATTTGCCAAGACAATTTAGGCCTCAAGATCAGTAGATCTTAGCATAGCTTCTTTAAGATCTCAGAGTTTCATAGTTTTATTAACCTGGCTTTTTGTTGGATTCTGTAGGTTGCCCACTCCTAGGAAGAGTAATGGTGTTGGTGTAGTTATGTTGCATTGCCTCCATTTGTACATGATCTTCCTTACAATAGACTGATGGAGTCCAAACACCTTAAACATAATTATGTAACCATTTCCAGCCAGTTGGTAATCAATAACTGCTTTTCTAAGGTCCTCAGAAATCTCCTTCATTGACGCCATGACACACATCAACAGACCTGTGTTAAGATCAGACTTGGATAGTGAAGACCCACATTTCTGTTCTTTAAAGGGATACAGTCATGCGTCAATCCATCAGTTAACAGTGCTGCTCCAGCAGGACTCTTCACTGAAATCTGTTTCTCAAAAGAGCAAACAGATTTTCTTAAATTACATATTGTTTGTTTCCCACCTGCCCCCAGTCATGTGACTTGTGCTCTGATAAACATCAGTCACTCTTTACTGCTGTACT
>CM044436.1:25800807-25816682 GCA_024363595.1 Xenopus borealis | reverse complement strand
CCCCCCCCCCCCAGCAGCCTAATAAAAGAACAATGGGAAGGTAACCAGGTGGCGGCTCCCTAACATAAAATAACAGCTGCCTGGTAGATCTAAGAACAGCACTCCCACTGAGACACATTCAGTTATATTGAGCTGGAGAAACAACAGCAAAGAAAGCAGTTCCATCCTAAAGTTCTGGCTCATGGCTGAAAGCACATGACAATGGCAAAATTATCTGAGATGGCTGCCGCACACCAATATTATAAATTAAATAAAATACACTTGCTGGTTCATGAATGGAATTTTATACGGTAGAGTGAATTCTTTGCAGTGTAAACAGTGTAATTTAGAAATAAAAACTACACCATAAAAATCATGACAGAATCCCTTTAAATAAGATAGAACACTCTTGACTTTTATCCCATTAATCGATCATCAATATGTTTGCATGTGTGAATGGCTTAGAGAGAACATTGTGATTGTGGATTCTTGATGTGATGTTGTAGAATATAGCCCCCCTCTTTATCTAATGAATGTTTTTTTCTTGATTATCTGTCTTTTACCTCTTCCTTCAATTTCATTTGCTAATTTCTCAGCTAAGCCATTGTTTTCAGCTAGCATTTCAAAATACAGCTGTAGCCACTTACAATAACAATAATTACTTACACTTACTAACCACTTACAATAAGACATCACAGGGTATGTTATAGCCTGGGGATATAACCTTATAAAGAAAAACTGATAATGGAATACCAGTCTTTAGTAATTATAGTTATTCAGTAGTTAGTAAGTATTTACTTCCTCCCTAATTAATGTAATAGATTGCAGAGAATGCACAGATTCCCCAGAAATAGAAGATAGGCATTTGAATATTACAGCTCTTGGTTGGACTTCTTGTACCTCCTCCATTCCTTACTGTCCAAGACCTTCATTCTTAATCAGATAAGGCAAATGATAATAAATCCAACCAATATTATATGGTGAGTCAAAGGTTCTAATAGAAAAAAGAGGTACGGTGGTCAGCACAGCTTTACCAGATGATATGCTTCCAATTCCTTAATAGTTTCTCTGTGCTGCAACTGCTGCAAATAATCCAAGTATAGGAGAAGGAAGAGGAACTCTAGCAGTATTATTGCAAACAACTTTTTATTCCAGGCAGTGGAAATCACAAAAATTAAAAGATAGATGATTAGATAGATAGATAGATAGCTATGGTCACATACATAGTTATACTAGTGCACCATGTACAGTAGTGATAAGTAATGTTTATAGTCATATTCATGAAGATACAATCAAATTCTCTGTTTTCTAAAGTTTACAAGTGGGAAACCTATGTAAAAACAAGGATCCATTGGTTACAGACAGGGCTGGATTTACATAGTCATTAATTGCCCCTTCCGCTTTATTCCTGCAAATTTTCATCATCGCGACTGGAGCAATGGGGATTGGTGCATGGGGAATTTAAAAGCGTATTGTTTCTCCAGTGAGTCCCAAGTGTTTTTGAACCAATGTGGGGGCGGTTGGGCAGCATGCGGCCCCCAAAATCCTGCCACCCTAGGCCTTAGCCTTGGTGGCCTTTCCACACATCTGGGCCTGGTTATAGATTCAGTTAACATTTTGCCTCTTCAGAAGGAAATGTGTTTTTGCAATTTCATATCCAATATTTGAGACCTAAAACACTTGAATTACCATAAACTTCATAAAACTAAAGAACAGGGAACTCTTCCAGGAGCTCAGTGTGTGCCTTGTTTACAGGGTTTATTTAAGGAGTCTCTTTTGGCTTTCTTTTTCTTTACACCTGCAGTTTTCTTATTTTATTCCATTAACCATAAGTGATTTCCACTTATAATGCAAACACTTTATATGGTTTGCCTTCTCCAGCTTTCTAATGCAGCTTTGATCATTGGCAAATGTCAAGAGAGCAAAGTTGAGAAGGAATTGACAGAAGGAGGCTTTGAAAGTGGGCTAAAAGGATTAACAGTCCCCTCACTAGTGCCTGAAGTGGGATACAATTTGTTTTGTCTTCTGTCATTTCTGTATGGCTTAATAATGGATTTTATTCAAATGAAAGAAGTTGCTGGATGCCATTTTCTATTGCTTGCTAATGTAAGTGATTTTAGCTCCCTTTGAACAGCTAAGTGCACAGAAAGAGCAGATTTACACATCATGGGCTATTCACCTTTTAATGTAATATCTTCATATAATTTATTCATTGACTTTTACAAAAAACTGATTCTCAGAAATGTTTGGCATAATGTAACTCAAAACAGATTATAACATGTTGTTGTGTTCTCTGTTCATGTATGGTTGCTTTACAAAAAGCAACTTTCAAGTTGCTGGCTAGTCTTAGTAAAATTCTGTTTTATATGAACAAGGAGTAGAAGGCTTCACCTTGACACAGACACAGAAAAATGCATTAACTCTATTTTGTTTCTGTTTTGCAGAGAAGATATTGATCAAAACATTAGGGATCATTTACAATGCAGAATGCAAAAATAGCTGCAATCATCCTTTTTTATGCAGTCTACTGTGCCCAGCATTTGGTAGCATATCATAGACATCCTTTTCAGAGAGCAGAGACCTGTGGCATGCACCTTGAATCAAGTGCTAATATGAAACATTTGCAACTGAACTAATATACCTGATGGGGTGCCAAATAATTTCTTCATTGCTTGTGGCCATTTCAGTTCCAGCTATCAGCTGATGGTTATTTGAACCCATTCCTGGACCTGCATACTTGAAGGAAGGATTTCCTAAGAACTGAGATGATTAGTGTCATCGCAAATTCATATTTATTATTTTTTACTTCTAGAGTAAATCAAAACCAAATCAAAAATAAACATGACTTTAGAGCATGTCTGGTTCTGGGTAAAAAAAGAGTGAACAGATTGTTGAAAATGTAAGCTTTGAGCTATGATTGTGCTCTTTATTGAGAATTGTTTTGTGCAACCTATTTCTCATTTTTGTGGTAAAGGTTGTTCTTAATTCTATAGTACTGTAACCCTATTGTGATGCCTTGTGTAGTACTCTCATGAATGACCCATATTTCTTCAACATCCAGGACCTGAATTCCCTGGCTAGTGGCTATGTGAAAGATATTGGGAACTGGGATTTTCAACACAGTGCCTCCACTTAGAGGGTACTGAGGAATTACACCACAGGGGAATTCCCCTAGAAAAACACACACGTTACGGAAAACATAGAAATTTATAGAGAAAAAAAGAAAGAAAAAAAATGTATTAATACAAATATCACTCCTGACCTGGGGAACCAGTGTGGTAAAATCAACTCTGGCACAATCTTTACCTGGACACAGTACCACACTCCACTCCGAGTAGAAAAAAGCCAGTCTCCAGTTCAGTCTCTTCCCCTAAGAGCTCTTTAATTTCCTCAGGTAGTGCTAACTGCCCCAAAGTACCTCTCCTCTGGATAAGGCAGTTGCTCCCACATGGCAGGCACACAGACAAGACCTAGCCACACACAGGGGACTCATACATTGGAAAAAGGCATCCACAGCATCTACACAGAAATTTCTACTCTTCTGGCCAAGCCCCCAAGCTTTCAAGCGGAGCACATGACGCATCTTTCTTTATGGCTGAAGTTCCAATGCTTATCTGAAGCATGAGCCCTCTTTCACAGATATTCATTAAAAGGTAGCTCCTTTACTTTTTCTGCTACCTCTGGGCTCCAGACCTCTCCTCCAGGTCGAGCTCCACATGATGCTTGGGGCCCCCATACACTGAGTTCACCAAAAGTTTCACCACCTTTGGGGCCCAGCAGGAGCCACTCCTTCCTGGAATGGAAGGCAAAAGATGGAGAGCACACATTGCCTCTCCTTTATAAAGATTATCATAGTGGCATCTTCTGGCCAATGGAACTGCCAGAGTACACTTCAACTTCAACTTCTCTAAATAAGGTCCATCTCTTAGCTGGCTACACCAGGGGATTTCCAACCTGTAGCGGATTTCCAAAATACAGGGGGAAGTTAACCCTACAGACCACTACATTACCTTTATGTTGCAGAACACACATAGTAAATCCACCTAAGCATCTGTATAGACAATGTCCCAGTTAGAACATTTGATAAACGATTGATGAGCACTCTTAGTATTCCAGTTATTATTCTCTATAACCAGAAGAAGGGAGTTATAACCCCCCCAAAACATTGTGTCTACCTAGTATGTCACAATAAAAATCTTAACTTTAATGTGTGCGGGGCTTTCTTCTTTCTACATTACCAGTTTGAATAGAGCCTGGATAAACTGCAAGGCAGTAGTAACCAACTGTACGACTGTACTGCTCATTTTAAGTTATGTTACAGAGTGTACAGAGTGCTATAAATGTATAAACCTATATTATATCAAATGGCAAATTATAAATGACAAACAGATTCAATCAGAAGCATGCTAGAGAGGCTAATATCCTAAATTGAATAAATAGAGATTTAGATGCAAGATGTAAGGAATAACTTGCCTCTAACTGTGAAATGTATTTACATTGTAATTGTAAACAATATAGACACTGGCATTCTAACAATTTAATAAACAAGGAGATGGAGAACTTACTTAAAGGGGTGGTTCACCTTTACGGTAACTTTTATTATGTTATAGAATGGCCAATTCTAAGCAACTTTTCAATTGGTTTTTATTTTTTATTTGTTATAGTTTTATAGTTATTTGTCTTTTCATTTGATTCTTTGCAACTTTTAAATGGGCGTCTCGGTCCCCTTCTAAAAAAACAAATGCTCTGCAAGGCTACAAATGTATTGCTACTTTTTATTGCTGATCCTTCTATTCAGACTCTCTCCTATTCACATTCCAGTCTCTTATTCAAATCAATGCATGGTTGCTAGGGTAATTTGGTCCCTAGTTACAAGACTGCTTAAAATGCAAATTGAAGAGCTGCTGAATAAAAAGTGAAATAACTCAAAAACCGTAAATAATAAAAAATGAAAACAAATTGCAAATTATCTCAGAATGTCGCTCTCTACATCATACTAAAAGTTATCTCAAAGGTGAACAACCCCTTTAACAGTGATTTACCAAAATTCACACTACTGAAATGTATTAAGTGTAAACAATCTAAAAGCTGGCTAATTCATGTAGAAGTCAATGAAAATTACATTTTCAGATTTCAAGCTATTTTTCGTTCTACGTTTTTAAGATTTATCTGAAATTTTGCAGACTTGTTGAAAATAATGGAATAGTTAGAATGTGATTTCAATGGGTTTCAATTTTTGTTTTGAGTTTTAGAGGATCTTATGTGTGCTTATTGATAAAAAATATTTTTGAAAACTCAGTTATCACAAACTGTAAAAATGCATTGAAATGACCTTCTATCCATCAATTTCAAATCTCAAATTGAATTTTGGTAATGAAACTCTCATTGTTAATAATGATATTTTAAACTTTTTGAAGTTGCAGTTTATTGGAAAATAGATGCTGAAATGGTTTATTGGCATTAACCATGGAAGTTTCCCAGCCTCAAATAACCCCTCTCTTTTGGCTTCCGGTGGATGAGTACACATACTTAACATAAATAGTTAATTTAACAAGCTTCTATAATGTTTTCAACTTTGCGAAAAAGTCTACACAAGGCTTGAGGCGCATTGGGCCTGGATTTTATGTTTCATTCCCTCACCAGGGACGCTCATTGCTGTACTGTACTAAATGTGTTTTTCACAGTTAAAGCAGAAGAAAAAAAATAAAATTTATTGATTTCCATGAATTTGTGCATAGATTGTTTTACTGGTAAAAGTGTGGTATCTGTTATCTCTAAACCTTTTATGCAGAAAGTTCAGTCCATCTCCAGTGAAGTCCATCTCCCATAGACTCCATTTGAATAAAATTTGAATCAAATAATTACATTTTTTACAGATGATTTCCTTTTTCTCTGTAATAAATAGGGATACATTGAATCCACTATTTTGGATTCGGTCAAAAACAAGAATCCTCCCCGAAAGTTTCAGCTAAATTTACTTCCTTGCTTTGTGCCAAAAAGTCCCTCCCTGGCCCTAATTTGCATATGCAAATTAGGATTCGATTTGCAGAAGGATTCCCCCGAATCCAAATCCTGTTGAAAAACGCCAAATCCCGAACCAAATCCTGGATCTAATGCATCCCTAGTAATAATAAAACAGTAACTCGTACATCATTTCAACAAAGATATAATGAATTCCTTACTGGAGGCAGAACAATTCTACTGGGTTTAATTTGTGTCTAAATAATTTTTAGTAGACTTATGGGGGAAAAATTTAAATGTATGCCTTTGTGTTAACACATTTTCTTTTATGCAAATTGCATATAGCGTTTACAAACCTGGAACAAAAGTGGAAGAAAGATTGCAAATTTTATAGTTTGCACCAGTGCAATGAAAAAGTTATATTTGTTACAAAATATTATGACACCCTCAAGCACTACTCAAAAATTCACAATGCAATAATGGGGGAATGTAATAAAATTTGCAAAGAGAAAAACCGTGAATAAAAATGTACATTTTGCAAAATGATATTCTTCTTTAAACTGTTATTGTATTGTGAATTTTAGGTGGCATAATCTTTTGGAGCAAATATAACTTTTTTAGAAAGCAGTTTTATGACATTCACTGCGCACTGGGGAAAACAATAAAATTCAAAAACCTTCTTCTATTGTGGTCACTAAATTTCCAGGTTCGCAAAAGCTATATATTTGTGCAAATTAGCGCAAAGACATCATTTTTCACATTGCGAATATTTTTTCCGGGATTGACTTTTATTACATTTCCCCATAACATTCTAAGGAAGAATGTTGCATTGCAAAAACCAAATTTTTATTCTTATTTGTGCAAAGTGTTTTTATTTTTATGACTTTTATTAAATGTTCCCCTTTGAGGTATGAAGGTCCGAATTACAGAAAGACCTGTTGTCCAGAAAACACCAGGTCACAAACATTCTGGATAACAGGAATACAAAATTAAATAACCAAGAATATGGCATTCTACAACAGTTTAACTGCTAGTATGTTGTGTTGTATGTTGTGGAGTGCCATATTCTTGATTATTTGAGCGACTTGAAGGGGGCCACATGGGACATAACTGTTCAGTGAGTTTGCAATTAATCCTCAGCATTCAGCTCAGATTCAAAAGCAACAGTTATGACCCATGTGTCCCCCCCTCAAGTCACTGATTGGTTACTGTCTGGTAACCAGTGTAACTGAAAAGCAAGATGTAGTGTCCTGTTCTGTTATGTTAGACTTACAGTCACGCCAGCCTTTATACATTACATTTTTGCCTAATCAACTATATTGAAAACATGTTTCATTTTGCACAGCCTATCTATTTACCCAGTTTTTACTTTTATACTTAACAATTCCTTTAAAGACAACACAACATAATCTAGTTGTCTTAGAATTTCTACATCAGTCTAAATCAATTTATGCCTGTAGTGCCCTGAGCAAACTTTTTTACCTAGGGGTTTAATCACAATCACATTAAAAATCTATAGTTTTTTAACTCGGCAAACAGGGAAACCGAAGTTCCTACATGTTTGGATCCTCCAGAATAGATAATTAGATTATCAGTGTCCAGAGGGATTATCAACATTTAGCTGATTTAATTACAGTATATACCTCGCAAGTACCAAACATGGATGCACTACAATTTCTCTGTTTTCCCTGTTTAGCTAAAAAAATAGCAAAGGTTGATAAGGGTGTATGCTGCTTTCTTAATGGGCTTTAATATGGTACTAGATCACCAACACTGCCCCCATACAGACACCAAGGAGCTGCTTAATCTAGAATAATTTTTGAAAGGCTGGAGATGTTCAATTCCTTCATTTCCCTGAATAAAGCTTCTAATTAAACTCTCCTTCAATATGGCAGCACACAGTCCTACTATAAGGGGGTTATTTGTCAAAATCCTAAAAGTTGTCTCTAGGCAAATTCACACTCTAACCAAATTCTTACAATCTTTACCCCTATTTATCAATAAATTTTTTTTTAATTTTCTTGTGGGGAAAAAATGTTAGAAATTGTGAAAAAATCAAAATGATTTTTCTGATTTGCCCCAGAAAACTGAGATTTTTTTCAAATTTGATGTCCAAAACCTGTATTTTTTCACATTTGACACAAGAAAACCATGGAATATTGAACAAAACCCAGCGCAGATCAGAATATCAACAGACATCTGCCATGGTCTTCTACATGTCTCAGTTGGAGTAGATAAATTATTCGGACTTTTAACATCATCGGGGTTTTTAATAAAAAATTCTGGGGTTTTTTTCCACAAAAAAGTGTATTTTTCCCCTTTAAAACTGTGACCAGAAAAAAATTTACTTTAATAAGACTTTAATAAATAACCCCCTAGTGTGCAACAAAAAGAACTTTTTGCGTTTTTAAAATTAAAGGTTTGTTTTTTAAGGGAAATTAAATGGAAGATACACAACATCTGCATTCAAATTCTGTTAACTTTTAGATATCTAGGACCTCAATATAAGAAAAGCATGTATTTTAGCAATCATCATCTAATATCTTCTGTAATGAGAAGAAAATATCCTAATTGGCTCCTTCACTTGTACAAACGGGTAACATAAATCAATACACTGTGTGCTTTGAAAGCTGTGCAATTCAATTTCCAAAAGAAATCCCATTATACAGTTAGAAGAGTACTTTAGGATAGTACTTACTGATACCATTCATTTTGGTAATGTTACAATAACTTTAATAAGCATTTTAGGTCAAAAGTTAAAAATTCATGCATTAATAATACAACTGTTTTCCTGATTTCGGGCAGCTTTTCCTTTTCATTACACACTGGTCTTTTCAATTCATTATATTTCCTATATTCAGTAAATCCTAACACTGATAAAGTCTAATAAGAAAAGTCTAATACGATGGTTATGCCAATCATAGAAAGCACCTTGATTCTTATCTTATTTAAAATAACTAGACAGTAACTAATGTAGTCTGTGTAATTAACATATATTATAAAATTATAAAGTGTAAATTACCTATTAGCAGTGATGCTTGCAATTTTTGACCTGGCATAAATTCTGTATTTCACCAAACTGCTGAAAAATTTTATCTGCAAAAGAAACACTGTAAAAACACCCATTGACTTCAATGCATTTTGAAGGCCATTGATTTCAATACACTTTGCAAATTTTCTTGCAAAGTGAAACAGGGCAGATTCAGTCATTTGGCATCACAAAGAATATTGTTCTAATAATAAGGACCCGGAGGCCCAGACCACAGATATAATTGGTGGGCCCCCACAACCAGATATTTAAACTACTCTACTTCAGATTATAATTGTTAATGGGTTAACCAACTCTCAAAAAATATGAAAAATTCAAATAACTCAAACTGAAAAATTTTTTTAAATTTCTTTTATATAATTTGGATTCTTCTTTTAGACTCTTTCCAAAATGAAAGTCACTGAATCCAGCAGACACAAAGTTGGCAGAATGAACTTGAAAATTAATGTCTCAGAACCAAAAATATTTATTGTTTTACAAAATATTCTGTGTTTGAATTGGACCCAATAGCGATGGGCGAATCTGACCCGTTTTGCTTCACCAAGAATTCCCGAAACAGTTAAAAATTTGTCAAACTGTAACAAAAAGTATGCCAAAGGCAGAACTACTGTAGCTCCAAGGACCTAGTCTTCTGCCTATAGCAGCCGCCTTTGGCTTCTAGAGGAGCTCTTTGCTACTCAGATGCTGCCAGGACTTAGGGGCAGATTTATCAAGGCTTGAATTTTGAAGTGCAAAAACTTCAAATTCAATTTCAAAATGACCAACCAAAATGAATTTGATTTATTTTGATTGATTAGGTCTGTTTCTGATGGAATTCAGATCGATTGATTAGACTTTTTAGAGCATTTGATTTGAAAATTCTAAGGTTTTTTTGGGAGAACTTCAAAGTCCACCAATTGACTCCAAATAGGTTCTAGGAGGTCTTCCATAGGCTAAAACAGCAATTTGAATTTTTAAAGAGACAGTACATGATAAATTGCAAAATGAAAATTTTTTAAATTCGAAAATTCGCCTCAACCTTTGATAAATCTGCCTCCTAATGTGAAAGGACCAAGGAGAGATTTCTGAGCCAGCTAGGGAACAGAGCGTTTACAAAAAGCATACGGGAGCAGTTAGAAAGGGGTGAACAGGCAGGTTCAATACCGGACAAGCAATGCAGTACCAAATCATATAACAGAGCGTAGTTGAGGTCACAGGCAAAGGTCAAACCAAACATCAGAGTGATACAAAATCAGGATCCAGAAAATAGTCAAATGCAGGTTGAGGTTGGTACAGGCAGCAGAATGGCAAAGTCAGGAACAGGCATGGGCCAGGAACATGAATTTACAAGAGCACCCAGGAACTATTGGAATAGACCTTTATGTACGTTTGCGTCTTTAAATATTTGAATTACATGCCTAAATGATGTCACAAGACCCACCAAATAAAGCCGAAGATACCTGAGCCCGCATGAAGAAACCCAGATCAGGAGCACTTTGGACATGGAAGAGGAGGTGGGCATCCCTGCCGCCTCACTCACCAGGTACTCTTACATAAATACATTGAAGTCAGTGGGATTTTTTTCATTCAACAGTTTTTTTAAATGGTGTCATCTTTTTTAAACCGCGTGAGATTCTTTTAAACTATCCATTAGAGAGTATGGAACTTTTTTAATTTTTTGCAAAACTCTGCAAAATGCGACCAAATATTTTGCACATAATAAATAAATAAATAAATAAATTCTAATTTATTACTAAATTTCAATTGGTCAAATTGTGGTTGAATTTTCGGGTCTAAACGCGACCCTTGAAAAATCTGCCCCTAAAAGTTAACAAGAAATCGGGAAATATAAACACATTCGTATAAATCGGCTTTTTTCTCTTTAAATAAGCACTTAGGAAACTGCTACAAGCTATGCAATCAAGCTTAGTGCTTCAGTCCTTTTGTTAGCTTGCCCCATGATTATTTCTGTCCATTGCATTTTATATTCCAAAGAATTTCATCTGGCTACATCTCTGAGCTCACATCAATTAACTTTCTCATTCAAAATACATTCTGGAGAGTACAGGAAACTCAAGTGCAGGAAGAACAAATCGTACCCCTTTTTAAAGCACTTTAAAAGCCTACACGCTTGGTATTAAACCTATGTGGTTTCAATGTCCTGTCCCTCCAAATTTTTTGGGGCCCAGCGCAACTTTGTTACTGAACTAATTTCCCCCATATGAATTCCCACATTTTGCAGTTATAAGTTGATCATAGCAGAAGATTATAAAAAGTGTAAGAGCAAAACAAATACTGTAAGTAAAAAATAACAAAAATAGAAATATGAGACTCAAAAAGGAAGAATCATGATTTCAGATTCTAATCTATATAACTAATAGTTGTAGGTCTCATAATCAGCACATTGGTATCTTTGTACAGAGTAGCCAACAAGGATTGTATTTTCCACTCAAAGCTGGAAGATTGACGATATAATAGTACTAAGCTCCTGTTAAGAAAAAGGTTGTATAAAAACCAGAATGAGGAATACAAAAATAAAATATCTGCTGTGTTGACCAATTTTTCTACTATTATTGTAAAGTAACAGTGCATGTTTATTATACATAAATAGGGACTTTAGATTAGATATACAGCAATATTAAATATTCTTAATCTAGTGGCCAATAGTGATGGGCGAATCTCCCGCGATTCACTTTGCCGAAAAATTCGCGAATTTCTTGAGAAATGCGCGAATCGGTGAAAAATTTGCGAAACGAGTCGCGGGACGGTTTTGACGCGTGTCGCCTTTGTCATTTTCGGCGCTTCGCGTCATTTTCGGTGCGCGTCGCGTCGTTTGCGGCGCGCATTGCGTCGTTTGCGGCGCGCGTTGCGTCAAAAACGACGCGCGACTCGTTTTTTGGGCGAAATTTCGCTTGCCGAAATTTCGCTGGTGATTCGCGAATTTATTCGCCAGCGGCGAATCGCGGGAATTCGCCGCGAATTCGGTCCTAGCGAATAAATTCGCCCATCACTAGTGGCCAAAAGATCTTCCTGATTATCTGTGCAGCTGGACATTACCTGTGCCTACAGAGTAAAGATATTTCATACCTTATCCAGAAATCCATCTCTCATCGAGTCCATTACTGTATAAGCAAGTTCAAATGTTTTAATATTGCTTCTTTTTTTCTCTGTTATGATACTTTTGGTATCTATGGGGATGATTTAGCAACTTTCAAATTAAAACTTTTACAATAATTTTTACCCTGAGCATCAACTCTATCACAAAGAAAGCTCAACAACGCCTTCATTTTCTACAGAAGATAAAGAAAGCCAGTCTTCCCCCTCGCATTTTCGAAACATTTTATCAAGGCACCATAGAGAGTGTTCTCTGCAGCTACATCACGATATGGTTTGGAAACTGCACAGTTGCAGAACAAAAATCCCTTCAACGGATTATGAAAACTGCAGAAAGGATCATAGGAGAACCCTTTCCACCCATCTCCCAAATCCACCAGAAACACATGATGCGCCGGGCAAACATTATAGGAAAACACTATTCTCACCCATCTCATTCTCTGTTCACTCTCTTGCCATCTGGAAGGAGGTTCCGCAGCATTCAAACTAGAACTACTAGACACTGCAAAAGCTTCTTTCCACAAGCAATTAGAGTGCTTAACAAGTTATCATTATAAAATCTGTCTGTGACCTGCCCCTACCACCCTTAATGATTTCGATACGCTGTATAACTATATAGTCTGTATTGACAAATAAAGGAATCTTGTATCTTGTAAATGCTCAAAACAATTAAAGTTTCGGTAATTAAAATATTAGAGTTTAAATAAGCTCAAAAACACAAGTTCATGTAAAAGTCAATGGGCTGTGTCCTAGGCAAAATGCAAACCTTTTTATAAATTCAGAATTGTTTTGAGTTTTTTCTAATAGTTTTGAGAGAATGATGACTGAGAATGATGACTAGAATATGAATATTTTTTATAGTCAAGGTTTTGCATAAGTAAGCACACATTCAAGTTGTGTATTTTTTTATGTATATATGTTTAAATTGTATAAAAACTAAAGTTCACAAATTCAAATTTTTGCTAAATAAGCCTCTAAGCTGCCATCCATATTGATGCCAAAATAATCCTGTTAATTTAATGTTTAAATGATTTTTAGCAGACTTAAGGTATGGTGATCCAGATTACAGAAATCCCTTATCTGGAAAAGCCCAGGCCCCAGATGAATGGTATGCTTCACATTTCAGCATCTCCTTTGCTCAGGTGTACAATTCAAAAACAAAAAACATCACAACATTATGTATTATCTCCATCCAATAGTAATTAGAGTAAGAGCCTACTACCTGGGTGCCATTATTACTAATGTATTCATCTGGCATTTTAGAATTATATGTCGCCATCACAAGCACAACTCTATCAGTTGTCAAAAAATTATCTTTTGAAACTAATGGGAAGTAATAGCTGCATTTATTTAATTGCTCCGTTTCATTCCCCTTTCAGGTGTGCATGTTCTCTGCACTTGCTACTTTGTTTTATCCAACCTTGAATTGGTGCACTAACATGAAAAGCTCTTGAGAACAAAAAGTCTGTGCTTTTCTAGGATTTGTTAAGTTTCTCACTGATCCTGTTTAGAGGGTTCAAAGGTAAGGACTGTCAGTTGACAGTATTACTGTCCAAAAATCTCTAGGGTTGCTGATATGTCACCAGAAGAAACAGACAAATAAAATGAGAACAAAAGAGAAATAATAACAGCAATAGTTCATTGTTAAACTATGCAGAGAATATTGGGTGATGGCTTTTAAAAGCAAACACTCCTTGACCATTGAATGGGGTGATCTTGCACTTGCCTCCAAACATTCCCACTCATAGCAGGGAAAAAGAATCTTCTATATTTTTACTTTATTTTGAGAAGTAAATTTCAAGTTGAATAAACAAAGGTCTGTTAGTATTTCTGCTACTATATTCAAAATGGGGTATTGATGCCTTTGACTGAATTTTGAGGCCAGTACACAATAAATTGCAGTTGCATGGGTAAATCTGTCTGAAAATATATAATTTTGTACTTATTGAGTACAAAAAGGTAATTTTAAACAGAAACTATAAGAAATCAGAGTGTAAGAACTGGAGTCCCACCCTGTGCAAGGGGTGTTGTATACAATGGGGTCTTTGGAGCATTCTCTCCCCATTTAGGCAAGTAATTGGAAAGTGTATAAAAAGATCTAGTATAATACTGGCAGTCAGTAATGGCCATTATAACACCCTCACTCAACACCAACATTTTTGGACGTTTTCCTTAATGTTCACTCTTAGCTAAATTGATGTATTTTTTTTTTTTTTTTAATCAACTGTTCTGGCTAGAGATCTTTAGATTTCCAGGTGTTTTAGTTCAATTTTGTTTTCTCAGAGAATAAAAATCCCAGTTAGAAGACCATAAGTTTTTCACATTTCCCAACTCACTTACAATTGGGATGTGTCCTAGTACGTACTCCCTAATCAGAACTATTCAATTCCCAGAAAAAAAAGAGGACACAAAGGGCCTCCTATGAGCGTAAAGATGATATTGTCTAACTATTCACCCTACTGACCACTAGGTACAGGAAATAGAAGGGCTGATATACCACATACACCCGAAAATGTAGTGATTAGCTTAGAGACCCCAGTGATCACTTAAGTTAATTTGCCACTACGCCAAAGGTTAGGACAGCTAGGGACAGTGACTCCCAAGTGTTTTATAATTTATCTGTATTGTTTTTGGAGGGATTACTTTACATTTGTTGTATTGTTTTTAGTCTGTCCTAATATTCTGTATCGCACTTCCGCCTTTTGTAGGCGCATGCGCGCCGGCGTGATGGCGCGAAATTCAAATAATATTTAAAGCGATCCTTGAGTACAGAGTATTGCCCGTTGTTAGGTTCTATTAGTTAGTTCCTGGGTGCTATTACTACTGATTCCTGTGTGTTCTCCTGGTTTCTGACCCTTGCTTTGCCTGACTATTCTGATATCTCCAATCCTGATCTTTTGCCTGTCCCCTGACTATTCTACTATCTCCAATCCTGACTTCTTGCCTGTCCCCTGACTATTCTTCATTCGCTAATCCTGATTCCGGCCTGTCTGACTATGCTATTATGCTTGGGTTGGTCCGGCCCGCCTGTTCCACTTGGCGGTATTCTTCAACCCAGTATCATTGGTGAGACGATCGTGCCCCTGTGCTAGCCAGGGCTTTGCACCTCTCGATAAGTCCAGGTGGCATCTAAACTGAGGGCTCCTCCCGAGGCCAAAGGCGGTCACTTAACTGGTGAAGCCGAGCTGAGACCAAGATGCTTAGCAACTGTTCTGGTTTTGGGTGCCGTTCGTGACACCTTGTATAAGAATAAGATATGGAAATACTCTCTCCAAATTAAAATAAACAAATTCTATATTTTATTTATATTTATTTACTTTAGCAAATTTGGAATCCTGCTTGAATCATTTTTGTGAAAGGGCAGACTGTTTCCATAGAAACTCTAGGGGCACCGTCACATAGATAAGCACAGAACAGAGGGGGCTGTCAACAACTATGTAAAATAATGCAAATTTTAGAAACAGACGACGAGTTTTCATAAGAGTGGTATAAACCTTTAAGTGGAAATGGAATGTAGAGAAGTACATAATTACAGTGAATAAAGACCAGCTAGAGAGACTCCAGCAAATACAACAGCTTATTGTTTCAAAATTGCCCAGGGGTGCCTGATGATTGGCGTTCTGTTTTGTCTGGAAGGTAATTGGGAGAGCTAGTTACGGGGGGAAATTTATAGGCCTTAGGGATGTTGCGGAATGTTCGCCGGCGAACTTGTTCGCACGAACATCGACTGTTTGCGCTCGCCGAATGTTCGCGAACGTCGCGCAACGTTCGCCATTTTGGGTTCGCCTTAGCT
>CM044436.1:25755318-25789871 GCA_024363595.1 Xenopus borealis | reverse complement strand
GCCTTTATTCCATGTGGCTCTTAGGATCTGTAACAATGTGACGTTTCGGGCCTATTCCCACCTCATTCTTTTCAATTAGGTTGTACTGACGAGACACCTGTAATCGATGAAGGCAGATTTGAACCTGCGTTCAGCGCTTACACGTGTCTCGTGGGTACAACCTCATTGAAAAGAATGAGGTGCGTCTAGACCTGAGCTCCCCTGTGGCTGAACGCAGCTAAACACAACGCAGGGGAGCGCAGGGCAAAAACGCCCGTGTGTAAGGGCCCTAAGGCCATACGGTTATTGCCATTTTTTTTCTATTCAGACTCTCACTCAAATCTTTTACTCAAATCAATGTATAGTTGCTAGGGTAATTTGGATCCTAGCAACCAGACTGCTGAAATTGCAAACTGGAGAGCTGGTGAATAAAAGTCTAAATAACGCAGACTGCAAATAAAAAAAAAAAAACAACTTTTCTCAGAATATCCCTCTCTGCACCATATTAACGTTAATGTAAAGCTGAATGACCCTTTTAATGGTGCACTGCTTAACCCTTGTCATTAAAAGTAAGAAATGTATTTCAGACTCTCATGCTTAGATCCTTTGAGAACAGGTATGGGACCTGCTATCCAGAATGCTCAGGACCTGGGGGTTTCTGCATTTGGGTCTTCATACCTTAGGTCTACTAAAAATCATATAAACATGAAATAAAGCCAATAGGCTGGTTTTGCGTCCAATATGGATTAATTATATCTTAGTTGGGATTGCGGTGGACTTAAATGATTGATAACATACATGAACTATCATTCTGAATTGGTATAAATGTATGTGATGAGCAACCATATTGATCATATTAATGTTAGCTTTACTGTTACAGTTTAACTACTCCTATGACATTTGGTCAATCATGCTGTGTTTCAGCCCAATGCACGTCGGGGGGTGTCGCATGGGGCGGGGGGTAAGGGGGCCCGATTGTAAATTTATGTACCAGGGCCCTTAGGGGTCTAGTTACGCCACTGAGCCTGACCTATGAGCCATCAGCTCCAGTGGAATAAGCATTTAAAAAGTTTAATTCCTAAACCCTAGAATCATGGTGCCAGCAGGGATATATTGGAGCGTCATCAGTTCTGTGACCTATACCCTGGGAATAATTCTAATTAGACTATCCATGACCTTAAACCTGCCGAGTTCATATATTAGTCAATGGGAGAGGTCCACTGAGCAATTTGAAGATGTTATTAGCCTTCCTGAAATTCCAATTTTTTTACAGAGAGAAATTGGATTTGAGTTTTCGGGTCGGTAATATTCGCTCGAGTTTTAGATATTTTATTTTTTCTTAAATAACCTCACAATCGAATTTCGATCAGCGCAATTTGATCGATCGAATAGGGAAAATTCTAATCGAATTCGATTCAAATTCGAAGCAAATTTTCGAACGATTTTTAAGCGATCAATCAAATTTTTCTTATTCGATCTTAGGGAATGATACCCATCTTGGTAGGTTTAATCTGGCGAAGAAGGTGATCTAATTTAAATTTAAAGGGGAAGTATTCGCCCATCGAATTTTCGAATATTCGAATAAAATTAAATTTGAATATTGAAATCATTCGAATATTCGATGGTCGAATTTGGTCTAATTTGCATATTCGAAATTCGAATCTTCGAATCTCATGTGAATTAATGTGAATTTAGTAAATCTGCCCCTTAGTGTTTAAAAAGTTCACCCCCAGAAACTGTAACAGGAAGAAATGTGGAATCAAATGACAAAACTTTATCAGTTAATTGGTAACATGTATAGTTTGTTTGTGGTCGTCGTTCATCCCTAAATTCTTATAATTGCAGTTTTCTATTTATGATTACCCAATGACACTTACTACTTAAGTATATTATTATGAAAATGGTTTATTGACATGAAGCAGGGTTTTGCATATGAGCAGGTTTACGTAAAAAATTTTTTATAGAGACCTACATTGTTTGGGGGGTATAGATTTCTAAAACAATTGCCTGAAACTGGATGGTAGATTTCAGCCAGGGAATACAAATGTGGAAGGAAACATTATTGACCAAAGCCTTATTCCCTCCTGTGGCTCAACAAAGAGGAGGAGCAGCAGCCAGCTAACAACAGGCCCCTCATTCTAAACCAAACAGCTCCTGGCAGATGACTATTTCAAATTAATGTCATAATGTTGTGTTTGTTTTTCTACAAACTGTCTTTAAAGGAAAATTATACCCCTCAAACAATGTAAGTCTCTATAAAAGGATATTGCTTAAAACAGCTCCTATGTAAGACCCTACTTCATGTAAATAAACCATTTTCACAATAATATAATTTTTTTGTAGTATGTGCGATTGGGTAATCATAAATAGGCAATTGCCATTTTAAAAAACAGTCTCCTTGGATCATATGATTCACGGTGCACACAAACATAACAATCAAACTATACATGTTAGGTCACATGGGCCAATTAACAGACAGAGTTGTGTCTTTTGCTTCTACACGTCTTCCTGTTACAGTTAGAGCTGTAGTATTTCTGTTCAGGTGATCTCTGAGGCAGCACACAGACCATCACGAAATGGTGGTTCAAAGCAAAAAAAACATAAAAGGGCAATATTTACTTTATATATATATATATATATATATAATATATATGTAGGGACCCATAAGTAGCATGGCCCTTATGGCTTCTTCCCTTGCCCTTACATTAGCTACCTGCTATTGGACTAAGGTCCAGGTAGCTATAATGTATCATATTATTGGTTATAGGTAGTGACCACCCCCCCTGCAGTGCTGTAATAAAAGTGCTTGCAGGGAGTGGCACTTCCTCTTTGGCCTGCAGCAGAGGAGGGGGGCAGTGCTCCATTGAGCCTGGGTGCCAACCGGGCCCCAGAGGCGCTCTACCCTAAAGGGACAGCACACCTTTAGTGGAAGTCGGGGAACAGGGCCCCGTGAATGAGGAATAGTCAGAGTGAGGATATTCCTGTTATAGCACTCTCTAGGAGAAGTGAGGAAGAGAGGGAAGAGAGAAAGGGCAGCTCAAGCCCCATCAAGGAGGATAGTAGGGAGTAGCTCTCCCCCAGGCTCTACCTTGCCTGCAGTGAAGGGACCTCAGTATATAGGGACTATAGGAGGAGAATTGAATCCCTGAGGTGATACTGGCCTGCTGGTGGGATCCGGACCACATGGGCATTGCTAACCTGGTTGGTGAAACTACAACTCCCTTCCACATATCCTACCTAAGGGCATGATTTACGCTGTGCCTGTGCTAAGCATTGCTGCTTTTATACTACTGTATGTGAGTATATGATACCCTGTGAATGCTACTTGACTGCTACTTGTAAATAAACCTGTTCTACCTGTTTTTCAAAGAACCCCTGGCGCCCAACACTTGTTATTTTACACTACATGCAGTATTGAGGTGTAGTTCAACTACCTCACACGTGTTTCCACTTAGCGAAAGCCCTACCTGAGAATACAAGAGTCGCGTGTAACCCATGCTCTGCTCATGCTAGTTGGTTTGGTTCTAATACAGCCAAGAAAGGGTTACATATATATATATATTATATATATATAACACACAAAGAAAAGTTGTGCTCACCACTGATTTTTAAAACCATTAGGCGGGGGTGCAATGAGGCTGTGACCACAAAATAAAAATAGACAAATACAAAAGGTCCTCTGCACTCAACCCATTAACAATATATTTAAGACATTGAGACATTCTGTGCATACAGCTACTAAAAAATGCCTTACCCTTTAAACAACAGGGATTGTTTGTCCATATATTGCAATATATTTAAGCTGGCCAACTACGTCAAAGTCATCCCATATCTGGCCAGTCCTACACTCAATTTTCATCTGATTCATTAAGAATTCCATTGCTTATACATTTTGCAAAGGGACTAAGTATATATATATATATATATATTCTAGTTTGATAAGATTCTTTAATATGTCACTTAATTTGATATCAACTATCTGTTGCTTAAGTATTTATATTGGAGTCTAGTTTTCCTTTAAATTGGGGTGGGGGAATATATGTAATAATTTTTTCCTCTATTGTCAGAGATTGTTAAGCAAATCTGTTCTCTCCCCACAGGAATATTACCCACATAATGTCACTGTGAAATCCATTTATATTATATAATGAGCAAAATAATGTATACATTATATCAGATTGCCTCTCCTCTCTCACTCTATTTGCTTGTTTGATGTTTAATGCTTTACAATAACTTCACAAAGAGAGGAAATTTGTGGCAGTACAACAGAATTTGAAATTGTCTGGAATTAATTTATGGTTTGATCTCAGTGAGAGGCAGCCAATTATTCAGGAAAACTACTTGTAGTATGGAAATCCATCACGTGGAAGGGGCTAAGAAGGGTTTCCCCACTTGGAATTCAGTCCACAAATTGTTCTGATTCTTGCAGTTCATGTAGGACAAAATCAGGTTTATATCACTATACAAATATGGGATCTTATCCAGAAACCTATTATTCAGAATTATGGGAAGGCCATCTCCCATAGACTCCATTTTATTCAATTAATTCAGATTTATAAAAGTATTTACTTTTTCTCTTTAGTAATAAAACAGTACATTGTACTTCATCTGAACTAAGAAATAAATTGTTATTGGAGGTAAAACCAGCCGACTGGTTTTATTTAGGGGTTTATTTAGCAAAGGTCGAATTTTAGAATAATATACATTTTTTCAAACTCCATAAAAAAACTTGAATGGCATGTTAATAATGACAACATTTCTACATAGGAGGCAAACTCATTAACGAGTGCAACTTCAGCGCCAGCGTTTGCTGCACTCACATCGTAACACTTCGCTAGGCGTAGATTTGCCAGGACAATGCTAATTCACTAAAATGAGAAGTTGTGTCCATGGCACCGAACGCTGGCGAAGTTGTGCTAGCATTACTTCGGCAATCAAAGTGAAGTTGCACTACCGTTGCCTAATTTGCATACAGCGGGAAGTTAAAGTTCAATGGACGTATATATTTTGCAGCAAATAAATTACATTATACAAGCCCGGGAAACCTTAATAAAAGAAAATTGAGTTGTTATATTGCCCTACACATGTGCCCACTGTATAGTTTATGTTCCATATGTTAGGAAATGTAGGGGGAAGCCGGGCACCCCAAAAACATTTTACAATCTTTTGCAGCCTATCATCCTGTAAAAAGGAAAAGACGCTAGCATTTTTTGGGACTTGAGAAAATTCTCAACTATTTTTTGATGAACTCCTATCTACTCTATTGCCTGGTCTGAGGTGGCGAGGGCAAGTCTGGCTCAAGAGGTAACGCTCAGTAAAATCCGCATCTTAGTGAATTAGTGGAGTTATGTTCATTCGCCAGAGTGAACATTCGCCTGGTGTTAGAGTGTGAAACAACGCTAGCGCACCTCTCCTTCGTTAGAGAAGGGATGCCTGTGTTTGTTAGTAAATCAGCGAAGTAACAAAATTATGTCACGCTAGTGAATTTTCACTAGGGGTTAGTCATTTCACCCTTTAGTGAATCTGCCCCGAACTCAGCAGAATAGTCAAATTAGAACTGTTTCCAGGGTCAAGGTGTGATAAATCTCATATTCAAATTCAAATTTGAGTATTTGGTTTTAAATTTGAATTTGTGAGTTTTGACCAAAAAAGATTCAAAAATTTGAATTCGAATTTAGTAGACTTAAGGTATGCAGATCAAAATTATGATCTAATTAGGGTTTATTATCAGGAAAATCACAGTTCCTGAACATTATGGAGTTCCATGCCTGTACTCCCACTTTATGTATATATCAACTAAATAAAACATAAGGGATCAATTCTGTCCACAAACACAGTGGGCAACTGGCGCTACCTGTGTCAAAATGTGCTCTTTGCACTTCCACATTATTGCACTTGGAGCCACTAAGTTCTTCCTGACTTCCACTTTGTATCATGTACTTGTCTCATGCCATACACATAGCACTACCTAGATACCAGACATTAGACTTTTAATTCTCCCAGAAGGCATCATGGGGAGAGACATGGAAATCACTCCTTTAGGTCCTTTTGGCCAACTATGTATCCAGCACAGCTACTTTATAGCACAGATACATCTTAATGGTTCAAAACCATATATCCAAACTTGGAGAGCAGCAAAAAGAAAAATCAAACCTGGTTAGGGTGAGAAGGACTGAAAGGAGCCAAAAAGCCCTTAACAAGCAATAGCATGCAAAGTGAAGCCTTCTGAAATCAGAAGGTATTTACTTGTCTCATGCCATACACATAGCAATGCCTAGATACCAAAAACGGGAGTTTTAATTCTCCCATAAGGTATCATGGGCAGAGACATGCAAATCACTCCTGTATGTCCCTTTGGCCAACTATGCAACCAGAACCGCTGGTTTATAAAAGCCTAATATAAAGCCTAATGTTTCAGATAATAGAAATAAATGAAAGTTCTGATCTTTATTCAAGCCCGCTGGACAAACACAAATGAATCTCTTTATCCGCCATAACCACATTTAAATTTAAAAAGAGTTGGAGAGCAACACAAGCATGAAAAAGTCCATGGGGATGTCAAATAAGAGCTCTGATTGGCTTTTTGGTAACCCCTATATGGACTGGCAGCCTACAGGAGAGAATGTTTGGCAGGACATCTGTTTTTTATGCAACCAAAACTTGCCTCTAAGCCATTAATTATAAAATAAGCACCTGCTTTGAGGCCACTGGGAGCAACATCCAAGGGGTTGGAGAGCAACATGTTGCTCGTGAGCTACTGGTTGGGGATCACTGCACTAGATCAATCAGAAAAGGTATCAGCTTCAAACTTGTCACCAGCCAAGATGCATCTAGATGGGAGACACACTTTTTGTTACCTTTATCTGAATGATGCGTCTGTTTTTAAAAGCAATAGCCCAACATGTGAGTAGCTTTCATGAACAACTAAATGTTCACAAGCATCAGAATCACTTTAATAATGGTCAAGTTGGTTTCTATTGACTGGCACCCATTGTGTAAGTGAAACAGTGGGATGCCTTCTATGATTTGCTGTGTTGGTAAATCATTTTCATGTAAGAACCATGCTATAGTGTTACAGTGAGCCTCACACTATTCATTTAAAGCTTCTATGTTATAAACACTTGTAAGAACACTCTCGATCTGCCAAGCAAAGAAACGCATTGACAGTGTCTGTTATATCTGAGCTACTATTTGTCTTCCTCCACCTCCAGACGTCTCACTGTTTTTGTTCAGAAAATACATCCTTACTGTAAATGTCTTTGTTTACAGTCTCACACCATATTCCAAATGTGACAAATATAAACATGCGTCCCTTGTTCCTCCATGAGACAAACAACAATGAAAGGCTACAGAAAGCGCTTTAGTGATGTCTGTTTGCAGCATGTACTTTTCATAGTGTCGTCAATGAGTAAAGTATAATGTATACGAAATAACGGGGTATATTTAGAACAACAAAGAAAGATGAATCCTGATTCTACACACTTACATAGTTTTTGAAGTAACACAATTACTTATTTAAAAGCCATCTGAATGTTTTTTATCTGTCGGCAGAAAGGGAAATAATTATCCCATTAACAAAATGTAGCAGTAGTTGTCATTGCTGTGTGTGATATAGTAGTAACCGGCATTGGTCAGGTCGAAAGAAATGATTTTTGCAAAATAAAACTTTTTGAAATTGACCTGCTGATGGGCTCTTTGTCATGAGTCTTATTCAGGGTCGGAATGAACTGTCCGGTGGCCACTGGGACTACAACTGTAGGGCCCTCTGCCTGGTATCCTGCATCCAACCTAACCCCCTTCGGAATTTGCCATTATGCTAAATATGAAGCAAATAAGTTAGATACATTAATTTTCTTATTTTTAAATTTGTGTGTGTTGTAGTCTAACTGTTCACATGTTTTTTTGACCCTGAAACGGTTACCTGCCTCTATTCCATAGCTGCCATCCTAGGAAGCAGTTTTAGGACTTCTTGAGTCTCCTACCAGAACAAACAAGCTGTGCCAGGATTGGACATAAAATGGAATAGCAAAAATCCAATCAAATTCTAGTGGCTCCAGTGTTGTGTCATTGAGCAGAAAAAGGGATATACAATGGGTAATTCTGCAATTAAAAGGCAATGAATAGTTCTGCAGAAGCTGACAACAGATACAGCAATCAGTACAAAGTGGGCTCCGGTTTAGTAATACATTAGCCGATCAGTAGCATTTACTGCTAAACTGCACCATATCATGAAAAGCACGAACTGATTTCTAAGTTATTCTGCTAGATTGGGCTCATGGGAAAATGACCCAGTATCCTTCTGATCAATAAGTCCTTCTATATTAATAGAAAGTGGGTCCTAAGGAAGCCTAGCAACCAAATATCAGAATATCCCCACCATACTGGACATTTGCCATTTTATTCCTAGTGAGCAATGCCCAAAACATATATGTAGCACGTCTGTTTAATGAGGTATGCACAGACTGTTCTGAAGGGTTATACCGATGCTTTTCAGCAAACAAATGAGCTTCAGTGATCTTAGTGACACTTCTGATCTTCAGCTCTCACTTGCAACATGTTTAGGCACAACATTTACCATGGATGGAGTGATTTGATTCAGTTGAGAGAATCCTGTGGCTCAGTGAAAGTTACTGTGGGCAAACATTCCAGTTAATGTACCCAAAGGGGTAGATTTATTTTGTCCTGATATTGTCTACATTTGCTTGCTTTTTTGATACTATATATATGACTGTGAATGCATGATGGGCCAATGCTTTTTTACATATACTGTAGTATAAGCTTTTCAAACCTTAGGGACCTGATACCAGGCTTAGGGGCAAATTTGTCCAAATTTGAAATTAGACCTTACCACAAAAAAAAAATCACCCTATTTTATATTCATTCTTATGATATTTTTTTAGAACAATAATTCACCATTTAATATACAGTATACGCTTCTAAAAATTCCATAGGAATAACTAGAAAAAGGCAAACTCTCATACATACAAGTCTTAGTATAACAAACAAGGAGAAGTTGTGCTCACCACAAATTTTTAAAAGCATATGAGGCTGTGACCACAGATTTCACTAGACAAATACAAGAGGTCCTCTGCACTCAACCCAATATCAATAAATTAAGGACATTGAAACATTTTGTGCCTTAAGCAACTAAATATACCTTGCCCTTTAAACAAAGTCATCCCATATCTGGCCAGTCCTACACTCAACTTGCATCTGATTAGTTAAGAATTCCATTGCTTCATTATATATTTTACAAAGGGGCTGCTTTTTACTTGCAACTTGCAACTGGGATCACCTGACTATAGCTGGGAAGGGTGGGAGCTACAACATGGAGCTGGTCACTGCTCCTGTGTATAAACTATAACAAACAAGGGAAAGTTGTGCTCACCACTAATTTGTAAAAACATTAAGCGGAGTGCAATAAGGTTGTGACCACAAAATTCCCATAGACAAATAGAAGAAGTCCTCTGCACTCAACTCATTATCAATATATTAAGGACATTGAAACATTTTGTGCCTTAAGCTAATAAATATACCTTACCCTTTAAACAAAACAGGGATTTTTTTGTCCATATATTGCAATATATTTAAGCTGGCCAACTACGTCAAAGTCTGTGCCTTAGTAACTGATATCAATTAGTCAGATGTTCTTAATACCAAATGCATCTGGCTGATTATTTGATTTTATTACGTAACCCAGTAAGTCACCAATCTGCTGGAATTGATGGAGGCTTGGCAGGTGGTAAATTTCATCAATAAATAGAGGAAGCAAATAACAGGCTCTTCCTTTTACTTAACCTTCAATGTATGTATGTCCCATCAGGCCGAATTTGTGGGATGGCCCAGGTCTAGGGAGGCAGAATTTCAGGAGTGGCATGAAACCCAGCCGTACCCAGGGTCGGACTGGGGGGCCAGGGCCCACCTGGACCGCTGTTTAGGATCCCCCCGGCCCCCCATGCCCCTAGCTCGGTGCGCTGGTATGAAGGCACACATGTGCGAACAGCACCACTCAGTGCGCATGTGCTGATGGTGCCACGCAGCACTGAGAGGGATCTTCAGGAGAAGGGGTCTAGCCCGGCGGGGGCCCATGAGGGTCGAGGCACACCAGGTGTCCCACCAGGCCAGTCTGACCCTGGCCGTACCGGAGTGGGTCCCAAGCACTGGAGACATTTGGATGATTTTCTAGCTCTTTAAATCTCATCCCAGGGCTCCATACCTGATGAGATAGGACAGGGAAGGGTGCAGACCTGTGGTTGGCCAATTTGCAAATCTGGGCCTGTGCACTATGATATTGCAAAACATACTTTCTGTTCAATCTATATTCCACATTTCTAATCTTGTCTGCAAGGATTGTGGATCTGAACCTTAAAATGTGTGGTACCTATCATGTCATAGACTGTAGTCACAAAACAAGTATTGTAATGTTGTCCTTTGTTTGGTCTGTACGGAATCAATTCCTTGATTTCTCAGTTCTTACACCATATGACTAGCCATTATAGAAGTTGTGATCACTGCATGCTTTAAAGACAAATTATTCTCCTGCCTGGTTTCCTTAACTCCATTATTCTTTGCAACATCTGAAATACCTTTTATCCATTATCCTTTAAACACCCAAACCACTTTTCTTTCTCATCATGAAACAGAAAGAAAAACTCCATAGAAGAGACCCGTGCCACTCTAGCTATTAAGAACTGTCTGTATTAATGGAGAAGAGTGTGAGAAAACAATGGCATTCCAAATAATATGCAAGGAAAAATGTGTGCTTCAAAAATATCAGCATGTAAAAAATATACATTTGTAATGTTTAAAACATTGGCATTTATGCCAACCAATCAGTCTTCTTAATGTCCAGCACATAAAAATATCCAGCCAAAATACATATTATTGATATATGCACCTTTTACTGGGATCATACACCAACAGCCTGGGGCGTTAAATGCAATCAGTGGTGGCCAATCAAGTAATTCTTGACATATACACCTTTGTTTCTCTATGTGAGTATTTGAACAAATTAAATATAACAAACTTTTATTATAATTTCTAAAAATATGTCTTGAATATGATGCCAGACAAAAGTAAACCAAATAACAAAACATTTCTAGGAATGGCTGAGCAAAATGGGGGAGAGGTGGTCAGGAAAACTAAAGTACAAACCCTAATCATGTCAATAATTACCAACATAGGTTTGTAGCCACAGCACTGAGCCAAACCTTGTGGATTTCGTTGACCATGTATTAGGGATGCACTGAATCCAGAATTCGGTTCAGGATTCAGCTTTTTACAGCAGGATTCTGATTCGGCCGGATCCTTCTGCCCAGCCGAAACGAAGGGGAGGGAATTGCATGACTTTTTTTGTCACAAAACAAGGAAGTAAAAAATGTTTTCCCCTTCCCACCCCTAATTTGCGATTCGGTTCGGTATTCGGCAGAATCTTTCTCAAAGGATTTGGGGGTTCGCCCAAATCCAAAATAGTAGATTCGTTGCATCCCTACTGTTGTGTTTGGTAGCCGAGGATGAGGAGAGTATAACAATGCTTTATTAGCAGGTCATGCAGCCCTTACATAACAGCAGTAAGATTTACTTTCACTTTCAAGTTGTACAGAAAGTCCTATGTATGCACAGTGCCACCTGCAGGCCATTTGTATAAACACCACACCTACCATGTATTATATATATGGTATGCTTTTCAATGTGTCTTGGTGTTATAACCTACAGCTTCTTCTGTCAGATTGAATGACTGTTAAGCTTAGATTCTTTCTCCATTAAAAAGTTCAAAGCTTTATAAATCTATAAATCATACCTCTAATCTGACACATCTTGAACAAATAGTACTGGGGTGAAGGCAGATCTCTTTCTCAGGAAACCTTAATCTCCAACTCGAGCACTTACATTATCTGTGTGATAAGTTTGAAGGCGATAAGAGAAAGAAACAATATAAGCCATACTGTCCTGCCAGTAAGGGCCCTTACACACGGGTGTTTTAACCTGCGCTCCCCTGCGTTCAGTTTTGCTGCATTCAGCAATATGCTGCATTTTTCCTGCGTCGGGCGCCTACATGCAGTTGTGTGAGTATAGGCCCATGGAAAAGAATTGAGTGCGTCTATTCCTGCGCTCCCCTGCGGGTGAACGCAGCAAAATGGAACACAGTGGAGCGCAGGTTAAAATGCCCCGTGTGTAAGGGCCCTTAGTCAGCTTCTTAATCACAGATGTTCAGCTCAACGAGTTGTCCATGTTCCATCCTAGCCTTTCAAAAGACTGTCAATTTGAACATGTTGCAAGCGCTGAAGTTCCGGAACATGCAGTATATATCTGCTGTATAGTATATGTATAGGGAATACTGTCGGATTTTTAAAAAAATGTATAATTAATGATAAAAATATTTAGGTTTAATAATAATAATAACATTGTTTTTACTTTATAGGATATAACCTTCTATGATTTTATGTATACATGATTTATATATTATGCATGTTTGATCTATCATGTAGTAATGAGGAATAAGTGTTTTATTTTGTTTTATACAAATTAATGTTGGGTGGTATAGATCCATGACATTTCTTTTCTAAATTTCTACAGTAAACTTCGTCTACCAGACTGCTGACCCAGGTGTATAACAAGTTTAAGCTTGAACAAATTTCAAAGATTGTTTAATCCTTGGTGTCTGTTTGAGTATAAGATGGGAACATCTTAAAGAATTTTAAAGCTATCCATAGAATAGAGCCCACGTTTGTTAGGGTAATAATTAATTAAGGACAGACCAATTTTGAACGGCTAGTGTGTTCACAAGTATATTGTATGTACTAAAGGTATTAAGGAATCATAAAGCATTGTTCCAGTCTGAGGCAATGTCAACATTAATGTTTAACACCAGGCTAAGGAGGTCAAAGGCTATTTTGTATTTTTTGGATATTTTTTAAGCAATAGTACCATCTACAGGTAGTGTAGGACATCACACGTCCAGGGGTCAATAGTTGACGTTTATCAAAATATTTAGATCATCTGGTGATAGTTTAACTTTGGAGACTACCCTTCAATTCCAGTTGGTTAGTTGATTAATCCCAGGGGTTGAGTTTTAGACAGAAATGAGGGATAAAATAGGAGACACTGGGATTGTAGGGTAAAAAAAAAAGGATAAGAGGGAAAAACTAAAGAACTGAAGAGGAAAGGACTGGAAAAGAAAAAGAGGACTGGAAAGAAAAACAGACTTTTAAACTACAAGAAGACTCATTCTTCAAATAAAAGAAAAGGACCAGATGTTTTAAAGCTTCAGAAAGAGAGATCAGGGTGACATTACAGGCCGGTGAGAACTTACAACTGCTAAATATAAATTTTGGTTATATGTAATGCCAAGTAGTGATGGGCGAATCCACCCTGTTTCGCTTCGCCGAAAAATGTGCGAATTTCCAGCTAAAATCGTGAATTGCCGAAATGAGTCGCGGCACGTTTTCGTCGCGTTGCGTCGTTTGCGTCGCTTCGTTTTCGTCTTTTTTTTGGTGAATTTTCACTGGCGTTTCGCAAAATTATTTGCCAGCGGCGAATTGTGGGTTATCTGCTTGGATATTTGTTATTGCTATATATATATTGTATTGTCATACCCTAAACATTGAATTTCCCAGCATTGCAAACTGGGAATAATCTGTTTTTTTTTTTTATTAGTACATATATATTATGATGTCCAAGCTAGTGACTTAATGGGGAAGTACAAGATTGAGGGTTAGAATTCCTTAAACAGATAAGATCAGTCACATATTCCTCCTTTGATTCCAAGTTAGATAATGCCTTATTATTAATAAAAGTAAAAGTGTATATTGTCTTGTGGATGCTTGCCGTGTTGATGATTTTGGTCTTATCGATTTTGAAGTTTGTATTGAGTGAATATCAAGAAGTATTTGGTGGATTTTGTAAGAAGTAATAATTTGATTTGTCATTATTATATATAAATAAATTAATTATTTTATTAAATGGTTGTCCTGATTTTTCACCCCTTATACCAATTGATTGGGAAATCTCGATATTGAATTCAGAGTTGGGCATATATTATTTAAGACTCCTCCTGTTTATTACTTATATGAAGCCTTAAATTCTTTTATGTGATTTTATCAAATATACGTTTAAATAGCCAGACAATACATACTATACATACCAGTATATATCTGGTATGCTAGTTCTGATGAATGGAAAATGGCTGATCATGGGGAAGAATGTTTTGGTTATTGCAAAATGTTTGACCCTATGCAGAGGCCATTAAACAGCTGATGTTAGGAATATGAGAACTAGTTCTCCTTTATTACCCAAGTAATAAAGAAAAACTTAAGCTTAACTAAAGACATAGGCTAGAAAGTAAAAGTAATGTGGCATTAATGGGAAAACATTCTCCACAACCAGTCTCTACTACAACTTTAATCCCCAAGGTCTCTTTGAGGATAACAATAAACAATATAAATAATTAAAAGGTGTAATCAGAAAACGGAGTTAATATGTTTGCATATAATTATTTATTAATAATTCAATTACTTAAAAACAGCACAGGATCTGGTGAGAGTATTCTAACACTGTGGGGCAAGTTGTGTGAAAGCAGTTGGTTGGGGGATGCCCCCATTATACCTTTGCCTGTGCTTTTGTAACAAAGCTACAAACATTCACTTTGGTTAACAGTAATTAAGACTTTGTTCTTGCCTGACCCTTTACTCCCCTCACATACTATTTAAAGATCTGGCTCGGCACATCTTTGGACATGTATGGTCTTGTTGAACTATAACTCACACATACGTCTTTGAAAAAACGGAAATTTGTATTTATAATTTTGGGGGTTTATGAATGAACTTTACTTTTTATGAAATACACGATCAGCTATTGAATACTTTGATTGGTCACAAGTCATTGTCAATCATTAAAATTTTTATGAAATTGTATGGATTAATTTGGAGCCCTGGCCTGCCAGTTTTTAAGTCATTAAATTCTTAATAAATTATTGTATGCACACATAATAGCTCAGTTTTCTTTTAAATATTTTTATTAGAAATGTTGTAAATTGTATGTTTTTTGGGGCTTCTATGCCAACCCAAGGCAACTACAGCCCTTTAGCAGTAAAGATGCCCCAGTAGCTCCCCATCTTCTTTTCTGCTGATTCATTGATTCACATGCTCTGTGCTGCTGTCACTTACTGACCTTAGGAGCTGACTCAAACTATACGGAGTATAAATATCACAATATAAGGCTGATTACTAATTACTAGCACCACAGTGTAATAATCAGCCTTGTAGCATCAGTTTAAATTAGAGGCCAACTTAATTTTCTGCTTGATAACACCCTCTAAGCTTAGCTTCTCAACAGCTTCTCAGAGCCCACTGAGCATGTGAGTGTTGCAGACACTTGCCAAGGTGGTGACTTCCTTCTGGATCATTGCTGCTATTGAGAAGCTGAAAGTTTAGGCTGGTTCAATAAGTTCAGTATATAAAATATGAAATTTCTGAGTTCAGTTATCCTTTAAGAGAGTTTAGCACTGAGTTCAATCTCTGCTACTACAAGGAAACAGTGTATTAAGGGAGTGTTGCTGCACTTAACTGCTTGATGAAGCCTAATCTGCCCAGTTGCCTGTGTGTGTCGTCTTGGATTGGACACCCCTGCGCTAGAGAGATAGAGTTGAAGAAGAGTTCCTGGAAGGTGAGCTACAGACAGGAGGTAGCATTTACTGTCATAGTCATAACCATAAGCCCCCTAGCACAAGGGATAGGGTATTGTCATGAACGGCTCTCACTTCTGCCTATAAGCACCCCCTTTCACCTGAGGAGAAGACCTCAGCTAATTGGATGCCGCCAGGTCTTATTTGAGAGAGGAGCAAAGCTATAGGTTCTGGACGAGCAAAGGGGCACGATCGACTCACCAAGGATACTGGATGGAGGAATGGCATTTAGGAAGGCAGGCCGGATAACACAGTGTGGAACAGGCAGGCCGGGCCAGCACAAGCAGAGTAGAATCGTCAGACAGGCCGGGATCAGGATTAGAGAGAGCAGAATAATCACAGACAGACAAGGGTCAGGATTGGAGAGGTCAGAGTAGAGTACAGGCAGGCTAGGATCAGGTCAGGCAAAGCAATGGTCAATACACAGTAGATCAGGCAGGAATCACAAAGATTAAATGCACAGGAACATAACGGGCAGGCTTCCAGCGCATAAACCCGGAAGTGCACCATCTCATGCACCATAGGGGAACTGGCACTGAAGGGAAACAGGCGCATGCCAATGGATAAACCCCTGGATCATGAGTCCTTACAGGTATCTTGCTTCTTGGCACTTTCCTTGCTGCTGAGCTCACCCATTCATGCCCCTTTATGGTGGTTTGATCACCACAAGGGTCCAAATCCCAACTATTCTCCTTATTGGAACCAAAACAGATGATCACTAAATACCCTATCATTAACTCTTTTTCCAAGAGAGACTAAGAGCTTTCATCACTAACTAAAACTGTCCTTAACTAGTTCCTGCCACCTGCTCAGACCCAGCCTTGTACCCACTTTCCTGCAAGGTGGGATCCAGGAAAAGAGCCTTGAGCACATGTGTGCTCTTCCTTTTATATTTCTAAACATTGTCAAATACTGGGCAACACACTAGTAAAAGGAAATAGCTGCCTAGGGTGAACCTAAGAACCACATAGGTGTCCAAATACAGTGAAACTGCCTGAGTGAAAGAGCTCTAAAGCTCAGGGTCTATATATTATTTTCATATGACCAGCTATAGCAGATTGGGAAATAAAAAAATTTCATCATAGCTATTTTTCTTCAGAAACACAAATTATATTGTGATAAATAGGAATGCAGAAATGCCAGTGATATTGAGCTACAGGGTTAGACTGGCTGGAGAGACACTGGGGGAAAAAATCAACAAACCCTGCTAGCTCAGACCCAATCCCTGCTGGTGCCCCATGCAGGCCAATGATCTCCCTCCACCCTTACCGCGTGAAGAGGCCCTACATTCAGCAGCCCTGGCGGGTCCTGCATTCATCTGTCCAACCCTGTTAAGCTATTATTTTCCATAGTGTAGAAAGGCAAGCACCTGAATACACTGAAGGAAAATGTTCCGTCAAGGTTTGTGTTATTCAGAACATTTATAGAATATTTTATATGCCAAGTCATCCTTGGTGCTTCAGTATTATTAAACAGGGTAAATACTGCACATTATTTTCTTCAAATATTTTCCATAATATTTATGCAGTAATTACTCTAAAACCAGTTCTTTTATATGAAAATTGAAACTTTCCAATGTTGTTTCCTGGAAATGTTCTCAGCTGTCAAGAAGAAAGCACAAAGCCTAGACTAAACTGCCACTAATTACCCATAATATATTTAATGCACACATCTCATTTATTCATTGAAAATATGAAAACTTTGGGCACAGAGTCAGAAAAATAACTTTTCAAAAAAGCATGGTCCAACAAAAGAACAAAAGAGCACTGAATAGTATTAAGTATAAAGTGAAAACATTTAATTTTATAGTGTTTTTTTTTATTGCTATGAGACAAAAGCCAGATATGAGTGGATCTTTAAACCCCAAACCTCTTTTGTTATAAAGAAATCTTGTGTTTTCTAAATTGCATGTTGTTATTAAAAGTATATGTTGCTACAGTATATATAGTGGATAATGTACCCCTACTGTAATTTATAAAAAATATTATAAGTCACAGAAGAGTTTTGTGACCATATAAAAGTCACACAACTCCGAGGTGGTTTCTGATATCTTTACAAATTTCAGTAGGGGTGCATTATGCATAGTGATGGGCGAATTTATTCGCCAGGGGCGAATTCGCGGCGAATTCCGGCGATTCGCGAAACGCCAGCAAAAATTCGCAGCTGAAAAATTCGCGCGATTCGTTTCGCGAATTTTTTCGCCAATTCGCGAATTTCTCTGGAAATTCGCGAATTTTTCGGCAAAGCGAAACGCGGGAGATTCGCCCATCACTAATTATGCATTATAATCTACAGTTTGTTTGAAAGGTGGTGAGGGCGTCGGGAGGGAGGTTCAGAGGGGGTTCAGAGGGGTCAGTGTCCAATTCAGGAGTGCCCGGGTCCAATTCTGGTAGCCGGCATCCAATTCCAATGTATTAGATGCATCATGTAACATAAATAGCTCCATTCCACTTTAATGTAACCTACGTATGCAAATTACCCTGAGCGCAAGAACTCTAAAGAAGTTGCGCTAGGCAGCTTCGCTTTGATTTGCTCTCTCTACTGAAGTAACGCTAGAGAAAATTCACCAGCATTCACCACCCTGAACGCAACTTCGCACTTTAGCGAATTAGCATTGTCTGAGTGAATTTTCACCTGGTGAAGTGTTGCGATGGCTGTGAAGCCGGCGCTGGCGAACCTGCACTCTTTAGCAAATTTGCCCCTAGGAATCGGTCAACCACCTGTAATGCCAGTACTTCTGAGGGAGAACGGACTATTCCACTTGGATAGTTAGTTAGGTAAAGGACTGTCTGACACAAGCTGTCCATGTTGAGGACTCAGGAGGACTCAAAACTAATCTCTGAATAAGAGGCATCAAGTACAGTTGATTTAAAAAAAATTAGAAAACTGTAAATGGTTTGAATTTTTATGCTGGCTGCATGATGATATTATGGCACTCAGGATAGAGAATCAAGAAAGCACTGTATGTTTAGCTTTAGAGGATCAACAATAAACAATTATCCATACATTATGACAAAAATTGAGCTGCATCGGGTAGAAGTGTAAGGAGTCTTGCAGGGCGGCTGCGGCTCTAGGGAGCGCACGGTCACTCATGGTCACTCACTTCCTGGTCTATGCGGTGTGTGACATGATCGCCTTTTCGCTTTAAATATTTAAAGGGGTCTTGGGCTATTTTTCACTGCCCAATGTAAAGGTCCATTCATAGTTCCTGGATGCGATTCCTGAGTCTTTCTAAATTGTTTTGACCCTGCCGGATTGTGACCAGGTCCTGTTTGCCGCCTGTCCCGACCTCTGCCTGTACTTCAGATTCCGACCTAATGCTTTATTGTTGGCATTCTGACCTGGATTGTGAACCCAACCATGCTCATGTCCTGCTGCTGTACTGCTCTGCTCATTTAGTATTGTGACCCGGCCTGTGACTCCGACTACAGTCCCATCTTCTTATTCTATACCATTCTGCCTGTGTGTTGTTGACCTGTGCAGTGACTCTGACTATGCTTCTTGTTCTCCATTCCTGTACCATGAGCAGTTCCCTTGCCTGCCCAGAACTTTCCTCCTGGTCCTCTCACCCTAAGACCTAGCAGCACCTGAGTTGAGGAAGACTCCTCTTGAAAAGAAAGGTGGCTGTTAAAGGTGGAAGACTGACCTTGGGGATTGTTATGGTTATTGTTTGGGATATCAAAGAAAAAGACAACGAAAAACATTCAAAATAATTTTGAAAAATGTAGTGTAGGAGACAAGTTCATTCAAAGCAAAAGGGTTCCTGGTTTAAGTTTGTGAATCCATTTGAGTTCTTGTTGCAACAGAACCTTTCACAATTCCCAACCTGAGGTGGATTTGGTACATGGTCAATAATAATGCATTTCAAGCTGGAAAGCTGTGTTGGAACTGTAAAAAATGTGAGGAAAACTTGAGTAGTTACCACTCTGGAGGCCAATGCTGTTTGTTTGGAAAACTGGTGGTTGCCCATTTTATCTCTGAAGTTAGTACAAGCTTTCCTCATGTACATGAGTTCACAGGGGTATTTGATGAAGTAAGTTTTGTAGTGCAAGTTACTCTAGGTTAGATTTGTATGGATTTTACAGAATGCGAGTGGTCGAATGAAATTTCATTCATTTGTCGACATATGGTGCAGTCAGTTCATTGGTAGCACCCCAATTTGGCAGCAGGAAACCAGTTTTCTGTTTGTGATGGTTTATAACAGTGTTGTGGATCTGTTTTTACTAGAATGTCTGTAAAGTTGCATGCCTTTTATGCTCTATTTTCGGGGGGGGGGGGTCATGGTCATCCTTCTAAAGAACAGTCTGGTGGTCCTTGATGGCTGTGATCAAGTTCCTTGTATCAGGGGTAAAAGAGGTCAGAAAGGTCACCAGTTCTTTTTGATACACCGTTATGTAGTAAAGTGTCCTAGGAGGACTCCAGTGCCCTATGTTTCGATGCCCACAGTTAATGTAATGGGTACCCCCTGTATTAGGGCTATAGATAAAATGAGATCAATCCTTTATGTGAATGAAACTGTGGGGTCCTTATCTAGTTTTAAGTATACCCCTGTATCCACAATGTATCTTAGTACCTCTTATGTTTGTGAAAATTCTTAGCACCTCTTGTCTGTAATCACTGTAATCCTGAAGCACCCTGGACCCACCCTTAGATGGATTAATCATAATGGAGGGATCCTTGGAAAGTGTAATTAGAGCCTCCCTTTCAACCCTAGACAGATTTTGGGCTTCGGAAAGTGTACTTAATTTTTGTGGTTTATCAGGGCCAGATTTACAAGCTGGCCGCCCCTAAGCCAGTGATGCTCATAGTCCCCATCCCCTGCCGGAATCTGGGCCTGTGCTTTATCAGTAATAAGTCAAGTAAATGTTTTTATGTACTTTGGAGTATTAGGGGGTTCATAAATACTCTGATTTAAAAGGTTTTGGATTGGATCTGTTGTCTGTCCAGAAGTGTTCTTTTAACTTAATTAACGCTAATATCGATGTATGTCCATCATAATGTCTAAATCATAGCACTTAGTGGTGGGTACAAAGAACAGACCCTTGGACAGGACTGCCATTTCTGGCAGTCTGGATACTTGAGTTAAAGACTGCTTCCTCGGGGGTCGTGTGGATTTTGTTGTGCATGTGCCTGGCCCCTCCCTGCCTCTTGTGTGGCTGTCCCTAATTTTGGATATTGTGATGACTCTAAAAATGTTGGGAATCAGGGGTGTGTTTCTGGTTACTGGTCATTTGTAAAATAAGATTATCCCCTGGCTCTTTCGTTACCCCTACCCCTGATTGGTGTATGAGTCTGAGGGGAATGATGTGTAGAGAGATGAGTCAAGACAATTTAATAGATGTTGTTGGTCCCTAGAAAACAGAGAAGAGTCTCCCCCCAGTCAGTCACCTATGTTTGAACTGTTTGAAGATTCTGGGGCTCATTTATAAACTTCATGCAGGGCAGATAGGTTTATTGGTATAAAGCTGAATAAGGGTGTACAAACAGATTTGCGAATTTGTTTTTCACATTGTGAATTGCGAATATTTATGCGAACACTCTACTCCACAACTTTGGTGGCGGAGAAAATATTTGCAAAACAGTTTTGCAAATTGCGAATTTAAGTTACTGTCAACGCTATTTTCGCACACAACAACCTTGCAAAGTGCCTTTACATACGCAAAGATCCATCTCGATTGCGAGTCATTTGCGAAAATTTATTCCCAATGTGAATTTGCAAAAACCAGAAAGACTGTCACAGTAGTGCAATATTTTAGCGTTCAGGAAAAAGCATGGGCAAAACTCCCATTTGCGAACAATTATGCACTGCGCAAACTTTATAAATGACCCCCCTCTGTCTTTTAAATGTGTGTAGTTCAGCTGTGTAGTGTATAAGTTGTTGCTCTAATTTGTCTAACCACTTGGTGTCCCAGATCAGTTCAAAAACAGAGATCTCTGTCCAGAGCGTGGGTGCACACCAGGAGCCTTTGACAAAAAAAGGTTTCATAAAATCACAAAGAATTTTTATTCAGGCATTTTAAAAAACAGGCCACCGTTTCTGTCTCCATCTAAGACCTTTGTCAAGACCAGATGGGCTGAGGACGGAAGGTCCTGAGGCAGAAGCCCTGGGCCCCCCAGTCCAACCCTGTTTAGATCAGTAACTAATGTTCTAAAAAATCCATACTCACACCCTCCATATTCATACATATAGAGGGTGTGTATGGATGCTGGCTTTTCATTTGGAGGCGTTGAACTTGATTGACTTTGTCTTTTTTCAACCCTATTTAAATATGTAACTATATAATTCAAACCATTTTTATCAACATACATGCAAAAGCCAACAACAGCCTTGGTATGAATTCTCCAGAATCATGAATAACTCAAGAATTTAGCATTGAAAAAGTGGTAGCTCTACCCCTACAACCCTCCACTCCATCATCACTGTCATATTCATGTGCGGTTGAGTTCCCCTATGGTCTGACAATCTCCACATTGTTTGAAATTCTCTGCTGTAACCAGATAAGTGTTGGACCTAATTTGGATCTATGAGGGCGAGTTCTTTGTTCTCCAGTGCAGTGATCCTTGGCAGATTCCAGATTTGGCCAGAAGTTGGCACTGTTCTGTAACACGTATAAAAAGCTGAGCTGCATGTGCTGAGGGTCAGTCTACTTCCTATTCACTCAAGGATGGAGTGAGTGTTTTCAGCTGGGGTCCTTGCAGCAAAACACCCCAGGCTACTGAGAGAAACTGTTCCCATTCTGTTTAAGAGATGGGATAACCAGTAGCTCAATCTAAACTGAGCCTGTAGCTTTCTTTTAGATAGAGGAGAAACTGCGTAGCAGACAAAGATCATGTTGGATGACACTGTATCAGTATCAGATTACTTAAGGATCTGTATGAGAATCTTAACAGAAACCACATGGGTGGTGATGCCCTTGGTGAGCTTGGGGATAATAGGACCCCAATAATTGTTTGGAGCTTGAAGGCAGCAGAGAGAGTAAATGAACTGTCTGATAATGGATTCCTGTGAAAGCATCTGGAATGTGCTCACACTCTGGATGAGTGTTCGAGCTGGTTTGAAGATTAAAGGTCCTGTGAAATGCTGTGGATGCCTCTACTGGTTCTGTGTGAACTCTCAGCGAGTTTCGACCTGAGGAAAGGGTATTAAAAGGTTCCAGCATGTGTTCCCTGTTTGAGAACAGGCATTGTTTGTGTTCCTACTACGTGGGAGCAGAGTAGGAATGTGCATAAGGCCCAAAGCTGAGGGGGTGCCCGGCATGTACCTGCTCTGTAGTCTACCCCACGTCCTGGCCCCTCACTCCCTGTCATGTTCTTGCAGGATCACGCCGGTGCGAATGTGCTGGAGCGCCAATTGCATGGGTGCCAGCATCATCCTGGGTGAAGTGACACAGATGCAGATGCACAAGGTGACACCAGCAACACTTCGCGCTAGTGCACGCTCAGTCGGCTCTATGGCCGCCCAGGTTGCCTAGGCTTGTGTGGTCCAGCTGTGCTTGGAACTGCAGCTGTGTGTCCACCAGGAGTGGAGTGTGGGACTTGTGTGTCTTGGGTAGAGACTGGCGACTTCTCGCCGCAACGAATCTCCCCCAAATCTCCCCGAATAGCTAGTCAGCGCTGCTTGTTCATACGCAGCGGTGCGATTTTAAAATTGCCTGACGAGGCAATTTTGAGTGACTTTTAAAATCGCGCTGCTGCGTGTGAACAAGCGCAGACGACTTTACGCCTAGCGAGTGCGCATCGCTGACTAGCTATTCGAGGAGAATAAAAGCCATTCACTTGCATTTGTTATACTGGAATTGTAATCAGGTGTATGGAACATAAGGGTTTCATTTACTTTTAGGGGTTACACAGCCAAGGGATATTGAATATGAAAACTTTTAATGACCAAATAGCAATAGAAAGAAAAAAAAACAACTCCTTTGTGAACATCAGCCAGTGCCAACATCGTCAGATCCTTGGTTACGTAAAAATAACATTATAATTATGCTTTCTACAAATTAAATATCCTAAAGTTAATCAAACAGCAACTACACATACCTTTGATCTCTCTTTCTTTCAAAGAACTCCCCATGGGCCAACATGACAGAGAAAGAGGTCTGGAGATATCTATTTGCTCTTTTTCATGTGCACTCGACCAGGGGAAATCTATCTTCCTGAAACTCACAGGAACGCTGCTGTATCTGTTTAAAAGTTTTAGACAAATGCACATTTACATGATTACTTGATTAAAATGGATAGCACACCACGGGAGCAGATGTTAATTATAACCCGTCTCGCATGTGTCCAGCTGTTACGGTGCCAAATGTTGTGCCACTGAACACAAAGAATAACGCAATGAAATTATACAGTATGCTAGGTTTCTCGTTTGTCAGTGCCATCTGATTGTTGAAATTGTGTCTTTATGAATCATTCAAGGTGTCACAAAGCTCATCACTTCTGCAACCTCCTCTCAGATTTAATTTCTTCTCTCCTAATTTCAAAATACTAAATAGGACGATTGTTTTGCATAATCTTTTATGAGAAAATGCCCAAATTAGGCATGTAATAATGCATCTTAAAATTAAAGTTGACATACATATGATACAGTAACCCCCCTAATATTGTAGAAAAGAATTAATTATACATGGTGCTGGCTAAAAAATTATGTTTAAAATGACCCCTTTATCAGAGTTCCCTATAGATCTGCTATCGTCCCTGTTTGCCTTTCAAATGAGGGATGGGTTTGTCCTAACACTCCCTGCTTGAGGTAGAGTAGGAGGGGGAGAGCTAATCAAAGAACTGCAGTAACACAAGAAACAACAATCTTCAGTTCCCTCTCAGGTCAGCCTAGCTGGTGATTGGTTCCTAGCTTACAGTGCAGTGTGCTGAGTACTGCAGCCTCCCCTGCACAGCCAGGGAAAGGAGGCAGCAAGAAGTAAAAGTACAGAAATTATAATAAATCAGTCCAACACAACACAACACACATTTTTAAGCACTTTCCTTCACTTTAGTCTGCACAAATACAAATTAATGGCAGCTCTTATGATGTTTGTGGCAACAGGCATTCAACCAAGTTTTCCAAAGGACAGTAACTTTAGGGATCATAGACAAATTACATTTGTCTGTGGATTATTATGACAGTCAGCCAAAATAAACTGAAGGAGTCACAGTGGGACATGGGCTTTTACTATTGGGTGTTTTTCTTAGCTCTACCAGGCTATTGTTATCTTGCGTTAGGGAGCTGTTATTTGGTTACCTTCCTTTTGTTGTTAGGCTGCTGGGAGAGGGAAAGGGAGGAGATATCACTCCAACTTGCAGTACAGCAGTAAAGAGTGAAGTTTATCAGAGCACAAGTCACATGACTTGGGGCAGCTGGGAAATTGACAATATTTCTAGCCCCATGTCAGATTTCAGAATGAAAAATAAAAAAAATCTGTTTGCTCTTTTGAGAAATGGATTTCAGTGCAGAATTCTGCAGGAGCAGCCCTATTAACTGATGCATTATGAAAAAAAAAAACATTTTTGCCATGACAGTATCCCGTTAAATATTTCACAGACTTTTCATAATTTTTAAATGCCCAGTACAGTTTTCACTGTAAATGTAAAACGTTTTGATCTTTATCAGAGTTTTGATCTTTATCTTTATTTACTTCACACTTTCCCAAACATAGAATTTCCACTGACCATGAACATAGCATGTCAAATATAATTAGGGGGAAATTTAAATTAACTTACCTCAGTAGGTAGATAAAGCCATTGCTATAAATGATTATGCTTCATGTTCTGACCAGAAGAAGGTTCATAGATGATAATCATCTCTCTTGTTTGATGCACTAAAAGGTTTTAATCTGATAATCATTATTCATGTTAATGTGATAATGGGTTTAGTGCTGATAATCACTGCTTTTATTTTACTGTGTCAATGGGTTTATGGATGAGCATTTGCGCTCTTTTTTTATTTTGTGTTTTTTATTTCTGTATTTTGCCTTTCATCATTCTCTAGAGTCTTGTGGCTTCCTCTATTTAGATTTTTAGATGAACCCACGCCTAAAGCAATGACACACAATGGGACTCTGAGCACTCGCAATTGCCCCTGCATAGACTTCAATTGTATTTACCCTGACCCACAATTGTACCAGCAAGTTCAGGCAACTCACAGTCATGCTGTGTCATTGTCCCATGATAAGGATCCAAGTATTGCCAATAAATATGAATTATTTATGTAGGTTCTCAAGAAATAGACTGGGAAAATTATGTTGGGATAGACAAATATAATAAGCCTGGAAGCAACTTCCACACTGTGCCCAGTTTATTTTTTAATGTACTATTGCATTAATCTCCCTCACACCATCATGAGGATGTTTAATTAAAGGTACGTTGTCATCAGAATACAAAGAGTTAGAGCAAAACAATGCATAATATTGTTTATAGTTATGTAAAAGTTTTACTTAATTGCTGAAAATGTTATTGGAAATATTTGTTTTGTATTTGTCCCAATGTTATTGGAAATATTTGTTGTTGCATTGGGATTCCAGTACTTGATACTCCTTCCTGTCACCTTCCCTAACTCCGACACTGAACATACAGAATCAAGGTGGACCATGGAGCAGGGGAGCTACAATGATTGAAAAGGGAGGATGATGTCATTATTTGGGTGCCTTTTGCTTTTGGCCCAGTTCTGCTGCTTGGAATTCCTATAACTGGTCTCAAAATGAGGCTGAAAGGAATAAGAGGGTTACTTAACTCATTAATCCAAATGCTGCAAGGACAACAGTTCGTTTGTAGGCGGCACAAACTAATTAAAGGGGCAATGCGCACAATACAAAAAAAAGCTTTGCTGTTGCCTTTTGTACTTTGCTCCTTGCCTCACAGCTGTAAACATGATGAGCGTGTCCTTTTAGGCAGTGATGAGCCTTGGATCACTTTTTCAGCCTTTGCAGATGGTATATTGTCATAATCCCAGAAGAATTCTGCATCTTGATCAGCTAACAAACTTCAGTTAATTATAATCATTGCCAGCACATGGGCACACAAACATGCACATCAAACACAATTTTGTGGGGATCTGATGAAGGGCAAGTGCTTACGCACATGATTGTGATGTCCCAGAAAGCAGTGATGAATCCATTTCTAACTCTCTCCACAGCTAGTGCACAGAAATAAAAAACTGAATTGGCTTATTATGTCTGCATTCATTTCAGGGCCTAAAATGGGTTTACTTGCTTTAGCCGCTGCTTCTTTGAAGGACTAGGATTGAACAGTGCAATTTCTACTGATTTAGTACTTCACACATATAAAAGTCGCAGAGAGAAAAGAAGTTATTTCCATTCTTAAAGAGAAATTGTAGAAAAGTGGTACATTCGGAAAAAAAATTGTTGAGATAGTAATAATAACAGATACAACCTTAAGGGCCAATAAGCTTTACCTTATAAAAATTAGGGATGCACCAAATCCAGGATTCAATTCGGTATTCAGCCAGGATTCAGACATTTTCAGCAGGATTTGGATTCGGCCGAATCCTTGGTGCGCAGCTGCCTGTTCTGATTCAGCTCGGTATTCAGCCAAATCCAAAATGGATTCGGTGCATCCCTAATAAAAAACAATTGAGAAACTTTAATGGTTGCATAATCTATACATTAGTGTGCTTGACCTGTGGAAATCTCTCTTTTATACATAAGCTCAGAAAAAACTACTTGATTTCTAATGATTTCTAAAGAGATACGGTCATGGGAAAACATGTTTTTTTCAAAATGCATCAGTTAATGTTGCTACTTCAGCAGACTTCTGCACTGAAAACCAATTCTCAAAAGTGCAAACAGATTTTTTTATATTCAATTTTGAAATCTGACATGGGGCTAGATATATTGTCAATTCCCAGCTGCCCCCAGTCATGTGACTTGTGCCTGCACTTGAAACTACTTTCTGGCAGGCTGTTTTTTCTCCTACTTAATGTAACTGAATCAGTCTCAGTGGGACTTGGATTTTACTATTGACTGTTGTTCTTAGAGCTTAGCTGTTATCTTGTGTTAGGGAGCCGTTATCTGGTTACCTTCCCATTGTTCTTTTGTAAGGCTGCTGGGGGGGAGGGGTGATATCACTTCAACTTGCAGTAAAGCAATAAAGAGTGACTGAACTTTATCAGAGCACAGTCACATTGAAAAAAAAAAACATGGTTTCCCATGAGAGTATCCCTTTAATCACAAGGGTGGAATTCACAAAAGTGTCAGTAAAATAAGTAACCCAGAAGTGACGGTTGACAAATTTGTAAAATGTCGTACAAATGGCAAATTCACAAAGGGAGATGTCTTTTCATCGTACAGACGACATTTTACAAGACTTTTTAAAAGACAATTTGAACGACATTTTCATTTTGGAGAGCCTAATGTGTCGGAAAAATTGTCGGCAGAAAAAAATGAATTGACGAGTAATTCACGGACACTTTTCACGACACTATTTAAAAAGTGTCGTACATGTTGGAAAATTGGTGGGGAAATGCTCTGTGAATTTGTCGGCTGTTGCTACAACACTTTCTACGACATTTTTTCATTCGACATTCATTTCATTGTGAATTCCCCCCAAGGTTTTAACTATTTCTAGGACATGTTTCTTTGAAAACTGGAGCTGAAAAATTGGTTTGTTAGTTTAATCCAATCCTTTTTTAAATTCTTTTTCTCCCTGATTGCATGGTCTGAAGTTTTCTGGGTTTCATATAAAAAGTGATTAAACTGGAAATTGGCTTAAAAATTGGACATAGAATAACCTCATAACTTTAGTAAGATCAGCAATTAGTTTAAACAGTCCCCTTTATACTTAACTAATTTATACGATAATTTGGTTATCAAAAAATGTTGAGATTGTACTATAAAGTATGCAACAGACAGCCCCAGACGTCAACAAATGCAATATCCAGTATATGACTTAAATGTGGACACTCCTTTGCCATACTACTTGCTCCGTGATTTGGTCTAGCACCAAGTTTAAAAAAAAAATCCCCTTCTATACAGAAGAAGCATGTGCAAAACTAGTAGGAAGGTTGTGCACTTGCTAACAAAAGTAAAAATACAGAAACAAATAGTCACTTATATTACATCCTTTACCTATATGTTCAAGATATGTTCTCATCAAGTTGACAGAAGATCAGGGTAGAACAAAAATAAGCAATCAGTTAACAGCAGCAGCAACTACATCAATAATTAACACCAAAATAACCCCGCATTCCACATCAGATGATGAAGCCAAGAGGTCAGTGATGTTCATAGAGAAGATAGAGGTAGGATTCACTGCATGTAGAGTATCCAATATCAATAAAACTTCTAGGTTGATCTCATATGCCAAGACAAATGCATACACACAGAAAAGGTATTAGTTTGTGCTGTATGTTTCTCCGATAATCCTCAACCAGGTGGGTCCTGGGAAAAATAAAGCCATGACCCATAGCTAGAAATTCGAAGAATGGAATCCTTTGTTTTGCCTCTGCAGAGGTCTTTGACTGACCCCCTTTGCCAGGGATCCCTGTCCTGACACATAATCGGTAATTCATAAACCTGGTTCATCAAGTGAAAGTTAGGGAAGCTAGCAAGCTAAGGGCCATACATTTAGTCATGCTACTAAGCAGCTTATTTCTACTAAAGGGAATTGCATAAATATATTTCCATGTATTTGTACTATGACAACACCATTTACAGCCAATTCATGAGCACAGCTGTTGTTTTCCAAGCCAATAATCATTATATCACATTGTGTTAATGTAACAGTTCTTATTGTTTTGCTCCCTTTTTACAATATTTAGCTTAACAATTTTTTCGGAAAGAACTAGCAAGAGTTGTAATGATACATTGTGCTGTTTTGTTTTATTTATATTAAATTCTATAACGACAGATGGAAACAGAAAATACATTTCTTTCTAGGCCCTTAATAATTGTAGTAGTAAGCCTGTCTTGCTAGCCTTGTCTAAATCACCGTGACTCCTACTGGTAAAGTTCCATGTCTGCTATATATCATATATTATTTATCACATCTTGAACTTTTTGTCACAGTGGGCCGAGCAGCACTTCTAGGTTTGATATGTTTCATTATATATCCATATTCCAGTGTTATTTTCTGCTTTTATATATTAATAAATATAATTAGCCTGTAGCCAAATCTTAATGGAACTAGTTTCTGGTCTTCAGGTTTTATTTTACAACAATAAATTCATTTGACACAAGCAAGAAAGACAATAAGACTAAATAACCCTCCATTCAAGCCTGCATGTTAACTGACAGGGTCATTTGAAACCCTTGAGGTAATCTGAAGCATGTATTCTTTACAATGCACAAAATCAAAGAAACATATTAGGATCCAATCAATAATAAAGCAAAAACTGTAAATGAATCCAAGGCAGAGCTGCCATGGGCAAAGTATAATGCAAATACTTCATTGTGGTACTGGGTATAACAGAAATATGGATGCAGCCATGCTTACATGGGATAGGGAGATTTGCATGTAGAAGGATTTATTCTGTACTGTAATGTTACTGGATGGAATATTTCCCTTTCCTTTGAAACTAATGCCATAGCAATCACTTAGCGCTAGCATGATAAAGGCAGTATTTCTGCATTGTTTAGAAACATCACAGGGCCAGATTTGCAAGAATTTATCATCTAAACGGGTTAAGGTACATTTGAACATTAGGAATATGAAAATAATTGGTGACATAAATAATAGTCTAATGAATCAAGATACGTGAATATGCATACTAACAGGTGGGTCTTTAGGAGCATCTGAAAGTTTGGAAGGAAGGAGAAAGCTGACAGCTCGAGGCAGAGAGTTCCAGAGACAGGCAGAAGCCCAAGTGAAGTTTTCCAGTCGGAAATATGAGTATTAAGTAATCAGAATTTTCATACTAGAGGAGATTAGGAGTAAGTGAAGGAATATGCATAGGGAAGCGACTGTTGTGGAGCACTTAGATGAATTAGTGTAGCAGAAGAAACATTTAGAACAGATTGGAGTTGTGACAATTTGCAACAATTTTGTCTATATTTGGTGACAATTCTAGGGATTATCTTTAGTAAACAACAATATACATAGCATGAATGTGATAATAAGCATTAATATATATATGTTCACCAGAATACTCACAATGAGAAGTAAACTTGCTGTTGCAGATTTTCTAGCGTTTTAAAGTGGACCTGTCACCCCAAAAATATATTCAAAATCATATTTTATCCCATTAGTCAAGCAAAATGAACATTAATTACACTATATAAATTATTTTAATCTTGTTTCCTTCAGTCTGGGAATTCATAATTATAGCAAGCAGGCAGGAGCCATTTTGTGGACACTGTTATTAAAGGAACAGTTCAGGGTAAAAATAAAAACTGGGTAAATAGATAGACTGTGCAAAATAAAAAATGTTTCTAATATAGTTAGTTAGCCAAAAATGTAATATATAAAAACTGGAGTGAGTGAAACACAACATCCTGCTTTTCAGCTCTCTAAATCTGAGTAAGTCAGCGACTTGAGGGGGGGCCACATGGGATATAACTGTTCAGTGAGTTTGCAATTGATCCTCAGCATTCAGCTCAGATTCAAAAGCAACAGTTATGACCCATGTGGCCCTCCCTCAAGTCATTGATTGGTTACTGCCTGGTAACCAGGGTAACCAGTCAGTGTAAACAAAAGAGAGCTGAAAAGCAAGAAGTAGTGTTCTCTTCTGTTAGGTTAGACTTGCAGTCACTCCAGCTGTCATACATTACATTTTTGCCTAACTAACTATATTGAAAACATGTTTTATTTTGCACAGCCTATCTATTTACCCAGTTTTTATTTTTATACTGAACAATTCCTTTAAGACAAGCTTTGCATCATCTCAGGATCTTGTTTGTGCACCAGAATGGGGGACCTGATGTCTATCCCCATGTCCTGGCTACACAATTAAATGGTTAAGAGAACTGGGGGAATGTGTGAGGAGCAGTGGCATCTAGGAAGTGCTGAATGGAAAGTGAAAGTAATTATCTGCCCCGCCTCTATGCCTAAGGCATAGAGGCGTGGCAGACAATATTTGATTGACAGCTGAGCTTTTAAATGAGCTTAAAACAGCTATGAATGCTTTAATAAAAATTTGAAATTGGATTTCAAAGGACTTTTATTATACAGATTTTTGTGTCTGGGTGACAGGTCCACTTTAATTTGGCGCAGGCTATTATTGCTGCTTATTGCACCTTAGTGAACTGGCGTTTTCATTGTATCTAAGCTGAGGTAAGGTCATATTTGGGAAATGTTGGGCAGGTAAAAACAACTAGATTTGGCAAGTGCTTGGATGTGTAATGTCAAAGATAGCAGTATAAGATAATTTCTAGGCAACATGCCTGTGTAATTAAAAGTGCATTGCTACAAGAGAAGAAGTTGGATAAAATGTAATAAAGAGAGATTCCATTTCAGATGGCATCAGAAAGTGAGGGTGTAATTTGGGAAAAGACAGACAGAGAGAGCTAGATTAGAATAAAGTTGATACTGAAGTCCAAATGACTTTTCTAGGGAAATATTACAGAGTGAGAGGAGCAGAGGAACCCGAGGAATTCCAAAAGAGAGGGGGGAATGAAGTGGAAGTTAACTTGGAGAAGGCAACTTTAAATTACAATCAAAAAGATAAGATTTAAACCATGAAAGAGCAGTGTCACCAATGCCAGCTGAGTACAAAGTGTTGAGGAGGGGTGGGCCATCAAGTGTCATGTCAGAGGTTATGGGACTATCTAGAAGGATGATTTATACATACTGTATAATCTTTCGACTTTGCCAGGAGATAATTGGTTTTGTTGGTGAGTGCAGTTTTTTTGTTGAGTTTGTTGGTTGGAGCCAGGTGGTTGTAGGGGATTGGGAAAGAAGTTGTGAGAGAGATGCCGGACCAGGCAGTTTTGAACAAGCCTTTCCAAAATTTGGATGAACATAGATGTAGAGAAACAGTTAAACAGTTGGTGGGAAAGCTGGGATCAAGGGACGGTTATGTACACAATTTATCTTCATACTGTATGACTAGTGATGGGCGAATCTCCCGAGATTGGCTTCACCGAAAAATTCGCGAATTTCCAGAGAAATTTGCGAATCGGCGAAAAATTCGCGAAACGAGTCGCGGGACGCTTGTCGCGTCATTTTCTTCGTGTCGTGTCGTTTTCGGCTCGCGTCGCGCCATTTTTGGCGCGCGTCGCGTCGTTTCCGTTGCGTCGCGTCAAAAACTAGCCAAGCAAAATTTCGCTGGTGATTCGCGAATTTATTCGCCAGCGGTGAATCGCGGGAGTTCGCCCCTGGCGAATACATTCGCCCATCACTATGTATGACTACAATGCTACAACAATGTTCTCTGTATTATAAATGGCATCTTTTGATATATATTTATATATATTGATATGCCATAAAGTCTGAAATGAGCAGTCCATATTTTTGCTCTACTTTGCTTTCATAAAGTGTAAAATAGTTTGCAGATATTAATTTGATAATCTACATAAAAGAAGATTCTAGATTCTAGTTTTGTGTATGTGAGATACCTTTTTGGATATCTGCTTCATTTTATGTGAACAATCTGGCTGGGCTGAGGACCAATGTAGTGTGTTGGTTCGTCCTCAGATTAAATCGATATTACATTTGGTTAGATATTGTTGGGAAAGCAATGCTTTTTGGTCAATAGGCATGTAACATGGCGCACAATAACTTTTAGTATAATCACTGGCCAACCACCCTCACATACAAAAGGGAACTTTTTGTTGCGCACTTAGAGCATAATAAACTGGAAGTCCATGCAGTCTTGCAGACACAGGAACAACATAATAATTATTGTGAAAGTCCTAAAAGCTTTATCATTAAAACAGAACAAGAATGTGCAGACCCCTGGCCATGCTCATTGCCTACATCCATGCCTCTATATCTCTCTCTCTTTAGGCCAGGGCCTGAAGAGACCCTACAATTCATGTATTAATTTCTCTGGGTCCCTATCTAGCGAGGCACAAGCCCCTTCCTTATTCCTTGTTGGTAGTGATGGGCGAATCTACCCAATTTCGCTTCGCCGAAAAATTCGCTAATCTCCAGCGAAATTCGCCAATTGGCGAAAAAAATAGCGAAACAAGTTGCGGCACGTCAAAAACGATGCGCCCATCACTACTTGTTGGATCCTCAATTTCTCATCAGGTAATTTACAATTGAACTTGACACTAATTAACAATGTAATTAGTAAGACACACATCCTCCTTTCAAGTGCTTAAACATCATTTGTTTTCAGTTAATAAGTACTAAGAACCAGAGTATTATGTCACCCACGACATCTTTATAAATCTGAAGTTCTAAGGAGCTAATTATTACTAATCTGCTTTTGTTTTTTCTAAGATTTTTTGGAGTCACACAATACATTTTAACAACAACCTGTTTATTGCGCATGAAATGTCTGCTTCATATGCCATGTTGTGTATTGTATTTCTAATGATGCTTCTCCCTGTCAACAGCCTATTGATTTCAAATGTGAATTCATACCCAAAGAAGCTCCATTATTTCACATATGAATTATTGTTTTCTCTTTGAGTAGGTAATTAATTTTTCCACCTAAAGAGCTATTTATATTGTTATTTTTCATAGCATTCATCTTATAAACAAAATCAGACTAATTTTCAGTATTTATTCATTTATTTTATTCGCACGGCTTCGGTATTGATGCACGCAATTGATGGAAGAGCCAGAAATAAGTTGTAGCATTATAACTTGCATTTCATAAATGAGGATGTTAAAAAAATAAAATATTCATTTTATCATGAAGGACCAACATAATGTGTCACAATGACATGCCTTTTTCTGGTCTTTATGCTTATTAATGTGTAGTCAGATTCCTATCATTCACGGTAATATGTTTAAAAGTGTTATAGCGGAGCTCACCCGTATTCGCCGTGTTGCT
>CM044436.1:25636283-25735384 GCA_024363595.1 Xenopus borealis | reverse complement strand
AAAAAGGCCCAATTCATTCAATTATATACAATTGTATTGTTACAAAGAGATACCCAGACCAAAAATTCATCACAAGGAAGTATGTATTGAATATTTCATCATGTGGAAAAACCAAAAAATTCAAAATTGATATATCAGTGAAAAAATAATTCATGTGAAAAAATTGGCGTGAAAGTGAATAGAATTGAGTGCGAAAAAGCGTGTGAAATAATGTGAAATTCATTGTACAATCATGCTTACAGCTAGATACGAATAGTTAGAATTAATATGAATGGATCTCACTCTTACTGTTAGATAGGCGAAATAGTTGAGTGTGATAATACTGATAGCTAATTACCTCCCAAATTGGTTGTGGCAATCAAATACTGGAGAAAATTGTTAAAATTTAACCTTTAATTCATTAAGTTAAAAATCCACCAAAAATTAAGTTAAAAAGAGCATCATTAAAAACAATTAAAATGCAAGAAGTGGGCCGGTCTGAATTGTAATAAGGAAATATTTGCAGCTACAAACAAAATAAGTGTCCTTATACAGACCCCCACCTGAAGTTGGAATAGAGCCCAAAGTTAATAATAGTGATTTCTCCTAAGTAGGGTGGTCAAATGGGTATATCCAGCTAATAAATATTAAGGAGAAATTCGGATGGAGTATTGCGCAGCGCGACTGTGTGGGGTTGATCGTTGGAAATACAAATAGTAATAGTCGTTATGTGCCAATTTGTTATTCATGTGACCCTATTGCCACAGATTGGTGCGCTATCTCTTGTCCTCTCACAGGCACCTAAGTGAGGTTGGCCTAGTCCCTAATGCTAGATTCTGTGGCAATTTAGTGACACATGGACAATGGGAAACTTGGCATTCAAAAATTAAACCCCAAATACTCAAGCATTTGCGCTGCTGTGAGGAGAAGCCCGATGATACTTATCTCATGCTTTTGATGCTGGCAACGGAGCCGACCACCCTAGTAATGACACGGAGAGGGCCCAAATTGAAAAAGGAGAACAGATGCTATGCGCCTGACATTTTTAGTATTTGTATGCACAAAATGTCTCAATGTCCTAAATATATTGATAATGGGTTGAGTGCAGAGGACCTCTTGTATTTGTCGATTGTAGGAATCCTGGATTCATATGATTTTCAGACCGTGTGTTTAGTGTCTTGACATTTGTTGTGCCATGGCGATTGGACAGGTTAGAAGATTTCTGTGGGCTGCTGATCATATCTCTGTGTGTATTGATGATTTTAAGTGGCTGTCACCTGCATTGTTGGACATAAACTTTCGTATGATTGCGGTTAGGGGCTGAACAGCGTCAGGTCTGTTCTTTTACTACTTAATTTTAACTAAAAGTTAGTGTCAGGTCAGGAGATAGGGACATCCAATCATTCAAGGATTCGTATGACCGGATCTTTGTATCTATGGCCAGCTTTACTTACTTACTTACTAATATGAAGTGTTGGATTCTTTGCTATTTGGTAGCCTTTATGTGGACTGGCAGCCTACAGGAGGCTATGCTAGACAGTTCACCTGGTTTTATGAAACCAAAACTTGCTTCCAAAACAACAATTCAAAAATAAGCACCTGCTTTAAAGGACAAGGAAAGTTAAACTAAAGAAGAAGCTAGAAATGTTGTACATTATGTTTTGGGCTTTTGTACCAGCCCAGCCCTTTTGCAGGAAAGATCTGTGTCTCCAAAGATGGCCCAGTAGCTCCCCATCTTCTTTTCTGCCGATTCACTGATTCACATGCTCTGTGCTGCTGTCACTTACAGTATAATAGAAATGTCACAATATAAGACTGATTAGATAATTACTACTATAGCCGCACAGAAACCAGTGCAACTATCATCAAAATTTAATAATCAGCCCTGTAGCATCAGCTTAAATGACAGGCCAATCTCATTTTCTGCTTGATAATTAGTGATGCCCCCTAAGCTTAGCTTCTCAACAGCTGCTCAGCTCCCAGAGTGTCAAAGACACTTTCCAAGATGTTGTCCTCCTGTGACAAGTTTGAAGTCCTGGTTCATTGAAGCTATTGACAAGTGAAAAATGTAGGCTTGTTTATATTTAGGGTTTAGTTCTCCTTTAAGGCCACTGGGAGCAACATCCAAGAGGTTGGTGAGCAACATGTTTGCAAGCCAATGTTGGAGATCCCTGCACCATGGAGAGCTGAGGGACTGCAATACCCAGAATTCATCACTTGTGCCTGTGAACAGAGAGACAATCATGTGGCATTGCCTAATTTACTGTAGAAAATTGTACATAATCCCAAATAAATGAGCTAATGTTAAAAACTGGGGTATATTTTTCTTTTTAATTCCAGGATGAACTTTTTCTTTAAATAATTGCAACAGCCCCCTGTAAAATACATCTTCCACCAAATCCTCTCTACAGGGAACATTTTTTTAGGAATACCAGTATACCATCTTTATAAGTTACTTATATTTTTATTTCCCTCTAGGCATAGTAAATGACCTGCTTTATTACTGGCCTCATCTGAGGCATTTATCCTTTAGATGACAATAGCCCACCATTTTTTCTCTTTACCAGAAGTGCCGATTTATCCAAAAGTACAGAATCGGTAGGAGGAGCAGCTTCTTCTCCTGTCTTTCAGAACAAACATGCACCTACTGTAAGTGTTTTTACAGTTTGACTAGGGCTTCCAGTTTAATTTATCCTTAGCAGCTAACCTTTAGACTTCAAGGCAAATATTATGCCTTTTAAATGTCACTAGGAGAAGCTTGTTGTTGTGATGACTATGAATATGCCGACTACTTTATCCACTGGCAGAGTTATCACCTGGGAGGTAAAAATGAAGCTTGATGTCAATGTAATTAACAGCAAATTTACATAAAAATAGAGGGATAGAGAAATGCAGGTATTTTTTCAGAAATGGTAGTAACCCTATCTACTGGTAATCTTTAAATGGCATCAGCTTTGTATATAGCAGATAATGCAGAGAACAATACTAATTATTTTCTGCCAGAGCTCTGCTAAAACCTGTATAATCTCTTTTTTCACTAAATCACTTTGCCTTAAACATCACTTCCCTATACAGTGCTCATAAGTTTACACACCTGGCAAAATGTATGACTTCTTAACCATTATTCAAAGAATATGAATGATAACACCAAAACTTTTTTCACTCATGGTCAGTGGTTGGCTGAAGCCATTTATGGTCAAACAACTGTGTTTACTCTTTTTAAATCCCAATCACTATACAAACTACCCAAATGACCCTGATCAAAAGTTTACATACCCTGGTGATTTGGCCTGATAACATGCACACAACCTGACACAAAAGGGGTAGAATGGCTATTAAAGGTAACCATCTTCACCTGTGATCTGTTAGCTTGTAATTAGTGGGTGTGTATAAAAGGTCAATGACTTTCTGGACTCCTGACAGACCCTTGCATCTTTCATCCAGTGCTGAACTGATGGTTTTTGGATTCTAAATCATTGGGAAAACAAAAGAATTGTCAAAGGATCTGTGGGAAAAGGTAGTTAAACTCTATAAAACAGGAAAGGATAAGGAATATAAGAAGATATCAAAGGAATTGAGAATGCCAATCAGCAGTGTTCAAACCCTTAAGAAGTTGAAATTTAGGGGTTCTGTTAAAACCAACCCAAATAAAACTAAACATTCAGCCACAATTGCCAGAAAAATTGTTCTGGAGGCAAGGAACCCCCCACAAATAACTTCAGGTGAAATACAGGACTGTGGCTGTTTCAAGATGCACAATAAGGAGACACATGAAGAAATTGTCACGAGCGCTCGCCGCTCCTTACCCTCTGCGAGCGCTCGTCGGCATCTTCCTTCTCGGCGCGGCGCAGGATCCAAGATGGCGGCGCCCAGGACTCAACGTGACGTCACACGCTGTGGTGCCAAATTCAAAAATAAAAGGACGCCGGAGACCCAGGTTCAATGCCCGTGTATAGCTCAATATTATATTGTGTTCCTGGGTCTCCCTGCTATCCTGTGATACCTGTTTCTGATCATCTGCCTGTTTCTTGACCTTGAACCTTGCTGCCTGCCAATTTGATCCCTTGCCTGGACTTGACCTCTCTATTGGATTTCCCTTGAATTGTACTTCGCCTGAACTCACTGGAAAAGTACTTCCTCCTTGATCCTGACTACACCCCCTCCGTGGGTGCCGTAGGCCCCCGCTGACAGAAATATGGGCTGCATGGTTGAGAAAGCGATTACTACGCAAATGCCACAAAGCATCCTGCTAACAATATGCCAAACATCACAGAGACAAACCTCAAACCTTCTGGAACAAAGTCATTTGGAGTGATGAGACTAAAATTTAACTTTTTGGCAACAACCATAAACGCTACATTTTGAGAGGAGTCAACAAGGCTGAAATAAGGATAAAACAAGGATGAAAGGTACACCATTCCTACCGTGAAACATGGATCACTAATGTTTTGGGGGATGTGTGAGCTACAAAGGCACAGGAAATTTGGACAGAACTGATGGCAAAATTAATGCAGTAAGTTATCAAGAATTTACAGGAACTGGAGGCTTTTTGCCAGGAAGAATGGGCAGCTTTACCATCTGAGAAGATAAAGAGCCTCATTCACAACTACCACAAAAGACTTTAAGCTGTCATTGATGTTAAAGGGGGCAATACACGGTATTAAGAACTGGGGTATGTAAACTTATGAGCACAGCTGTAGCTAAGTATAACAAAGGGGATAGCAATCTAAGCATTTAGGAGCTTATGTACTAAGGCTCAAATTTCAAAGTGGAAAATACTTCGGAATTAGACCATCAAAATTTTTTGGGGCTCATTTGCGATCGAATATGGTCATTTTCTATCAAAAACTGTCCGGATTCAATCAAATAAAAATCGTTTGAATCGTTCAATTCGTTTGAACGATTCAAACTATTTTCACCTTAATCCTTCGATTTCTCAGAACTTAGAAAAATTTTCAGGACAAGTTCTGTGAGGTCCCCCATATCCTAAAATGGCAATCCGGCAGCTTTAAGCTGGCGAATAGTCAAAGTCGAAGGATTTTAAAGAGGCAGTACTTCAAAATTCGAATTTTAACAATTCAAATTGAATTAAGGGCTATTCGATAGTCGAAGTAGCTCAAAATTACTTCAGAATTCAAATTTCTAAATTTACTGAATGGTAGATCTGTTGGACCTTGTTTTTCCTGAGGGACTTAAGTAGAGTCCTGTTTAGTTTTGGTTTCATGGCAGGTGATCCATGCATTCCAATTGTTGTCAAATTTCTCAGGGCTTCCTCTACCTGAGTATATCAGCTTATAAATTGGATTTGCATTGTTGACCTAATTTTTTTCTATAAAAATATCTAGGGTGGTTCTTGGAGCTTTCTTTCGAGAGATGGCCTTTCTTGCATAAAAAAAAGGAGCAGTCTAAAGAGTTGTCGCTTGTGTGTGGCAAGGAATTAACTGATTAATATGACCCCATAGAAAGACATCAGATAACTTAACAGAAGGGAAGGCAAGGTGTGTTTGCAGGAAGGTGGCACAGCCATCCCAGTATGGGCTAATCACTGTAGACGACCAGAAGATATGAAGAAAAGTGCCCAGGGCCAGTCAAAATTTGTTGTACAGGTTGTCAAGGATCAGACCCATATTATGCAAGTGCCTTTATCCAATCCTCTTTGATTTGCATCTTCAGAATACATTGGCTTTATATGTTCAATGCAATTTTTTCAGCAAGCTTTAATGGTCAGATCACATACAGTTTTTCCACATATGTACGTGGGTCACACAATGAGCAAAGTTTGACCCTTCCACTTCTTGTCTCCCATGCATAGATTTTAGGCAATATACAATCTGGAAGCCAGGTTTATCAAAATGTAACTGTGATTTTTTTTTTTTATTTAACTTTATTTTAATTGAAAAATACTTGAAAAATAAGTGCATGAATTTAAGATGAAACTCAATTAACAACTTGATTGGAATATGAAAGAAGCAACTGCACAGTGCAGCCATGCCCTACCCTTAATTTTCAAAGAGTTTACCAGATTTCAAAAACTTTTATTTGAAAATACAACTTCCATTGAGTTCTAAATTGACTTGCTAGTTTTTAGATGCTGATCTCTTATATACGAGCTTTCAAGTTTTATGTCCTTAATAAGTCTGGAATATTCACGTTTTTGGAGACTCAAATTCGAATTTGCAATTTTGCCCCACAATCTAGCATGCTTACAAGGACTACCTGTTGTAGTCTGGATATAGTTATGCAAGATTTTGAAATGTTTCTATTTTGAATGTCCACTTTTACTATTGAATCTGAACATGATTGATGGGAGTGTGAGGTCATAATAAAAAGACAATTGTTAGCCTTCTAATCCGCCTCGTTAAATAAACGGGGGGGGGTTATTTATCAAAATCTAAAAACTTCTCACTAAAAAAGTTATTTTTCTGAAAACTACCCCTACCAAATCCATGCTGACTTGACGATGAAAACACTGATTTCTCGCCAAAACCTGCAACTTTCATATTTGAGGCCCAAAAACCACAAAATCTTTGGAATATGGAACGAAACCCAGAGTAGATCAGGATATCAAAGGGACATCTGCCATCGACTTCTACACAAACTGGCCAGGTCGGATTTGGAGTACTTTTTTATTTGGACTTTAACACCATTGAGGTTTAACAAATCATGATTTTTTTTTTTAAAGTGGTGGTTTTCCCTTTAAAAGTCCAACCAGAAAAAAATGGACTTTGATAAGTAACCTCCTTGGTGTTGTGGGGTCTCTTCACAGTCAGGATACCTACAGTAAAGTTTAACTGCATGTCATGTAGTTAAACAGTTGAACAGAGGTTCCTTTTTTTGCAGACTCATTTGGAAGTAGTTATAGTCCTGCGTGGGAGTGTATTATTTAAAGACTTCTTTAACTGAAGCTTGGTAGTAAACACTGTACTTGGTAGCACTTCATGCCTTTACAATCATCAGCAATTATATGTTCTGTGCAGAACTGTAGGCTATGAAAAGAAAGATATATAATTTCTTGCATTATGTTACTAAAGACCAGACAAAAAAGTGATGAAGAATTATTTGAAGATGTGTTCCCAGGGGTGGGGTGTGGGTACATATTTTATTCATTTTTTCATCTGCGTTGGTAACTTTAAGTGGATATTTAACCTCATCATAAGAGTAACAATGCTCTAGATCTTCCTTTGAGCATTTGGCAGGGGCATGGAAAGAGTAGGCTGCTACTCAGAAACATAATGGTGCCACTGCTGTTTTATAACTTGCTTATTTATTGAACAACCAAATAAATAGCCACTCTAAACTCACCCCCCTGGGCTAGTATCCTCCACTCCAAATCCGGGTGCTCAGTCTCCAGCACCTCAGCCGTGAAATAATGGATCAAATATGATTGGAAGGCACTCCAGATAAATTTAGAAATTAATTCCAACAAAGAAGGATCAACCAGCTTACGCGTTTCTGGAATCAAATCCCTTGATCATAGGCTTACAGGTCTGGTTGCGTCACTTCCTTAAATAGGCAGCACAACGAGGACATCTGCTGGACAGTATGTAAAATACATATAACAAATTAAATGCATAATGAATTGAAGAACCAATAATTAACAGATAAAAAATAATGCATTTATTTCAAAAACTCTTAAAAGGCCAAAGCCAAAATAACCTATTAAAACACATGAACCTATACACACGTGCAAGAAAAAGCCCAGAAATGTATATAATCTCAGTATAGATCAACTTCTACTTATAAATATATTTAAAGGAATAAATTACCTTGCACTTATAAATGCACCTGTGTATAGGCATGTGAGTCTCGGGGGAAAAAGGTGCCTTAAGCCCATATATTTATGCCGGAAAGGATGTTGGAGCTATGATGAGGGAAAGAAAAATGCTTTAGATTAGGGGCATTCAGTAAGTAGGCACATTTCAAAAATAATAATATTGCAATTAAAGGGCCTAAAAAGGAGGAGATTGGTGTGAAGGATAGTGAGAGGAATAATCAGTTAGTACAAATAGTTAAGATCATCTCTTTTATTTAAGTTGAAGATCCAAAAAGCTTCTCTTAGATTTAGTGGTCGAAGGGTATCCCCTCTAGTGATGGGCGAATTTATTCGGCAGGGGCAAATTCCTGCGATTCGCGAAACGCCAGTGAAAATTAGTTGGCGGAAAAAAAAAACGAGACGCACACCGAAAAAGACGCAACGCACATCAAGAACGTGACACAACTCATTTCGCAAATTTTTCAGCGAAGAGAAATGGGATCGATTCGCCCATCACTAATCCCCTCCTCTCAAGGGGATCTTGACTTGCTCTATGACCTTCACTTTCAAGTCTAAAGCACCCGTAGAGGTACAGGTTGTAAAACATTTGCCTATTGGGGATTTCTCATCCTTATTCTCAATAGCCCTTATATTGTAACGAACAGTTTGCCTGGTGGTCTAGTGGCTTACCCCCATGCTCGCCAGAGCGCCCGCCATGCCTCCGGCGGGGACACTCACCGCATGCATCCTTCTTCCTTGCGGCCGGCTACCTTATGGCGCACTGCGCGCGCACTTCCTGGTTTTAAAGATGCATGCACACTGACATCATGACGTCAGCATGCAGTGGCACCAAATTCAGATGGTATAAAGGGGAATCCAGTCTTCTTATCCTTGCCCATGGTTAGGTTCTATTTGTAGTTCCTGGGTGTTATTTCTTAAGCTATTTTCTGCCTGATTTATTGTGTTTGACCCTTGCTTCGCCTGTTTACTCTGATTATCTCCAATCCTGACCTCTGCCTGTCCATTGACTATTCTGCTCTCTCCAATCCTGATCCTGGCCTGTCTGACGATTCCACTCCGCTTGTGCTGGTCCAGGCCCGCCTGTTCCACTTGGTGGTATTCTTCAACCCAGTATCCTTGGTGAGACGATCGTGCCCCTGTGCTAGCCAGAACTCTTAGCTGCACCTCTCGATAAGTCCAGGTGGCATCTGAGTAAGCGGAGGGCTCCTCCCAAGGACAAAGGTGGTCACTTAACTGGTGAAGCCGAGCTGAGAACAAGGTGCTTAGCAACTGTTCTGGTATTGGGTGCCGTTCTGGTAATGGGTGCTAGTATCAATCACACTGCAGGTCATCCATTGATTGGCCCCACATCTGTAAGTTCCTTTAAATAAAAGCCAATTATTACTTTCTTTAGTAGCAGGGGACAAGACCAGGCTTGGGGCCAATAAGTTCCCCAGAGTAGGTGCTCTTATAGATACAAACTTAATTTTATCCCTGGATAGTATCTTTCCCAACTTATTGTCATTATATAATATAGGGAGATGTTTCCTAACTATTTTGCAGACTGAATTATACTCCTCACTGTATTCTGTAGTAAAGAAAATATTAGTATTATCCTTAAGCATATCTTTATCCCTCTTGGGATGTTTGTCCAAATGTATAATACTATTTTCTTTGTCTTTGATCTTAGATAATGTGACTACTGCACTTGCTCTCTCATAGGATGCTTGGAGTAAGTCTGAAGGATACCCTCTTCTGTGTAACCTATCCGCAAGTTCTTTACTTTGTTTATTAAAAGACTCATCGGAACTGCAGTTTCTTCTATATCTCGTGAATTGGCTATAGGGTATGCCATGCCAAATAATTAAAAGGTCGTCAATGTAGCGACCATACCAGGCTATGTGATCACAATAGGGTTTGTCACATCCAAAAATGTGAGACCGCTCCCACCAACCCATGTACAGGTTGGCATAGGAAGGAGCAAAGGATGCTCCCATGGCAGTCCCGCATTTTTTGGAGGTAAAAGCCCACATTGAAATAAAAGAAATTGTGTGTGAGAAGAAAACCCAACACCGTTACAGTACTCTTTAAATCCTTAGTGTACAAATTTGAGTTGGAAAGAATCTCCATTATAGCCAATAGGCCTTTATCATGCATTATAGAAGAATATAAAGATTTGACATCCATAGAGACCCAAAAGAATGTGTCCACCCATATGATATCAGAAAGTTTTTCCTACAGGTGATTTCTGGTTCTTGCTGTAATCCACTGTCCAATCACTGATTGTCCAGCTGCTTTGTTTCAGATCCTATTTTTCTTCATCCTCTCTATCCTGCTTGATCTTGATTCTTCATCCCATGTCTCCCTATTGTCCCAACTTGTCTCCTCTGAGCACAACCAGCCCTTGCCTAGAGGACTTCTAGAATCTATAGAAATGCCTTACAAACACATTTCAAGCCTTTTATACATGTGGGTTCACCTAACTTACCTAAACCTCACCTAACATACCAAATAGACTTCCTTCCTACAGGGTCAATCTTCAGACCTGGTGTAGCTGTCCAAAGATATTCCATTGAAGAATCCTACTCTCATTTCTGAAACCTTATTGGTAGTACTGTATTCTGAACACACAAGAGGTATTCACTACAGGGATAGGTATCTCTCTTTGTACAGATGCACTTTGCAACCTCCCTTCAGGCAGAGCTAAGACTAATTTGTGTTCAAGTTAATGCTTTGAGGTAGTCACAGTTTAAATATCATCTGGAAACACCAATAGAAAATCAGCCATGGATAAAGGCAAGTGCAGAACATCAACCTTTCGAATGCTGCTGGTTTGGAGACCTTCATATAATAGATGCAATAAAAGGATCACATTGTCATGCAGGTGCTTACTAGCTGGGAAAGAATACTATAATAAAGCTACCAGAACAATGGATAGAACAGACAAAAGCTTTATACAGAAGCAAATAAACAGTACCAGTAACAGAAACAAGAATTCTACAGAATCGATCATGATGTGAGCCTTATAAGAATCTAAAGTATCACTAAAGCTATAAATTAATCTTTCTCATGCGTTCCCATATCAAGCTTATATAGAACATTCCATACTAAACAAGTAAGATTTATAGGTGATATAAAAATGATTTCTGGTATGAAAGATGATCAAATTCCACCAACGATACTTTAAAATAAAGTTATATTTACATTTCCCAAGAAAAAAATATGTGTTTGTATGGCTTCCTACTTTATATGCCTCCAGATACCATCTATAATAGGAACAGTGATTCAGCTACAAGTAAAGTATTAATTGTAGTGTTTGTGCAAGGTGCCTGTACGTGCCACTGAGCACAGGAGTTGTGCGGTACATGCACAGTGCCTTCCATGCTTTAGTATTAGAGTTCAAGTTACTGCTGATGTGTAATAAAGCACTGTTATACTATGCTCATCCTCAGCTGCCAAAACATAAATTGGTGACGAGATGTCTTCTACCTCTGCAGCAATCTACAGCTTTTCTACCAAACCCTGGTGAGCCTACCATATCTTTTACTGCTTGGATCCATATGTTTGAAAATTATATTATTGCTGCTGACCAAGGTGATATCTCTGCTGCTAGAAAGCGGGCTTTACTTATGAAACTGCTCTAACTGCTATAAAGAACTTTTTCGTGCCAAGTAAATGTGGCTGCTGAAAGATATAAATTCTGCCAATGTGGAAAATGTAATGGAGAATCCACAGAACAATTTGTAGCAGCTTTAAGAGAGCTGGTTGTTACCTGTGAGTTTAGATGAAATGCTAAGAGACCAAATAGTGGAAAAAAACTCACCTCACATTAGAGATACTGCTCCTAGGGCAGGATTTACCCTTGCAAAGGCTATTACAGTTGCTAGCCAAATTGAAACAGCAGTGGCAAAAAAGCAGGCTAAAACTCTCAGTCAGGGAACTGTTGGGAATGTACAGACTGTGAATCCAGCACTGGGGCCTAGTAATGCACAGTAACAGGTAAAATACAGTGCTAAGGAAAGGGATTAACCTACAGTGTCAAACCATGCAGCAAATACAAAATATATATTTTGCTTCAGTTGTTCAACACAACATACTACAAATTATTCTACATGTCCTGCAAAAGCTGTTCAGTGCCACAAATTCAAAAAAGTAGGACATTTTGCTAAGATCTGCTAAAGATGTTCATGAAGTCACTGCTTCAAATGTTAACGCATTATGTGTGGATAAAGCTGATACTTTTATTCTAAACAAGTTTATATGCACTGTCAATGCTGCTTCTGCTGACAAGGGACACTTCATGAACCTGATGCTTGATACAGGTTCAGCTGTTTCTATACTGCCAAAGGATATTGTCTTGAAATACTTTGCAAAAGATCCACTTGTTGCACCTGCCCCGATACTGGTCAATTACTTAAAGGACAGTGACTGTACAATTTGAATCACATATGGCAATTAAACTTACAATTAGTTGATGGTCTCATTACTACAGCACCAGTGCCTGCCACACAGCCAGTGTCTAAAATTTCACCACAAAGCAACACTTCATTGATTTGTGCAAAGAACTTTGTACACAAAGTTAAGCTGAGACCAGATGTAAAACCAGTATGCCAGAAATTGAGGCAATTGCCCTACTCTATAAGGGAGACCGTTTCACAGGAACTAAAGAAACTGGTAGCGCAAGATGTGATTGAAAAATCAGAATCCTCTGAATGGGTTTCACCAATTGTTGTAACAATGAAGAAAATGTGAGGTTTTCCATTGTGTGTTGATTTCCATGAACCTAATAAAGAAATTGGTATGGCTAATCATCCTTTGCCAGACAGAGGAAATATTTTCAGAACTCTTTTTTCCCCCCTGGATCTTCAGAGTGCTTATCATCAAGTATTACTGCATAAGCACAGCAGAGACCTCACTGCATTTATCACCCATGATGGTTTGTTTCAGTTCAAACATGCACCTTATGGACTGGCTTCAGCACAGAGTTGTTTTTAAAGACTGATGTCTTCTATACTCCATTACATACCTGGTATACAATGCTACTTGGATGATATAATTTTCTATGCTCCAACTATGGACTATGCTCCAATTTCATGCAGACAGATGTACACCAAGTTACATGTTGCAGATCAAATTGTTCCTACAAAATAATCTACTGGTGACATTGTCAGACATCAGCAAGCCAAATGCATGGCTTATACGGACAGAAAACTTGGTGCAAGAGAAGTGCACTTTCAGAGCTTTAGTCAGAATTAAGAAACCAGGACTACTGAAACAAGAACAATCTAAATTTACTACACCAGCAAGGACCATACACATCTGAACTGTCTGATGGATGCATATGGAATGGAATTAGTCTTGCTCCTACTAGATATGACTTTGGAGAAGCTCCATTTGATGAGGGACATTTTCCTACTCCTGATGTCAACTGCAATAGGCCTGATGAAAGTGAACCTATAAAGCATACTGAGAGAACTTCCTGCATGGATCAAGGACTATGTATTGTGAAGAATGTATAATATTGCTTTAAGATGCATACTGTTTTATGGTTTCTGTTTATTACATTTGCCCAAATGCTTTCCTACTGAAGGGGGAACATGTGGCGTTTCTGCAAGGTCCCTGTAGGTGTCACTGTTTTAAAGTATTAGAGTTCAACTTACTGCTCATGTCACATGTATACCTGATAACAAAGCTGTTATACTCTACCAAAACACTAATAGTTTTCTAAAATTCAAAACTTGATTTGATGGATAGGATTTAAACCTCATGGCAGTAAGCTATTAGCTGAGCTCATATTTAGACTGTAAATGCTTGCAAGAAGGTTTAAAAGTTTTAAAGGGTTTTGAAAAACACTTTGGAGTCCTTCATACACAGCAACTCAGTATGCACTTTGCCTGAATGGTCTGTACTCTAGTCTAGTTTATATAAATCATAAGGTCAACTACTTTGTTTTTACAGGAAGGTATAATACAGTTTTGAAAAAAGATTACCTGCATTTTATTTTATTCTGTTATTTGTATCACAGGCGACCAACAAAAGTATTTTCAGTGTGGGTTGGTACTTTTCAACATTCCAGATTGGAACTGATTCACCAGGCCCAGTTCAAATATTCCCTACCTAACCTCTCCCCTTTTCATTGTAGGAGAAAGAAATTCAGGACACTGCCAATTCTTGTCATATTGACAGGCCCATATTTTTGATTTTCTAAGATTTGCTTTCATCTTTTATGGTACCTATGGATTGGAGAAAAGCAGATGCCATTCCAATATAGGCCAGTTAGTTTGACATCTGTGGTGGGCAAATTATTTGAAGGCTTGTTCACATTCAAAGGGATCACATTCAAAATGTTGTCCTAGTGAATGGCATTATGAGCAGAAATCAGCATGGCTTTATGAAAGATAGGTCATGTCAGACAAATTCGATTGCTTTTTATGATGATGTAACTAAGATGCTGAACAGTGGGGGGGGGGGCAGTAAATGTGATCTATTTGGATTTTGCCAAAGCGTTTCATACCGTGCCCCACAAACGATGCTTTCTAAACTAAGTCTGTTTTGCCTTCCTCTGGATTAACTAGCAGTTAGGCAGGTTAGAATAGAGTCAAAAGGTTGAACTTGCTGGACATGTGTCTTTTTTCAACCTAACTTATTATGTTATGTAAATGGAGAAAGGAATGGACACATTTAAAAGTGTGGCAGACCTCTCCAATTAAATTGCCTTAATATATTATTCATATAATAAGAGTGTCAGAAGGCCTGAGAGCTGCAGTTCATCAACATTAATAAGGCTATTAGTATATTGAACCCTGTAATGCATGTTGTACTTTGGTCTCATCACTCTTAATGGTAATAACCTGAAAATTTTCAGAAATCATGGCTTTGTGTGGAAATTCCAAATTTTACCATGGCACAGAAAAGTCGTTGCAAAAAAAAAACTCTGATTAAGTTAAATCTATCTTGCATGAAGAAAAGTCGCTGTGGAAAAATTCCCATTGACTTAAATACATTTTGTGAATTTTGGCCACTTTGCTAATTTTCCTGCGGATTCATAAACTTTCTCAGAAATGGGACAGATTTGCTCATCACTAACTTAATTATGGCCATGTTAATAGAGCAGGAACTTGCAATAATACAATACAGTAATACATTTTCTGGAGATTTAGGGATAAATGTATTAAAAAGTTGTAATACTGGACCTGGTGCAAATGATTGACTATTAGAGTAAGGCCAGATGGGAAGATTCGAGATGATTTGTAGCCTGGTGACTAATCGCCTCTTCTTTGGGGCGACAAATCTCCCCGAACCGCTTCCCCCTGCCTTCCAGCAACTTAACTGAATAATCGCCTGCGCCTATTCACATGCCACGCTTCCCCAAAATCGTTTGAAATTGCCTAAGCAGGCAACTTCAAGTGACTTTGGAAAAGCCAGGGCCGCGTGTGAATAGGCACAGTCGATGAATCTCCCCGAATCTTCCCGTCTGGCTTGAGCCCTAGTGATGGGCAAAAAAAAAATTGCTTAAAGGAAAAGTACATTTTTTTCTTTTTCTTTCTGTAAATTTGCTCTAAGCAGCCCCCCAGATTAATGTACCTTAGTCCCTGCTGCAAGTCTGCTCTGGTTTCTGTGTTATCAGCAGCTTGTTTCCCCTTCTTCCTGGTGCAGAGTGAAGCCCAGCCCCTTAGTTTACTGAGCAGTCCATTTGCTGCTGTTACACAATAGAGAGGAAGAGGGAGCCAGTGTGTGCATTAGTAAGCTAGGTTCCCCAAGCAAAAGGTGCTGCACACACTGGTCTCTGCTATGTCATAGTATGCAAATGATCTCCAGGACTAGTCACAGAGATAAGGTCAGCTCAGTAAGCTATGGGGCGGGGCTTCACTCTGCACCAGGAAGAAGAGGAAACAAGCTGCTGATAACACAGAAACCAGAGCAGACTTGCAGCAGAGACTAAGGTACTGTACCTTAATCTGGGGGGCTGTTTAGAGCAAATTTACAGATAGAAAAAAAAAAGGTTTACTTGTTCTTTAATGCACTGAAGTCAATGGGCACACAATAATGAATTTTGATGCGAGTGACAATTTTTACACACATGAATATTTTGTCCAAATGCATGAATGTAAATCAACATCTGAATAATTGACGCGCAACAATTTTTATGTGCACGCCAATTTTGATACGCCAATTTTTTTTGTCGTGGCGAATTTTACACTGGTGAATTTTCACTGCAAATAAATTCACTCATCAATAATCACTACAAAACTTTTGTAAAGAGCTTGACCCATGACCATTGGTATAATGCACTTTTTTTATAGAATCGTAAAAATGCTCATCATGAAATCTATTTATCGTTGCATATTCACACACATAAGTGTACAGTATTTGTTTGGTATTTTTGTAGTCAATCTGTTTAATGTAAGCAGCATTATCTCACATGTTGCTCTTCGGCTCTTATTCACTCTCCTCTACGAGGTTAAGTTAGAAAGGCAATGGATACTGTTGGTCCAGCGCACAAAGGCTTTATTGACTTTAGTATGACCTGATGTGTTTCAAAGGACAAAATGTCCAAAAAGTACAATAGATTTTGACTTGTTATTAACCTTGCAAGTGAGTTTATCATTATAATCAGAGTGAGGGGCATGGAATCAATACATCAACTAAACCAGGATCAGAGATTCAGCACTTGATGCCCCTAGAGTTTCTTCTTTTATAATGCATGCCAGACTACCATCAAGGCTCGGCAAAGGTATTCTACATTGTTTTTCTATGTTTTTTTTTTTACCTCCCATTGTTCATTAGGAATATTAAGGCGAGTATATAATTATCTTTCTTCCCTGCTGGCTTCTAAAGTCTATTATATTAATGGGAAAGCACACAAGGCTACAAACTTTGTTACTACCACCCAAAGACATCAACAGAAATCTGCACAGAGCACAGCCTAGCACACCAGCAGTCTCTGGAAATAAACTGTACATTAATTCATTTTCAGTTATTTTCATTTTATTTGTAGCCGTCATTCAGTTCAAAGCATTGTCCATCTGTCCTTTTCTGTCCTATGCACGCTGATGCTATGGTGACAATGGAACAGAAGCCAGTTCTCCTCCAGCCAAGGCTCCAATTCGGACAATGACTTACATGTTATTAGCAGATTGGCGTAGAGGCCAGAAAGTATTGCACACAGAGGAGGAATTTCAGGGGAGGCTTTTATGTTATCCAGGTATCAATATATATATATCTGCATGGTAATGAAACTCTGATATAAATCAAGTGCAGACAAAAAAGATGGAAGCAGTGCTTATGGTTCATGGAGAGAAAATAGGTTCCATGCACTTGGAGCAAACCCCACATTCAATTGCAGGTGGTCCTAAGACTTCTTGGTGCCATTGAGACACAAATGAGCAGGGTCAGACTAGGCCAGCAGGACACTACGGAAAATCCTGGTGGGTTCCACCAGCCCAAAATTGTTCCCTGTCCAAAGCCTACTGAAGCTTCTGACCTTCCTGCCTGGTGCCAGATAGGGGTTGCGGCTGGGGCAGGGTGTGCCCCCAGTCCAATGCTGCAAGTGATTTTGTGCTAAACACTTGTGTGCAGAATCTTATAGAATGGTATGTAGTGAAAGGCGAATTTCGCCAGCGTCTGTTTTTTGGATACCAGCGCCCGTTTTTTGGATGCCATCGCGTTTTTGCCAGCGAATGTGCACCAGTGTCCAAAAACGGACGTCCGCTTCTAAAACGAGACACCAGTGGCATTTCGCTTATTTTTCGCCGGAGCGAAACACCCCAGATTCGCCCATCACTAATGGTATGCACTCATTGACAAAATTTAACATTTGATGTCACACTTGCAATCCATTTGGTCATGGGTACAAATGCTTGGTGCAAAATTCTGCTCTAGCCGGCGGTGAACTAAATACTATAGTATTAAGCTATGAACTAAATGTATACTATAGTCAGGGGTATAGGGTTTAAGGTTTGCAGCTCTTTTGTATTGCAGCTAGTGCTACATTCTGCTACATACATTTAATATTTTACAGAATATACAATCATTCACATGACTCCTCATTTCAATAGTTTAATTAAACAACGGGGAAGGTATAATCCAAGCATCTACAGAGAGTACAACAAGCTTGTCTGTACTGAACAAAAACTCAAACTGGGATTTTTTTCTGCCAGCAGCTCATTCATCAAAAGTCATTTGCCTTTTAAGTGCAGTGGTCCTTTAAAGCCTGTGATTGTCAGAGCACTTCATCAGCTTCCAAACTTAACATATGCTAGGGAGGGCGGGTTTTCTGATCGGTTAAAACCAAGTACAACACACACTACCCTGTATATTGTGCTGAATCTTCTTGTTCACATAAACTGCTGAGAAAGGCTGAGCCAATGGGGAAAAGGGAGTGAAAGCATTCACTCAGTAATAGAGCGCTGCCAGCAATGGAATCAGGTTCCACTGTAGAACGACTGGATTCTGTAATTACTCTTGATGCTCTCTGGCTCTAACACTGGGCTAATGCAAGTCTTACAGGTTGTTTTAATGATGCTCTGCTGTATGGATCAGTGCTGATCCACTCTAAAGGAAGAGAGAGACACTTAAGACTGCTGGAAACCTTTCATTGTAGATTTGGGACAGCTGCCCCTCCAGGATATATACATAGGATACCTACAGTCCTGATGGATGGACCGGGCAGCTTTGGGATAACTATGCCTATATGTAAGTAACTCAGAGATTTGCATGGTGACTTGTTGATACAAAGCTTTTGAATAACAGGCAGAGAAGTGAAATTAGAATAGTGCCTTCATTTAGTTACCTCTCAAAAATGTGCTGTTTTTCTCTATGTAGAATCAGAAGTGAACTTTTAAATTGATCTTTAAGAGAAGAATAGAGAAAAGAAGAGACAAAATACATTCAGATACGCCAAAGCACCCCCAGCCAAGATAATTCATACTCTGCACCCCTGATCTGTTCTCAGAACAACTTATGACATAGATTCCCAAATTTTGGCAGCAGGTGGCTGATTCTGCCAAACACTCCTATGACACATAATTATTCATGCAATCAACCTTACAATATATACCTCTATCTCACCCTTTGTTCTGATTGCCATGCATCTAAGTCTATTAGCCTCCCACTTCCATTAAGTTACGGTGGAAAAGTGATGCAAATTCCAAAGAAGAGCTCAAAGGTTTGCCAGGAGGGATCTGCAGATTGAATTCTGTTATGAGGGTAATGCTGAATCCCCAGCTACTTCTAAATTATTAAATAGCTAGGGAACAAACCCTGAAAAAGCCCTCTTTGTTCTTTGGTACATATATGATCCTGGGGAGTGAGACTATATATTATGATAAAATGTCATATGGCAAAACATGCTTTTTATGTGTGTTTCTATATCCACAGGTGGGGTTATTTATGTATATATGTGGGTATGTATTGTATGTGCACCTGCCTGCAGTATAGATGTATGTTTATGCAATCCAAATAACAGGGCATATATCTCCTATTATCAGTTTGACACTGCCATTATGCTATAAGATTCAGACATTCAGAGTAGAATGAGAATAGATTTGAGATGAGCACATTGATTATGCTTCTGCCAGAAAGCCGTGTACCTCTGAAAATGGGAATACAGGTTCTATGTGCAGAGTTGTCTGCTCAAAGTTTCTGATCCCAAATACGGCTTTCCCTGGGGATTTGCTGCATACTGTATATAATTCTCGGTCCAGCAATTATTATTTATGCATTTTACTCATGGCACAACTGCTTTCAAGCAGGAGATCAACAGGTGAGACTGGAGGGAAAAAGCCTGAACAAAGGAATACAACATCATATAACCCAGGAACATATTCTAATATAGTAGGGATGCACCAAATCCACTATTTGGTATTCGGCCAAATCCCTGAATCCTTTGTGAAAAATTCTGCCAATACTAAACCTAATCCTAACTTGCTTATACAAATTAGGGGCAGGAAAGGAAAAAAAAAAAAGTGTGAACATTTTTTTTTTTTTATTTCCTTGTCTTGTGATTAAAAGTCATATGATTTCCCTCTCCATCCCTAATTTACATATGCAAATTAGGATTGTGACCAAATTAAAATCTTGCTGAAAAACGACAAATCCTGGCCGAATCCCGAACTGAATCCAGGATTTGGTGCATGCCTATTATATAAAATTGAATGCTTGAAGTGATACTATAGGCAACATCTCCAGGTCAATATACCTACAAATAGTCACTCTAAAATGGCCCCAAATGTTTATTGTGTCTGTCCTGCCTCTTCCGTTGAGTCATAGGCAAGTGCACCTGTTGAAGACGACGAGCCCTGAAGGTACCGACACTCTAGTAGAATCAATAAGCAAAGCATATTTACTACAAAGGAATTGCAACTGCATCCTCCAGGAGTAATGCAATACCAACCCTTTAAATGTTAGAGGCAAAACAGTCCAAATGGGTTTATTAAATGTGTAAATTAAGTGAAAGCACAGTTTAAGGGGTCGTTCACTGTTGTGTTTGGTGGCCGAGGATTAGGAGAGTAGAACAGTGCTTTATTAGCAGGTTCATGCAGCCATTACATAACAGCAGTAAGTCTTACTTTCACTTTCAAGTTGTACAGAAAGTCCTATGTATGCACAGTGCCACCTGCAGGCCATTCTTTGAATTAATTTTTATTATGATGCACAGAGTGATATTCTGAGACAATTTGCAATGTATTTCATTTTTTTTTAATTATTTTTAGTTAACATGTTTTTTATTCAACATTTCTCCAGTTTGATATTTCGGCAGTCTGGTTCCTACAGGCAAAAACTCCCTAGCAATCATGCACTGATTGAAATAAGAGACTGTAATATGAACAGAGGCCTGAATAGAAAGATGAGTAATACAAAAGTAGCAATAACAATACATTTGTAGCCTTACAGCTATGGGATCAGTGACCCCCATTTGAAAGCTGGAAAGAGTCAGAAGAAGAAGGCACATAATGCAAAGACTATAAAAAAAATTAGGCAGATTGAAAAGTTTCTTAGAATTAGCCATTCATATAACATACTGAACGTTAACTTAAGGGCAAACCACACCTTTAATATAATTAGAGTATGAGTACATATCTGGAAACCCCCAGGTCCCAAGCATTCTCAAAAATAGGTACCTGTATTACTGTCTCAGTCAATTTAACAAATGAAACTCAACCAGTAATTCTGAACAGTGTGTGCCATCATCAGTTGGTTCAGACACATACTTATACATCCTTTGACAGGCATCAAAGTTATTCTGCTTTTTCCTGAAATAGCCAAGAATTCTGTGGAGTTCAAGGACAGTCAGTCTAGATTTCCATGGAGCTGCAGCAATTAATCAAAGGTTGGAACGGCTATTGAAGGGATAAGGCTTGGAATGTCAGTTACATGATCTAAAGAGTCCCAAATTTCTGAACAGAAATATGAAATAATTGAATTAGGCTAGAAATTATATCCCTTATGCATAGAAGTGGTGTACCAAGTAAGACACATAAGACCTCTGTTAATGCAGAAAATGTGGTGATGAACACGTCAGCAAGCTCACTAAGAAGAAACAGCCGAGGACTGAGCAAGATCCGAATGGCTAGGTCCAACTCTAGAAAATGGTGACTGTTCTCGGTTGTTGGGTTACTGAACCATTGGGTTGGCATTCCATTTTAAGACTGTTTTTAGCAATTATATAATATAAAACAGTAAGAGATTAAAAGTAATCTTAATTCATTTTTACCAGAGTGTAAAATAGGCAACAGTTAGCTTCCTTGGATTTCCACAAAAAGGGGTGTTGTTGGAGCACTCACAGGCTAAGTAATATACACAAGAACAATGGAAGTGCAACTGATCTGGACTAATTTGCAAAAAATATACAAAAGAGAAGGGTTTGATCAATGCACATTCCCTAGTCCCCGGGTTCACGAGTCATTTAGTATCTAGGCAAGAGAATGTATATACAAAAACAGTGGTTTTCATTTACAAAGTTATGATAATAAAATGGACAAGCCACCAAAGCACATCAAGGAAAACCACATACAATTACATAGTTACATAGTTAAATTGAGTTGAAAAAAGACAAGGTCCATCAAGTTCAACCACTCCAAATTAAAACCCAGCATACACACACACCCCTCCACTCTTTCACACAAACCATATATGCCCATAGCTATACTAACTGTAGAGTTTAGTATCAAAATAGCCTTTGTCCCAAAAATCATCCAGGCCCCTCTTAAAAGCATCAACAGAATGAGCCATCACAACATCACCCGGCAGTGCATTCCACAACCTCACTGTCCTCACTGTGAAGAACCACCTACACTGCTTCAAATGAAAGTCCTTTTCTTCTAGTCTGAAGGGGTGGCCTCTGGTGCGGTGATCCTCTTTATGGGTAAAAAGTTCCCCTGATATTTGTCTATAATGTCCTCTAATGTATTTGTAAAGTGTAATCATGTCCCCTCGCAAGCACCTTTTTTCCAGAGAAAACAACCCCAACCTGGACAGTCTCCCCTCATAATTTAAATCTTCCCTCCCACCTAACCAGTTTAGTTGCACGTCTCTGCACTCTCTCCAGCTCATTTACATCCCTCCTAAGGACTGGAGTCCAAAACTGCACTGCATACTCCAGATGAGGCCTTACTAGGGATCTACAAAGGGGTATAATTATTTCATCCCTTAAGTTTATGCCTTTTTTTATGCAGGACAGAACCCTATTTGCTTTAGTAGCTACAGAATGACACTGCCCAGAATTAGACAACTTGTTATCTATAAAATTCCCAAGATCCTTCTCACTTAAGGAAACTCCCAACACACTGCCATTTAGTGTATATCTTGCATTTATATTATTTTTGCCAAAGTGCATAACCTTGCATTTATCAACATTGAACCTCATTTTCCAGATTGCTGCCCAGTTTCCCAACTTAGACAAATCACTCTGCAAAGTGGCAGCATCCTGCATGGAACCTATACCATACTTTCAATGCCCACATCCAGGTCATTAATAAGCAAGTTGAAAAGCAAGGGACCCAGTACAGACCCTGTGGTACCCCACTAACAACACTGGTCCAATTAGAAAATGTTCCATTTACCACCACTCTTTGAAGTCTATATTTTAGCCAGTTCTCTACCCAGTGGTCCCTAACTGTTTACTCTGGTCATTTTTCATAGGCTGACACCTCCATGCATAGTATAATTTCTTGGGAAAAGTGTGTCTGACCAAGGGACTGGAATCCTCAGGTTTCCACCCATCCTCTCTCCATGCTTTACAGCCAGTCTAGATTAACCAATAATGGCTTACAGTTTACTAGCTGGAAGAAGATTAATGAGGTTGATTAATAAGCAATGTGCTAGATGGTGCTTTTCATGAACAACAAATCTTCAACCAATCAATTTAAAGCCTACATGTCTACTCTTGAATTAATGTTTAAAAGACTTGCATATGAAAGTAGGCATAGATGTTTATTGTAGTAATAAAGTTCTAACAGTAAGTACCAATTTCTAGTTTCTCTTATAGAATTGTATATGGTTTACAACTTAAAATTGTCAAACTTTCCTGCTTAAAATATAGAGCAACAAACATTTTGATGTAGTACAGTCAAGCAAGTAAAGTGAAAACCAGTTTACCTGAATTAAGCATAAAGGTATTATGTAAAGATTAAAACCATCACAGTGTTTATCGATGCAGGTCTGGGAACCACACCTCTGTGGCTTTCATAAAAACAATTGCGTGATAGGGTGGGGAGATGCTAGAAGTTGCAGTCTGACAACATCTTAAAGGAGAAGGAAAGTTTAAAACCAAGTAAGCTTTATCAGAAATGTGTAATATACATTTAACTCCTCAAAGTAATGTTGTTCTAAACTCTCTGCATCTCTTTCCTGCATTTTTTAAGTGAGCAGGAAGAGATTCAGGCAGGAAGTGATGTCACACCAAGCTAATATGACAGCTGCTATCCTAAACAAACAGAGAGCTTCTAGAGCTGTTTACTCAGGTATGGTAAAACAGTCTACAGAATAAATATAGCATTCTAGATTGCACTATTGTGGCTAATCTATTGGTAATAACCTGCGTTGGTAGCTTTCCTTCTCTTTAAGGACTGAAGGTTCACTTTCCCTTGAATAGAGGATCAGTGTATTGCACGTGTCAGGCATGAAGAGCATTACAAAAATATCCAGTGTGTGTTTTGTAAAAGTAAACCAAATTAATTACACACAATGGCCCAGATTCAACTCTAGTCAAAGATTTATTTTGTAGGGATGCACCGAATCCAGTATTCGGTTCAGGGTTCGGCCAGGATTCTGCCTTTATCAGCAGGATTCGGCCAAATCCTTCTCCCCGAATCCTAATTTGAATATGCAAATTAGGGCCAGGGAGGGAAATCACGTGACTTTTTGGCACAAAACAAGGAAGTTAAAAATGTTTTCCCCTTCCCAACCATAATTTGCATATGCAAATTAGGGTTCGGATTTGGTTCGGTAGTCGCCCAAGTCTTTTGGAAAGGATTTGGAGGTTCAGCCAAATCTAACATAGTGGATTCGGTGCATCCCTAGTATTTTGTCCTTTTTTTCACATGTATGCTTCATGCATATTATATGCAATTTATTTTGATACACCGTTAATGCATTAAACAAAGTTTAGTTTTGTTACTAAAGTTTGCTTTTGCCAATGGCCCGTTGAAAATGCTAGCAGTGCTTAACCTTCCCAATTAAATCAAACCCAAAATATGTTTAACAACTAAAATTATGAAAAGAAGCTGGTACTGGTATTTTAAGCAGCCTCCTACTGTATATGATACACTTAAAATGACAATATTTTTGTAGGTAGATTTATCAATTAATTTTAAGTTCCTTGCAGTAGCTGTTCCATACAGTAAATACACTGGCCTATATCACCCTACTGGGAGCCTTATTTGTTTGCATATTTGTGTTTAATTGTATCAGTGGGAGCAGCCATGTTTTAACCACCAATAAAAAGTATATTAGTGAAAGATATTACAAAAACAAGGGGCCAAAACGCATAAAACCCAATACCATTCCAGCTTGAAATTGTAATTCTATGTAAGATTGTGCTTATTTGCAGGTTCATTGCTGGGGTGTCAGATTTCATTCAGCCAAGACAGATTTTCTTAATGAGAAAGTGGCAAAGCTCTCATCAGAATCTAAAAACCTACATGCTTGTATGTTGAGGCCTTCAGTCATTTTCTTAATTTAGTTATCATATTCCCCCTGTAATTTCTTCTCCATTGTAAACCATCCCAACTTGGCCAGTCTCACCTTATAACAGAGACCTTCTATGCCCTTTATCAGCTTGAGTATTGAAGACTAATACTGCACTGTATATTCTAGATGGAGTGGTCAAGTTTACAATGGGGAGCTGTTGTAAACCAGGGGAGCTACTCCATGGGGAGTGGATATGGCGGAATCCCTGGGGTGTAGCCATAGACAACTGGAGCAGGCATGGTAAATTAAGCAGGTTTAATGGTGATAATGAATAACAGGAAAAGTTAAAATAAAGTCTTTACCAAATGAAGCAGGGATCAAGGTAATCCAGGTGGCAGGACAAGAATCTCAGGAGCCAGGAATCAATGTATCACAAGACAAAGTTGGCAGGTCATCCAAGAAGACAGGAAACAATCAGTTAGAAATAGGTTACACATGAGGATAATGAGGTGGGAGGAGAACAGGGAGGAGAACACACAAGAAACAAGATATGCAAATAACAAAACAATAACAAACACAAGAGTTCAAGATCAGCCCCCTGAGCCCCCAGTGGCTCACATGGTAAGTGCAGTGTCCAAAATCTGGGAATTAAGGGTTTGAGTCCAGGGCTGATGTGATCCTGACAGGAGTCTTAGTGCCTTGTAAATGGGAAAAATTACCCTCTCCCCACATCGGTATATACCCTTCTTCATACAGGGATACATTTCTGTTCATTGCTTGCTGTAGCTAAATACAACTCACAAGTACCCCTAGGCCCTTTTCCATTAAACATCTGCTTAGCTTTATTATTTACTTGGAATTAAGGTACACAAATCGGAAATGGATAAGGCGAATGGAGACAACAATAAGGGCCTGGCGTGTTAATAACCTGCTAATATTCATAAAAAATGAGGCAGTAGGATCAATATATACAAACAATTATCCATTATGCATATGAGACATAACAGCAAACTTGTCCAATGTCCCTTAGCATTAATACATGCAATGAGCCCTCAACCACCTACTTGCTGCTATTTGGGTCTTGTTGCTGATCTGACTCATTTATCTTCTGGGATAATGCAATTCTTGTGCACTCTGTTTATTTTTGCCTATGGTTCAGTAGACTCAAGTCTAATATAAAATCTTGCATATTAAGCTTTTCTTTTATCCTTAGAGCAGTGCAGGTGGCAAACTGGCATTCATAACCACCAGAGGAAACAGTTTTCACAGCATAAAACTCATAGGGTCTAGAATTTCCTACTGGGATTAGAGGTGGTGATTCATTCTTTGGTCATGTTCAACAGCTGGTAGATGTCCTTTTAGCATCAAAAACGCATGTAGCAACAGTATAATTATGTTAAAAGCAAGTAGATATTGATCCAAGGTGCTTATTGACATTGACATTAGCTCCCTGCTAAATTTGTAGCTAGCAGCATGGTTTTGTTTGCTTTATTTAGATTTGTATTTGTATTTTATAGCATAGGTTTTGGTATAAAAGACAATCAGCCTGCTGTACTGACTGCCCCCTATGCTGGGACAATAAAAGTTTCTAAAAATTATTCCCAAACAATTACAGTTTTGTGTTTATACAGATGCAGTCACTTGGATTTGTAAGTTAAATGCGTCGTGACTTAACTCATCTATCTCATTTATCCCACTTAGCACAGAATATTGTGTCACAGCATCCCATCCAATTAAAGAGTTCACCATTGAAAACAATGGTGCTTTGGTATGCTAATGAAAAGGTTAAATGCATTAAATGAGTTAAGATAACTTTGGATAACTCAGTTTCTTCAATTAGCCATGAGTCACGACGCATTTAACTTACAAATCCAAGTGACTGCATCTGTACCTTAAGTCTGCTAGAAAATACTTTAAACAGGTAATAAACCCAATAGGCTGGTTTTGCTTCCAGTAAGAATTAATTGTATCTTAAAGGGCACCTATCGCTTAAGAAAGTTACCACCAACCAAAGGTGTGGGCTGATAGAGGCCGCATTCCGGTTTTTTTTTTTTAAAAATGCCCACCGCTGGGAGGGAGCTTCCGGTGCGAGCTGCCATGACAGTGGATGCACATGCGCATTTAAGCACATGTGATGTCACGCGCATACGCATTAAGAAAAGCAGTCACTGTTTGGGGTTTTTTTTTTTTTTTTTAAAGTACTGGTACCCCCAACCGGAATGCGGGCTCTATCAGCCCGCACCTTTGGTTGGGGGGTAACTTTTTTAAGCGATAGGTGCCCTTTGGATCAAGTACAAGGTGCTGTTCAATTAATAATAATAATAGAAAAAGTAAATTGTTTTTAAAATGTTGGATAAAATGGGGTCAGTGGGATGACCTCTCTTTAATTCAGAACTTTTTTGGACAACAGGTTTCTGGGTTAACAGATCCCATACCTGTATTTCCCTTTGCAGGAGATGATGCACTTACACTACAATGTCATCCACTAACTCACTCCCAGGCTGGTACCTGATTCCATTGAGCAGCATTTTATGAACAGTTGTCCTTTGGGATTATTGCCCTTTTATTAGATATGCTTATTATAGTCCTAGTGTACTGTTTTATTTGTGTATATTTATGTATATTTTGTATATACAGTATATACCCATTTTAGACAACATTACTGAAATGTTTAATGTTTAACTTATTTTTTTAGCAGACAAGGTTCTGTGATCCACATTACATAAGCACCCCTTATCCGGAAAACCAAGGTCCCAAGCATTCTGCATAATAGATCCCATGCCTCTGCACAAAGTAATTTATGCCATAGATACATAGCAAGAAAGCAATATCTCTTCATCTGTTATCAGTTCCAGCACCACTATGCACTTTGTAAAATGTACCCTATTCTGATCAGATCTGTTATTTTCATTATGCATCATTTACATAGGAACGGAGCTCATTACATGGGATAAATAATTACAGTACAGAGGAATACATGGGGAATAAACAGACGTTGCTAATTACCATCTAATTGTAACTAACCACTTGCTTGTTCTTTCTGCAAATTACACACAAATTTTACAAACAGCATTATGAAGATATACAGTATTATTATAGAGATGAAATGATAACAACCGCAGTGAAGAACATATATGGAAATATTATGCAGCTGGATATACATATATATAATGGATATACAGAGCAAATGAACAAACATGTTTTCAGGCTTTTCAAACCTCAAAGGAAGCTACTACTGCTGTGGAACTGTGCTGGTGAGGGTCTTCTACAGCATTCAGTGATAGTAAACTCAAAACACTAGATATATTAATGATATATATAATTTCATTTTGGTTTTGGTTACTCAGTGTTCACTTTGTATGAATCCAGGGGGTAAGTTATAAAAAATACTTTAGTACAGAATAAGTGCAGCCACTATAAATAAAGGAATCTGCACAACAAGTCTTAACACCCACAAGGAGTTTTTGATCTTTATCCCTAAGGAAAACTTGGATTTTCATCAAAGCCAGCCAACACTTGATGGCCCTGATCTGTTATTCAGCAATGGATGGACCAAGGCTATGTAGTCAGCCCATCATGCGTTAAGGGACAAACCTTTTTGAAAATAAAAAAAGGTTTCTCTGATGTAAATCTTCAGAAAAGGAAAGTCTGCATGGCTACCCTCCATGTAAAGCCCTACTCTTCTGTCTATCTAGATATAATAATAATTGGTCCACAGGTTGTTACGATATGCAGAGGGTTGATATCATTTATATTATGAGTGGCACTGGCCTTTTAGTGCTTCTTTTAATTGCAGATTTTTATCACTGATGTCTTTTTTCTTTCATTTTTATTCATCAGTACCTAAACTTTTATAACCTAGGAATTTATTGGTGCCTGAGCCTTAGATTGCTAATGAATATGCATGTTATCCAGATGCCACAGAGATGGGCCAGGCCAGCACCAAATCTGGATGTCAGATCCAGAAACTTAGGTAAACTAAAGACCGGAAAAGACTGAAACATTTTTTGACCCAGGGTGCTGAAAAATATACAAGTAGGAATCAGTTATTGCAACTAATGTTCTTTAGTTACCAGAAATCATGAAAACATAAAAGTTTTTCTGGGATACTAGGTTTGGTTACAGCTAGGGTGGAAGTACCTTCTGTGCTTCAATAGGTTTCTGGGTATTCTGGGTTTCTGCAAAGCATTATTACCAGCACACAAGTAATTTTGCTTTGCAGTATATTGGAGGGTGCACTTCCCCCTCTACTGTGCACAGGACCATCATTTAAAAAGAAGCTAGGGCATGCTGGTGGGTTTTTTATTGGATATTAATATTTTGGGTTACTCCTATACTCCAGAAAACTACAGGGATACCCATGACTAGCATATCCCAACCTAGACACCCCTAGGCCTTTGCTGTGAGATGTAGACACAACACATTTGATGCAATGAACCAAGGCACACATTAATTAGCATCTTCTCACAGGGGTACAATTGACCATGAACTTAACGAGTTATTCACACCCACTTCTCAGGAGATCTGCTCACAACATGTCTCTATAGTATGCACTCCTACATCATGTCTTCCTTGAAGCCTCCAGGACCCCCTGTCATGTAGAAATTCACTGGCACAGTGCCATTAGCCATTAAAGGGGGTCTCTTCTCAAAACAATTCACCCCCTTCCTCTTTGTGCTGTCTACACAAAGTGTATACTTAAATTTAAAAAATGGAAAGAGGGACAAAAAATCCACCCTATTGTATGGCCACTACTTAATTATCGTGTCCATTTTACACAATCTGGCAGGCTATGAAGCTTTGGACATAGTTGTGGGAGTTTTAGGGCCATGTTTTTTGTTTTGTTACAGTTTTGCTAATAAAGTTGAAATTGTCCTTTAAAGTGCAAGTGACAGTTCTCCCAAGAGACCTGCTTTTCTTAAATAGTTACAATTGTATCTTTGTTACACATGTAAGTACAGGTGCTGAGGATTCTGGGCTCTCTACCAAAAAGTCTCTTCTTTAATTAAGTTTCAGAAAGTTTAGAGCGCAGGCTTCCTCCTATCTATCCTATCACTTATTAAATGCAACATTCACAGGGCACAACAAAATTTTCCCAACCCACCATAGCACCCAAGCCCCGCCCCTAATCCCCACCCACTCCACATCAAAGTTAAAAGACCACACAGACATCAGCACTAAAAATGTAACCCCCCCAAGGCTCCCTTATAAGTAAAAAAAAATTTGGCACCAGCCCCCCCCCCCATAAAAAAGCATTGGTGCCAGGGCCCCTCATACAAGTTAAAAAAAAATTGGGGTCACAAAAAATATCGGTGCCAGGGCCCCCCATAAAATGTTTTTTTTTTTAAATTGGTGGTCAGGGCCCCCATACAAGTTAAAAACAGAAATTGGTGACCAGGGCCCCACTATAAGTTAAAAACCAGGGTCTCCTTACAAGTAAAAAAAAATCGGGGCAGCAGAAAATATTTTTTTTAAAAACTTTGTCGCCAAGGCCCCCCTTACAATTTAAACAAAAATTGGGGAACATAAAATATTTTTTTTTTTAAAAAATTGGTGTCAGTAAGTGTCCCGGGCTGGGGCTCAAGGGGAGCCGGCAGCGCTGCAATCTTCAAAGAGCCGGGCCCCCCTTCAGTCCAGGGACACTTGTCCCCCCCTGATAGCGGGCCTGCCTACAGTATTGCCTACATTATCCCTATGCATCTTTGAGTGAAGTTTGGAGAGGAGGAGCTATTGCTTTCCCTGCCTTTTATAGACTAGAGAACACTCATACCACCCTGAGCCAATGGGAACGCATTCCCCCCACAGGTTAGTGGTTACACTGCACATTGTAGGGGAGGTTAGGTTTAGGTTTATTTGCACATTTTCATCATCAAGGGTGTGGCTGGGCAGCATGCGGCCCCCTAAAATCCTGCCGCCTTAGGCCCAGGCCTAGGTGGCCTTTCCACAAATCCAGGCCTGGCAGCAGGATACTTTTGAACCTCATTCTCCTATTTCTTCAATCATATTGCCTTTCTCTTTCACTCCCGACCAGAGAAGTGGGTGCGGTCAAATGGCATGATCCACAGTTAGCCTAATGGCAATGAGAAAGCAGAGTTTTGTTATTGGAGCCCACTTGGACTTTTTATCTTATTTATTAATTTAAAAGCTCAAATTAATTGGTTCAGGAAAAAATCTAATAAAATAGAGCAAAAACTCAAGTCATCTGATTTTTTCCTGACTTTTTATCTCTATTTTATCATTTTTGGGGGGTTTTCTTGAAACTCACAAACTCTTTGGATTTTCAGGCTAAATTCAGAGCAAACCATAATATCTTGATATTGAGATTGGAGCCTCTCCCACTGACTTATACAGGACCTCTTAGATGGGGGATTTTCAGATTCAGGCTTTTTGCAGCAAAGGGGAGAAATAAATCTCTAAAAGTTCTAGGTTTTTTTTCCATGAGTTTTTTTTTTTGCCCCAAAAACCTCCAACCAGATAAATTTGGGGTTTAATAAAGAAACCCCCATATGAATTAGCAAAAATTCAGTAATGCTATCAAGAATGATATGGCAATATTTGTAATATTCTACTGAATCCGTTTCTTTATTTCTTCTTGCTATTTAAATCACTGTAACTGAGCCCTATATATGTGTTTGATTATCTTTTTTATTGGATGTTATTGGTGAAGTGTATTTTAGGTCAAGCACAATAATGTGACCAATGAGGCCTTTAAATGTGTTTCATGATCTTTCACATGGATGGCATGGAGTGAGTGTATTTTTAGATCCAGCACAACTTGACCTGCATGGCTATGAATAAATTATATGCATAACAATGATAAAAGATATATAGTATACAGCTGATTTAGAAAATGTATAAAAATAAGATTTCCTAGTGAAATTCTCTTATTGGCAACTGTAGACGAAATGGCATACGGGGAGATTGAAGATCCTCCCATGATTTGGGAAATGTCCAATCACTCAAATGTTCCCTATTTTTGAAAAGATTCTCCAGTTTCATGTCTTTTTTGGGCAGTAACTCCCTCAGCATATTTTTTTTATATATTTCTGGGAAGATGAACATCATGCAAACAGTTTTCTAAACATAGTTCAAGAAATGACGTATGTGGTAAGCCCACACTTGACATTTTCCCCTGACAAGTCAAGTAGTTTGATGTTAACACCTTTTAGCTTAAAGAGGTTGCAATTAGTTTCATTACCAAATGTGTTTGATTGCTTCTCCAGCCCCATAATCTCCACTCATCCGAGCCACAATGTACATCATTATATAGTGAGGAATCCACTTACATGAATCATTAACTAATAAAAGATAAACCAAAGCATTTGGATATTGGTTTACAAGGATGAGTAATAGGCCTGAGTGTGGATTGTTGGTGGGTGACCAAGCAAAGGTTAGGTGTTTTAGTATCATACAAAGAATCATACATTCAGAGATACTGAGAATATTCTCATCAGAAACTTGTCTTATCTTAGGCATGCATACGAACAGAGTAAAGCATTTTGTGCCACTGCTTCACACAGCTGTAACCGCTAACATTATCATGTTTTTATTTGAGCTATTAAAGAAGAAGTCTACCCTCCCGGCACAAAACCCCTCCCCTTGTAGGCCCCCTCCCCCCAGCCTACGAAAACCCCCCGGGCAAATGCCCCTAAGTTGCTACAGTACTTACCCCTGTCCATGGAGTTTGCAGGCGCAATATTCTCCCCAGCCTTCTACTTCCTGGATCATCATCATTTGGAGGCGCATGTGCAGTAGGAGCATTTACTGGTTCAGTGCTACTGCGCATGCACCAAAAGTCATGCGGAAAACTTTGTGACTTTCAGCTCATGAGCAGTAGAGCTGAACCGGTAAATGCTCCTACTGCGCATGCGCCTCCAACCGCTGAGGGATCCAGAAAGAAGACGGCTGAGGAGAAGATGGCACCTGCAAACTCCATGGTCAGGACCTGTACTGAGGTGTAAGTAGCAACTTAGGGGCATTAGCCCGGGGGGGGGGGAAAGGGGGATAGAGGATTTTTGCAGGGAGGGCAGACTTCTCCTAAAAGGGTTGTTCACCAAATGTACTTTTAGTATGTTATAGAATGGCTAATTCTTAACAACTTTTCTATTCAATTCGTCTTCATTAAAAAAATGATGGTTTTTGAATTATATGCCTTTTTCTTCTGGCTCTTTACAGCTTTCAAATGGGGGTCACTGTCCTCATTTAAAAACAAATGCTCTGTAAGGGTACATATTCAGGGGCAGATTTATCAAGGATCGAAGTGAAAATATGAATTAAAAAAATTCGAATTTTGGAGTAATTTTTGGGTACTTCGACTATCGAATAGGCCAAAATTTGATTTGAATTGAAAAAATTTGATTCCAACTGAAAAATTCGACCATTCGAAAATCGAATTCGATGTAAAATTTAATATGTCATAGAATGCCCAGAACCTAGAAACTATGTACTTGGTCATCATTCTTTATATTTTAAAGTTTTTGAGTTATCTCTCTTTTATTGCCTCTGCACAGCTTTTAAAATGGGGGTTATTCACCCCATCTAAAAAAACAAAGGCTGCATATCTATTGCTACTCCTACTTTTTATTATTCACTATTCAGGCCCTCTCCTATTCCTTTCCCAGTCTTGCATTCATACCACTGCTTGGTTGTTAGGGCACATTGCACCTTAGTAACTGAAAACCAACTGCAAATTGTATTTAAATATCACTCTCTGCATCACACGCCAGAAAGCAGTTCCCTTCTAAAGTGCTGGCACAAGTCACATGACCAGGGGCAGATGAGAAATTGACAAAATGGCTAGCCCCATGTCAGATTTCAAAATGAAATATAAAAAAATCTGTTGGCTCTTTTGAGAAATGGATTTCAGTGCAGAATTTTGCTGGAGTAGCACTATTAACTGGTGTGTTTTCCCATGACAGTATCCCTTTAATTTAAAGGTGAACAACTCCTTTAATAGTCCAACAGATACAAAAGTCCAAGGACATATTCCATATTCCAACTTGAACTCATGGTAACATATCTGCAGCTAAATTAGGCAAAGAATTTAGTTTAGTAAGAATTTAATAAAAACGGATATTTAGCCGACATATAGTTATATACCTTGGCTTTTTCTTGGGGTTATTTAATGTTTTATTTGCATATGTGTGCTATATTGCTTGTGCAAGGACATTTCTGTTGAGAGGCTTCTTCCTATGATTCCCCTGGAAAGTATATGTGGTGCTATATGCAATACCAGTAGATAAAATACAATAAGAAACAGTCCAAGGTATAGCAAAGCAAACTGCTGCTTCACATTTACAAACATCTCACAAGCTACAATGAAATTATGCTTCCAGTGTGTTCATAATGTATCAATGCCTTCCGACTTTTCTTAGAATAATTCCATCCTAAGAGACCATGCTCAGAGCTTCTCAGAACACAATTCTGCCTGTTGTGTCTTGATTAAACGATATTGACTGGTGAGAGCTGTCAAAGAAAATTTAATTTGTTGTACTTCTGGCAACTTTATTTATTGCTTGGCTTGAACAAGATTCGGTTGCCACAATATCCCAGGCGGCACCGTATTATCTCCCTTTAATGATCTAGTGTAGTCAGTCACTGGAACATTAATCCTAGGGAGGCAGTTCAAGAAAAGGCTTGCTACATTTACTAAACATCAATGGAATAAATGGAAGTTTAGTTTGTGAAGTATGTGGGAGAGATTAAATGCAATTGCTCACTGTCACACGCCATGGAAAACAGTTACTTAGAAATGGCAGAAAGGAAAATCCAGGCCTTTGATGAATGAATATGTCATTTTAATAGTGGGCAACATTTATCAACGGAGATGTCATGTCTATTCATATCTCTTACTTCTCCAGCACTAGTGCACCACTTAAGGAAGGATTAAAGTTCTGCACAAATATAAATTGCTTTTTAAGGGGGTAGATAGTCCTAATTATATAACTGGTAAATACCAAGGTTAACACAAACCAGCTAAACACAATGGTACAAACAAGAGGTTAGATCAGGGGTCCCAAACCTTTTTTACTTGTGAGTAGGGTTGCCACCTGGCCGGTATTTCACCAGCCAATGCTGGGGCCTGTATAACAAAGTTACCGGCAGCTGACTGTAATTTTGTGATCACCAGTCAAACTGCTCCAGGTCTGTCTCCGATGCACCCCCAGCCCACCTCTTTTCTTCCCTTTATAGCTACAATACTTACCAATGCCACGCTCCATGACTTAGGACCACCCCTCATCATCATGACCCCACCCATGTGACCACTGCCCCACCCATGACCCCCAACCCTAGCCAGTAAAGTTTTCTCAAAAAGGTGGCAACCCTACTCGTGAGCCACATTCAAGTGTAAAATTATATTAGAGAGCAACATAAGCATGCAAAAAGTTCCTGGTACCTCCTAATAAGGATGATGATGGGCTATTGGTAGACCCTATGTGGACTGGTAGCCAACAGGATGCAACAGAGAGCAACACCTTGCTTATGAGTCACTGGCTGGGGATCACTGGGTTTGTTTGCCAGCTCACATTACCATATAGGAGAGACACAACTTATTTTAGTTTTAAATGAATAAAAAACCCTGCGTGAGGTTTCCACAGTGCCGATCCTGGTGCATTTGATGCTAAACAGTAGTCACTCACTGCAGGAAAATGTGGCAGGCCTATTAGTACAACATTCATGCAAATTGCACATGCTACAGGCTTGGCTATTTAGCAACAGTATCATTTTAGTGGTTTTAGAGACTTTTGAAACCACAACTAAACTCACTTTCTCAAAAATCACTAAAGTCATGAAATTTATTAAAAGATCCAAACTGAAAAAGCACAATTGGTTGTAGAAAAGTCACCAAAACCGTGACCTTTTTCAACTTTTTGCAGAATAACCACAACTTTTTCATATTGTTGCACAAAAGCCATCATCAAAACCCCCAAAACCACAAATCAAAGAAAGGTTTCCCTGTTGCAAAAGTGGCATCTGCCTTTGCCATTTTAGCTGGAGTATTTTCGAATTCAGCATTGTCGTAGTTTTGTTGCATAATAGATCCTAGAAAAGTCTTAACTTTTTCAAATTCCTGGTTTCGAAAAGCCTGACCTAAAAAAAAAAAGTTGCAGTAGACTTGAAAATATACTCAAAATCTAGGTAGTTCCCATTTGTCCCAGATTGGTTCAGTATATACGAGACCAATATGGGACAAGTGAGAACCATCTAAATTTTGAGATTAGATAAAGGTTATAGGGCTGTACAGCAATACAAGAGTTTTTCCTTCCAACTAAATCAGCACTAAACACTTGTTTCCTTAGTTATTGTGATTTGAACCACTTAAATCTATTGTAGATTCGCCTTCCAACTGTCACTACCTTGAGCTGAGTAAGTATGTGGAGGGTAGAACAAATTTGCGCTGGTTGGCATATGTTGGCCCATGTAATACACTTGATCTCCAGATGACAAAGACATTAGCTGGGGAACAATGTGCACCTACATATACATATTCGACTATCGAATTACTTGCCCTTTAATTTTTTATTCAACTGCCTAGTTCACCAGTTTCAACCTACCGAAGTGCCTTTGGTGAATTTTGATTATAAAAATTTGATCGAATGGTTAATATCGATTCGAATGATTTGATTATTCAATCAAATTTTTATAATTCCATCGTTCGACCAATCGAATTGCGGTAAAATGTTTTGAATTAGAAGGATTTTAATTCCCTACCTATTCACATGGTTGAATTTCGAATTTTTTTCAATTCGAAATTCGACAAATATTAAATCTGCCCCTTAGTGTTGTACAGTGAAAAATGATACTCAAGCCTGCTTGAGTTATACTTAACTAAAGTCTCCATAGTTAAAGGGGAGTTCAATCCCTCGGGCACTAACCTCCTCACCCCCAACCCCCCTGATTGAACTTTGTGAACTTTCGGCACATGTGGAGTAGTACAAACTGGAAAATGCATCCTACTGCGCATGCGCCCGCCAAGCACCCGAGGGGTTGAATTCCCCTTTAAAGCCAAGAGTTGTAAGGAATACATCTAATGTTGGTTTCCAGAGATAATAAAATAATCATCATTGACTTTGCATTGCCAGGAATGCTTATAACAGCCCTGTTTGAGACATGAAACATTAAAGGGGACCCGTCACCCAAAAGAAATATTCAAAATCTTATTTTATCACATTAGTCAAGCAAAATGAACTTTATTTACACTATATAAATTATTTGACTCTTGTTTCCTTCAGTCTGGGAATTCAAAATTATAGCAAGCAGGCAGGAGCCATTTTGTGGACACTGTTATTAAGGCAAGCCTTGGATCATCTAAGAATCTTGTTTGTGCACCAGAATGGGGGACCCGATGTCTATCCCCATGCCCTGGCTATGCAATTAAACAGTGAAGAGAATGGGGGAATGTGTGGAGAGCAGTGACATCTAGGAAGTGCTGAATGGAAAGTGAAAGTAATTGACTGCCCCGCCTCTTTGCCATTGGCATAGAGGAGGGGCAGACAATATTTGATTGACAGCTAATATTTTTAAATGATCTTACAACAGCTATGAATGCTTTAATAAAAAATAGAAATTGGATTTCATGTTTAATTTGAAAATTACTTTTATTATACAGATTTTTGTGTCTGGGTGACAGGTCCACTTTAAGCTTTATATTAGAGGTGTAGAATGTCAAAATTCACGCGTTCAAATTTCAAGCCCCCGATGTGAATGTGATCAGAGTGAGATTTATCACACCTCGACCATGGAAACAGTTGTAATCCAAATATTTATCACCTAAAACCTGCCAAATGTATTCACAAGTCAATGGCAGAGGTCCCATGAAGATGTTATAGGCTTTCTGACATTCAACTTTATTTTGGAGGATAAATTCGATCCGATTTCCGTTCGTATTCTAATCGAATACGAATCATATTTTTGGGTCGTTCCTATTCAATCGAATTTTGGATGATCGCATTTTTTCCTGAAAAACCTCCTAGTCGAAGAGTACATTTGAATTTATTAGTGTAAAATAAATTCACATACAATCTAAATTCAACCTTTTATAAAGCTGCCCATAGGTCTTCAGTATAAAGTGTCAGATGTGGTTCAATAAGCCTCTTTAATTAAAGCAGATGAAATGTGTTTTGACCACATGACGCAGGGAAACAAAATTCAACTTTGACATATTTAGGAGCAAGAGACTCATTTGAAGCAGCTTGAGGAGCTAATATGTCCCTAGTTGACATTCCTATAATTGCATAATTAATCTTTTGACGCAAATGTCCATTTGGCTTCATTGTGAGACGTGATGTCCACACTGGAATGATAGGCACCTCGTTTTGGTTCATGTAAAATTAATGATAATTTCCGTTACATAAAATAAAGTCAGAAGTTTCACAAAAGTCTCTTAAGTTGTTTAGCTGAAGTTATTAAGCAGGGGTGATTATAAAACAAATGTACAGTGTTTGATTATTCCTAATAAGTAGGAATAATATTCAGTGTATGAATACATTCTGTACTCTATATTCTATACAGGTATGGGACCTGTTTTCCTGAATGCTCGGGGCCTGGGGCTTTCCGGATAAGGGATCTTTTCCTAATTTGGATCTTCATACCTTAAGGGGCAGATTTACTAAGGGTCGAATTTTGAAGTTAAAAAACTTCAAAATTCGACCATCAAATTTTTTTAATGGCCATTTTCGATCAAAAATGGACCGAATAAGTCTATTTTCGATCGTTTTTAAAAAAAAATCCTTTGATTTTAGTATAGGTTCTATTCAACTAAAATTTTGGCCTATTCGATAGTTGAAGCAGTCCAAAATTACTTTGAAATTTGAATTTTTTTAATTCGAATTTAATTTAAATATTCTCTTCAACCCTTGGGGGCACATTTACTAAGGGGCTGATTTACTAAGGGTCAAAGTGAAAATTCAAATAAAATTAAAATTTTAAAAATTCGAATTTCAAAAGTAATTTTGGGCTACTTCGACTATCGAATAGCCCAAAATTTGTTTCAAATTGAAAAAAATTTGAATATTCGAATTTCGAAGTACTGGCCCTTTAAAAATCCTTTGACTATTCAGCAGCTATTTGTGCCTCAGGCCCAAATTCACTAAAGCGCGAAGCGGCTAACGCTAGCGCTAATTCGCCAGCGTGATGTCAAATCGTAACTTTGCAAATTAACTAACACCGACTCGCTTTCGCTAGCGATGTAGATAGACTTGCGCAACTTCGGAACCTTACGCCAGGCGAAGTTGCACACTGACGAAGGATCGTAATTACGCAAATTCGCTAAGATCAAAATTTTCCTGAGCATTACCACTTACGCTAGACTTTACTTTGCCTGGTCAGAACTGGCGAAGTTCAATACAATAGATAGGAGTTTGAGAAAAAAAATGGTAACATTTTTCTAAGTCCCAAAAAAAATGCTGGCGTGTTTTACCATTGCAGGGTGAAAAAGATCGATTTTTTTGGGGGGGTTACCCTCCTTCCCCCCTATATTTCCTAACATATGGCAACACAACTATACAGGGGGCACATGTAGGGCAATAGGACAACTTTATTTTATTTATTAAAGGTTTCCTGGGCTTGTGTAGTGGAATGTAGTGGCTGTTACATATACTTCTATTATACCTAAAAGTTCCTGCCGTATGCAAATTAGGCATCGCTAGCGTAACTGCGCTTTGCCTGGCGAAGTAAAACTAGCACAATTACGCTACTGTTCGCCAACCTCAGCGTAACTTCGCACTTTAGTGAATTTGCATAGCGCTGGCGAAAGTGCGCAGAATGCTAGTGAAGACAGCGCTAGTGAATTTTCGCATCTTAGTGAATTTGCCCCTTAAATTGCCATTTAGCCTATGGGGGACCTCACAGAACTTGTCCTGAAATTTTTTCAAAGTTCTGAAAAATCGAAGGATTTTGGTGAAATCGTTCAAATCGTTTGATCGAATCGAACAATTGAAACGATTTTTCATTTGATCGAATACGCCCATTTTCGAACGAAAATGGCCATATTCGATCGAAAATGACCCCCCCCCCAAAAAATTAGATGGTTGAACTTTGAAGTTTTTTCATTTGATCATTAGTAAATCTGCCCCTAAGGGTCAAAGTGAATATTCAAATAAATTTCAAATTTAAGAAATGTGAATTTCAAAGTAATTTTGGGCTACCTCAACTATTGAATAGGGCAAAATTCGATTCAAATTGAAAAAATAAAAAAATTTCAATATTTGAAGTACTGGCCCTTTGACTTCGAAACTTCACCACCAAACTGCCATTGTAGCTTAGAACCTCCTAAAACCTGCTCTGAAAATTTTTCTACATCCTAGGAATTTGAAGGCTTTTGCTCAAAATCCTTCAAATCATTCGATTCAAATGATGCGATCGAACGATTGGAATGATTTTTATTCAATTGAAAATGGTCCTACTCGATCAAAATAGGCCCATTTTCGATCGGAAAGGTTCTTTAAAAAAACGTCGAATTTCAAAGTTTTTTCGCTTCGAAAATTCGGCAATTATGTTTTATTATTATAGAGGAAAAGGATTTTTTTTTTTCAAAATTACAATTATTTGCTTATAATGGAGTCTATGGGAGATTGTCTTCCTGTAATTTGGAGCATTCTGCATAACAGGTTCTGGATAGAGGACCCTATACCTGCACTACACTTGTGTCGATTGACCAGTGGTCTCCATACTATTACACTGGGCAAGTAACAAGCTAAAATAATAAGTATTGCAGGATTTGCTTTGGGTCTGAAACCACACTGATTTAAACATTAGTAGGGGAATGTAATATAAGTCGGTAATGCAAAAACTATTTGCAATGCGAAAAGTTAAGCCTTTGCGCAAAAAATTTTGCTTTGCGCTAATGTAATATACCTTTTGAGAACCCGGAAACTGTTTAGCGTCCACTTCCGCCATTGGAAGGCCGTTTGCAAATTTTCTAGTTTGTGCTAATGTGCTGTCAATGTAATTAAACTTCTTACTGAAAAAGTCACTATGCTTGCTCCAAAAGATTACGACACCTTCAAGCACTTCTCAAGAGTGCGCAATGACAACTCGCAATGCGCAATGACGATTCTTAATGCAATAACCGTTTAAGGAACAATGTTACAGTGCGAGATGTGGAATTTTTAATCTTATTGGTGCGCAATGTTTTGCTCTTTGCGACTTTAATTACATTTCCCCCCATGGCTGTGGTTTTGGTGTGGCTCCCATATCACAATAGTGATATCCTTCCATCTGCACATCTGTACATGAAAATACACAGATAGATAACAAAGACAGATAATTGGTTAGGTAAAAACCACAAGGTGAATGGAAGCAGGAGCCAGAGATAAGTGTGAACCAGATAGCAGCATTCTTTATGGACTAAAGCAATTAATTTTTTAGGGGAAAGCTCCCCGAATCTTCCCATCTGGCCTTACTCTTAGAGGAACAGTACTGTAGAAACAGATTTGCCCCTAATTTCTCAAACCTAATTTTCTGGAGAAGAACTGTCATTATACAGTGGTTTTGAGAAGATAACATATATATGATTTCTGACGGTACACAAAATATATTGATCCTAAAGAGTGTCTATTTAGTGATGAATAAGCTTAAAGTGGTTGATCGCCAGAGAATCATATTCTTAGACAATGTGCCATTGGTTTTCATTCTTTATTAAGTAATCAAATGCCAATTGAAAAGATGCTTAGGATTACATAGTTACATAGTTAAATTGGGTTGAAAAAAGACAAAGTCCATCAAATTCAATCCCTCCAAATTAAAACCCAGCATACACACACACCAGGGGGCAAATTTGCTATTATTCCCAGAAATTAGCTCAACCAAATTCACAATTCGATAAGCTTTCGACCTTCGAATGCTTATCAAATTGTTTTAGGCTATCATTTTGCTCGCAATATGATTTCTCAATGAATTCATACGATCAGATACCGATCGTTCGATTTCGCGAAAAAAATCGTGAAATTTCCTCCAACTGTCCTAAAAATTTGAACGATTCGAACGATCGAATGCTCCGATCGTACGTATGGTATTCGAGCAGGACTTAGCCTCAGGAGCCTATGGGGGGCTTCGAATGATCGAATTATCGACTATCCAATCTATTTGATATTCGATGATCAAAGAGGCCAAATATGCATATCCGATTTCACGAAAAATTCTTACGATCGGTATTCGATCGAATTCGATCGAACTTCGATCATTTCACTTGAATTTCGTAAATTGGACCCATAGCCTTTGATATTATGTCTGTCCAAAAAATCATCCAGGCCCCTCTTAAAAGCATCAACAGAATCAGCCATCACAACATCACCCGGCAGTGCATTCCACAACCTCACTGTCCTCACTGTGAAGAACCACCTACACTGCTTCAAATGAAAGTCCTTTTCTTCTAGTCTGAAGGGGTGGCCTCTGGTGCGGTGATCCTCTTTATGGTTAAAAAGATCCCCTGATATTTGTCTATAATGTCCTCAAATATATTTGTAAAGTGCAATCATGTCCCCTCGCAAGCACCTTTTTTCCAGAGAAAACAACCCCAACCTGGACAGTCTCCCCTCATAATTTAAGTCTTCCATTCCTCTAACCCAGGGATCCCCAACCTTTTGAACCCGTGAGCAACATTCTGAAATAAAAGTAGTTGGGGAGCAACATTAGCATGAAAAATGTTACTGGGGTGCCAAATAAAAGCTATGATTGGCTATTAGGTAGCCTACATTGAGGCTCTGTTTAGCAATACAACAGTTTTTTATGCAACCAAAACTTGCCTCCAAGCCTAAAATTCAAGAATAAGCACCTGCTTTGAGGCAACTGGGAGCAACATCCAAGGGGTTGGAGAGCAACATGTTGCTCACGAGCTACTGTTTGGGGATCACTGCTCTAACCAGTTTAGTTGCACTTCTCTGCACTCTCTACAGCTCATTAATATCCCTCCTAAGGACTGGAGTCCAAAACTGCACTGCATTTTCCAGATGAGGTCTTACTAGGGATCTATAAAGAGGCATAATTATGTTTTCATCCCTTGAGTTTATGCCCTTTTTTATGCAGGAAGGACCCCTATTTGCTTTAGTAGCTACAGAATGACACTGCCCAGAATTAGACAACTTGTTATCTATAAAAACCCCAAGATCCTTCTCACTTAAGGAAACTCCCAACACACTGCCATTTAGTGTAGAACTTGCATTTATATTATTTTTGCCAAAGTGCATAACCTTGCATTTATCAACATTGAACCTCATTTTCCAGATTGCTGCCCACTTTCCCAATTTAGACAAATCACTCTGCAAAGTTGCAGCATCCTGCAAGGAACCTATAGTTCTGCACAATTTAGTATCATCTGCAAAAATAGAAACCGTACAGACAAACCCAGTAGAAACCAAGAGAGCGGAAAAGCAGGAAGTAGTGTTCTGGCTATTAATAATACCACCGGAGAGTAGCAATCCGGAGTTGTTGCCAACCATCACTACCCCTTAGTTACGGATCCACCCACCCATGTCTTGTTTCTTGTTTATAAATAAGGGTTAAAAAGTCGTAAATGAACACACATGGTGAATAATTTTATTGTAATACACAATTGTATGTATTTGTGTCACAGTGAAGGTGTGCTTTAATAAGTACTAGAGGACACTGCGGGTGTGCTTTTATTATTGAATATTGAAATTACTACACTATATAAATTTTCTGTTATTTCTCCTCCCCTCTGAGGGATACAGCAACATTGTTTTCTCTGTGAAGTTTTTGTATGGGCAGAGGAGGGCCCTAAAAGAAGTTGCTGGACTTTGGGGGAACCTCAATCCCGGGACTCTGTTTTTTGCATTTGGACTTATTAAGTTAGACTTCGGCTCACTCCAGCCTTGATAGATTATGTTTTTGGCTAATTAACTATATTATTTGTTTTGCATTTTTACACTGAACTATTCCTTTAAAATTACTAATCAAGATCAGCTGTTAAGAATTGACCTTTATATGACATACTAAAAATTTACTTAAAGGGGATCTATTGCGAAAATTAAAATTTAATATAAGCTTCATCTTGCTGAAACAATAAAGTTTCTAAACAATCAATCAGAAATTCTGTACCATTTATTAAAATAATCAAGTAACTCTTCACACTCCCCTCTGAGCAGCATGTCTCTGTTCAGTCTGCCTTCATGCAGTAGGTGGAGTCAGTTTTTGATTGACAGTTAGGTCTAATACATCCTTTGGGGAGGGGGGTTGCACCCTTAACCTAGGTGCTTACTCTTTAAAAATAACTGGCTTTTATGGAAATTTAGTTTCTCTGTGTGCAGGGTGTTTGCCAGAGTCTGTTGTTTTTTTTATTTGTGCTGGAGTTGGTTATTTGCATTATTCTGCTAAGAAAGGGAGTCCCCCTAAAAGAAATATTAGACCTACCTGTCAATCAAAATCTGACCCAGACCTCAGCATGAAGAGAGCCAGAAGAGTGACAGCTTGGTGAAAATGAGATACAGAATAGAAACTTGATTATTTCTTAATCGGTATCAATTTTTTTAATTGTTTGTATTTAGAAAGTGTCTTATTTCAGTGAGATGAGGCTCATATTAAATTTTTATTTTTGTGATAGTTCCCCCTTTAAAGGTATGCATAAATTGGTACCTAATCATATCATTATATAAGAAAAGATATATGTTCATTTGGCATGTGATAGTGTAGAGCGTAATATTTCGCCAGGTATGAGGACAACAAAAACCAATTTATTTTGTGCAAAAAATGCATGAAATAATGACCATGAAATCCAGTGTAATCTGTGTGGGAAAAAGTTTTCACAGTTGCCATTTTGAGAATGTTTCCATGGTTACACAAATTTTTCAGCGTAGTTAAATGGGACAGATTCGCTCACTAATACATGTCAATAATAACGTTTACATCTTCAAAAAGTATCATTAGGTATAAAAGATTAGGGGCAAATGTGTCTGTATATACAGCACCCCATGCAAACTTTTTTTTGTCACAACTCTTGTCTATAGCCAATTGCTATTCTGCCCCCTACTACCTACTACTACTTCAATACATAGTTATGCCTTTTTTTTTACTTTTATCTTATATATTTTAATGTATACACTATTTTCTATGATATTTACAGAATGTTGGCACTTTATCCTTGTCAATAATATCTCAGCAATTTCGTTTAGACCAGCGTTGCTCCCCTTTGGAATTAAATCAGTTGATGAATTTCATTGGTTGTTGACATGAACATCAGGGATGTTGGTTACAGCAGCTCATAAACAGCTGGGGGCCACATAAAATTGTTTCTCGTAATGATTCTGAAAAGCAGGCACGTTTCAAATTTTTGTTTAGTGAGCAAATATTCCTCTGGAGCATCAGCAGTTTTTGGAAAAGGTTAGACCTACTTATGTTATGATATAAATCATGGCTACAGGAAGTGTATTAATTGCTTTTTTATACCTTGGTCAGCTGAAAATATACTGTAGTGTTGTCTGGGAATCAGCAGGATTTTACCACTAATTCTTTCATGAAAACCTTTAACAATAAAAGGTCCATTTGAGGTAAATAAGTTTAGTGGTTGAAACCACAATTGCTTTGCTATGCAACAAGCTGGTTGCACTCACATTATATCCCATTACCCTAGAAAAGCAACGTTTGCACACTTCTTAATCAAAGCAGCAACATCAACCCTACTAATAGTCCCATCTACATGTTGGTCTGATGTATTGTTACTATGTATGTTAGTATATTAATGTAAATCCACATTTCACTAATTACAGTATAAATGACTCTGAACCTGGAAACAAAGTCCTGTCACTGGCTCAAATATGAGTGAACAGCTTCCAAGTCAGCAAACATTTGGAAATAGCCACATACACCTGCAGGTTATCTGTATATCAGGTTATCTGGTATAGGACCTATTATCAAGAATGCTCTGGACCTGGATAAAAGGTCTTTCCATAATTTAGTCTACTAAAAAATCATTACATGAAGTAAACCCAATTGCATTGTTTTGCCTCCAGTAAGGACTGATTATATCTTAGTTGGGATCAAGTACAAGGTACTGTTTCATTATTACAGAACAAAAGGAAATAATTATTTTATTAAAAAAGATAGAAAATGGCCTTCCTGTAATTCAGAGCATTTTGGTAATAGGTTTCCAGATAACGGATTCCATATCCTGGGCGATTCTGTGCCCCTTGCCGCCTGAGATGGCTCCTGTGATGTATTGTTGGTACAGAGAGCGCAGTTGTGCTCTTTGCACTAGAAGAGCAGAATTTCTGGTTTAATAACTGGAAATTCAACTCTTAAAGTTACCAGGACAGATTTTTGCCACCCCTGGTAACTTGGGGGAGGTGAATGTATTAAATCGCCCCATAGCAGCAGATCCCCTGTCCATACCTGGATTCTATAATAATTTGCATATTAATTGCCTTAACACTTTTTTTATTTATCTGTCTGAATGTCAAAATTACTATAAAATATGAATTTTTAGTCAGAAAAATTTTTTGAGGATGAAAAAAGTAAAAAATCCAGCATCACTACTGAGGTTGTATATAAATTAATGGGAGAGGTCCCTATCCTGAACAAATCTGGTGGCAGGCACTCGAATAAAGACAATCTTCCAAATATTAGTAAAGTTCAAGTAGAAAAGATTTATTTGTGTCCTCTGCCTTACGCGTTTGGTGTTACAAACACTTAGGGGCAGGCACTCGAATAAAGACAATCTTCCAAATATTAGTAAAGTTCAAGTAGAAAAGATTTATTTGTGTCCTCTGCCTTACGCGTTTGGTGTTACAAACACTTAGGGGCAGAATTCGAGGGTTAAAAAACCCTCAAATTCAACCATGGGAATTGTTGGGAATTGTGTGGGTAAAAAAATTCTTAGAATTCGAATATCGAATCCATTCCATTCGATCAAATTTTGAAAATGAAAGCCAATTCGGTAGCTTTAATCTGACGAACTAGGCAGTCGTATAAAAATTTAAAGGGGAAGTAATTTGACTGTCGAATATTCAAATAGATTTTTATTCCAATTATTCGAATCTTTCAATTAGATCGAATTTTCAAAATTCACTGGTCGAAGTGGTCTTCAAAAACATTCGAAAATTTGAATTCGAATCATTTTGAAGATTCGATCGAACTTCGAATCCTTCAAGTGAATTTAGTAAATCTGCCCCTTAATCATAGGTTGATTAGAGGTCCCTATCCTATTTGGAAGTTTCTGTGGTCTGCAATGGAATTAGCCCAGAAATCCAACTATTTTGGACTTTTCGGGCAAAAATCCTAAAAATATTTGTGCTTTTCGGGAAAATTCCTGAAAAAATAGAACCTTTAGGGAGAAAAACTCAATTATTCAAATTTCCGCTCAATTTTTTCATGTTGGTCCCCGATCCGATTAAATTGTGTCTTTTAATAATAAATAAGGTCCAATTGTGGATTCTAGTTTGGTCTGACTTTTGTAATTAAAATAATCAGACTTTTTGGCCAAAAATCCAAAAAACACGAGTTTTTTGGGAAAAAGACCAAAAATATAGAACGATTCAGGAAAATGTTTGATAGGTATTTTTATATTTTATAGCAGTCACCCACACTGTATTTCAGCCAACAAAATAATTGTGAAATCAGAATGACACAATAAAGCATTTTATAGGAGGGAATTTTAAAGTACAGAGCAAATTATAATGTTCTATTGGAGCTCTATAATTAAGGTTAATAGTTAAGACAATCATAGGTGCTTCACAAAATGTACAAAAAGGCAGTTTAGATGCCATTAGGCATTTTAAAAACAGGCTTTGGTTGTTTTTGTATGGATAAAAAAACTGGAGGTATTGCTGTGTAGTCACTGTAATTACAAGGCAATTGCTAATCCACTGTCATTTTGTCATTTCATTGGTTTTCTCTAGGAACGGCTACACCGAGATGTCCTTGGCCAACAGCAGAGGCAAGACAAAGGGGAAGGAAGGTGCAATAGCCAAAGAAAAGAAAGGATCAGTTGGATATTGTATATGAAAGACTAAATTTATAGAGAAAGACCAGTCGTATGCTCCAGAACATGAGATAATGCTAAGATTGGCATATGCATAATCCCAACCATTGGCAGACTCTACAAACACTTTCTATTTTAGTCTTCATTATTGTTTTTAATCTTTGAACATAAATCCTGCATGGAATGTTGGATAATTACTGCAAGAAGTCTTATATAGATTTTAGAAATTTAAAGTTAGAAATTTAGAAGTTTCAGAAGCCTGCTGAAAAGCACACATATCCAAACAGGTTGTCATGGAAATATAATATAGGATAAGCACAATAGATTGACATTTCCTCTGGGAATTGAGCCACCTCATAATGCAATAAAGTGCATCTAGTAGATACAATTCCTATGTGGAGTATTCATCAGCCTTCTCAAATGAAAGGGCCTACCAGAAAAACACTTTGTGCTTAGGCTACCATTTATATTACCTAGAAGCCTAACTCATCTATGCCTTAAGAACCATCTCAAAACATGGAAACCACAGTTGGTTGGAGCTATGAACCAGAAAACGTAACCATCTATATGGTGAATAAAAATGTCTCCAATGCCAGTGCTCAGTTCACAGGTGTCCAGCTCATCCAGTCCTACAAACCCCTCTTCATACCTTGCTACACCCTGGTGGTACTGATCGGGATTTTTGGAAACTACCTGCTCCTGTATGTCATTTTTAGGACCAGGAAGATGCACAATGTCACCAACTTCTTTATTGGGAACTTGGCTTTTTCTGACATGCTGATGTGTGCTACGTGCGTGCCTTTTACGTTGGCATATGCATTCAATCCACAAGGATGGGTTTTTGGGAAGTTTATGTGTTATTTTGTATTTCTGATGCAACCGGTAACTGTTTATGTGTCCGTGTTTACCCTGACGGCTATTGCAGTGGACAGGTAACAATTCAATTTATTTATGTTCCTTTTTATACTTAAAATGTCATTATTATGTAACATATTGCAAATGTGTCTTTTAGACATATCATTTTTTAGATTTTTTTTCATATACAGTTAGAGAAGTGGTACAGACTAAAAAAGTATGCTTCAAAAATTAATGTACTTTAAAAGTTACCTATAGGCCATCTTGATTGTTTTTTGCTGATAGGTCTCCCTTTGTAAGTAATAGTTAGTTGAAGTTCCTAAACCTGACTGTGTTGGCAACCTGAATGTCCCTTGAGGCAACAAGACCTATTAAGTCTACACACTTTGGCTGCTTACTACCATAACATCACTGATATGTATATATCATCAGTGAATTAAAATTTAAAGACCCACATCACCATTTTAAGTAAGCAAATACCCATGCAGTCCAAATTCAAACATTGTGCTCTTGACCAGCTCCAAATATGGAACCATGTGGGAAAAAACGAAAAATATAAAAATATATATAGTGTACCTTTTTTAGCTAAAATTTGCATCCACATGGCATGAATGTCAAAATATAAAAAATGCAAATCAAACTTGCTCACAACACCAGGGGTTTAATTCAATGTGTTTCCATTCATCAATATGAATCTATTAGAAAATGGCTTGAGAGGAGTAATAGAAATCAAGACACGCTTTGCAACTCTGTTCCAACTCCAGTCTCACGATACACTCATAATCTCAGACCAAAAGTAGTTAGAATGGTTCATCAACATAATTCTCCTTTAATTGCAAAGACATAACGGTTCCTCTTTCTCCTTAGGGACAATAAAAGCATGTTCAAGTATTGCCAGTTAAAAACCATTTTAATAAATAATCATTGCACAAATGTGCATCTCATATCTCGTAATCACAGTCCTGAACATAGTCTGTCTCAGCATCCTCTATTCTGTATTGTGCAAATTCCAGGAGCGTACATCTTTGTGTAGATGCGTCCAGAGATCTTTGTTTCTACGTGACTGTGTCCAGACATCCTCACTAATGCATTTCTCCTGTCCAACTTCTTCCGTGGCAATTAGTGGAGAATATATATAATTAGGTTCTTGTTTTCCCACATGGTTCCATAGTTGAAGCTGGTCAATAGCACATTGTTTTTAATCTGGAGTTTGTGTGACAGTTGAGGAGAGTCTGAAGTGCTGGCTGGAAGTGGGACTAACACAGATTTGGAATTCACAATTATTTTTATAAATACCTTGTAATCCAATTTTATCTGATGAATACATGGCATTTCTGTGAGATATTTTGTTTGTCTATTTTGGATACAAAGTCATTCAACCCATTCTCAAAGTCAACTAAACTATTTTACATAGTTACATAGTTAAATTGGGTTGAAAAAAGACAGAGTCCATCAAGTTCAACCCCTCCAAATTAAAAACCCAGCATACACACACACACACACACACACCTCCACTCTTTCACACAAACCATATATGCCCATAGCTACTGTATACTAACTGTAGAGTTTAGTATCAAAATAGCCTTTGATATTATGCCTGTCCAAAAAATCATCTGAGCCCCTCTTAAAAGCATCAACAGAATGAGCCATCACAACATCACCCAGCAGTGCATTCCACAACCTCACCGTCCTGACTGTGAAGAACCACCTACGCTGCTTCAAATGAAAGTCCTTTTCTTCTAGTCTGAAGGGGTGGCCTCTGGTGCGGTGATCCTCTTTATGGGTAAAAAGTTCCCCTGATATTTGTCTATAATGTCCTCTAATGTATTTGTAAAGTGTAATCATGTCCCCTCACAAGCGCCTTTTTTCCAAAGCAAACAACCCCAACCTTGACAGTCTACCCTCACAATTCAAGTTTTCCATTCCTCTAACCAGTCTAGTTGCACATCTCTGCACTCTCTCCAGCTCTATAGATACACCACTGTTATTTTGAGTTCTTTTACAACTGTGCATGGCTCCATAGTATGACATTTTTACACCTCTGTTGTGTTTGGTAGCCGAAGATGAGGAGAGTATAGCCAGAGTTTTCATAACACTCTTTGCCCAGGAAGACTGATTATATGATTTCCCTGCTGTTACTTTTTCTTAGACTGGGGGCACACGCTAAGATTTGGGGGAGATTAGTCGCCCAGCAACAAATCTCGACTTCTTCAGGCGACTAATCTCCCCAAAATGCCATCTCGCCGGCTAGAATGTGAATCACCGGCGTGATGGAACTTGGATCGCTTTGTTTTCAGAAGTTGCCCAAAGTTGCCTCACAAGGAAACTTTGAGCTACTTCAGAAAATGAATTCATCCAAGTGCCATCCTGCCAGCGATTCACACAATAGCTGGCGGAAAGGTATTTCGGGGATATTAGTCGCCTGAAGAGATTTGTCTCTGGGTGACTAATCTCCCCGAATCTGAGCATGTGTCACCTCCCTGCTCCTGCATTGACCTTATCCTTTCTTTGTATGGATGACAGTATAATCATGGCTTCACTGTGGGATTCTGACTTTTACAGACTTTTCTAAGGATTTACAGTAAATGCAGCACGTTGTTATCTAGGATCCTTGTTCCACTTTGTTCTTTCTCAGCTCTTCCCATTCATAGACCAGAAAGTATTTCTATAATGTTAAGTCTTTAGTTCAATTATACTATCGGTTAATTCTTCAATTAGAGATTTATGAGTACAAAAAGTGTAGCATATTTGTAGCAGTAAATGCATTCCAGCACATTTAGCTTAAACCAGTGATCCCAAACCATTCTCACCAACCCTAGGATGTTGCTCCCAGTGGCTTCAAAGCAAGTGCTTATTTCTTAATTCTGGGCTTGTAGGCAATGAATACAAAATAAAAATAAATACAATTAAATGTACTGTCAAGCACAGCCTCCTTTAGATGACCAGTGCACATAAGGGCTGCCAAATAGCCAATCACAGCACATTTTATTCTTATTTTGCCCCCATTTCTTTTTACATTTCAATGTGGCTCACATGTAATGCACCCCTGTCTTAAAACATAAAATAAATAACGTTCCCCATCTGTGTAAATAAATATGAGACGTGGGGATGTAGGAAGAGAAAGGTGCAAGTGTTATAAACAGTAGTATACTATATATCATTAAGAGGTCCAAGGCCTATATTTCTAAGTGAAATGGCAAGATGGGACTATTCACACTTTCTATGAATGGTGCCCACTGCCCAGTACTGAACAAGTAAAACCTTATTTTGATTATATAGTTTGTTTGAGAGCAGTGGTAAATATCTGTTAAAGGAACAATAATTGACACTGTCTCTCTTCAGCTCTGAATGCCTCTGCCTTGCTGAATACATTAAACCATATTCTATGGATATTTGAGGTTAACCACACAGCAGGAACACAAGAGCAAGAACACAGGTAGAGAAAACAAAACTAAAGAGAATAAAGCAGGCAGAAGATAAATGTGTCAGATAAATTTCTGAACAAGTTAGGAAAATCAGCAGGGGGTTCTTTGTGTTTCAGAGAAAAACAACAGGGCAAATGTTATTGCTTTCTTTATCTTTGAGTTTTCTAACATGAGTGGTCAGAATAATAATTCAAACCCCTTCCCAAAAAAAGTTATTTTGTGAAAATTTTGGTGGGAGATTGTAGGTCCTTACCATTACCCCTTTACCCTTGTGCCACCTTTACCCTTGGGTTCTGCCCCCTCCCTATTGATGTACAACTGTTTTTGTAGCTGTTAAGGGGAATTATATTTCCAATCTGAAACCCTCCAGCTGTTGTAAGACATGAAGCATCTAACTGAGAGTCTAAAGCTTTTGCTGGAGTTGTAGATCTACAACTGAAAGCAGTAGGTTATACAGACTAATATAAACTATATCACTGCCTTACTGATACCATCGAACTATCTGTAGGGCACATTGGAATTATTTATCTTATGAATACAGCTATGCTTATAAGGTCTTAAAATGTACAGGACACAGGGAAATTGCTGTATATACCAACCTCCCAGTCAACAGATTGTGTGCACCTTTCATATATACTTTAGAAATCTCATAATAAAAAATCAGGATGACAATACAAAATTCAATTAACAAGTCAAAATAAGCCCTAGTGGATGAACAAAAGCAATCTCAGCCAAGGTAGGAAAACTGTCATACATTATAATAATGGTTCCAACAATAAATAGGATTCAGTGCTTAACCCCAGACAATGCTTCAGTTAAACAGATATTATTTTACTTCACACAGGAAAATGCCTACTGTTTGCTGTCTCTAAAGATATGGGAGTATTTAACTCCTCCAGATGTCCAGATAAAGCAATCTTACGTGTGACTTTTTTTTTCAACTTTTAGTTATAAATCCAGAAACAGCCATGCAAATATTACACAATTGCAGTACATGTTTTTTGTTTACAAAGCATCCAGTGTGATGTTTAATATATATGCAGCCCTAAACCACTACACGCTGAAGTCTGGCATGTGCTGACTGGGAAACTATCCCACACTGCCACTCCTTGGTGGTGCACAGGGCTGCTCTTTCTAGCTACCCTGTCTATCTCACATTCCTAGAGTTTGCAAGTAATATCATATCACTTATTACAAGTCTTAATTCATGGGATTCCTTCCTCCAACTTCCACTTAAGTGTTCTCTGTGCCTTGGAGTCCTGGGGGCAGATTCGCTAAGATCCGAAAATTCGCCAGCATAGGCTTTGCTAGCGTTCGCCACATTTCACCAGGCGAATTTTCGCCAGCGCTACGCAAATCCACTAAAGTGCGAATTAACGCTCAGGTTGGCAAATGGTAGCGTAGTTGCGCTAGTTTTACTTCGCTAGGCAGAAAGCTGTTATGCTAGCGAAGGCTAATTTGCATACTGCGGGAACTTTAACTTATAATAGAAGTATATGTTACAGCCACTACATAAGCCCAGGAAACCTTTAATAAATTATTTAAAGTTGTCCTATTGCCCTACATGTGCCCCCTGTATAGTTGAGTTGCCATATGTTAGGAAATAAAGGGGGTAAGAAGGGTAACCCCCCAAAAAAAATGTAGATCTTTTTCAGACTATCACCCTCCTATGCTAAAATAAGCCAGCGTTTTTTTTGGGACTTAGAAAAAATTTGACTTTTTTTTTTTCAAGCTCCTATCTATTGTACTGAACTTCGCCTGATCTGACCTGGCGAAGTAACATCTAGCGTAAGTGCTAACGTTTAGGAAAATGTTCATCTTAGTGAATTTGCGAAGTTACGATCCTTCGTCAGTGCGCAACTTCTATATACTATATACTTCGCTAGCAAAAATTTGCCAGAGTCCGTGTTAGTGAATTTGAGAAGTTGCGAAATGACGTCACGGAGAATTAGCGCTTGCGTAAGACGCTTCGTGCTTTAGTGAAGCTGCCCCCTGGTCTCTCCCTTACTGAGGCCTCCTTCATCTGACTCTCCAGCAATATTCCAACCCCCGACCAAAGAGTCAAAAGAGAAGCGTTTTTATCACAATGTATAATATCTTTTAGGAATTCCAGCTATGTAAAGCTTTAAAGAGCAGAGATTTACAATTCGCAGTACTCCAGCAAACATCTGACTGAAAAGAGTTACTTGCATTGTAAGTTCAGAGTTGGAAAAAATAAAAATAGTCTGCAGAAAGTCAATTTACAGTAGGGTCCAATTTACACTCGCAACAAGGTGGTGTATGAATAGGAGAGTCTGAATGGAATGCAACAATGAAACTGTAACAATGGTTATTTGCTTGCCAAGGCTAGTGACACACATTTGAAAGCCGAAAAGAGGCAGAAGAAGGAAAATAATTTATAAACAATAAATATTAAAAACAACTGAATACATTTCAAGAAGAATTATAGACCTTCGCAATTTAATTCCTCTTCTAAAGGGAGCTATAAGAACAAGCATACAGCTTAAAAGAACTGCTGCTTCGTGAGAAAGGAAATATATGTAACTATCTGACCAGGCTTCTTCATACAAGAATAATATTAAACATTACTTTTTAAAAATGTAAATATATACCCTGTTTCCAAACACATTACAACTACAAGTATGTTTTAAACTTAAGTTAAGTTTTAAAATAAGCTTTATACTTTTTTTTACCCCACACAGTTTACACAATGAAAACTTTTCCCCATTGCATATATGTTTTAACAGTTTTTATTCCATTTCCCCATGTAATATATATATATATATATACAGTATATATATATATATATATATATATATATATATATATATATATATATATATATATATAGTCTTTACTTAATCAGAATGCCATGTTCTGTCCAGAGCACAGATATTCACCTAGAGACCTACCTTATTATCCAGATCTTCTCCATACCCACCTTTCATTAGTTCATTTGTTTGTAAGGATGTCAGTACAGTGCTTGCTCTGTAGCGCAGCAGTAAAAATGCTTAAGGTGAAACGAGTTATTCTCTAATAAATATGGTCAATTATTTTAGGTTTTTGCACTACTACATGGACCCGAATAACGTGCTTGTTATACAGAGCAGACCTGGATCAATTTAAAGGCTCATAGACACAAAGAGGTTAATCAGTTGGTTTGCTAAACCTGGATATTGCTGGAAGACGAAGGAGAGGGTTACCACTGGGACACTAAGCCAGAATCAAGATGCGCTGACACAGTGGATAATTTACTAGCGAGGCAATATCACACTCTGAGTAATGGCTACTGAGATTTATAAAAGTAAATACAAAATTATTGCTTTTAACGGAACTATAAAGAACATTTTGCTTCTATCAAATGGAAAAAGAGAATGTTATTCATGTAGCTACCTATATGGAAACTGCAGTGAGAGGGACAAGGATCATTGCTTAACAATGCAATTCACAATGCCCCATCCACTCTCCTGGGTCAGACTGGCCTAAAGCTTTGAAGGTTGTATTATATGTGCAGGTTCTTATGTAGTTTCTCAGTGTTCCTAAACCCACTTGACACCAGAGATGATGAAGTGAAATCTCTTACCGGAGGGTGAAATCTGTATTCAGGTGCTGATCTGGAACAATAATATCTGTGGAGAGAACACTAATAGACCACAGAGCAAGAACAGAAGCTCAAAAGTGCATTAGTGAAAGGAAAGTTGAGGAATTATTAATGAGAAAATGCCATTATCCATTTTTATCATATAGCAAATAAATAGTAACTTCTTAGTACAGGTTGTCAAATATGAAGATTTTTGGGGCTATTTTGTTAGGTAACAATAAGGTGTTTTAATAACCTCTTTTAAATTAGAACTAAAGTGTAACAAAGAAGTCGGCTAGAAATGTTGTACATTATGTCTTGGGTTTCTGGACCAGCCCAAGGCAACCTCAACCCTTTAGCAGGTTTGTGTCTCCAAAGATACCCCAGTAGTGGCCTTCCTATATATTTATCCTTTTTCCCTATTAATAAGATTGGGATAAACCCACATTTTTACTGGCCAGACAAGTAAAATACTGGCCAGGTGGCAACCCTAGTAGCTCCCCATCTTTTTTCTGCTGATTCACTGCCCATGCTCTGTGTTGTCAGTTGCCTAGCGACTGGCTCACAGTATTTGGCGTTCTATAGTGTATAAATGTCACAGCACAAGGCTGATTAGCAACTAATTCATCTTCACATCAGCACTGGGCCACTGGGTAGTAGCGCCCCCACAGATGCACGCACTGAAAACCATGTGCATGTGAGAAGAAACTGCTTGTGCATGACCAGTAAGCTGTGCGCGAAGAACCAGTGCACGCTTGCATGAAAAAAGGAGCAGCGAGTAAGTGTAAAAAAGTCCCCTCATGCTGGCCAGAGCGGGGACTGGGGACTGGACTAGGGGGTAGCAGAGGCAGAGAAAGTACGTGCCTCAAGCCCCCACAGCTTTGCGCCCTAGGCACATGCCTACTCTGCCTACCCCTTGACCCGGCCCTGATTCACATTATATGGCAGGTCAGACACCAGTGCAATTAGCATTCTTATTTAATAATCAGCCCTGTAGCATATGCTTATTTGACAGCCAAACCTAATTTAGCCTAGCTTCTCAACAGCCACCTAGTGCTTACTGAACATGTGCAGTGTCACCGACACTCTTAACAAAATCCAAGATGGTAAGCTCCCTTTGACTGTTTTAAAGGCCTGGATAATTGCTGTTATAGAGATGACCTTCAAGGCGATGCATTAAGCTCAGTATATAAAATAAAGCATTTCTAGGCATATTCATTTTTAGGCTTCAGTTCTCATTTAAAAGATGTTACAGAAGCCTGAAATGCAAGAGTTACTGAACAGATGTTATGCAGTACCAAAATCTGTCATGCGTTTAAAGAACCTAAATAGCTATATTATTTGAGTAATGAGATATTAGAGTGTATGTGATAAGTAGCATGGGGTGTCTGAGGAGGTGTAATGTAGCAGCTGAAAGGTTATAATGCAGGTCAGGTAGCAAAGGCCTTATGCAGAGTGTGAACAGCTATTAGGGAAAACCTGAGGAAAATTCTAAATATACAGTGCCCAATGATAAATTATATAGTAGGTGAAGATATATAATAAAGTACACAAAGAGGTATTAAGCATCTGAAAGGCTTTGCTGTCTTATGCTATTCCTAAAGAGTGCTGCAGTGTCTAAAAATATCTTATGGAATACTGGATCATGTGTTCTGCAGTACTGATAGGTTGTTGTTATAGAGCAACTGAAGAGGCATTATGGGGTACAAAGCATGGGAGGTGTTATGCAGTTCTTGGATACAAGACGAATACAAGAGGTCCTCTGCACTCAATCCATTATCAATATATTAAGGACACTGAAACATTTTGTGCCTTAAGCTACTAAAAATGCCTTACCCTTTAAACCAGTGGTCCTCAAACTTGGCCCTCCAGCTGTTAAGGAACTACAAGTCCCACAATGCAATGATGGAGTCTGACAGCCACAGTCAGGCAAATGCATTGTGGGACTTGTAGTTCCTTAACAGCTGGAGGGCCAAGTTTGAGGTCCACTGCTTTAAACAAAACAGGGATTGTTTGTCCATATATTGCAATATATTTAAGCTGGCCAACTATGTCAAAGTCATCCCATTTCTGGCCAAAGGGACTACGTTTTACCTGCAACTTACTTGCTGCTTTCAAAGTAAAATCCCAAACATACTTGGCTGCCCTTTTATTGATCCCACTGGGATCACCTGACTATAGCTGGAAAGGGTGGGAGCTGCAACAAGGAGCTGGTCACTGCTCCTGTATAACTATAACAAACAAGGGAAAGTTATGCTCACCACTATGTATATCTATATATTTTATATTATTTATAATATATGTTTCCTGCAGATCATCCACAAACAAAGCATTCAAGATCAAACAAAACATACCAGACCATACACAAACTTTAAAACACAAAACTTAAATTTAATTTCAAGGTCTGTTAACATCAAGGTGGCGCAAAAACCTTGGAGTGTATTACAGGACAGGATCCTATCTTAAGAATTATGTTGCCACCACAACCTGATTTTGTTTTCAAGAGGGGGAAAGTATTAGTCCATTCTTATCCTCTAGATCAGTGATCCCCAACCAGTAGCTCGTGAGCAACATGTTGCTCCCCAACCCCTTGGATGTTGCTCTCAGTGGCCTCAGAGCAGATGCTTATTTTTGAATTCCAGGCTTAGTTTTGGTTACAAAAAACCCGGTGTCCTATGAAACAGAGGTTCCAGTAGGCTGCCAGTCCAGATAGGGGCTACTAATAGTCATTTACAACCCTTATTTAGCACTACCCAGGAACATTTTTCATGCTTGTGTTGCTCCCCAACTCTTTTTACATATAAATGTTGCTCATGAGTGAAAAAGGTTGGGGATCCCTGCCTAGATTATTTTAGGAACATAAGCGAGTAGGCCCTTCTAACTGGCTCAGCGTTAATGGTTGTTACAGATGTGGTAGGACAAGTTGCCATGCATGTGCCTTAATGAAACCTTCGAAAGAATTTACAGCTAGGAACAACCCCCATAGATAAAAGATTAGTTTTTATGCTAATTGTGGCACAAAACATGTAATATACTTGTGTGTGTGGTATACAATACATTGGCAAAACTAACAAACCAGTTAGAAAACAGATATCTGAACACCTTAATGGTGTATTGAGAGATGACAATAGATCTGCTGTTTCCAAACATCCAATTGAACAACTTGCAGGCAAAAATTGAGTGAAAGATAAGGTGGTTTGGAAAAGTCCCTTTTGAGGAAAGAAGCCTTTAGGATTTATACGTTAGCTACGGTTACACCTAGAGGCCTTAATAGAGAATGGGAACTTAACTATTTCATTGATTGAGTGCCTAATATTCTTTTAATGAATAATTAATGCATTGATGGATTTATTGGATTTATATAGGTCATGGGCATTTCATCATTTTGGCTTTAAGAATGCAGTAACCCTTTATTGAATCTCTTATGGATTACTATAGATGTATTATATTTTCTAATCTGTAAGACATTATGATTGTTCTTTATTAATATTGGGCTTCTGTGTCCTTTTGAATATATATTTTAGTTTTCATTTCATACTTTTGTTCTCATTGCATGTTTATCATTACTTTATAATTCATATGCTTTATGTCAGTCTTCTATTAAGTTCCTTTCCCCATTACTGATGTTATACATAGCAATTGCACGTATAGTAGATTGATTTTTGTCAGCATATACACATTTATTAAACTACTTAATCCCTGTAGGCTGTTTATATATCTAGCTAATCAATGAATTGCTTATTCATTTACACATAATAATTTATCTATTTATATATAACGTTCATATATTTCATGAATTCATTTCTGCAATCGTGATTGAGATCCCTTTTAATTAATTGATATCACTTGTTGGTTTTATATAAGTATGCTACCAGCAGGGGGCGTACAGGCTTCTGATGAAGTCACCAGTATAGTCACAAAACGCATCAAGCTATGCACTCCTCTGCCCTATCTTCAACATTTGGCATGTTATATGTTTTTAATTAGACTTAATAAACATGGATTTTACCCAGGTGAACTTTGTGAACTATACCCTGTGACTGATCCGGTGATCCGCCTTTGCAGCTGCATATGATGACAGGGTTGCTTTTGTACAGGCAGGGGGTGTTACTTTACTTATTTATTGTTCAGAAGTAAAGGCACAATGGTCATGACACGCTACTGCCTGGTATGGAATTTCTTGACAGTTTTTCTTTGAGGCAAGGACATTAACAAACTGCTTGTCATTCTTATCACTAAGATTCAATTCCATCAAATAATATGTGTCTTTATGGACTACCTAGGGGACAAAAACTGAGAACGCACAGGGGATTCTTTTTAAAGACTATGCTTCAGGACCCTGTGCTGTTTATCGTGTGTCTTCATGAGTTCTTTTAGTAAAGTGAAATGTTCTGCTAGAACATTCAATAAGCTGCATGATTTATTCTAAAACAATTTTGGAATGCAAAGCCGAGTATCAAATTCAATGTGAAAAAAAGTCGGTCGGAAGATTTTGCTGTGGTTAGTGGGTTTCACTGACCACTGCTGACTTTCCTTTTTAGTGTTTATAAATATATTGGAGAGATTAAGCTCTAAATGTTAAATGGACCATCATATGAAGCTGCAAAAATCCACACATCTTGTAACAGGAAAATTGAAAATGGCTGTAGTTGATATAAATATTTCCAAACAGTATATGGATATGAAACATAAATGCACTTGAAATGATGACACAGGTCACTGCAGAATGGAGTGACAGCTGGATGGTATCCATGGCAAAGGAACATTGAAAGGAGGCTTTAAAAAGCTTGCTGGAACATTTATGAATTTTACCATCAAATTAAAGGGTCATGAGTAAAGGGAAAGTAATAACGCTCTACGAGTCCTGAGTTTTTACACCTTGTACATAATATGTCATCCTGAGGTCAGAGATAATTAAGTTTTTTTTCACTTTTATAACTTAACTGAGTATCTTTCTATTGGTGTATCTGGCACATACAGTAGGTAGGGTATGGGGCAAGCAGAGATAATGGAAGGAGGAAGCCTTTCTTGGTAGGATATTTAATTGACTCAGCTACCACTAACCATGAACTCAATTCAAATGTAAAACTCCACTGCCCACCAGTCACTGTGAAATGAGTATTGCTAGTGACACAAGGTGGATGAATTAATAAACCTTTGTCCTAATTTGTCTTGTGTAACTTTTGTGTCTCTCTGTATAGAGCTAAGCCAAAGAGGGGCTCTATTTTTGTTTGTCTCCGTTCTACATATAAAACAGACAGACAGCTGTTTCTGAGTTATAGAAAAAGCATATTTTGCCCCTTTATGATTACTCCCCTTTCTAAGTGACAAGAGAAATTCTAAAAACTCACATATTTTTACATTTCTCCACTAACATGTTGTCAATAAAGACACCAATTTGTCTGTATCTAAAGGGTCTAACTAAAAACCTTTTACAACCCCACAGAACTATATATTGTATAAATATTTAAAAAAGTAAAAAATAATAGCTTTGGCCAAAGTAGCATTACAAAGATTTTTTTAATGCAATTTGATCCAAATTTGCTTGCTCTTTGTCACAGTGAGTTTCCACAGAAACAATACTAACAAACCATGACAACGTTTTGCTGTCTGTTGTTCCTCTTCCACTGAAACGGATATTGCCATAATTGTTTGGGGCTTTAGAATTGTGTGTGTATTGTATCATGAAAACTGCATAACTGTAGAAATTCATATGGATATCTGGTTCCAAAATTGGTTTATATCACTGGGGAACAGCATAGGTATGGGGGTAGTAGGGGAGCACTGATGCCTTACAACATAGTTCCTATTCAGGGCATTATCAGCAAGTATTTCCCCCATGCCAATGAGCATGTATGTGATAGGAGTAGTAAACTCCACTGGGGAAATCTAAAATTTTGATAAATCCACCCCTCAATGTGCTATTTGTGGGTTTGTTCTTTTGAGCTTATGATGCCCTATAAATTACCTTTGAATTGTATAAGAGCATTATAGGGAACAATTATGGATTTTGACTGCTGGTATTTTATTTTTTCCCTGGGGAATAAAAGATATGCACAGGTGCCACTGCCATGTTCGGGAGATTGTTTGTTACCACTTATTAAATACAAACAAAAAAAAAAACAATTTGCAAAGTTTAGCTCATTTAGCTCAATATTTGAAAGAAACATAGCAACTTCCAATCGTATCACTATATAAATGATTCTCCCTGTGCAAAACAAACTATGCCCAGATCATTTATTTCATTTATATAGAAACAAATGCTGCTGTCAAACACATTTCTCAAAGAAGCCTAAAAAAGATCTTAAAAAGATTTTAAATTTACTTTCTTTAATGAAAAATAAATCTATCTCCAATATACTCTAATTAAAAAATGTCTAACATTTTTATAAGAAACCTGCCTGTATGCAGTGAAATTCTTCCTTCATTTACTTCTGTGGACAGGAACTGTCAGATGGTCCCTCAGGGAAACAATCATACTTATGAACAGTAGGGGGAGCCCCCACCTTACTTCTCAGCCATGCAGAACTCAAGCAGCTTTGTTTGTTTCCCAGTTTGGATCATTTATGATCACACTGAGCATGTGCGCAGTCTTGGTCTTGCAAAGATGTTTAACAAAGTTACAAGATGGTGACCCCCTGTGGCCAACTTATGCTTGTGGTGCAGTAAATTCATATTTATGTTTAGTATACCAAATACAGCATTTCTAGCCTTATTCTATTTGAGACTTTCTTTGTCCTTTAAAAGAAATGATAAGTCCCTTCTATCATATGACTCACTGAACTTGTGTGTGTTCAATAATTCTCTTACATTAGAAGTAACCTGCATTAAAACATTTGGTCATGGAAATCCTTTGTGACTTCTAATAAATAAACTGAATTCTCAGAAATTGCCCTGTTATACTTTATGACTTGGATTGGAGGTGGAAGACATATGTTCTTCTTGGGGTCTTTAGGTGCTCTGTTTGATGTTAATGAACAGTTATGCCACTAGTACATACGCTATCAAAATGCAGAGAGTTCAGCCCTGGGCAAGGGGGCAGCAAATTAACTACTGACAACCATGATAAGGAGTAGACAAATATGGGGACAACAAGTCTTTCTTCTTTGCAGCACAAATAGTAAAATGGTGCATGCTACTAAGGATGCACCGAATCCACTATTTGGGATTCAGCCAAATCCCTGAATCCTTTATGACAGATTCAACCAAATACCGAACTGAATCTGAATCCTAGTTTGCATATACAAATTAGTGTCACGATCTTTATCTTAAAAAAGTGGCTTTATTAAAACACATACAGCGGTAAACTTTTGTGCGGTAGATGTGTTGGACTTACGCATTTGTTGAAGAAACGTGAAGAAATTCGTAAGTCCAACACATCCACCGCACAAAAGTTTACCACTGCATGTGTTTTAATAGAGCCACTTTTTCAAGTAGCCAGCATCTCACAGGGGCAGCATCTGGGAAGATTGAACCTGATGAGCTCTGATGCGGTCACTTTCAGTCACAGATTAGTATCAGGAAGGTAAAAAGTGGAAAAAACATTTTTTACTTCCTTGTTTTGTGACAAAAATTATGTGATTTCCTTTCCCACCCCTAATTTGCATATGCAATTTAAGATTCAGATTCAGTTCTGCCAGGCACAAGGATCTGGCCGAATCTGAATCCTGCTGGAAAAAGCCGAATCTTGGCCGAACCCCAAACCTAATCCTGGGTTCAGTGCATCCCTACATGCTACACAAGTTTGGATGGGGCACTGCCCACAAAGCACTGACTCGAGTAAGCCAAATATATTTCAAATGTATTCTAAAAAATATTCCAAGTCTTGAACATTAAAAAGTTATCAGAGAAGTGCATTATTAATTAAACTCACCTTTGATAAAATAAACATAGTGCCAGCTAGCAGGATGATGATGAGTAACTGCTATCTTTAAAGCACAACATGCTATATTTATATTGTTATAATGAGCCAACTAGTCTTGTTACATCTGTCAAATATTCTATGTCTTGTAAGATACTGATCTGAGTTTGTCTAATGACCAGCTCTTCTTGCTAAAATGGCAATATTTATGCACATGTACTGTATCAAGCAATTATTTTGCTAGAAACGCTGCTGTCACACTGCTGCTGTAAATCCCATGTGAATATGTCTTTCATCATCACTTTAAACTATAACAATCTAAATTGTACTTGAAAGAATACTTATTAGTCAGAGAAACACTGGATACAGTGGGCAGACAACTGAGATTTTCACAGGGTTCTCATGGTGATGATAACATATGATAACTGGAAGCAGTGTCGGACTGGCCCACCAGAATACCAGGAAAAGTCCCGGTGGGCCCAGGTGTCAGTGGGCCCTCATGCTGCTAATTTGGCCAAGTTCATGGCCATTCCCTATTTCTAGAGGCTAAATAGATGTAATAAGAGATTAGAGTATGTAAAGAAAATACACTAGGAGAATAGAGGTTGAATGAGTAGAGGAAAAATAATAGTACTGAGAGTGAGCCCTCTGTTCTAAAAATTTTTGGTGGGCCACTAGAGTAAGGTTTTTGGGTGGGCCCCTGATGTCCCAGTCCGACACTGACTGGAAGGAAAGAGGTTCAAGTGTGCCTGCCAGCAGAAGAAGAATGGGTGATGACTAAAGATTAAGTATTGTTATTAACTGCATATGGGGATTGATGGACATAGTTGAGTTGGTTTCTTAACAGATGGTATCCCAGGCATACCTAAAAATATATGGATTGCTGTTGCTTTAGTAATCAAAGAAAGGATAGCTTTTGAAAATTTGAAACACTGAGCTATACAGGGAAAAAATACATATTTCTAAGTTGGATTTGGATTTAAACACATTACCATAGACCAAATTGTATCTGCATATTTGAGTTTGCTTGTGTGACTAGGAACTGCCACACTGTGACGAGTGACTCATCAAGGTACAAAGCCCATTGGTTTTTATGACAGTCCTCCGACTCAGAAATATTTCAGATCACAGTAGACTTAAAAGTGCTGAGCTCCGGTGACATTCCCTCATGCCTCAGGTGAGAGCAGATGCATTAACAAAGAGGCACAGAGACCCCAGCCACTGAGCAAGGTCAGCCTCTCTTGCTTTTTAATTTGCTCATTAAACTTTCTAATTTTCTAATTTCTCACCCCAGACATTCATGATGCTCATTTGATGAAAGCCCTGGTGCTTTGTGTGAATCATCAATGATGAAGGGAAAATGTCCATTTCTTAACTGTCTATAATAACACTCTCTTGGCTCAACGTCATCTTTAGTTGGATAAAGCAGAACTCATTAAATGTACCAGCAATGTCATTAAAGGATCCACTTTGCATTTAATGGACACTACATAGCATTGTTGAAACCCCTTTTTACTAATTTTCCCATTTTAATAAAACATATACATTCAGAAATGCCAGATATTCCAAGTACAGACACATCTATACATGCTGCATATAATAGAAGGCAATTTCAGGGTTGGCTGGTATGAAAGCACTTGCTAAAATAAAAAAAATAAAAAAGAACATACAGCACAAAAGTTGTTGTAGAAGTCAGGGGCCAAGGAAGATAATTAGGTTGGGAAATGAGAACTGGAACCAGGGTGTGAAGAAAAAAATCTTTGACACACTTGGGGTACAATAGGTATTCTAGGAGCTGAAATACATCTATAGTTTAGACTGCACATAGCCTCTAATGTGAATATAAAATTTACCAATACATTATTAGTAGTGATGGGCGAATAAATTCGCCCTAGGCGAATTCGCTGCGAATTTCCGACATTCGCCGATGGCGAAAGTTTAGGCGAAACGCTCACGAAAATTCACCGCGTGTTTTGTTTCGCTCGCACGTCGAGTTCGTCACTTCACTTCAAAACAGCACAATCTGTGCAGTGAAAATTATTTTTTATTACATTGCACTGTGCGTCAAAATTATTCTGACGCGCGTCAAAATAAGCACGCGCCAACTTGGGCAAACAAAACATCAGCACAACTCGTTTCGCTAATTTTTTTGCCATTTCGCGAATTTCGCTGAAAATTCGCAAATTTATCGGTGAAGCAAAATGCCACAGATTCGCCCATCACTAATTATTAGGCAATATAGTACCACTTTCTATTTTATTATGGGTCCTTTCTGCCATAAGAATTCTCCCTGCCTTTAGTGCCAAGGATTTTGATTTTCTGGGACCCAGTGGTTGAAGTGGGTTAAATATAAAGCATGTCAATATTCTGTATTTGGTTTCATCCACTTTTGAGACTGCTAGTTTTTAATCTTTTTTTTAAGAAAACATGGCACATTTGTATCTGTGAAGGTTCTCATTCATCCAGGACATGGTACTGTATATCTATATTAATAATAAGTCAAATCAGACGGATTTGCTGTATTTTCTTTTCTCCCTGAAGACATTTTGCTATTCATCCAACTGGCTTTCTCAGTTCAGAATGACCTGTACAAAAATAGTTATGGTTTTATACAATGGCGTTTTACTCCAATCAGAATAATCTGGTTAGTATAACCAGCATGAGGTCAGAGAATTCATGGAAGTAAAGTGTTGATTGTATTACACATACACATACAACTGAACCAATTCTACTCCCTGTCTCCTCCCTGTACAACATGTATTTGCAGCAGTAACCTTGACAGTGTTCATTATTATTATTATTATTATAAAATTACAGCAAATTCACATTCACCACAAATAATATTCAGATATCTGTTCAGGCAGCCACTACCCTGACTCTGGGAAGGGGGTTTGGTTTCTGCATTAACATTACATAAGGTAAGGTTTTCCCAGTGCATTTATGGAGTCAGTTTTACTGTGATTGGTTTGAATCTGAGCCACAATTTGCATATGCAAAAATTAGGGAAACAAGGGGGAAAGAGAACTATGTGTGCAACATGCAGTTAAATACATTTTTGGAACCGAATCCTAACTTTGGCCAGGCACTTGGACCCGGCGATTCTGAATCCTGAACTGAATCTAACTTCAGCACACAATTATATAATTTCTATTAGGATGCAGGAAAATATGCTATGGGCTATAAGTATAACATAGAACAGTTTTGGATCTGTTTGATACAGGCTGGTCAACTGAGTATTACTGATCCAATATATACCTCCAATATATACGTCATCATAAAAATTTGTCAAATTTGTCTGACACGACCTATCCTTCATAAAGCCATGCTGATTGCTGCTCATAATGCCATTCTGTAGGAAAAAAAATCTGATCCTTTAACAAGCCTTCAAATAATTTGCCAACCACAGATGTCAAATTTACTGGCCTATAATTGCCAGACTAAGATTGTAATCCCTTTTCAATTATTGGAATGACATCAGCTTTTCTCCAGTCCATAGGCACCATACCAGATGAAAGAGAATCTGAAATGTGGGCTGGTCTAAAACTAAACCAAGCTCTCTTAGAACCCAGGGGTTTTTCTTAAAGCTTTTTGAATCATATCCTGAGTAGTGATGGGCGAATTTATTCGCCAGGGGCGAATTCGCGGCGAATTCCCGCGATTCGGCGCTGGCGAATAAATTCGAAACTGGCAAAAAAATGCGCCCAAAAAAATTCACCGCGCAAAAACGAGTCGCGCGTCGTTTTTGACGCGACGCGCCGAAAACGAGTCGCGCGTCGTTTTTGACGCGACGCGCCGAAAACGACGCGACGCGCGTCAAAAGCGATGCGCGACTCGTTTCGTGAATCGGCGAAAAATTCGCGAATTTCTCTGGAAATTCGCAAATTTTTCGGCGAAGCGAAACGCGCCCGTTTCGCCCATCACTAATCCTGAGTCAGCCACTGACTAGATTGAGCTGAGCCATCAGTGCAGTTATGAAGTGATACAGGGAACACAGACTCCTCTATTGTATACACTGAAGAAAATAACTGATTTAGCACATTTGCCTATTCTGTATCTGTTACAACCATACTGGTAGCATTATTTAATGGAGAAACACTCTCAACCTGCATCTTTTTACTATTAATATATTTAAAAACTTTTTAGAATTAGTTTTCGCCTCCACCGCAATTAACTCCTCATTTTTTTTTTGCCTTCCGGATTGCTGATTTACAACATTTATTCTATTGTTTATATTCATTAAATGCAGCTTCTGTCCCAACAGATTTGTAGTTTTTAAATGCCTTTCGATTTGCTCCTATAAACTTCTTTATTTCTGTATTAAGCCACATAGGGTGATTCTAAGAGCTTCTACATTTACTCCTTAAGGGAATAAATTGAGAACAGTAATGATTTAATATCATTTTAAATGACAACCATTTCTGTGCTTTTAGCTGCAAATATAATGCCCCTATCAATACTCTGAAGGGCAGCCCTAAAAGCAGTAAAATTAGCTTTTCCGAATTTCATGGTTTTTGTTGCCCCAGTATATATTTGTTTTTTGCACCAGACAATAAAAGATATAACATTATGGTCGCTATTACCCAGGGGTTCAATGACTTGCACATTTTCTATAGGTTCTGGGTTATTTGAGATCACTAGATCCAGAATAGCATTTTTTCTGGTAGGCTCCTCATCAACAACCTGTGCCATAACATTGTCATGCAATAAGTTTATAAACTTGTTAACTGATCTGGCAGCACTGTTGCTCCAGTCAATATCTGGGTAATTAAAATCCCAGATTATCATTACTTTACCCAACCTAGCAGCCTTTTCTATTTGCATCAGGAGCTTAGCCTCTTCCTCCTCACTTACATTAGGGGGTCTATAGCATACCCCTACAATTAATTTGCTGGACTCTTTAGAATTGGTGAAAAACTCCACCCATAAGCCTTCTGCCCCCTCATTTTCTAGCATAACCTTCTCCTTTATATAAGCTTTTAAATCCTGCCTAACAAACAGACATAGCCCTGCTCCTTTATTATTGCCTATGTCCCTCCGAAACAAGGTATAGCTGCTGATATTAACTGCCCAGTCATGCAACTCATTCAGCCAGGCCAGTTTTGGCCATACCAACCAATCACATCATATGATCCCTCCAGCACCAGCACCTCCGGCTCTCCAATTTTACTCGACTGCATACATGCAATATCGGGACAGGGCAGAGAATCTCTGGGACATCAGCAAATATACTGATATACTGTTTATATAAACAAGCTGATATGTAGCCATGGGGGCAGACATTCATAACTGAAAAAGGAGAAAAGGCACAGGATACACAGCAGATAACAGATAAGCTCTGTAGTATACAATGGGATTCTTTTAACAAAAATGCCAAACTGGGATCAAAGGTTAACGATTATATTCAGTACAGGGTGCTTAACACATTGGCACCACCCAGTGAATTTCACTTTACTTATAGAAGAAGGAAAGATACAGAGGCATCATTTTATTACCATTAGATTAGCTACAATAGTGCAAACTAGAACTCTATATTTATTCTGTAAATTTTACCATACCTGAGTAAAAAGCTCTAGAAGCTCTCTGTTTAAAATATCAGCTGCAGTATTAGCTTGGTGTGACATCACTTCCTGCCTAAGTCTCTTCCTGGTCACTTATAGCTCTGGGCACAGATTACAGTAGAGAAGGGGGGCAGCAAACTGAGCATGGGGCAAGGAGGCAAGGCAAGGCCTGGGGCAAGGAGGTTAAAGCTGAAGGCAGGAAGTCTGATACAGAAGTCCATGTGTACACAATAAAAGGAAAGAAATGCTGTGTTTCTTTTGACAGAAGACTCAGAGCAGCATTACTTTGATGGTTTACTGGTATATTTATGTGGACCTTTCTGATAAGGCTTACTTAGTTTTAACTTTCCCTTCTCCTTTAAGCCAGCTCAGTTGCAATATATATTACATTAAGACCTATGAATGGAATTATATAGCACATAAAGCACTGAAAATTACAGTATATGGCACATTATTTGCTGTTAGTGGCAATATATGGCAAAATGAGCGCTATGGCACACGTATCATGGGCAGTGTATGGCACGTTCAAATCAAAAGTAATTTAAGTTGTACATACAGTAAGTGAACTATTCTTACTGCAGCTTCACAACATGTTTCATTGCTACTAAATTCACTTCATGTTTCCCTTATATATGGCATTATAATTTCATTTAATTGACTATTGCAGTAATGGCATATTTAGTTTGTCCCTGGAACAAGCACAATTTTTTTGCTTCTAGTTTATTGAAAGAGCTCCCTTTGGTGAAATAGAATTCTGTAGCTCATCCTTTCTAGCTAATTAAAAATCTTCTTTCTCCCTGTGTTGGTCTTTAATTAAGTCACAGCTGAGAAAGCAAGTCAGGATCTATAAATCGTAGATTAAACATGTTTATGCATATTGATAGGAAGGATGTTGTTATGTTTTAGATGTAAATAGGTTATTATTTTTAAAGGGATCCTGTCATGGGAAAAAAATTTTTTTTCAAAATGCATCTGTTAATAGTGCTGTTCCAGACGAATTCTGCATTGAAATCCATTTCTCAAAAGAGCAAACAGATTTTTTTATATTTCATTTTGAAATATGACATGGGGCTAGACATATTGTCAATTTCCCAGCAGCCCCTGGTCATGTGACTTGTGCTCTGATAAACTTCAATCACTCTTTACTGCTGTACTACAAATTGGATTGATATCACCCCCTCCCTTTCCCCCAGCAGCCTAATAAAAGAACACTGGGAACTTAACCAGACAACAGCTCCCTAACACAAGATAACAGCTGCCTGGTAGATCTAAGAACAGCACTCAATAGTAAAACCCATGTCCCACTGCGTTCTATTCAGTTACATTGAGAAGGAAAAACAACAGCCTACCAGAAAGCAGTTCCCTCCTGAAGTGCTGGCACAAGTCACATGACTGGGGCAGCTGGGAAATTGACAAAATGGCTATCCCCATGTCAGATTTCAAAACTGAATATAAAAAAATCTGTTTGCTCTTTTGAGAAATGGATTTCAGTGCAGAAATCTACTGGAGCAGCACTATTAAAAAAAACATGTTTTCCCATGACAGTTTCCCTTTAAAAAAGGTTCTATTGATTGCTGCTGCATGTGAAGGACATTGAACAAGGAATGTTCGGCTCATATATTCAAATATACAGTCTATAAGCAGCACACAAGAGAAGTGACATGTATATTAACAGGTTAGAGCGAGAGAGAGAGAGAGAGAGAGAGAGGAAAAGGAGACTGATAAACTATTGAAGGATAAGGCAACCCTGTTAAAGAAGAACTAAAGCTTAACTAAAGAAGTAGACTAGGAATGTTGTAAATGATGTTTTAGGCTTCTCTACAAGCCCAAGGCAACCACAGCCCTTTAGCAGTAAAGATATGTGTCTCCAAAGATGCCCCAGTAGCTCCTCATTTTCTTTTCTACTGATTCACATGCTCTGTGCTGCTGTCACTTACTGATCTTAGGGACCCACTCACAATATACACATAGAATACAAATGTTGTAATATAGGATTTATTAGTAATTAATACAGATAATTACTACATGGCAACTCAGAAACCAGTGCAGTTAGAATCAGAATTTAATAATTAGCCCGGTAGCATCAGCTTATATTACAGGCAAACCTGGATAATTTGTGCTGACCCCTAAGCTTAGCTTCTCAACAGCTGCTCAGAACCCACTGAGCATGTGAGTGTCACAGACACTTTCCAAGATGGTGACCTTTGACAGCTTTGAAATCTTGGATCATTGCTGCTATTGAGAAGCTTAAACTTTAGGTTAGTGCAATAACTTCATTATATAAAATATGGCATTTTAGCCATTTTAATTTTAAGGGTTGAGTTCTCTTTTAAGAGCTGAATTTCCAGTTCTCCAACTAGAAATTTGGCTCTTCTAGTGCAGACACACTACACTAGCAATGGGACCCCCCCCCCCTGGAGCTTAAAAGGTAAGCAGGGAGGGAAGGGGACAGCAGCAGGAAAGCCGCATTAAATGAATATTGCCTCAGATTATCAATAGCTACATCATATTAAAATTAATTAAAAGATGAACTACCTCTTTAAGTTTCTGTAGTAGGCTTATCTGTGGATGCTAATGCAAAGAGGAGCATGGAACAAGAGCTGCATTATAATAAATAAAATGCTAGTAAGTTAAAATGTCCTGAATGCATTTTGCATCATCATATGCACAAGTGGGATTTTGGATTCAGACTATGGATATCCATATGGCAAGATTTATCGAACTGTCACGGAAAACTTCACCCACTTTCTCTGATGCTGTCAAGAATAGATGCCAGCATGTCAGAGAACAACTTACTTTGTTGAAAGTAGACATCCTTATTCATTTCTACAAAGTAAATAGAAATTATGATTAATTAAAATTACAGAGGAGTTGCCACTAATACTAAATGAATAATTTCTTCTCATATATAAATGCCAGTAAATACAATTGTCTATAATAAAATTATTTTAATGGAGAATCTACTCAAAGCAAATAAAACATTTATTTTCCTTTACAGTGGCATAGATTAAGTGAACAAAGCATTACTTGCTTCTATATTTGCCTTTATAAATTTTGCTTTCTGTACCCGAGGCACTGTCCATAGATAGTAGTAGAAAAGCACTGCTTGTTGAAGCCACTTAATAGTTTCATTTGAGTTCTAGTATTCATAAAGTGCTTCCTTCCTATGGGAATATAAATAGATACTGTACATTAATATCCATGGGTACATTCTGCTTTTAAAATAAAACAATGACCCAGACCACACTATAAACATCAACAGACCGTGAAAATACTGAAAGCCTGACCATTAAAGGAGAAATAAACCATAAAAATGAATATGACCAAAAATGCCATATTTTATATACTGAACTTGTTCTACCAGTCTAAAGTTTCAGTTTCACCCTATCAGCAATGATCCAAGATTTCAAACCTGTCGCAGGGGGTCATCCATCTTGGAAAGTGTCTGTGACACTCATGCTCAGTGAGCTCTGAGCAGCTGTTGAGAAGCTAAGCTTAGGGGGTCGTCACAAATGATCAAACAGAAAATGAGATTTGTCTTTAATATAAGCTGATGCTACAAGTCTGATTATTAATTTCTGATGCTGGTGGCACTGTGCTGCCATGTAGTAATTGTCTGTATTAGTTACTAATCAGCCTTATATTGTGACATTTATATTCTATGTGTACTGTAAATTTTGAGTCAGTCCCCAAGCAGAAAAGAAGACAGAGAGCTACTGTGGCATCTTTGGAGACACAAATCTTCCCCGAAAGGGCTCTGGTTGCCTTGGACTGGTACAGAAGCCCAACCCATAATGTACAACATTTCTATTTAGTTAAGTTTGAGTTCTCTTTTAAAATACACTCTGTACAATTCAGAGTGGGGGTAGGGGGTCCCTACTAGTGATTGGCAAATTTATTCACCTGTGGCGAATTCGCGGCAAATTTCCGCAATTCGCTGCAGGGGAATACATTCATGAAATGCTAGGATATTCGCCGTCAAAAATACAGAAAATCCGTTTTTTCGACACTGGTAATGGGGACCGGCACCCAAAAATGGACACCTGTGTCCAAAACAAGACATGGCAGTGTTTCTCGAATTTTTCACCATTTGGGTGCGAAATTTCGCAAATTTCTAGTAGAAATTTCGGCAAAGCAAAACGCCCCAGATTCGTCTATTGCATTATATGGGTCCCCAGTATTTCTGAATGGTGGCCCTGCATAACTAAAGCCTATTTCCAATCAAGACATAATCTTCTTAAAGCCATTTGTAGAGCCAAGTTATGCTGCTGTGAGAATATATTTCAGATTAACAGTGTTTTACTCAAGCAAATGGAACACCCACTATAATTGCCATGAACAAAATTGCGAATAAAAAGAACATAGGAAATGCGTAAATAGACCCAGTTTAAATGAAGGGCCTTTCTGACACATGCTGAACAAAAAGGATTTTCTCCACAGTGGATAGTGTGGGCGTCTGTCTGAGTGTACAGCCAGGAAAAAGTGTTATTACTTTATTATAATTTATCCTTAGTCTGCACTTGCTTATTTTATAAATTAGGGAGTTTTATATCCACAGTAAAGGATAAAGGCATCATGGCAGGAGTAAATCTCTGTGCATTATGTTCTCAATTTGCCAAGAATATGTAAATAGCATGCATGGGATTATAGTTTCTGGTTTCATTATAGGGGCTCATTTGTTCACAACATACAGATATGAATTTTCACAATGATTACCAAAAGAATATTACCAGGGAGTAGTTACAGGGCAACTGTGCTACTGGGTCCTGAAACAAAGAGGAACTCATGGGGAAAGCATTATTAGATTTTCGCCGTGCTTTTCACAATGATCTTGAGTTATATCTGTGGCTAAAGAGGCGGATATTAAAGGAACAGTAACACCAAAAAATTAAAGTTACTTTATGAAAATATAATGTATTTTTGCCCTGCACAGGTAAAACTGGGCTGTTTGCTTCATAAACACAACTATACTGTATATAAACAAGCTGCTGTGTAGCCATAGGGGCAGCCATTCAAGCACAGTATACTTAGTAGATACTGTAACAGATAAGTTCTGAGGAATGCCATTGTATACTACAGAGCTTATCTGTTATCTGCTGTGTATCCGGTGTCTTTTCTCCTTTCACAGTTGTGAATGGCTGCCCCCATGGCTACACATCAGCTTGTTTATTTATACTATTGAAATAATTTCAAATCCTACTTTATGAAGTCAATCGAGCAAAATAAAGTTCATTGACACTTTATAACTCACTTCAATTTTGCTTCTTTTAGTCCTTGAATTCACAATCACAGCAAGCAGGTGGGAGCCATTTGTGGACACTGTTATTAAGACATGATTTACATCAGGGCTGTCCAACTGGAGGCCGGATGTGGATTTTTGTGGCCCCCAGTCTGCTCACAGGCTCCTTAGACTTCTCTGTATGACATCATCATTTAATTCAGTCTAGCCCTACCCTGTTATGTGACATAAAAGTGGCCCATTACATGTAATAAGTTGGACAGCAATGATTAAGGTCATGCCACAATCTAGTTTATGAGACAGAATGAGACACCTGATGCGCATGCCCATGCACTGGCTACACAAGAGATGCTGAGGAGGAAAGGGGAATGTGAGGAGTGAAGTGATAGTATCTAAGAATTGCCAAAAGGAAAGTGAAATAAATGCATGCCCCACCTTTTTGTCTAAGGCATTGCGTCAGAACAGGCAATATATGATTGACAGCTGAGAGATTTAAACAGCTGGTATGTTTTAAATAAAAAAAGGATTTGAGTTTCATGTTTAATTTTAAAGAGACTTTTATTATACAGCCTTATATGTCTGGGTGATAGGTTTACTTTAAGAAACTGTTGGTCACTGAGAAGAGTTTTTTGAACATGGGTCCCTAGCTGTATCTATGAATTTTATAAGTGGCCTATTTTGATGTTACTTTATAGATGTAATGTGTTATTAAATCCAGCACATATTGGCTAACAAGACTCCTTTTTAAACTAAGAGAAAAGAAAATGATGATCTCACGATACATAATTATTTAGGCTATAACCAAGTGTAAAGCTATTAATCAAGCTTATTGTATTACAAACTGGAGCAAAGGAAAAATATAAAATATCTGTTTCTTAGGCAACAGGGAGAATGGTGTCTCTGCAAGTGTTTATGGTTTAGAGCTACCAGAGAAGGTCATCTGAACGCTCAGTTCTAATGCCATAATTAGAAGCCTCAAAAATGTATTTTTACTTACAGAATGTTCCATGGGCCCAGCTACAGTTACAAACTACATAGGAGAAAAGCAAGGAAAAAGATCAGTTTGTGGTTGATGTCATTTTTTTTTTTTGGTCAGGATGCCATGCTCAGAGCTAGGATCATAACATTCAGATTCTTGGTGTTGATTTTTTTTTTATTATCACCTTGTTTATAAAAGGATGATTGCAACAAGCTACAGAAGAGCATGCACAAACAAGGGTCAGTGGAAGACAAAGTAAGCAACACATTAGAAAGGGCTGATTCACTATTTTTAAAGAGGGTTATCATTTTTAGATACCCGTTCAGCCAAGATAAGCCGAGACATAATCCCTTACTTTATTTCCAGTTAATTTATTACAGGGCCACCTTCCTAGACAGAGGTCCCTACAATGTAGGTGATCACCAGGATTGATAGACTGGTGAAACACCATTCAACTAGAAGCCCCAACATATATATTTCATTTAATTTATTTTACTATATTTCAGTGAAGGTACTTACTCATTTGGTCTTGTCTCCACCAGAAGTAAGAAACCAAGCAGTAGTGCCATTGCAGTTAAGGGGAGTTGCACACCATTTGGTATAGTGCCATCAATAGTTCGTACATTTCCAGATTCCCGAACTGACCCTTTGCCTTAGAACATATTGTAAATGCACAGATAATGGTACAAAACTTTTTTTATACGATTTATCCGTAAGTGCATGGCCAGCTTTAGTTCTCTTTGTCTGTACAGAAAGGTACCAGAAATCTATGCCAGAAGAGGTATGCTCCTTAGTAAGGAAAGTTTATATATATACTGTAAATGTCTGTAATATTGAAATATATATATATAATATATATAAAACTGCATTAAGTAAGCTGTAGTAAAGTGTATTCATTACTTATATACTGTATAGAATAAGGATGCTGTTTCAGGTAATACTGTCATATTAATATTTCTTATGTTCTTTTGTCTTGATTCCACTAGGTACTATGCAACAGTGCACCCTCTAAAGAAAAGAATCTCTGTGACCACCTGTGTATATGTCTTGGTGGGCATTTGGCTTTTGTCCTGTGCCCTTGTTGGACCAGCTATTGCTCATACATATCATGTGGAGTTCCAACAGGAAGGGTTCACTATCTGTGAAGAGTTCTGGATGGGTAAAGAGACAGAAAGGTTGGCCTATGCTTACAGCACCCTAATTATCACATACATTCTACCTCTGTCTGCAGTTTCACTATCTTATATCTGTATCACGGTCAAGCTGAAAAATAGAGTTGTCCCCGGCCACCCTACACAGAGCCAGGCTGAATTTGATAGGCTGCGCAAGAGGAAGATATTCAGACTCATTGTGCTAGTGGTAACAGCCTTTGGGATATGCTGGCTACCGATCCATGTTTTCAACATAATTCGGGATATTGACATTAATTTGATCAACAAGCACTACTTCTTACATATCCAGCTTTTTTGTCACTGGTTTGCGATGAGCTCCTCCTGCTGCAACCCGTTCCTTTATGCCTGGCTGCATGACAGGTTCCGCAGTGAGTTAAGAAAAATGTTCACATTCAAACGTAAGATCATTCCTACTAACAACTGTGTAGCAGTCAGTGTGATGCTCTAAGCCAGTGCTGTCCAACTTCTGCGGTACTGAGGGCCGAACTTTTTCTGGCCGATGTGGTGGAGGGTCGATAATGGAAGTCAGTGTTGACCACTCCCCTTTTAAACCACACGCATGGGAAACCACACCCACTTTACCACAAGAACTTCTAGGATCATATCCACATTAATGGTAGTAGCACACCAAAAAACCAAATGGTTGGTGCTCACTGCAAAAATATCCCTCATCACTCATATGTGAAAAATTTAAGTCAGACATATGCCTAATCCTCCCCTCCAACATATGATTCAACACTTTAGGGACCCCTTATAACTATTTCCAAATGCTAATAAACACCCGGGAAAAAAACCCTGCCAGGCTTATATTCCATGGGTAACATAGGGCAAGCAGAGTATGACACACACAAGCAGCACTAGACAAGCAGAGTATGACACACACAAGCAGCTCTGGACAAGCAGAGTATGGCACACACAAGCAGCACTGGGCAAGCAGAGTATGGCACACAAGCAGCACTGGGCAAGTAGAGTATGACACATACAAGCAGCTCTAGACAAGCAGAGTATGGCACACACAAGCGGCACAAGGCAAGCAGAGTATGGCACACACAAGCGGCACTGGGCAAGCAGAGTATGGCACACAAAAGCAGCACTAGACAAGCAGAGTATGGCACATACAAGCGGCACTAGACAAGCAGAGTATGGCACACAAAGGGAGCATAGGGAAGGCTGAATAAGGCAGGAGATGGGGAATCCTCCTATCAGTATTCTAAGATGTACTACACACAGTGCTGGTGCTCCATTAGCATTTTGTATAAAGTGTGAACAGGTGAACAATGTGGGCAGTTTCAGTCTGGGTCTCAGGTGTTAACAATACAGGGCTTTAGGGGTTTGTACAATAGAGGTGTTACAAGTGTGAACAATGCAGGTGGATCACATGTGTGAACAATACAGGGGATTAGTCAGAATGTGAGTCTTAAACAATGCAGGGGCCAGTTACTCTCTGTAGTGATACATTTTAAAGCTTACACATGTTAATCAGACACAGAAGGCAGACTCCCATGTAGGGCCACAGAAGGAGTCTCCAGTTGGACAGCCCTGCTCTAAGCTAACTAACATGACACCAATAAGTATGTGGTACTGTGTGTGAGTCAACATTCATGCCCATCAGTTCTTCCTTTACAAGCAAGTGATAAGGGAGGAGTATCTGATTTAACACCAGGAAGTTGCAAGAGGACTATGGAATTTTTTAAACATTTTTTTTCATCTTTACATACAGTTTGAGCCGTAAAATAATCGTGCAAAATTTGGCTTTATATTTTGAAGCTTTAATGGTGGATCACAATAATAAATGTAGTTTCTGAATACTGTGATTGGTTATCTCATGCTTGGTTATACACCCCAGATATATATAGCTTTGCCTGAGTTGCTCGAAGAATGCTATTTAGTAAGACTGTAATATTGACATTTAAAATGGTATCTAAAACCTCAGTAAAATTCAAAGCCATTCTGTTTGGTACATTAGCACCATTTTCAAAGCAACCTCTCTTATGTCAGCACTTAGATTTCCAATTGGTAGCTCAAAGCTATCTCTACCAGTATAATCAATATAATACTGAATCCTTTATTCTTTGCCACCAGTTGAGCATGCATAAGTGCAGATCTGCAAGATATAATGGGTTGGTGCTATATTTATATAGTGATGGGCGAATCTGTGGCATTTCGCTTCGGCGCTTTGAGAAATTTGCAAAACGGCAAAAAATTCACGAAATGCGTTTTTGGACGCCGGCGCGCATTTGCGCTGGTATCCAAAAAAAACATGCTCCAGCATCAAGAATATGGACACCGGTGAATTTTCGCAGGCATTTTGCGAATTGCGGGAATTCGCTGTGAATTTGAGAAAGGAGAATAAATTCTCCCATCACTAAACACTGGTAGAGGAAGCTTTGAGTGACCAACTGGAAGGCAAAATGCCACAAACTAATCTGTAATGGATAATGAATTTGGTAATATATTGATGATACTGGGAGAAGAAGTTTCGAGGGAGCATACATGAATGCTAATCTGCATTTAGCCTTATAGTTGCTCCCTCCATTTGGTAGTAATTACATATTTTCTACATAATATATCCAATTAATTTGCAATTACTGAATGTGGCTTCAACAGTGTTTGTAAATATACATGCTTGTGAAACTAGATAATGTCTGGTTGTTTATATTCTTTGCTCTACTGGTTATGAGTCCTGAGACTTCTGAATGTAGAACAGTTATCCCTACAAAAGTGGCTTGTAAGCCACATATTGCTAGCCAATTCCTTGGATATTGTTTCCAGTGGCCTTACAAAATGTGCTTATTTTTGAATTCCTGGCTTGGAGGCAAGTTTTGGATGCATAAATACCAAGTTTACTACCAAATAGAGCCTCTTGTAGGCTGCCAGTCCACATATGTGCTACCAATAGTCAATCTTGACCCATAATTGGCACCCCATGAAATAGCTGCATGCTTGTGTTGCTTTCCAATTTTTTTTTACATTTGAATGTGGCTCATGGGTAAAAAAAAGGTTGTGGGTGCCTGGTGTAGAAGAGGTTGGTTGATTAACAGACCTGGGGGAGAACTGACTTCTGCTACACTGTTTCAAGAGTCAGAATCTGGAGGAAAAAACAGAAGGACAGAAGTAAATATTGCCATTAAATTTACAAATAACTTTAAAATACTTAACTTTAAAATGTTTTGTTAATGTCTCCTGGAAATTTATATACATTACATTTTCTTTCATAAAGCAAAAACAGGTTTTGGGGTACATCTTTAAAACAGAGAAAGATAACAGTGATGGGAAAGTCACTTTTTCCCCCTACTCCCATGGATCTCTAATAAAAGATTCCGCTTTGACCTACTTCTTAACAGCATTCGGTGGAATGGAAAGGAGAAGTGTGTTTCCTAATAAAGGTATTGGATCTCCATTTTGGAAACCCATGTCCAGAATGTTTAGAACCATAGGAAGGCCATCTCCTATAAAGTCAATTTTAAGCAAATAATTCTATTTATTTGAACTGATTTTTCCATTTCTATGTAATAATAAATCAGTGCCTTTTGACTTGATGGTAACTACGCTGCACAAACCCTGTTGATTCAACAATCCTGTTGAAGTTATTTCAGGTGTTGATGTTTTAAGGCATGGAGATCCAAAATTACAGTAACCGTTATTTGATAACCCTATGCCCCAAGCATTCCAGATAATAGATCCCATACCTGTAGCTGGATAATTTCTCTTTGCTTCATGGCTTTTTTGGTGAAGATTCTAGATATACACTCAAGAGCACTTGTCTCACAAGACACGTAGCAGGACCAATTAAAAAGCCTGGGAAGGACTTTGTGTAATTTAGCTATGTGAGTGGAAGATGGAAGAACTCTAGCTTAGGCGAAATACAATCAATGAATAAATCATTAATGTTTATGAAATCTCTAATGTAAAGGTGAATATAATAAAACTATAACTGGGGAAACCAATGGAATTAAAAAAAATGGAAGAGATTATTTGAGAACAGTATCTATATAAAAAATAGAGCTATGTTTCTTATGTTATATAACAACATTGCTGCTTCAGGCGCCCACACCTCTGATTCAGGTGATCTCTGGCATTTATACCATTTGTGTTTCACACCTACATGCCATTACTCACTTATCAGTAACAATTTAAAAAAATAAAGAAATGTAATATTTTCTCTTCATATTTTACAGAAGGAAATAATTATTGATGGGTATTTAATGATGTTGTTGTTGTGGGGCTTCAGTATTTTCAATAAAGATATTTCTGGCTTCTTTGTTTTTTGTGTTAGCCTTTGTCTGTTCTTGTTCCAATAATCCTTCATCTCTCTCCCCAAAGCATCCAAAGTATATATTTCAATAAACATAAGCTTGTGATATAATGATGGGCTGATTGGGCTAAAAGCTGCAAGTTTACCCATGGGCTGGGCAGGTTCAGGTCAACTAACTCTCCCCAGAGGCAGGTCATGGGCCAAATTTGCCTGGCCGCTCCCAAGACCTCTACACACAACGCCAAGCCCCACAAGTAACACGCTAGGTTTGTTTATGTACTCGTCCTGCCTCGTTCAAGTCAGAGAATAGGTGGGTATATCAATCAGTTGGGTTGGGAGTGGGTCGGCTGTTTTGCGACCTGGATATCACTGGTGTAATAGCCAAATAGAGCCAAACAGGGAGAGGGACACATCAAAGCAGTACAGGTATTGGAAATCCATTATCAAGAAAGCTCTGAATTTTGGGACTCAATTCTATTCAAATAATTAAAAACTTAAAAAAAAGATTTCTTTTTTCTCTGTAATAATAAAACAGTACTTTGTTCTTGAACCTAATTAAGATACAGTTAATCCTTATCAAAGACAAAACAATCCTACTGGGTTTATTTCATGTAAAATTATTTTTTTAAGTAAACTTAAGGTACAAATTACAGAAAGACCCCCTTATCTGGAAAACCCCAGGCCCCAAGAATTCTGGATAACAGGTCCTGTATCACAAAAAAATTAATTTGCTCATATGCCAAAAAAATGAGATACCAAAAAAAACCTGAATCCTTGGTGAAAGATTTGGCTGAATACTGAACCAAATCCTAAATTGCATATGCAAGGAATAAGTGAAAAAAAACCACCCCTAATTTACATATGCAAATTAGGAATCGGTTCACCAGGCTCAAGGATTTAGCTGAATCCGAAAAAAGGCAGAATCCAGGATTCGGTGCATCCCCACCATAAAACTATGGTGCAAATTTACTAATATTTGGGTTTAAAAAAGTTTTTATGAAATGCATTTTTTCACTAAAATGTAGTTTATTTTTACACTAATACTATTGGTCTTTTTAGACTTTGGGGCAGATTTACTATTGGTCGAATTTGAGGGTTAATTTTAACCCTTCATATTCAAATATCGATTTTGAAGGGTTTTAGCGAATTTCGATCGAACGAACGATCGAATATAAAAAATTCGAACAATTCGAACAATTTTAACCATTCGATCAAATTCTTTTTATACGATCAAAAACATGCTGAAATAACCCTATGGGAGCTTTCCATAGGGTTATACAGCAATTCGGTAGGTTTAATCTGGCGAACTAGGGATTCAAATTAAAATTTAAAGGGCAAGTGATTCGAACATCGAATGATCGAATAGATTGAAGTGCCCAAAAAAGTTATTTGGAAAATTCGAATTCAAATCTTTTTGAAGATCCGATAGAATTTCGAATCATTCACACTACTTTAGTAAATCTGCCCCTTTGTGTTTTTCTGAATTACTTTACTAGTAATTGCCCGAAAAACTAAAATTTTTAGAGATTTAAGGGTTTTCATACTTTCAACTGCATCATCAGTCATATTTTTTTTTTCACTCATACTTTTTATATTCGGATCTTTTCATTACTGTGTTGGTCATAGCTTTAGAGAAATAGAGTTTAACTGTGGTTTCAAAAAAGTCTAATGTCGTTATAATTCAACCTTTATTAAATGGGCCTCCAAAAGTGGCATAACAATCATCTCAGTGTAACATGCAAAGGTTTATGTCAAATGAATAAAAGCAAAGTTTACAGCAAATAACAACATTAACATTTACTTAATGCACCTTAATGGATAATGTCATATTAATGTCAATCATAAATTATGATTGTAGAGTTAATGAGAAGAAAGACTTTTTCCTAATTCTAGTACCCAGCATAAAGATCTAATAAAATTTCCATTTAGAAATCATATTAGCTCATATTCGCTCTTTTCTATGGTTTCAATACCTTGTGATTTGACTGCTATTTTTCTGTTCTATGGGGATTAACATGCACAGAACAATGTGCTATCATGCAATTTAAGTAAATGACTCAATGTGATTAATATTCTCATGTAATCTTTCTTTCGATCTGTTTTCCCCTCATATATTGTATAAAACAAACATTACATATATATAAATATGCAATTACACTAATCCTTTTATGAAAAGAGTCTGTGCATTTGTTGAAATAAGAGTACAAGCAAATGAAATTAAATTGTAAGTTCTATTGCTGCCATATCACACAAGAAGATTTTCTAAAGCCCTCTATAGAGTAGGGTACATAAACAAACACCAATGGGTTAGAAGGTGCAAAGTACATATATAAGGAGCAAAGAACTGTTTTTTGTTTTTGAAGGCTGGGTGCAAGTGCTTAGTGTATGACGATATTAGGACTGCAACCTTGCGCCCTTTAGTTCTGATTTAAGGTGGAAATTTGAGAACATGGATGCTAAATTGCACCATTGACCAGTAGCAACCATTTAGATCTATATTTTATCATTTCATTTTCTGATTTTCTGATTTATAGTGACTGATTTATAGTGACTATTTAAGGCTAATAGTTGAGAAAGAACCAGGGGGCAGATTGGGCAGTTTTATGCTGAGATGATGCTCTTTAACTGCATGATGATCTATGGAAAGTCTCATCTCGAAACATATTATACTCCCTATGCATAAAATCACAATCATCTCTTGTTTTTCCCGTGTTTATGATGAATACCAGCAGGGATGCACGAGTGGAAAAAAAGACAGCAGCCTTGGAGAACTGTAAACCTGTAGTCATTTAAAGGTAATAAGTTAGGATATTTAAGGATTTCAATGCAAAATACAACACATGAAAAAGTGATAGAGTATGTATAACAATAGATATACAGAATCAGAGATTTTATTTAAAAAAAGGCTGTTTTACAAGATAAGAGATGTTTAATATTGAAAATAGAATTCAATTAACACAAAAAGTAGAATATTGAGAACACAATATATAGGATAAGGGCTTTGGTGATAGAGGCTGCTATAATAGAATTAAACATTATGAAAAAGAAGTTGATTTTATAATCATATCAGGCACTGGGTATGCATATATTATACATGTAATTCTTCCTGTGTATAAACAGCAAGGACACATAACTCCGGGGCATCTCTAGATATGTCTACTATAGCTTTTCCTATATATGTTGCCCTAAATTTTAAGTATTACAGCTACTACATCTAATCTTATATTAGCTTAACTCTAGTTTAACATACATATTAGATTAAAGCAACTAAAGCAGCTGCCTGCCATGATTCTTGACTTGAATAAAACACTTAATTACTGTTTGCTGCCTACCACAACATCTGTCCTGATTATTACTCTCCACTTATCTGCCTGCCACATGCCCTGACCCTGAAACTAAAGCTTGATATCTATTTGAATAAAATCACACCTATTTGTATTGCCTTTAGCTGACTGCAACAATTTGAATTAGTGTATATAATTTATGCACCAATTAAATTAAATTATTACAGCCAGATTTGCGACTGGCCAATTAGCCATTTGGCTAGCAGCTGATCAGGGAGAGGCCACATCCAATCTTCAGAGATCCTGTTTGGTATTGCAACGTTAGTCTGCAACCTGAGGTACACTCTCAGAAGCATCATTTAATATCCACATTAGCCCATTAAGAGAATCTATTTCCTTTTCTGTCATGTCTTATTGATTCTGAAAGGTTAATGGCACACTGGGTGTATCACCTTCTGTGTATTTGAGCAGAGTCACAACAGTGGAAAATTAAAGAGAAAACAAGTTTGAAAAAGCAGCTTAGCAGAAAATAACAGTTTAGCAGAAAACAAAAAACGATTCAGAGAAGAAGTTGCAACAGACGTAAGGGGCAAATTCATTCCATCCAGGATGTGGCATCCTTGCAACAGGATCTTAACAAACTAGCAGCTAAGTGGCAATTGAGATTGAATGTTGATAAATGTAAAGTCACACAAATGGGATGTAAAAATATTTCAATAATTGCCACAGCAAGGGGTGGTGGGGGGACAATAGGGGCCCTGGACAGCAGTCCCGATGGGCCCTGGGCCCTCCAGTCCGACCCTGATCGACAACATTTATACCCTTAATGGGACTGAACTAGGCAAATCCATTATGGAAAAGAACCTTGGAGTCCTTTTAGATGATAAACTTGGCTGTAGCAAGCAATGCCAGTCAGCAGCATCAAGGGCCAATAAGGTCTTGAGCTGTATTAAAAGGGGGATAGAGTCACGGGAGGAGGAGGTCATTCTTCCACTCATAGAGCACTTGTAAGGCCCCATCTAGAATATGCCGTACAGTTTTGGTCTCCATCACTCAAACAGGACATAATTGTATTAGAGAGGGTACAGAGAAGGGCAACTAAGCGGGTAAAAGGTATAAGAGGAATACATGCACCTGAAGAAGGCCTTAGTTGCAGAAACATGTTGTGCAGGATTTTCTGCAAAATAAAATGAAGACACTGTAAGCAAGCAATCGTGCTCTCCATCCATTCTTTATTTGTATTTGGGATCTAAAGTCCTAAGGAAGGTGTGTCTACATCAAGAGAAACTGGTTCAGAAGAAAATGGGTGTTCAATGTGTCTGAAGTAAATGCTGGAGTGTGTAATTTGTGCCATGAAGAAAATCTACTGGTTAAATTTTCCAATTGTGTTCCGTGTGGTGAGTGCCTGCTGTGGCTCTGGGAAGTAGGACAGGAGGTGCTCCTGGAATACTTCCCCTTTAAACTTGAATTCCCTCTCACATACTGTATGCTATCTTAAACATAACCAGGCTGATGCGGTTGGAATGATTTCAGACATATAAAAGAAAGGAATCCATTAGGAATGGAGAATGAGTGAAGGAATAAATTAGAAGGATGATAACCTTATAAAAAGGACTAGAAAGGTTTATCTTCTCTATGAAATCATTGCTATTTCTGCTTGGAGCTCAAATTTCATTTTTGTGTTTATCTGTAGAGTAAATTAAAGAGTTATGAAAATACTATTATATATCACGTTACTCGTGCTCCTCTCTGCTGCTCACATTCAGCTTCCAAACAAATGTATTTTCCTTGCATAACAATCTCTTGGCTAATGAATGACTTTTCCGTTCAATTTTAGAGAACATGGGTTATGCTCATCCTTGCACTCAGGATGGACCCTCACATTTATACAAATGAATTGTTCACCATTGAATTGTTCAGTACCAGTGCTGTGTTGTACTCTCAGAATAGATGCCAAAAGACAGCAAATATTTACAAACACAGTGTCACAATATAATCTACATGGTTAAAACAGAATCATCCTGAGTGTGAGGAGGAGAATAACCCATATTCTATAAAATTAAAATGGAAGGTATTTGGGTTCAATTTTAGAGAATATTGGGTATACTCCTCCACACTCAGTATGGACCCTCACATATATATATTTATGAATGATTTGTAGGCTACCAGTGCTGTGTTGTACACCTACAAATAGCAAATTTTTACACGTACAGTGTCACAATATAAGCAATGTGGTTAACACAGTAGTAACAAATCTGTAACACAGATGGGACTTGCACTCAGTACAGCACCTACCTATTCCCTGCTGCTCTTGCATCAACTTATTGACAAATTCAAATTTAAGAGGACACTGCTGCCATGACCAGTCTCTAAATGGTCACGGGCTCTTCAGAGCACAAGCCCCCAGTCCACAAGGGCACATGCACAAATTTCAAAAAAGATTAAGCTCCAAAGAGTCCCATTTTAGAAAGTTAAAAAATTCAATATTTATTCATCATAAATCAGTAAAAATAATTCATATACAGACCCACTTGATCCTTCGCCTTACGCGTTTCGTACCCCCTGGTACTTAATCATAGGCTTGAATCATTACACAAACATCTCCAATATTTAATCCCACAGAGGTCCCACCCTCTGAAACTAAAACCAATCGTAAATTGCCACATGACATTCTATTAGTGATGCAGCCTAATGGATCAATTAGGTCTTAATTCATTCATAAATAGTTTCTTTCCATATACATAATCAGTATTCTTACATAATAAAGTGCTTTTGTTACATTCAGTAGAGATAACAATACATTTTAAATTTTGAAATGTGTTTCAAATGCATCCCATATAAGAGTAATTCCACATGTTTCAACTCTAACCCTGCCATATTAGAGCCTGTTTTAACCTTATCACTGCCAAATCACAAATTAAGTAAAGCATGTAACGTCAAATTCATAGTTTAAACCCTGTGGTAATCGAGTGTGTAAGTAAAAAATCCAAAACAGCTCCCTTTTTCTTAAAAGATTCATCAAATCACCTCCCCTACTGCCTAGCCTGACTTTATCAATGCCCTGTACAGAGAAAAACTTTGCATTGCTTGAACTGCAATATGCAAAATGCCTAGTTATATTGCTTTTTTCTACCGCCTTAGGATTCTTAATTTGGCTCAGATGCTCCCGTATCCGTTCCTTTAGCATCCTCCCCGTACATCCTGTATATTGCTTTTGGCACTTAAGGCATGTAACCAGATAAATTACTGTAGAAGTATTACAATTAATATATTCCTTCATTTTGAAACTTTCTCCCGTTACTGTTGATTTAAACTCCTATTTGATACTTGTAGATGTTGACACGTTACACATCTCCTACTGGTTCTGAACCTGTGTCCAGACTTCAGGAATCTGTTACAGTGTCAGCATGTTCCTGTCTAGAATATCATATCATCCATCTATTTCAGGTGTTTTTCACATTTGTTGAACTAGTCTCAATTATTTGTGGTTATTGATTGTGTTCTGACCATGTTCTTGTCTTACAGATCTATTTTTGTCTGCCTCTCCTGTGCTATGCTTCATGTTCAATTGTCTCTTGTGCATTACCTGGCCTATTGCTGACTTCTCCTGTTGCTACATTATATAATTCAGTTAGCTTTATTCCACGTCTCCTGGTCTGTACCCTCACTGCTTTGGTCTGCCTGCCAGCCAGTAATTGGCTTTCCTTCTGTTTACCATGAATTATCATTGCCTGTTTTTTATTTGCTTACTTTATTTGCTACTTACCTATTTGTGAATTGTGCTATAGCAGCTTCTCAATCCAGGAATAGTTTCTGCCTGCAAAATTTAAAGAGAAATTTCTGTTGCTACTCGTCTATTAGTTTACTCCTTACTAGGGGCTTATTGCTATAACTCACCTATGGCAGTGTTTCCCATAACTCAGTTGTTCTCTTCAGCACCAGTAAGTTCGAGTTCGATTTTTTCTGGTCGGCCTTTCAAAGGGAAAAAAAACACTTTTTTTTCATGGAAAAAAAATAATTAAATTAAAGTAGACGGAAAGGTTACAACTAAGTAAGGCTTATCAGAAAGGTCCACCTAAATATACCAGTAAACCCTCAAAGTAATGCTGCTCTGAGTCCTCTGTCAAAAGAAACACAGCATTTATTTCTTTCTACTGTGTACACATGGGCTTCTGTATCAGACTTCATGCCTTCAGCGTAAACCACCTTGCCCCGGGTGTGAGCATGCTCAGTTCGCTCCTCTTCCCCCTTCCCTTTCCTGCTGAGCCCAGAGCTATAAGTGAGCAGGGAGAGACTCAGGAGGAAGTGATGTCTCACCAAGCTAATACTGCAGCTGGTTTCCTAAACAAGCAGAAAGCCAACCTTTTTTGGCCTGGTAGTTTAGTGCCAACTTTTTTAGCAAGGACCGGAGGTTCAGGGGAGGTTGAGAGGGGGTCAGGAGGGGTCGGCATCCAATTCTGGTGCTCCGGTGTCCTATTCGGCACTCCGGCATCCAATTCGGCACTCCGGAGTACAAGTCGGTTAGCCGTCAGCCAATTTGACTTGTTAATTTGCCGCTAGGCTTGTGGCCCAGTTCAGGACTGGGGACCCCTGTTCTAGAGGTTTTTACTCAGGTATGGTAAAGCATTCTACAGAATAAATATAGCATTCTAGATTGCAGTATTGCAGCTAATATATTGGCAATACAATTCCTCCATAGCTTTCATCCTGCTTTAAACCCCAATGGCATTAAAAGAGTGAATAAAAAAATACTGCCAACTTCACGCAGAAGTGAATGGCAGATGTCTTGAAGATATCCTTATCTTTGCTTAGTTTCGTTCAATAATCCGAAGATTTTATGTTTTTAGGCTTCAAATCTGAGTCTTTTCCCGCACAAGAAATTTTCGTGAAAACGTATTGATAAAAAGGGGGGGAAAGTCAGTGCGGATTTGGTCGGAGTGGTTTTCAGAAAAAAGTGAAAGAGTTTCAGATTTGTATAAAAAACTCCCTAAGTGCCTTGCCATGCTAAATTCCCCCCAAACCTAGTCTTGACTGGTTTAAATCTGACAGCTCAGTAATAATCCTGGCTATAAATGTATGGACTAAATAACTTGCTACAGAAGTATAGTTCAGAGGATTACTGCACAAGTGTAGTTCAACCCTTCTTAGGTTGAGTCCTCAGGTACATTGCAGGCATCAGAATTTGGTGCAGGATTAGTCATAACTGATAGGAACAAGCAGAACGTCGCCAAGGTTTACAAATGTTTTCAAACAAAATGAAGATCAATCAGCAATTGTGAAAAAATGACTTTTTCGAACAATATTTTCATTATGGACCTAAGTAACTCCTACTGTATTTTTTTACCAAATATGGTTTAATACATAGATACCATACCCGCTGATAAATTAGACACTGCATGTTGCCACAGCTATCATTAGCTGAATCACCCTATAACTAGTATGTACTGTAAATGCATTAAGTGCTGTTACTAACTAAATAAAAGCCAATTTCACTGCAATTTCTACACTTCATTAGTCTGTTATTATACACATTGTTTGTCTGTGATGGGCCTGAGTAAAATATGAGTTTATTAGGACAAATTAAATTCCAGCATTGTTGTTTTCTTTCACATACACAAGATTGCATTTATAATGCTATTATGGCCAACCATTCCAATTACCAACAAGGCCTTTTGCTTCCTTGCAGAGTACCAATCTGCGCTGAAACGAAGAAGCAGTAAATAAACGAATAAAAGACAATTAAGAGTTGTCATGACGATATACAGAAATGTAACAGGCTGAAAATAAGGAAAAGTAAAACATATCCGGGAAAGGTTTAGAAAATGTACAGGATACAAATTAAAAGCATTAAGAAAAGTTAAAAATTAAAAAAAAAATTGAGCTTTTTCTTTCCACAAACACTGTCCAACAAGCTCTCAAACGTATGCCTTTGAACTTGAAAGTGCAGAAATCATTTAAAAACACAGTTGTTTCGGAGGTAGATAAATTCAGATTCCTGTCATTTATTCAACATAGGAGAAAATATTACGAGATCATCATAACTTGTACCAATATTAAAATATTTCAAGTACCTACTCTATTGATCCAATGCACCTAAGAGAGCAGGTCATGCTGACCTGATTGCAAAAAGATGGCATGCAGCAAAAATAGAACCATCCCTAGATCCAGACAACATGGAGCAGCTCTCATTCGGATACCAAGCTGACTCAATTAAGATATAAACATGGCTTTTTACTTTCTAATTGTGAGGAAGAGTGATGCAGACTCTATGCACTCTCGGACACTGACTACCTTTGGAGAACAAATGAAACTGTAAAACAAGACACAATATAGATAACAAATAATTAGAACTGCAGGTTTTAATAGCAATTTACTTGTAGAAAAACTGCAATCACTAAATAATGGTCCTTTAAAGGGATCCTGTCATGCAAAAAATTTTTTTTTCAAAATGTATCAGTTAATAGTGCTGTTCCAGAAGAATTGAAATCCAATTCTCAAAAGAGCAAACATATTTTTTTATATTTCATTTTGAAATCTGACATGGGGCTAGCCATATTATCAATTTCCCAGCTGCCCCAAGTCATGTGACTTGTGCTCTGATAAACTTCAATCAGTCTTTACTGCTTTATTGCAAGTTGGAGTCAAATCACCCCCTCCTTTCCCCCCACCCAGCAGCCTAACAAAAGAACAATGGGAAGGTAACCAGATAACAGCTCCCTAACACAAGATAACAGCTGCCTGGTAGATCTAAGAACAGCACTCAATAGTAAAACCCATGTCCCACTGTGTACTATTCAGTTACATTGAGAAGGAAAAACAACAACCTGCCAGAAAGCAGTTCCCTCCTGAAGTGCTGACACAAGTCACATGACCAGGGGCAGCTGGGAAATTGACAAAATGGCTAGCCCCATGTCAGATTTCAAAACTGAATATAAAAAAATCGTTTGCTCTTTTGAGAAATGGATTTCAGTGCAGAAGTCTATTGGAGCAGCTCTATTAACTGATGCATTTAAAAAAAAAAACATGTTTTCCCATGACAGTTTCCCTTTAAGATCTCCTTTTGTCCACCATAGTTTTATACAATGTAGGAAAATATACATATTTTGGACACAGAAGCAGGTATAGAGATTAACTGAAATTAAAGGAGAATCAGTGTGGTCCAATAAATTCTGCTGCACGTTTTCATGGTAGATCTCCTGATGGGGGCCAGGTGTCGAGAGTAGACCCCATTGTAACATAGTCTGGGCATCCCTGATGGACAGTATGTAAACATTTCTTTATCTTGCTTTTTCCCCAACCCCCCTGAAAAATGTTGTTTGTGTAGAGGGGAGGGTGTTAGTTGTCATACTTCTGTTCTGTTATGTGTGTTGTGACTGTGTGTGTTAGGCTAATCAACCTAATGCAAACAGTGGTATAACTAGCTACAGGCAGGCCTGGGCCCTACACCCAATCCTGGCACATGCAGCAAAAAAATTCCCTCTGCTCTGCCCTGTGTTTAGATAAATAGTGGTGCTACCTTATATCACAAAAGTGCTGATATTTTTCTAACTAAATGCTAGAAAAGTGTTTTAAGTTGCCTGTCTTCATTAAATATACAGACCTTCCTATGTTTTTAGCTTTTTTTCCTATTAATGACATCAAGCATCATACTGGCCAGTTGGCAACCTTAGGTCCCATTTTGGCAGAAATGTGCCGGAGGCCTCATGCTTTATTATCTAAGTATAAAATTAAGATTAAATAGCCATTGTACACATATTATTCACTTTCTATGTTTGGCCCCATATGTAACTTGATCCGAACAGGAAAGAAGTAGAAAAAAAAATAACCAAAGTCATATAACTTCTAAATCATCATATTTTTTGATTTTCCCACAAGAAGAATCCTGCCTTGGTGCCAGCTGCTTTGTGTTCTTTTTAAATTAGAAACCATGAGTTGACATTACCGACAATATGCTTAACGAAGAGCCCAGGGAATAAGAGCATTTGAAAACACAAAGGCTACAAGTGACAGCACAAGTATTTGTTCTGTTTATGGTTAAATACACATTTACATGTAAATTCAGCATGCAGAAGAACAGTTAACAGCCCCCTAATTAAACATTTGAACTTTTGGTGGCTGCCGCATTTGCATTCACCCCGTGCCAGGCTAGTTATGAGCACTCTGTATTCTATTTTACATGGTGCATGCTTTGCCAGCTTGCTACATAGTTTGGGAAGCGAGGTACTTAAGATAGATTGCTGTAGAATTATATTTGTGGAGAGCCTCTCAGAAACAAAAGGGCTGAAAATGTACCATAATTAACCACTCCTAAACTGTCAATTCAGACTGTCATTTCAATGCAAAACACATTTTCAGATGTGTTCACTAAAATAACAGACAGAGTGGTGACCTTAACCATCTTGGAGGGTCAAGCCAAGAGATTATGAACTGAGCCCAAGTTATGGCCTTTTAGTCTGATTTTCTGCATTAAAAAGCGGAATCATTAAGTATACACTCTATGGGCTATGCAGTACATTTATGCACAGTGAGCTGTGAATACATAATGGGTATAACTCTCCCCACTTGCCAGCACCTGTCCTATTTCTTAAGGTGCATTTTTTAAGGTCCTAGCATCCCCCACTGTTTCGCCCTATGCGTGTACCTCTTCTGCCTATCCCTACTTCCAGTCCAGGTGTGGTGCACAGAAAATAAGGGCCTTGATTGAGTATTTTGATATGAAGCATAGTCAATTGTAGTACATTTTAGGGTATAGTGAGTTGAGAAAATGCATTTTGTGCAATGCAATCAGACCAGTCAATGGCAATAGCACTGTAGTACATTTTAGGGTTTAGAAAGCTATATAATTAATTTAGAAATCCAATTAAGCTATAGAGCTTTAGGCTATTGTATCACATTGGTATTTTCTCCTGACTAAACCTGACTTTGCAAAAAATTTACAATACAATACAATGCAAACGTCTTTCCTCACTTGTACTTTACAATGGACATTTTGGGATTTTTTTCAATACAAACAGTTTATTGTGAGTGACACAAAAACACAAATATTGCCGTTTCAAAGCTTGTTTTCTAAAAAGCTATGCACCTTCAGAATTTGTATTATTTCTATTTTGACTAGAAAAAAGCAACAAAGAGTTCAATGCTGCCACCTATTGCATCTTTATGAAAAAGCAAGCAGATAACTTGTAAAAGACATTCCCCCATTTTTAATATAAGGCACTAAGTTTGTCCAGGAGCAGTAACCCAAGGCAACAATAAGATGCTTGCATTTAAACAGATGACTAGTAAATTTTACCAGATGATTGGTTGCTATTCGTTATTGCCCCAGTGCAAAAAATGTTCCTAACTTTAAACAAATGTCATTATTCTTCTTTCACTGTAGCAGTTTGTCTTGAATGTTTTCAGCTGTGTTTTTTTCAAGTGGAAAATCCAAAACCTCAAATCAAACCAACAACACCATTTGTTTGAATGAAAATCTTTTCAAGACAAGTCCATAGATCTCTAACACTATTGCTTCACTAAACACTCTGCAACATTTGAGAAACACTCTGCAACATTTTTCATGAGCAAGAAAAAAATCAGTTACAATAATGATGAAAAGTCTGCTTCATTTTATTTATGGGGCCCAAACTGCCCCAAAGGGCTAAACTACACAGGGCCCAAACTGTCTAAGGACTAAACTACATGGGGCCCAAACTGCCTAAAGACTAAACTACACAGGGCCCAAACTGTCTAAGGACTAAATTACACAGGGCCCAAACTGTCTAAGGACTAAACTACACAGGGCCCAAACTGTCTAAGGACTAAATTACACAGGGCCCAAACTGTCTAAGGACTAAACTACACAGGGCCCAAACTGTCTAAGGACTAAACTACACAGGGCCCAAACTGTCTAAGGACTAAACTACACAGGGCCCAAACTGTCTAAGGACTAAACTACATGGGGCCCAAACTGCCTAAGGAATAAACTACACAGGGCCCAAACTGTCTAAGGACTAAACTACATGGGGCCCAAATTATTCTAAGGACTAAACTACACAGGGTCCAAACTGTCTAAGGACTAAACTACATGGGGCCCAAACTGCCTAAGGGCTAAACTACACGGGGCCCAAATTATTCTAAGGACTAAACTACACAGGGTCCAAACTGTCTAAGGACTAAACTACATGGGGCCCAAACTGCCTAAGGGCTAAACTACACGGGGCCCAAATTGACAAAGGACTAAACTACATGGGGCCAAATTGACTAAGGGCTAAACTACACAGGGCTCAAAATTGTGCTAATTCTTTGGTGGTTTATTGAGATCTCAATAAATGGCAAATCTAAAAATGCCCTCCCCATTAAACAAAATTTATAATTAGCGCATGGGCAGGTGAGAACCTTGCCTCAGGCGGCAATGAAACTGCATAAGTGCTAAATTACACAGGGCCCAAATTGACTAAGGGCTGAACTACAAGGGGTCTAAGCTGCATCAGGTTTAAATTACATAGATCCCAAACTGCCTAAGGGCTAAACTACACAGGGCCCAAAATTGCCTAAAGGCTAAATTACACAGGGCCCAAACTGCCTAAGGGCTAAATTACACAGGGCTCAAAATTGTGCTAATTCTTTGGTGGTTTATTGAGATCTCAATAAATGGCAAATCTAAAAATGCCCTCCCCATTAAACAAAATTTATAATTAGCGCAGGGGCAGGTGAGAACCTTGCCTCAAGCGGCAATGAGTGGACAGTTATAAGGGGTGGCATAAAGCAACCTCTTGTAATTTTAAGAGCAGAATTTTCAGGTTTTAACCCTGAAATTTTAGTCCACTAGTGCAGACAGTGATAATGTTCTCATTGCACTAGCACTACCCTCTTTAACCTGCTCTGACACTGATGGATTGAGTGCAAAGGACCTCTATATGAATTTTGTGGCCACAGCTTCACGGCAACCCCAACCCCACCCCCCCAGTGGTTTGGGAATTAGAGCATAACTTTCCCTTGTTTGTTTTAGTTTATACAGAAGCAGTGGCCAGCTGTCAGGAACCTACTGTGAGTGCTGGGTTGCGTGTCAGTGACGTCACTACGAGAGCGTCATAGCATGATCTCAGGGATCCGGGTGGCGCAGCGTGATGATGCAGGCGACACCATTTAGGTCAGCGCAAAATGCTTCCCAGTGCTCGGACATCCTGTTTCCTGGCTATACTTGGAGTAAGTTACTCTCTACTTGTTTTGAACTTGGCTTTTGACTCTGCTTTTGTGTCTTGACTATTCTCTCCCATCAACCCTTGGAACTCTGCTTGGATTCGTCTCGTTGCTGCCAACCCTGCTTGCTGCTTGACTATCCTTCTACGATTAACCCTTGATACTTGTATGGACTTGATTCATTGTTGCCGACCCTGCCTGCTTCGCGACTACTCTGCTATATTAACCCCTGGCACCTCATATAGACTTTGATTTACTCTTGCCGGCCTTGATTGCCTGACTGACCACGTTTTAAGTTAAACCCTTGGGTATCCAGCCTTGTGTTCTCCTATCTGTCTACTGGGACCCCACCTGTCCTCCCAGTGTTGAGGGGGCTTACAAGCCCAATCTTCTTCATCAGTGCCAGTCTGTTTGCTACCGGTTTCCACGCCAGAACCTGTTATGGCTGACGCAAGGTTCTTACTGAAGATCTCTCTCCTGTGTTTCTCTATACTCCCTGCAGTCACACTATCCGGTACCTGAAGCTACTCTACAGGTTGGCGTATCCCGCTAGATTCACAGGCTCCCATACCTCACCTTCACTAGCCTTCCTCCGTGCCTAATTGGGGGTCAAACTTGTGAGGGGGCTGTAAGGGCTGTCTTCCTCAACGCTAGTGGTTCCTCCCAGGTCGGTAAGTCTGACATCAGCTCCATGTTGTAGCTCCCACCCTTTCCAGCTACAGTCAGGTGATCCAACTGGTGGAAAATAAACGGGCAACCATTTTTTGGAGTTTTAACCTTGAAAGCAAGTTAATTGCAGGTAAAACTCAAGGGGTCATAGACGCACATATGATATTATACGAAATGAATTTTCGTACGATATTCGGTGTGTGTATGGTGGGAAATGAGCCGACCGATATCGTCAGAAGACTTAGATATTGGATGGCATTAAAAAAATGCAGACCAATTGAAATGTTGCATTTTATCCTATCAGATGGTAATCAAAACAGCAAGTGGATCAAATGCATGTGGATGTGCATGTCTATTGGGGGTTTTCAGTCTGATTGACTCACAAGACACTTTTCTCCTTGCCTGCAGGCTTTAATTAATTCTTATCGGAAGCATTGTTCAATGGTTACATGATTTTCTAGTAGTCTTAAGGTATGAAGATCCAAATTATGGAAAGAACAGTTATCCAGAACCCCCCAGGTCCCAAGAAATCTGGATAATAGGTCCCAAAACTTTACTAAGTAGCTTATACTTGGGTTTATTTAATGTTTACTTAATTTTATAGAAGACAAGGTATAAAGATCCATATTCTGGAAAGATCCACTATCTGGAAAACCCTGGGTCCTGAGCACTCTGGATAAAAGGTCCCATACCTGTACCAAAACAGATATCCATGTGTGCCAGTATTCTGGGAATTCTTCTGCTTTTGGCCCATATGTAATAAAACAATCTGTGTTGCTGGTATGGAGTGTCTTGTGTGTATAAATGAGATTAGATGCTAATTTTATTTAAAGGAAACAATATCACAGACTATAGGGACTGATATTTCTTACAGAAAATGGGTCAGTTTTAAGTACTAGCAGTATTGTGTGCATATAAGTAATATTCTCTGGTACAAGCAAAGGTAGTTAGTTTCCCTTGGGCAATCACTAACGCGCACATAGGGCATTTATCTGTCTATTAAATCTGACAAACACACACAATTCACTATTGTCCAACAGGCAGCTCCTCTACTGTTGCCTTTTAATATTATTGCTTTATATCCTCATATTTGCACAATTACCTTTTCTTATATGTGAAAAGAAAAACATATTGCTGCAAAGTCCTTTTCAAATTCTCTGATCAAACAAATATACATATTTTCCTTCATTGACATGTACACAGGAGTTGAAGGTGAATTTAAATCCCAGGGTTTTTACATCATGAGCAATGGCTGTGATTAAAACTTTTAGTTGGTGCAGGGTCCAACTGGCCTGACTTTTAGGGGCCCCGACCCGGCCAGACCCCCTTGTCTTATTTGAAAAAAAAAAATTTGGCGGCGGCGCTGCTCTGCGCATGTGCGCTGGCGCCATCCTGGCATACACATGCCAGAATGGGCTCTGCATTAGGGTATGCCACATTAGGGGGGTGGCCAAGGGTGTCTCTGGATAGCAGTCCCAGTGGGCCCCGGACCCCCCAGTTCAGCCATGAGTTGGTGTGTAAAATAAATCCTTTTACTTCAGCAAAATATAATATACGTGACACAGGCAGAGTTGTGTGTCTGGAAAGGTACAGTGCACGGTCATTTCAGTATAGTATACAGACAAAATAAGAAGACTCTGCTAAGTTGATGTGCTAGTATTACTCATTTATTTGTACAGCTTGTTGTGCAGAACTTTTACAATTTGAAGTATCATTTGAAAGACAAACTCCAGAACCAACATGAACACACCCTCTCAACTCTTATTCCCTTCAGTCTGGCCACTTGCAACTTACCCCCCAAACAATGAAAAGTGTCAGCTGAGCCCAGCCTGAAAGTGACTGAGCTCTCCCTCCACATAAGGCTATTCTCCAGCACAAGAGCCATATGTGGAGGGACAAAAATATCAGTTTTCTCCTCACAAACCCCATTATAACACAGCCACCCTCCACACACACTTCTCCCTCCTCACATGTCCCCCCCCCACACAAGTGACAGACCTCCTTTCACCCAGTGTTGACTTTATTTTCCCTCACACACAGACACTCAATGAAGCCCTCCTCCCTCCCTGTGAATCTCTCACTTGTCCCTCATTCAACCCCACACAAGTCTGTGCACCCACACCCTCCTGTTCCCCCCTGTGAAAATGACATGCCAGCCTTCCAAAACACACAAAAAACTTAAGGTTCACCTCCTTCAAGTCAGCCCTTTCACATAACACACGTGTGTACATACATGCTGCCACACCAAGTCCTATCAGAGGAGTTCTCCTCTCCTCACACACTGGCCCAACCACCTCCTACAGAGCAGTGTTTAAAGACACTGACTAGGGATCAGAAGCTGACTGACAGGAGAAGCAGCCAATCAGAGTTAAGCTGCTGCATGTGTGCACTTCCTGCTTCTGTCAGGACTGTTTATGATGTAAAACAAGGAAGTATAGCAGTCACGGTAGTGTTTCTGGGGGTCTGCGACCCCCCCCCCCACTGGGGGCCCATGATGAAGGGACCCCATCTGCAAAGGGATCCATCTGAGGTGAAGATCTCATCAACGGCATATTTTTGGTTAAACATTTATTTGGCAAATAGGGTTGCCACCTTTTCGTGTGGCTGATCCCGGACAGCCCGTGATGTCAGTGTGAAGACCCGTGACATCAGCAGGCGGGGCTATGATGAAGCGATCGCCGATTGGCCGATCGCTGTGTCAATCAAGCTAATCCCACTCGGTTTTCCTTATCAGCCCAAATCTAGCCAAGATGAACTTCAAAAGTAGCCAAAAATAGCACAACATGTACAGTGAAAAAAAGTCTTAAAAGTAAATGAATAAAGCTGAAAATATGCCTTTTTCAATCATGACTGATTTGCACATTTTTCCAGGAAGCAAAATCAGAAAGATTTGCCCCTTTACCAGGGGCTTAACCACAGAGTGGGGGGTGGTGGGCTCAGGAGGTATGAGGCCCTAATATACATACCTCCCAACATTTTCAATAAATATTGGTAAAACAGCTCAACTTCTAGACATATTGGTGGCCAGAAAATATTTGCCCCGAAATTGAGGAAAGTCACTGGAAAACGTGAGAATACTTAAAGCGGAATTCAACCCTCAGACGCTAACTCCAAACCCCCACCCCCCCATAGGCCCCCCTCCCAGCCTACCTCTCCCCCCAGGCTATTGCCCCTAAGTCCCTACCTTCATGCAGCTCCCCTCCAGCAATGTTCACAGGGGCCATCTTCTCTTCTAACCGATTCTTCCTGGA
>CM044436.1:25621983-25634822 GCA_024363595.1 Xenopus borealis | reverse complement strand
GGGTGGGGCTTGGGTGTCAGCATGGGTGGGGCTTGGGTGTCAGCATGGGTGGGGCTTGGGTGTCAGCATGGGTGGGGCCCAGGAGGCCCCGAAAATGTTGTAGTGCAGCGCCCCGTGATTTCTAATGGCGGCCCTGATCGCAGTCTTACATAAACCTGGACAGCTGTCAAATTGTTAAACAAAAACTACATTACCCAACATGCACAGAGAAACGCAGGTTTGGAACGTTGGAAGCAAGAAAAAACTTTGGCTGTTTCCAAAGTAAAAAACAGCCAATGACCCAAAACAAAGTAGCCCAAATCCTTAACATGGCTAGTTTGTAGTTTCAAAAGCAGCCTGGGACCAATTTGTAGCCCAATTTGGCTGGAAACTGTCACAAACCCTGCATACACCCTACCCTGCGGTCCCCCACTCGTTTCTATAGTACACCTGTTGGTAGGCGGGTCTTTGCGTAATCGCCTCTGTAAAATTCGCGATCTCGAAGCAAAACGTGTAGGATAGGAGGCGTTTTACCAAACCCTGCCCTAAAACATACAGTATTGGAAAACGTAGGCAAATCAGCCTCGCTCCTATTTGTCAGACACAACCATGTTCCTAAACAACCGTGGTACTCCGCGGACTCTCCCATACTGAGGCACAAAGAGCGAGATGGCTACGTCCTGTTGGGAGCGCCGCCTACTTGTTGAATAGTTTATAACTCGTCAGCGCCGCCCCGTTTCCTCATAAACAAAAGTGAAGTCCGTCAGGTGAACAGGAGAGTGCGCATTGCCGACAGAGATGTCTCTAGCTCAGCAGTCCCAGACTTGGTTCCCCACTCACGTCCAGGTAACCGTGTTACAGGCTAAAGGCTTGAAGCCGAAGGGCAAAGCAGGAACCAACGATGCGTACTCTATCATCCAACTGGGCAAAGAGAAATACTCCACCACCGTGGCCGAGAAGAGCCAGGCTCCCGTGTGGAAGGAGGAGGCCACCTTCGAGGTGCCCCTGTTACACAATGACAACCAGGAGCGCTGCACCGTGCGCGTTATCGTCATGCACCGAGCCCTGGTGGGAATGGACAGGTTCCTGGGGCAGCTGGAGCTCAACCTGTGGGACTTACACCAGAGCAGGAGCAGGAGAAAAGTCCAGTAAGTATTCACTTGAGCTCCTGCTGGCATTGAACTACAGTTCCAAGTAGCACCAAATGCTGTGCTGCCTCCTGCAGTCAACAAACAGGGGCCACTGTAGTTACATATCCATCAGAGTACCCAGCACAGTCATTTCTAACAACATGCAGCACACATCTCTCTTACTTGCCGCTGTACAGATACATATCTATATATAATACACAAAAGCTGTGAATATCCTGTAAATTATATCCTTATAAACGGTGAGTTCTGATGTCATTTCTGTCACATGACTGAAACCTGTGTATTATAATAAATAAAGTACCCCCTGTTGCAAAATATGAGGATATTAGAAGTTACCTCGGAGTTCCATGACCTGTATAAAACATATGGTCATGGAACTCCTCGGTAACTTATAATTTACAAGAGGGGGTACTTTATTCGCTATATATCTAAATTTATCATCTCTATCTAGAATGTGCTGTGATAACTTGGTACCTTTCAAATAAACCAAATTTTTTAATAGCTTTACTCCCCCCATTTGATACTGCAAAAACTTTTTCAATAGTTTGTAATAATTTAAGAGTTGTTGTAGTAGTAGTAGTAGTAGTAGTAGTAGTAGTAGTAGTAGCAGCAGCAGCAGCAGCAGCAGCAGCAGCAGCAGCAGCAGCAACAACAACAACAACATGTTGCAGCTGTCCTGGGTTTAGACTGGTCGGACTCGGTTTGTATGCGTTTCTTCCTATAATAGTGTATTGATGAGGCTGGTGGTAAACGGGATCTCCGGCTTACAAACCAACATTTGATAAAGAGGCCCACTTAACCCAGAAACCCCTAATATACCCATCACAGTTATATGCCATTTCCCATGCTAAAATCCAGCTGTTTAACAGTTCTCTTTCTGCATCTTCTGAAATCCTGACAGGGAAGCAGGGACTAAAACACTAATGTTACAAATTGTAACAACTTCTCCACAGTTTACAGACAGCATGCAGGAACTACATCACCCACAATGCATTGCACTGTGATATTCCTTTCCTTATTGAAATCACGTGTGCAGGGAATTGTGGGATTTGGAGGATGCAGGCTGAGGACAGCCAGCTGCTGATGCAAAGTAAAAGTAGTCAGCCAGCTCGGCAAAGTAGTCAGACAGATCAACAGGAGAGCAGGGGGCTAGACTAAATGTATCCATACATGGGCCAATAAAAGCTGGCCCATGTATGGAGCCCTCTGACGGGCTTCACCGATTGATATCTGGCCGAAAGCTGTACAGATGTTGATTGGACAGGACTAAAAATTCCGTCCGATTGCAGTCCCGCAATCCAACCTCCTGTATTTACTGTATTGTGATCCGGTCGTTGGGACCTAGGGATCGGATCTCAAGGTGGGCATATCAGGGAGAGATCTGCTTGTTGGCAACATTGCCAAACGAGCAGATCTCTCTGTGTATGGCCACCTTTAGGAAACTGTAAGGAAACCATTAAAAACCATGAAAAGTCTGCATATTTTTTTTTAATTGATGTATATTGGAAAGTTGCTTGAAATTTTTTACTTTTCAAAAAGCTTTTTTTTTTTTTTACTGTAAAATCCGAATTTATAGTTAAAAAAAGAACCCTCAAATTTTACACAAATTATTTTACCCCAAGCATGGAAAAAGTCAAAATCTGAAAATCTGGCATCTCCGAACTGCTGAAGTTGTATATAAGTCAGTAGGAGCAAAGATATCCTGATCTGCGTTGGGTTGTAGTGCAAGAATACGAAGATTTAGTGGTTTTCATACAAAAATCCGAAAAATTTGTACAATTTGAATATTTGTATGATTTTTTTTCCTTCACTGGAATTTTTCGGTATTGTATTGAGTAAGGGGAAATAACCCTTGAGGATTTGGTCGGAGCATATTTTAGAAAATGACATAAATTTGGATTTTTATAAATAACCCTGCAAGCAATGCAGCAGGGTTTTTTAAAGAGACATTCTCCCCAATAGATTTTGATGCAGTCTGTGAGAGCTCTGTCCCCACTCTGTTTGTCACACTGGGGGATATTTTAAATGCCTCCTTTCCCACTCTGAGGCAAATTGAAGAAGCTTCAAATGTTTTTTTTGCCTTCCTCTGGATCAACTAGTAGTTAGGCAGGTTAAAATTGGATTAAATGGCTGAAGTTAATGGGCGTGTGTCTTTTTTCAACCTAACTTACTGTTTTGTAATATTATGTTTGTTCAACTCTGAGCACAACCATGAAAGTCTTTCAGACAGTAAATTTTATACATCTTGCATGACTTATTTCCTGTCCCTTTATAAATAGAACTCACGCCTAGCTGTATGCTGTCATGCTTGTAGCTTATTAAAGGAACAGTTCAGTGTAAAAATAAAAACCGGGTAAATAGGCTGTGCAAAAAAAAAAAATATTTCTATTATAGTTAGCCACAAATGTAATGTATGAAGGCTTGAGTGACTGGATGTCTGACAGAACACTACTTCCTGCTTTTCAGCTCTCTAACTTTGAGTTAGTCAGTGACTTGAAGGGGGCCCACATGGGACATAATTGTTCAGTGAGTTTGCAATTGATCCTTGGCATTCAGCTCAGATTCAAAAGCAACAGTTACAACCCATGTAGCCCCCCTTCAGCCACTGATTGGTTAATGCCTGGTAACCAATCAGTGGAAACCAAGAGAGCTGAAAAGCAGGAAGTAGTGTTTTGTTCTATTAGGTTAGACATCCAGTCACTCCAGTCTTTATACATTACATTTTTGACTAACTATATTAGAAACCTGTTTTATTTTGCACTTACTATCACTTTACCCAGGTTTTATTGTTATACTGACCAATTCCTTTAAGGTGGAAGTGCTTTTTTATGGGTTGATGTTAACCACTGACATGTTGTTGTTTCAATAACTGGAAAGTTATTGATTGTCTGATAACTTTGTTGCTACATACACATGATAGGGTGGAATAGTCAATATATCAGACAGTTTAGTACAAAAAAGGGGGATTTTGTTGTCCTGAAAACATTTTTTTTTTTTGCTCTGCTAAAAAGAACAATAATGCAAATGTCTGGTTGCTATGGGTTACTGCATCATTTCAGTTTCACATGAGCGTTTGAGCTCCAATGTATTTGAACGCCTAAACATTTCAGTTGATGAGATACATTATTTTGTTGCCAAGAATACCCTAATTCTAACCTTGGAAACAGGACCTTTGCTTGAAAAATGCACCAGCCTTGAGTGCATTTCTTCTGAACACAACCACATTGAAGATTTTTCCAGGCATTCCATGTGGGTACCCATATAGTTCCTGGTCAGCTGCAATGACTCCTTGAGACATAATTGATGATGTTTGGGTTTTAAGGAAACAATCCGTGGACCAGTGTGTTTTTCAGCAAGGAGGAATGTTGGCTGGGGCCTAAGGTAAAGATTATGTTTGCTGCGGGGTGGCTAACCATCTAGCACCCTAGAGTGAATTTCTTTGCTCTTTTAAGCCACTATTAATAGTCTATTTTATTTATTATATTGTTTTTAGGCAGATAGTTGAAGGCTTAAAGGCAACTCTGCAGTTTATGCATTGTTGAGAAGTTGAAGTTTACAGTTCAAATTTAGAGTAAGGATATTTCTGCACATATGCCTTTAAACTCAAAATTTTAAATTGTGCTCCTTAATTTTCTATATTACTTAATTTCTCTATAGGCTGAAACTCTCAATGCAAAAATGTATTGATGATTAGACATTCCCTGTAAGCCATTACCTATTCTGGTAGTGTTCATTCTATCACAAGAAGTCAGCCCCCCTCCAAAATGTTTAACACCTTTCATTTACTTTTGCATATTAAAGGGGTTGTTAACCTTCCAAAGTTCAGAGATGTATCCATTTGTTGTATCAACTACTTTTTGCGGGGTCAGCGACCCCCCCCTCCTTCCAGATCTGCTTTAGAAGGTGAAAAATTACACTTTACACTCCAATATTAAAAAACGGTCACAAATATAAAATGGAAAGCACTGGAAAAAGTAGTTACTTCTGCTGATTTATCTGAAAACAACTAGTTGTTTGAAGGTGAACAACCCCTTTAACACTCCCAGTGCATGAACATTTTGTGACAATACAGCCTGTGAATAATGTAATCTTGACAAGAGTCATTAACACTTTCAAAGAAAGGAAAAGAAACACAAGATGTAATGATACATGTAGCTCTCATACAGGAGAAAAAAGGTATAGTAGCCCAAGTTAGCAATGATACACTAAAGCAGTGATTTTCAACCTTGTGCCTCCAGCTGTTAAGGAACTACAAGTCCCACAATGCAATGAAGGAGTCTGACAGCCACAGTCAGGCAAATGCATTGTGAGACTTGTAGTTTCTTAACAGCTGGAGGCACAAGGTTGAAAATCACTGCACTAAAGCTAGCCAGAAACACAGGAATGTGGTCAGGCAAAGTTGGTCACTTCTGAATACATTGTCTGACCATTTCTCCTCCATAGACCCCATAAGTGGTGGTTTAAAGAGGCATTTGCTTACATTCTCATGAGTCTGGAAACTACTGTACCTGTTAATCTTAGTGTAAGCTACCAAAAAGGTCATTCGCTTCTTTAGAGGTCACTGCCCAGTCCAGACGTGTCAGAGATTAGTATTCGACATGTGTCTTGTGATCTTGCTTGGACTTGTGGCTAAACAATGCTGGCCCCTGCAGTTTGCTCATCAAGGATTTTGATAAAAGAAGAACGAGAGCTAAAATCACTTGGGAATGGAGAGTTGTTAGGCACTCTCCAGTGATTCTAGTCAATTCTTAGCTTAAAGGAGAACTAAGCCTGTAATAGAAAAAAATCCTCCCCCCCCCCTCCCCTGGGTAGACTCTACTCCCTCCTCTCCCCCTGGGCAAATGCTGCTAATTTTTTACCTCTCCTGCAGATTCGGCACACGGGACTTCACGGCAGCCATCTTCTTTCTTCAGCCTTTTTGTAAGTAGACCAGCGTTTTTGGCCCATGCGTAGTTGGGGGTAGTTTTCAGTCCCGAACAACTGCGCCTGTGCCAAAAAAGGCAAGAACATTTCTGAGAAATTTTCAGGACTTTCAGCACATGCGCAGTGGTTCGGGTCCGGAAATTTACTCCAACTGCGCATGCGCTGAAACTTCCGAAGAAAGAAGATGGCTGCAGTCAGGCCTGGACTGAGAGTCAAAATAGGCCCTGGCATTTCAGGTACACAGAGGCCCAATGAGCCCACATAGAGGCCCAAACAGCCCCCACCAGCCCACTAAATACTGACTTTCTATGGGACCTTATAGCAGCCCCTCTGGCATTTGCCCTAACCCACATATTGCCAGTCCGGGCCTGGCTTCAGTGAACTCCCGTGGCCAGAATCTGCAGGAGGGTTAAGTAAAAAATCAGGGGTATTTGCCCGGGAAGGCAGGTAGGCTGGGGGGAGGGTTTTTTCTATTACAGGTTTGGTTCTCCTTTAATAGGAAGTAGCTTATTTTATGTGGCGATAGTTGAGACATTCTCATAATAACAGTCTGTTTATGACCATTTGATAATATAGTGCGTGTGTGGAATCCCATTGAGGCATTTATCTGTATGTATACAAATATGGAGGAAGGAGTGTCATTCCATTGACTACTGGAAGATGAACTATTTTTAACTTCTGAACCTACACTAGTTGACGACAGCAGCACTGCGTGACTTTTCTTTCTACCTCTACCTTACTTTCTACTTTCTGTGATTGTATTGTTGCCAAGGTGTGGCTTCTATTTTGAGCTCAGTGGTGACCTATTGAAACCATGTGTAGTTGTGTGTCTGTGTATTTTTATTTGACGAGCTAAAATAAGATCCTGAAACCACAGGGTTAGCCAGTTTATGGCATTCCATCCACTCTCTCGTGTTACCGTCATTTGCACCACAGAGCAGCCCATTCGTTTTACGCAGGTAGCAGGTTACACTGCGTTATTCTTACTTTGTTCTTATGATGTCAATGCATCATTTATTCATTTTCTCCTTTCATACTGACTGACTAACCAGCCTGGCCTGAAGGCTATGAATTGCACACCTTTAGTTGCTCTAATACTCTATATACATTGTTACTGACACTGACTAAATTGCATGTCTGATTCTGTATTTTCAGACAGCTGACATTTGTCACAAAGATGCATTGGCATTTGGCTAAATTGTATTCCTTTTCTCCGTGTGCTTTTGGTTATTGTGTGTTTTTGTTTCATGCCGCCCTATTTTAATATTAGCTGGGGAGTTGTGTTGCAATCTGGGCATTCAGCAAAGACTTTTCCAGTAAAGGCTCATCATGCTGGTAACTTTTTGAACTTGACTTTGGGTTTAGCCCCCCTCCACCTCTCCCTGACATTCCATTCCATATCAGTGGAACTGTAACAGAATGATGGACTGACCCTGCTTATCCTCCCTACCCCCACCTTACACACACACACACACACACACACACACACACACTGTAGTCTCTAAAGGAATGTTTGTTATGAAAAACAAACATTGTATTATTGTCATTTGTTAGCTGCTTACTGAGTCTTTCAGTACCTATATCTATACCCATGCTCGTCTGCATAATTTCCATAGGTGAAACATTCCATTGGGCTCAGCTTTTTAACCTCTCCAGTGAGTGAGTAAGTCTGGTCTTTTTCAAATTTTAAATTTCATGCTCAAAAGATTTTAACTGGTTTCACAGACAGAGAGGCCACTGGTAAAAATAAAAAAAAACACCATATCAAACTCCTTTGTACCCAGGACAGCTTCCAGATTTATTTAAATATTCCATCAAAATAAAACAGTGGTGCCAGATGGGTCCCTCTCCATTATTCATGCATAATATTGGTAAACTCAGAGTTATATATTGGCATCTACTATAATTGGACAAGTTTCTTTAGTTGTTTTCCTGTATATATCCTTCTGTCTCTATATATCTATCTCTCTGTCGTCCTTCTCCCCCCTTCTCTTTTCTACTCCTAGTTTTTTGTGCATTACTTATTGCATGTTACAAATGAATAAAGAAAAATTACCTGACCAATCTTATTGTATGTGTGCCATAATCATTCAGTAACTGGAAGCCCTGCTCAGAGCAGAAACTACAGCTAATATGAAAATTTTATCACAAAACTGCCCCCATTTTCTGGTGATGATAGGTTTTGTTTGTGTTTAAAGGGGAACAAAAGTCTAAAATAGAGTAATGCTAGAAATGCTGTATTTTGTATACTAAACATGAACTTACTGCCCAAGAAGCCTAATTAAACAGATGATTTATGCTTTCAAAGTTAGTCGCAGGGGGCTGTCCTCTTGTAATTTTGTAAAAGATCTTTGCAAGACCAAGACTATGCTCATGCTCAGTATTGTCTGGTCTTCAGTTGGAAAGGCTAAGTTTACTGATGGTCATAAATTATCAAAACCGCACAAGTCAAATAATATCTAGCATAGAAGCCAATTCAGCAAGACTGATTAATAATCAGAATATACTGACTGCACCGTGCAGATGAAAATCTCTGCACAGTTGCCGGCTGCTCTACAGGGAAACAAACAAAGCTGCTCGAGTTCTATGAAGTAAGATGGGGGCTCCCCTCTGCCGAATGACAGTATGATCCTTTCCCTGCAGAGAAGTTAGGAACAGTCTGAAGTTTCCTGTCCTCTGTAGTCAGAGCAAGTAAAATGAAGGGTGTATTTCACTGCATACAGTCAGGTTTATTCTAAAAACAGTTGACATTTTTAATAGTATATTTGAGATTTCTTTTTCATTAAAGAAAGTAAAAATTGGATTTTATTTTTTTTTTGCCTGACATCTGACAGTAGGTGTATTTCTGACAGTAGGAGTCTTTCAGTCTCCATATTTTATTTTGCTGGATGCAAACACAGCATTCCCTTCCAACAAGTATTTCTGTGGAATGGGGCATATCTTTCATGTAGTATGCACATCAGATTTTTCTGTTAGTCCCATTAAATTTTAGCCTGTGCTTCTACAGCCAACTTGGAGGATGAGATCTTTGATCCAACCAAATAGTCAATTAGAATTTGTTTAATAAGGGGTTGAATTCTCCTTTACATATAAATACTCTGTAGAAACCTTCTGATCTCCCTTTTGTTCTTTATGGCATCATCGATTCTTTATGGTACAATGATGCGTCACTTAGATGAATCATGTGTGTGACTGACACATCAGCAGTTAAAATTGTCAAGATATAATCTAAATAATGATTTGGCTAAATTTTTATTCCAGGTGCAAGTTGTTTAGTGGCAAGAGAAAAGCTAGACGGACCAGTTTGGTTTTTTGAAAGGCTTAATGGTTTCCCGTGATTAGCTTATGTAATGTGTTAAACCCTAAGTATATTTTAATTGATGTTTGCTTCTCAATGGAAATGGCATATGGTGTATTTTTAGAGCAAATTGCAGAATTACAGTGAAGGGTGTTATTTTTACAAGTACACGTACATTGCAGGTTTTTTTGTTTAATAAACATTACTGGAATAGATCACGGTGTCCTTCGTTATAGCTGCCTTTTAGGTTCCATATTTTCTTTGGTTTGGGCTGTGTACTCTGCTTACCAGTTAATTTACAAAGGTGAATGCAGTCTTTCCTTTTCTGCTTCTCAACCAGGATAACCATGCACTGTACCCTAGATCATAAATAAAGGTCTCTTCCCCGTCAAGATCAGTCATTCTCTTTTCTCCCATATCTAATTGTATAATATTGTGCAATTGTAGCCTGTCATGCAAAGTGGTTTCTCATTGGATTCAGTGAAATATCATCTGACTCTGGTGTGGTTTCCAGGTTGCTTTTATGTTTCACACAACATTTTTATTTAATATTCGTTGCTGTTCGTACATGAATACCCCTTCCTCTTTCTCACATGTCTTCATGTGCAAGCAACAAAGGGCACCAATCCATCTCCATTTTAAAAACAATGTTCAGTTTGAACATTTGTATTTATTTAATTTTCCTTTTTCTTCTCTTCCCCAGCTTTTGTGAAGGTGCTGCTGTCTTATCTTGCAGTTTGTCTTCTTTAAGATGGTCTCTGTCTCATGCTGGCTAGCAACAATGTTGCCTCTTTCCTCTCGCAAACCCTCTTGTGTTACAGTCTACTCAAGCTAGACTGCAGAGGATGCAGCCTTTAGTAAAAGCAGAAACAACCTATTGATCTTTGTTATTTATGTACAAAGGTAAAGTGACATGGGTATATATAGGTGTTGAGACCAATTTTGCAGTAGAAAAAAAAATCCCCATTTGAACATTTTTCAACATATTTCCAATAAGGAATGTTGCAACCTAATCTGACATACAGTAGTATAACGATAACAGCAGCAGAAATTAGTGTAACTTACTTGCAGAAAGCAAATACGAATTTACCATTGGGTCCATAAATAATTGGACAGACAAATTTTTTTCTAATTTTGGTTCTGTACATTACCAAAATGAATTTTAATTGAAACAACTCTGATGCAATTGAACTGCAGACTTTCAGCTTTAATTCAGTTGGTTGAACAAAAAGATTGCATAAAAGTGTGAGGAACTAAAGCCTTTTTTTAACAGTCACTTCATTTCAGGGGCTCAAAAGTAATTGGACAAATTAAAAAACCTGAAAACAAAATGTTAATTTCTAATACTTGGTTGAAACCCCTTCGCTGGCAATGACAGCCTGAAGTTTTGAACTCATGGACATCACCAGATTCTGGGGTTCCTCCTTCTTAATGCTCTGTCAGGACTTTACTGCAGCTGCTTTCAGTTGCTGTTTGTTTGTGGTCCTTTCTGTCCAAAGTTTAGTCTTCATCATGGGTAAACACTAGTGTCGGTCATGCCCGCCCAAGCCATCACACTGTGTCCCAAATGTTTTACACATGATGTATGCTTTGGATCGTGAGCTGTTCCACGCCTTCTCCTTACTTTTTTCTTGCCATCATTATGGTAGAGGTTGATCTTGGTTTGATCAGTTCAAAGAATGTTTTCCAGAACTGTGCTGGCTTTTTTAGATGATATATTTTTTTTTTTTTTTAGCAAAGTCCAATTTAGCCTTTCTATTCTTGAGGCTTATGAGTACCTTGCAGTGCACCCTCTGTATTTACTTTCATGCAGTCTTCTGTTTTTGTGAAGGGGTTTCTCCACCACTGTTGCCTTCTGTGGACGTCCAGGTCTTTTTGTGTTGCTGAGTTCACCAGTGCTTTTTCTTTTTCAGGATGTACCAAACTAGATTTTGCCACTCCTAATATTGTATGGAGAGATCATATGACTGCATGTAGTCTGTTCACAATAAAGTCTTCCACATACAAGCACCCCCTCCTAAAATCAACTCCAGGGCTTTTATCTGCTTCATATAATGATATAACAAAGGAATCGCTCACACCTGCCCATGAAATAGCCTTTGAGCGAATTGTACAATTACTTTTGAGCCCCTGAAAGGAAGTGATTGTGTTAAAAAAAGGCTTTAGTTCCTCAAATTTTTATGCAATCTTTTTGTTCAATCCACTGAATTAAAGCTGAAAGTCTGCAGTTCAACGGCATCTGAGTTGTTTCTTTTATTAATTTATTCATTTCATTGTGGTAATGTACAGAACTAAAATTAGAAAAAAAGTTGTCTCTGTCCAAATATTTATGGACCTTACTTTATATAACACTTGCACAAAATTTACAAGGAACTCCAGAAGCACACAATTCTGGCATTATTATCTTTGGAGTGATATCACCCCCTCCCTTTCCCCCCAGCAGCCTAACAACAGAACAATGGGAAGGTAACCAGATAACGGCTCCCTAACACAAGATAACAGCTGCCTGGTAGATCTAAGAACAGCACTCAATAGTAAAATCCAGGTCCCACTGAGACACATTCAGTTGCATAATAAAAAAAAAAAAGTTAAAAAGGTTGAACTTGATGGACGTGTGTCTTTTTTTCAGCCTAACTTACTATGTTACATTGAGTAGAAGTAACAACAGCCTGCCAGAAAGCAGTTCCATCCTAAAGTTCTGGCTCCTTCTGAAAACATGTGACCAGGCAAAATGACCTGAGATGGCTGCTTGCACACAAATATTAATACACTTGCTGGTTCAGGAATTAAATTTTATATTGTAGAGTGAATTATTTGTAGTGTAAACGCTGTAATTTAGTATTAAACTCTACATCGGAAAAATCATGAACGAATCACATTAAGGAAACTTTATGGCCACCAACCTTGACCTAGACTTGGACAAAGGGACCTATAGATGCTTATTGAAAAAGAGGGAAGGCAGCATGCTGTGGTGTGAATGTTATAGTTCACCAATGAATAATAAATCTTCCCCAATTCCCAGATGACTTCATGTTTAGTATGCCCAGCCAATATGTTTTATTGTATGACTTTAGATTATGCTCTAATGATCAATGTAGATGTCATGTGAGTAGGATTTGCCCCTTAAGGCAAATTTGTGATTTGGTCTTAAGCAAGAGCTTTTGTCATTTAATGGCCCCAGACCCAGTCACTTAGCCTAAGCTTTGATTTTGGTTTGTCTTCTGAGCTCGTAGTACAACAAAGATAGTGAGAAAATTAAACATAAGGAAAGGGACGCTCCTTTAGGTGGAGACCATTTCACTTGGTCTTGTTTAAACTTAAAGTAAAACAGCCAGGGGATCACAGCAACATCCTAATCTGGAGCTCCTTATTGCCGTGGAAACACTGACATTGATTTCATACACACCAAAAAGATAAGGATATGTGAGCTGTTTTAGGCTAAGGCCAGACGGGGAGATTCGGGGGCATTTTATCGCCTGGCGACTTCT
>CM044436.1:25609337-25619766 GCA_024363595.1 Xenopus borealis | reverse complement strand
AGTTATAAACAGTGAGTAGTGATGTCATTTTTGTCACATGACTCACTAAAACTTGTTTATCGCCCTGTAGAGCTTACAGTCTAAGCTTCAATGATTGGGACTTGTGCTGAAAATAGGTTTTGCTTGTTTTAAATAAGAAATACATATGGGATATTGTTATTTGAACTAAACTGGGGACAATCTGAAACTAAAACTAGTCACATTCTGTTTCCTGATCCCTACATATAAAGCAAATCAGCAGTATTAAACTAATCCCTTTCCCCTGCTGCTAATTGTTATGCTTGCCATAGATGCAAAGATCTGCTCATTTGGGGACATCACCAAACGAGCAGATCTTTCCCTGATATGGCGCTAACTGGCAGGGCTATATCTGGGTAATCCGGACGTTCGGCCCTATGGCTGAACAATCGGATTATGACAAGCGCAATGGACTTCCGACGGGTCGGTCGGAAGAAAATCCAAACTTCCCGATCAATATCGTGTCCAGATATCGGTCGGGAAGACCCATCAGAAGCCCCCATACACTGCCAGATAAGCTGTCAAATCGGTCTAAACGACAGATATCGGCATCTTTATCTGCCTGTGTATGGCCAGAAGTAGGCTGTGAGATATAGAGCTGCTTATTGGGCTTTGACTGCTGATTTGTTTTGCTTGTGCTTGAAAGGATCAAGTAGAATGTTGGTTTAGTTTTAGATTTTGCTCTGTTTAGTGCAAGACCCTTTAATACCCATATGTCCACAATGATTAGATTGAACATTTCCACTTGCTCATTTACCCATCTTTTAATCTTTGTGTGTATATTATATACATGTGAAAAAGTTGCACAGGAAAATAAGTCACACACCATCTCTGGAATTTTTGACATAGGAAAATGGAGCAGATTTGCTCATCACTACCCCTGGCCTTCACATTTATATATACAAGTTTGTGTCCCCAAAATAGATGTTATATATTGGTATGTTGACTTACAGCATGAAAATGATTCTATTCTAGATATTTATGAATTTAAATTTGAAACACGTTCAAGTTCTCTTCCTTAGAAAGTGCTTTGCGTATATTTTAATAATAAAATGTAATGTAATCACCAAGAACCAAGATCAACATTGGCAAATGAAAGGGAGGGATTTGAAACTAAAACATGGCTTAATATATCAAAACAAATGTATTTATAGTGATGTATGGCTTTACTGCTGGATGAAGGCACTAGCGAGCAGGTTAACACAAAATCAGTGGGACCAATGGGTTGAGCTCCAGGTTCAGGTGGTGGTGGGTCAATTTTTTAGGGCCGACCCTCCACTTTAGTGATAGTGTCAGGGGGGTACAAGTGTACCGGTCCTGGGCCTGAAGGGGGGACCAGCAGTGCTGCACTTTTCAAAAGCCAGGCCCACCTTAAAGGAGAAGAAATGGGAAGTAACTAACTTGCCGTAATGTATTGCTGTCTTCAATGGCACCATTCCCCTGTAAATATTTTCTGGACGGGAGCTGCTGGCTGGCACATTACCTCTTTTAGTTGGCTAAATTGTGCTGTCCCTGACATTGGCCTGTTTGAATAAATAATTGTCAATGATTGTTTTCCTCACTCGGAAAGCAGGTTTTTTCAGCCTGCAGCTGCAGGGGAAAACTGAAGGACACTCCAATGAGACTTTTCAAGAACAAATGCTTGGAAACACAGGAAGAAAACCAATAGAATGTTATATAACTTCTATGTCTGGGGAATGTTTATAATAAACACAATTGTAATTATGCCAAAAAAAAATCCAAAAGAATAATTTTTGGGGTTATGAGCCACAAAATTGCATTGGACTGGCCATACACATAGGGGCAGATTTACTTCGATCATGGAATTTGCAAAATTCGGTCATATCGAATTATTCGAATAGATCGAATAAAAATCAATTCGATCATTCGATGATCGAAGTACTTGCTCTTTTTATTCGATGGCCCAATTCACCAGACTTTAGACTTTATTAGAAACCTGCCTGATTTGGGAACGTTAATTTAGGAAGATTACTAGTATATAGGAGGTTTCATTTAAGTATTTGACATTGTTATAGTCCTAAATGTGGGGTTCTTACTATGTCTTTTTCCTCCAGGGAGATTTCCTCATGTTCCCGTGATCATGACACACAAAAGAGCAGTTAGCGCGGATACCAGCCAGCTAAACCAAGCAGTCTCTGGTAATAAGAAGGAAGGATTGTCCTTCTTTAGTGGTATGAAGCCAAAGAATGATCCAATGACCAGATCTAATCTATGCATCAATGGTAATCACATATACATGGAAGATTCTGAACCAAGAAGTGAGACTCCCAAAGATAGCTCCCAGACAAACTCCCCACAGATCATCCGCAAGAATCCACTCTATGCATCTGCTGAAAATTTGTCTTCTAAAGCACCTAAAGAAACAATAAACAGCCTCCCATCAGAGAAGGAACAAGCTCCTGCTGCCTCAAATGATTCTCTCAAATCTTCAACCGTGTCTGCCTCTCAAAATTTCAAATCGGAAGAAGCTAAATCAAAGACCCTTCCATTGCCTTCAGATGTGCCAAAAGAGGCAAATGATAACAAAAAGCAAGAGAATAAGAAGTTATCGCTTCTTTCTTTGGTGACTGGCAAAAAGGACACTCCCAAAGTCCCTGTGAATGAGCCTTCTGGTGTGTCCTTGAAAGGGGATATGTCAAAAGCAAATGGTGATGACAAAAAAATAGAACAGTCCTCTGATAATCTCAGCAAGAAAACCTCAATAAATCATTTACAAGATGACCTGGAAGAAGAGAAGCCAGAACCACTTCCCACATCAGCTAAGACATCTGCTGTAAAACCCAGGTTAGTATAGTCAATCATTGACTGACAAAGAACCAGCAAGGTTTCCAAAGTGTCCATTATTTTTTACATAATCGGTGTAATTCTTAAAACTTTGATTAATGCAATTCCTACATGTTTATCATGTTTTATTCTAGTTTGAAGAGAATATACACTTAGGGGGCATATTCACTGTGCATGAAATGTAAATGGGGAAAATTTAGACTGAAAAGAAATGTAAAACATAATACTGGTTTCACTGCTTTTAAAGGGATCCTGTCATGGGAAAAAAAATGTTTTTTTTTCAAAATGCATCAGTTAATTATGCTGTTCCAGAAGAATTCTGCACTGAAATCCATTTCTCAAAAGAACAGATTTTTTTTTATTTCATTTTGAAATCTGACATGGGGCTAGACATTGTCAATTTCCCAGCTGCCACAAGCCATGTGACTTGTGCTCTGATAAACTTCAATCACTCTTTACCGCTGTACTGCTGGAGTGATATCACCCCCTCCCTTTCCCCCACCCAGCAGCCTAACAAAAGAACAATGGGAAGGTAACCAGATAACAGCTCCCTAACACAAGATAATAACTGCCTGGTAGATCTAAGAACAGCACTCAATAGTAAAACCCATGTCCCACTGCGTACTATTCAGTTACATTGAGAAGGAAAAACAGCCTGCCAGAAAGCAGTCCGCTCCTAAAGTGCTGGCACAAGTCACATGACCAGGGGCAGCTGGGAAATTGACAAAATGGCTAGCCCTATGTCGGATTTCAGAGCTGTTCCATGTGGCTTGTACTAATATGTACTAACATGCCTCTTTTAATGAACTAAATAAAGGTGAATCGATTTTTAACGAATTCGGTGTGCGGAAACAAATTTTTTCAGCTTTTGCCCATCCCTGTATGGCCCGGGACGCCATGGATTTCCTGCACCCGCTACTTTTACAAGGCCTGCCGACTTTATACTAATGATTCATTCTGTGGTGAGTCTGAGCGGTTTTTTTCTATTTTTTCAAATGGATTTCAGTGCAGAAGTCTACTGGAGCAGCACTATTAACTGATGCATTTTTAAAAAAAAACGTTTTCCCATGACAGTTTCCCTTTAATGCCAACACCAGTTCTGATTCAGAGCAGAGAAAAGCTCTCGGCAATTCACAACATGAATGTGGTGTTTCAGCCAAAAAAAAGGAATGCTAGGTTGAGGAACTCTCTCATTTTAGGAGAATTCAATTTGAATACGCTATTGTGTGTCTGTTAGGTATACCCACCCCCCCCCCCTTCCTCCTAGCCTGGGGTAATATTCTTAGGGGGAATCCTATGTAAATCTATCTTATTATTTCTACACCGACATTGTTGCCCACAGTGCATGCAGATAGGGATGCAAATCCAGGACCAAACATTTTTCATATATAAACATTTCACCAGTAACTGGACATTAACATAGGACAATACAGGGAGGACCCTGTTCAGCAGAGCTTATAAGGCAACTCTTTAGTACTGTACAAATATCACCTATCCTTTTCTGGTCATGTTCAACTTATGTTGATGACTAATTACTTGACAGCACCTCTGCATTATCGATCATGTATTCATGTATTGGTTGGCGAAAATATAGTATACCCATTGCATTACATTCTCCATACGTGCATTGAAAAAAAGATTCCTGTACTTCACCTCCTTGAATTGTATTAAATGGTAATATTTAGGTGTAGATATTATAAGATCTAAGGCTCTGACAGACAAGGCACATGGACTTCAAATATATGCATTTTCTGTCAACAAAGCACAATATGTCACAAGCTAGGCAATAGTGGAAAGTGAATTATATTTTTCTTTTGTTGAGCTTGAAAAAAAAGTCATAGTTAAAATGCTCAGTGTTTACTAACAGTAAAGGATAGAAAGATACAGGGATTTTAACACTGAAGTCATGTACATTACAACTGTTTCCTAATAGGATGGCTTCTGTGGCAATCAAGAAAAACTGCAGGGACTGTGATCCATGGCTTATTCCCTAATGCAGTCAAAAGCCAGCTTGCATAGGTTGCCTTAGGTGTGCATTCGAGTCTGGAGGGATACAGCAGCTTCCCCTTAATACGTTCTATTATGATCCACACAGACCTTTATATTTTGGAGAGAGTATAATTTATATCAAACATGGTCGATCTTTAAAGAAAAAAATGTATTTACATACATAATAACCAATAAAGAATCGTGACACTTCTGTGTAGGATTTGTAGTTAACTCAAATGAGAAAACTGATGAAGGCAGGGCTGTTTCAGGAGCTGAAAACTTCTCAGCTTGCTTCACAGTAAAAAGATGAAACTACCGTACATTTTGCAGATGGCATTGTTAAGTGTCTCTGACCACACACACACCTACATTCCATTACACCTGTCACAAATTTTATTTTAAATATTATTAAATGAGAAAAGTCAGTGGTTTGTCAAAAGTGAATATGGCTGAGTAAACACTGCCTGTTTAATCATTTACATGGACATGAAGTCATTCTGCTCTAGGCCAACTAACACACCTTGTTGGTATTTTATGTGGCAATAAGGAAATGGAACCACTCCCTGATGTGTTTGGGTTTCTCTTAACCCCTTATTCAATAATATGCCTGCTTTGGCTCTAGCTCCGGGGGGATCTAGTAAAAAAAAATAGGCTGGATTTACTGAGTGATTTCAGTTGCTGTAAACTTAAAACTACCAGATACTGTTAATCATGTCCTTGAATGGGAACCCTTTTAGTCAAAACTGAGGGTAATCTATATTGTATACACAATTTTGTTTCACTTTTTAATATTGCTAAGTTACCTTCATTCTCAAGAAGGTATTTGGTTTGCTAAGGTCTTGTCACACACATCAATAGGAGCATGTTGCAGTAAGAATATTTTAAAAATAGTGTATAATCCTAGTTTGTGATACAACCCATATGTCCCCTCCTTTAAAAGGAAAGAAATACCCCCCCTTTTTTTATGACCTAAGTTCATTCAGTTGGGGTTATATTATAAACATGCATTAATTCTTGGATGAGTAGTGAATGTCTTTAATGATTACTCCCCAAATCCAGTTGTTTTAGAATTACTTCTATTAGATATGCATTAATACTATATGAACTGCCAAAAGTGTGACATTACCCTTTATAGGCATGTTTCTTCCATGTTATATTTCTTTATTAATTTATTTATTTTAATGCTGCCGTTTTAACGCCAGGGAACATTCTTGTAGCTTTATGTTACCTTTAAGATTTCTATTATAGAAAAGGAGTTTGTAATGATCACTGGGCCCCTGTCCTATTCTTGTAACTATTTCTCTTTAGGCTGGGGACAGACAGGGAGATTCTGTCGCCTGGCGTTTAATAGCAGGCGACAGAAACCCCCCCGAATCTCCCTGTCTGTCCCCAGCCTTAAAAGTAAAATATAGCTAGTCCTACATTGTTTTGGCAAACAGTCTCCCTGGCCCGGTTAATGATTACGATTTCACATAGGTATATAACATTAGCAGTACTCTCCAGGTATTCTATGCTTTTCCTCAAGAAAGTAAAACAAACCATTCCTTTGAATAGTTCACTAAGAAATCAGGGAACCAGGGAAAAAGGAAATTCTGATTATGTCTGTGTGTATAATATATAAATCCATTATAAATAAGCCTTCTGTGTAAACAGAAGCACCACAATAAATGCTATTCTTTCTTTAAGAAGGGTTGTAAATGAATGAAAAAATATTTTAATAAAGCACTGTTATTAGTAAACAGAACTACTCCAAATATCATAACTCTTAGGGCTCATCCAGACGCGAAGATTCGGGGAGATTTGTCACTTGGCGACTAAGCGCCTCTTCTTTGGGGCGACAAATCTCCCTGAATGGCTTGCTCCTATCTCACACCCGCTAGCGCTAAAGTCGCCTGCGCCTATTCACACGGGGCGATACGTTTTTCAAAGTCGCTCGAAATTGCCTCACGAGGAGATTTTGGGGAGATTGGTCACCCCGGAAAAGAAGAGATTTGTCGATAGGCAACCTATCTCCCCGAATCTGAACGTGTGCCACCACCCTTAATGAGTGGGATTCTACACATCTTTTGTCTTTCCATCGCAATCCCTTGCATACAAATTGCTGCCCTTCCATGTGTATCTGCCCTTCTCAAAGAACAACGCTGGCCAGGCAGCAGTTTTAATCAGCTTGAGAATGATTGGAATTTTAAGTTCCAGAAAAACACAAAAAAGTTCCAGTGGTGGGAACAGAAGCAGGGATGTAATATTAACATTTACTACAAAATGACTGACTGTTACTAATGGTTATCTGTTTGAAGTGTGCAGGGAAAAAGATATGTTTTACAAAGTTTTAAACTTGCCTTGATATTTTTTAAAATATCTGCAAGGTAACTGACCTGCAGATTTCATTCTATTATTTTTTACAGACTGGACGTGTCTTCAGAGGCTGAAACCAAAGCCAAGCTGTCTTCTTCATCTCTATCTAACTCTTTCTTTGCTGCATCTTTTTCTGGTGGCCAGGATGGTCCTTCAACTTCTTTGCCTGATTATCCTACTGCTTCCAATGCTTCAGGTTCTTCCCCATATGGCAAATCCCCATCTTCTCCTTCAGAACACTACCTAAGATTACAAAGTGACAACAAAATTAACACACCAGTTGAGTCAGATACTGACTATGAAAAGCCTTCTGTGCCTTTGTTCTGGACGTCAGGCGTTTCGCCAAGCAAACAGCCAGAGCCTAGAGAGGTTCAGGTTGTCGAGCCATTCAACGAAAAAAACAAAGAGAGAGAGACTTATGTTAAGTCCCTTCTTGGCCAGCTAACACACAAGTCACCAACTAATAGTGTGGCTGATGCTGATGCAATTGATGCATATTTGGTAAAGGAAGTTTTCCCTATGCATCAAGATAACTCCCCCTTTGACATTCATCATATAGATACTAATAGTCTTGAGAGTGTTAAAAGTGATGTGCAATTAACCAAAACTTTGAAAGAAACTCCGAAACCAGCACCTAGAACACAGTCTGCTCCTAAAAAACAAGAACCAAATGAAACTAAACCAACACCACCAAAACCAGCCCCTAGAAGTACTGCTAGATTAAGTAAAGCTGCTGAGGTGCCTGAACATTCTTCCCAACTGGAAAAGGCTCCGGCTACATTTTCCAACCACGAGCTAGAACAGGTTGCAAATGTTGGTTCTTCACTGAAAAGTAGCCAGGAAATAACTGAGGTCATGATGGCAGCGACTAAGGCAAATGACTTTAGTTTCAGGCTAGATGAACTTCCAGTTATTCCAGAGAATCCAGAGGGAACCTCCGATGATGAGCAGCTTGAAACCAAAGATGACCTCTTTTACAGTCATTCTTCCAACAGATCAGCAAATGCTTCAGCTAACCGAGAAACAGATTCACATTTCAGTGTGCAGAAAAACTGTGTTTCAAAAACAAATCCTAATGAAGTTGACTATGCTTTGGAGCCTAAAAATGAGAATAATCTTAAAACTGAATGTGAGGATAAGGCAAAAGCATCAGATAGGAACTCGGGAACAGTTGAAATTAGCACTGTTGGCTTGAAAAGCCAGAGCAGTGAGCTAGCAACCCAACATGCACCTATTAATTCTTCTTTTGACTATTCTACTCCCACACCTATTTCCCTTCCAACTCTCAAATTTACCACTCCTAATGCTGATTCCTCGACAAATGCAGCCTTTGAGGTTACTGATAAAGTGGATAACTCTGGCAAAAAGAAGCTTCTCCGGGCATGGGTTTCACCCTCTGAGACACATCCAATCCCTACAGTGCAGAGTGGTGGAACAGTGTCTTCCAGGATAAGGTGAGAGAAATTGGGTTTTTTTTTTTTTGGATTTTTTTCTCTAATTCATGTTTTCTGTTTTAGCTTAAGTTGACCATTATTTCATAAGCCCTCATAGTGTAATGTTGGCTAACTCATTATACCGCATGCGTTAAAAGAGCCTCCTACAGGATATTTCCTTCTAAAAACCCAATGTAAATTGCACAAAAAATATGAAAATAAAATTCAGATTTTTGTACCTTGAAACTTGAGTGCCACCTTGCATTTTTATATTACTTAATCCACCTGACACCCTGTTTAACTACTCTGCATTTTTTTTTCCATCCATGAGCAGAGTTCATACACTGGTAACACTGTGTAGAGATGGGACTGGATGGTAAACCTGTGGAAATACACTTTAGTGGTCCAGATCCCTCTTCAGTGGACAACTTGTGGAGTAGATACTAACCTCATGCCCTGTCTAGCTTGGTGTTACTTCAATTTTAGGAAGTATATAACCTTGAAGAGGTACCTGCAATCGCTCATCCTAGTTAAAGGGGAGTTGCTGCTCTTTCTAACTTGCCTGTCTGTCTTACTACTATTTTTGTCACATTCTAAATACCCGGTTTATGGGGTCCCTGTCCCCTGACTTTCATGAAAGGCTTGGTTCCTTTCGGTGTACTTCCTTATTGGGGCCCCAGGCTGTCCAGTAGCATCCACCTTGTGCAGGAAGTGGCTTCCAAAGAGGTAGAGCCATGTGCTCCTTCACACTATATCAACTAAAGAGAGGAACTGGTCATAACATCTTTGGGCAGATTGAGAAATGTATATGTACATTGCATTGGTTTAAAACTCTAATTCTCATTTCACTTTATTAGTATCTTGCTCTGGTGAAATTGTGTTCCAGTTAAGAGAATCATTTGCTGAAGGTGAATGTTCTGTGCTAGAGCATTGTTTTGGTGGTGCTCTGATATGATTGTTTTCTGCGATTAAACTGGCTTGTTCCTATTTCTCCTTCAGGCTTGTTCTCCAGTGGCAAAATAAGCTGCTTAGTGATGCATTTTAAAGGAAAACCCCATAAAACAGATTTCCCTGCAACTGAATTTCATGCTACTTCGTTTGATATTGGCTTTCTTATGGTTCACTCGTTTATTTCATGCTTGAGGGTGATTGTATCAACTCAGTTTTTGAGCTCCAGAAAACACTGATTTAAGTGCCTATATCGACTTTCCATGAACTAACCATCTGCAGAGAAGGGGCTTTGGTATGTGAAATTGTCAGTTTTGACAGATGGACAGCAGTCTTGTATTATCATAGAATAATTTGTTGAAACAATATGGGCAAAACATGCACATTTATGGCCAGCCTCGGCTATTGTAATGTATTGTAGAAAAAAGGCACGTATATAAAGTTTATAGTAGAAGGAAAGGCTAAATTAAGTAAGCTTTATCAGAAAGGTCTATATCAGTGGTTCTCAACCTGGGGGTCGAAAGACCCTTTCACAGGGGTCACTTAAGGGGTTCCAGGACCAGGTTCATCTCTCTCCTCACTAGCCCTGGGGCAAGGTTGTAGCTCTCCGGGTGTTGGGAGTTGTAGTTCAGTAACCTGTGTAGAGAAGCCAGTTGCACTACAACTTTCTATATCCCCTTAGTAGGGACTGCCATACAGCTCTCCCTGCCCATTTAAAGTTTGTAAAATTAACATGGTAATTGGGGTGTGACCACAAAAAGGGTGTGGCAAAAATTTTTTTGCCACACTACGCACAGAAAACAAACCTGTATGCAGCCACACTGTCTCCTGTACTTTCCTAACAATCCGCTCTGGACTGGCAATGAAAATATTTTAATATT
>CM044436.1:25515896-25600445 GCA_024363595.1 Xenopus borealis | reverse complement strand
ATATATATATATGTATGAGGATTATTTGTTTTCTCAACAGAAATACGACCCTTCAGACCCTGCAGCTGCATTTTCCCAACTCACTCACGATGAGTTAATTCAGCTGGTTCTGAAGCAGAAAGACATCATCTCAAAGAAGGACGGCCAAGTGCGGGAACTGGAAGATTATATTGACAGCCTGCTGGTGCGGATTATGGAGGAGACGCCCAGCATCCTACGGGCTGTAAGCAAGAAGGCGGGAAAGTGGTGAATATGTGCAAATGGACACAACTAGTCATAATGTAGGTCAGTGAGCATTGTCCTGTGGAAAGCCTTGCTCAGTCGTTTTTGGGAAGAGAGTTTTGTGCTTGGGCAATGTGGATGTCTGATGCTTCATTCCTATGAAATACCCAATGAAAATGTCTAATTCTGACCGATTTATGCTATGAAGCCTAATCTGCACTCCAGCTCCAGCAAGATTCTGAGGCAGTGGATCTGTATTATATGTTGGATATTAAAGAAGCCAGTGGGGAAGGAAAACCCTGCTGTGGGTGAAAGATCTTTTTACTGAATATATATATATATAATAGAGTCTGATTGTATTGAAATGACGTAATACAGTGAAGGCTCTGGAGCCCGTAAATAATGTTGGGGACATAAAAATGCCCAGATGTGTTGCTTGTTATCTATGGCAGTTACACAGCCCAGGCTCAACAAACTAAATGACAAATGCTCTTATTTGCACTTATTTATTAAAGTCTGAATGCCCAAAACTCGAAAAATTCAAGTTCTTTAACTATACAATCAAAAATTTTAGCGGGGGGGAAAAAGGCTTTTAAAAGCATCTGAAAATACTCCCATCTCCAAGCTGTCGGGGTCCTGTAGAAGTCGGTGGCAAAGGTCCCATTTCAAATTTGAAGGTATCATGGTATGTGCTGAGCAAAAATGTCCATGTCCCTAATGTGCTTTTGAAGTCTACATACAGGAAACCTAGCATTTACCCATCCCTGTGCCTTACTATTATATAACAAGTTTAGCTGGCCTTCCTGTTTTGCACTGAAAATCTCCTATTGGCCAGAGGATAGTTAGACACTGGCTTCTGTATTGCAACACTTTGTCATTAACTTAAATATTACAAATTCAAGGATTTTTTTAGTTGAAATATATTTATAATCTAGATTATTTTGAACCTGGAAAATAAAAACAATGTATATTTGCCATGTTTGTGTGTGTGTGTGTTTTATTTGTGTTATCCAGGTTCAATTGCTATGGTCATTCAGCGTGGATTGGATAGCTGTCTACCAGAAGTAGGGATGCACCCAGGATTCGTTTCAGAATTCAGCCAGGATTTGGCCTTTTTCAGCAGGATTCGGATAAATCCTTCTTCCTGACCAAACTGAATCCTAATTTGCATATGCAAATTAAGGGTGGGGAACGAAAGCGACTGTTACAAAACAAGGAAGTAAAAAATGTTTTCCCCTTCCCATGCTTAATTTGCATATGCAAATTAGGATTTGGTTTGGTATTCGGCTGAATCTTTCGCAAAGGATTCTGGGGTTCGCCGAATCCAAAATAGTAGATTCGGTGCATCCCTAACCAGAAGCAATGACTGGGGTTAAGGTGTTAAAGGTGTCTGTGTTGTTACAGGTGCCAAGTTCTTTTAATGCCGCCGAGGCTGTATAAGCAATTATATTATTATTCTGGAAGCATCAAATCAGTTCAGGATTCAGTTCGGGATTCGGCCGTTTTCAGCAGGATTTGATTCGGACGAATCCTTATGCCTGGCCAAACTGAATCCGAATTTGCATATGTAAATTAGGGGTGGGGAGGGAAATCAACTTCATCACTTTTTCCTTCCTGTCCCTAATTTGCACATGCAAATTTGGTTAGATATTCGTCTGAATCTTGCACATGATTCGGCGGAATCCCAATTAGTGGATTCACTGCATCCCTAATTATTATTACAATTATTGGTTCAGTTATCCGGAAACTCGTTATCCAGAAAGCTCCAAATTACGGGATGGCTGTCTCCCACAGACTCCCATTTTATCCAAAATAATTCAGATTTTGAAAAATTATTTCCTTTTTCTCTGTAATGATAAAACAATACCTTGTACTTGATCCCAACTAATATATAATTAATCCGTATTGGAAGCAGAACCAGTCTATTGGGTTTATTTAATGTTTACATGACTTTCTAGTAGACTTAAAGTATGGAGATCCAAACTATGGAACGATCTGTTATTCACAAAGCCCCCAGGTCCCGTGCATTCTGGATAAAAGGTATAGAAAGCCTAGAAAATAAAGCAAGCAATCAGTGCTGCAGGGTGCCCAGGTAGGGGTCACTGTGTGAACTGGGCCCAACCAAAGTTGATTTTATGAGAGGGGGTAGTTACATCACTGATTCAAACCCTGAATTTGTGACTTTCATGCTCTGCATAACTTGGTGGTTCACTTAATTTAACTTCCAGTATGTTACAATTAGGGTTGCCACCTGGCTGGTATTTTTGATGGTTGATCCCAATGTTAATAGGAAAAAAAGATAAATATATAGGAAGGCCGGTATTTTTTCAGGAAAAGGTGGCAACCCTAGTTACAATGGTAAATTCAAAGCAGGTTTAGGCCTTCATTTAATTTTTTTTTATAGTTTTTGCCTAATTTGCCTTTTTCTTCAGTCTTTCCAGCTTTCAAATGGTAGTCACTGACCCCTCCTAAAAAATTAATGCTCCGTAAGGGCTACAAATCTATTGTTATTGCTACTTTTTATTACTCCTATTTCTATTCAGGCTCCTCTCCGATTCATATTTCAGTCTCTTGTTCAAATCAATGCATGGTTGCTAGCAGGGATGCACCGAATCCAGGATGCCATTCAGGATTTGGCCTTTTTCAGCAGGAGTCAGCTGAATCCTTGTGCATTTCTGAACCAAATCCTAATATGCATATGTAAATTAGGTGTGAGAAGAGAAATCACATGACTGTCACAAAACAAGGAAGCAAAAAAAAGTTTTCCCACCTTTTCCTGCCCCTAATTTGCATATTTAAATGTGGGAAGGGAAATCACATGACTGTCACAAAACAAAGAAGTTCCCACCTTTTCCTATCATGCCCCTAATTTGCATTTGTAGGCTTGGGTTTTGGACCCCATACTTGTAGGCTTGGGTTCTGGGTAGGGATGAAACGAATCCAGGATTCGGTTCAGGATTGAGCCTTTTTCAGCAGGATTCGGATTCGGCCGAATCAAATTTGAATATGCAAATTAGGGCCAGGGAGGGAAATAACTTGACTTTTTGGCACAAAACAAGGAAGAAAAAAATGTTTTCCTCTTCCCACCCCTAATTTGCATATGCAAATTAGGGTTAGGTTTCGGTTCGGCATTCGGCTGAATCTTTCTGGGAAGGATTCAGGGGTTTGGCCGAATCCAAAATAGTGGATTCAGTGCATCCCTAGTTCTGGGCCAACTACTTGTAGGCTTGGGTTTTGGGCCCCCTACTTGTAGCCTTGGGTTTTGTGCCCCCTATTTGTAGGCTTGGGTTTTGGACCCCTTGTAGCCTTGGATTTTGGGCCCCATACTTGTAGGCTTGGGTTTTGGACCCCTTGTAGCCTTGGATTTTGGGCCCCATACTTGTAGGCTTGGGTTTTGGACCCCCATACTTGTAGGCTTGGGTTTTGGACCCCCATACTTGTAGGCTTGGGTTTTGGACCCCCATACTTGTAGGCTTGGGGAGCCTTAGGAAATGTACAAATGTAACGCAAATGAATTTATGATTATACAGTGTGCTACTCTAAGTATTTTTGCAATTCACATTATCATACCTCCCAACATTTTGGAAGTGAAAAGAGGGACAAAGAAATTTGGCGCATGTAGCGCTGTGACATTTTTTGACCATGCCCATTTTTATGGTCACACCCCCTAATTACCATGTTCATTTTACAACATTTGGCAGGTTATGAAAGTTTGAAAATATTTCTCCTTATCTAAACTGTTACAATTACTTATTTTCTTATCTCAAAAATTGTTACAAAGTATCATATGTGCACCTGTTACTTGTTCTGGGCTCTCTGCCAAAAGCCAATTAAGTTAGAAACTTTGTTTCTTTTTCTGGCTATTCAGTGCAGAGAAAAGAGGGACTTCCAGTACAAATGAGGGACTGCAGGATGAGCTGTCAAAAGAGGGACTGTCCCTCTAAAAACGGGACAGTTGGGAGGTATGCATTATTGTTTTTCTTTTAGAAAATTCCAAAAATATTAACTGATCATATAGATTCTATAAGAATCAAAAAACATCAGCGCCTCCCAGTGTTGGCCTGGTGTAACTACAGTTACAGTCTAGGCCCTCGCACATTATCTTACCGCTCAAGTGGGAGGCCGTAATATGGAATTAGGTACAGCCAGGCACAGTGTCTCCTCGGTTTCTGATTCTTATAGTTAGTTTAGTATAGAAAAAAAAAGGGACGCGACCACTCTCACTTCCGGTTTTCACCGTTTCCCCTCAGTGGCGGAAGTGATGTCACGCAATGTGAAACCGCTCTACCTGCTAGTAGGGTGGAACAAGGTAGAGTGTAACAGCTGCGCTTGTTTGACTACAGAGTTCGCGGAAATGTCGGGGGCGAAGCGATGTCCCGACTGCGGCTCGTTGGAGATAGTGGAGGATGCTCACTATTCCCAGGATCAGCTGGTGTGCGCCGACTGCGGCTGTATTCTGAGTGAAGGCCTCATCACCACCACCATCAGCGAGGAGACTGCTTTGCAAGGTGTGGATTCGATTAGTATAACCCATAGCAATGGGATTGGGATCCGTTCTGCTTTGCATGCTGGGAGTTATGTGCCACAGCCGGAACTTTCCCACTACTTCTGTTCCGCCTCGTTTCTGATCCAGTATTCCTTTGTATTTATATCTATATGTCGCTATCCATGCATCACTCCCTGATGTCCCAGTGATCTACACTCATATGCTAGGATCACTTTTATTGAGTTTCACTGCTGTGTCATTGCAGTAGATACACAATCTTTACAGTCTCTCCTCCTTATAAATGTTGTTTAGTGATGTCATCAGTTCTAATCCGAGTTTAGTGATGTCATGTCTGTCACATGACTCCCTGAAATTTGTGGATTATAGATAAGTGCCCCCTGGCATAGGGTTGCCACCTGGCTGGTATTTTACCGGACTAGCCTGTAAAAATTATGATTGATCCCAATGTTAATAGGGGAAAACACTTAATTATATAGGAAGGCCAGTATTTTCTCCAGAAAAGGTGACAACCCTAGTTGGGATGTTTAAAATCTTTGCTTTTTGATGGCCGTGGAACTCCTCAGTGGGGTTGCCACCTGACCCATTTTAACATGGACAGCCAATAATTTGAAGGGCTGTCGGGTTTTCCAAATTAGAAATACTGGGTAGAATTCCCCATGATTGACACGGCAATCACCACATCATAACCCTTTCCTCCAACATCACGGGCTGCATCACAGCCCCACCCCCTACCCTGTCTCCAATGGGAGATGAGGCCACCCTACTCCTCAGTGACTTATAATATCCTTATATTTTACAAGATGGGGTGCTTCTTTGCTGTGTAAAGCTGCGTTTGTCTATGGGCGTCATCAAATTTTTTTTGTTACACGATGCAAATTTGTTTTTGGGAGCAACATTATTTTTGCAGTGAAACTCAGGGAAAACTTTCACTCATCACTAAAACAAACACACACACACACACAATAACTTGTTTATTGGATCCAATAAATAAGTTCTTGTCTGAGAAACCCCTGTGTGTCAGCATTTTTAATGGATATATGTATATAAGCTTCTGCACTCTCTCCTCGTTTTTCTGTTCACAATCAATCTTCAACATACACTCAATCTTTGGAATAATTTATTCCTAGATCAGCACTACCATTTTTTTTGTGATATTTCCTTTTATTTATACACACATAATATGGTGTTTCACTGATGGGGGGTGGGTATATAGGGTTGCCACCTGGCCGGTATTTTACCAGCCTGGCCGGTATTTTTAGTGGTTGATCCCAATGTTATTAATAGGAAAAAAAGATAAACATATAGGAAGGCCGGCATTTTTTCTGAAAAAAACTAAACTGACAAAAAGTGTTTGGAAGGTATTTAATTTCTACAGGATTTTCTAGCAGGCCTAAGGTATGAAGATACAAATTACAGAACAATGCATTATCTGGTAGGGATGCACCGAATCCAAGATTATGTTCGGAATTCAGCCTTTTTCAGCAGGATTTGTGTCCTGTTCTGAATGTGACTAACCCTGTCCTGTTTTTACTTACAGCTGTGAGATATTCCCACAGCACAGGAGAGAATGACTTGGTGACCTATTGCATGAAACGGGGTAAGTCTTTGCCTGAGGGGTACGGCAGTTTGAGCAATATTCTGTATAAAGTGAAACCCTTCTGGGCACGATTAAACCTGTCTGTATTAAACACCTTCCTTGTAAAGCCAACGCCCAGTTCTTGACACTGTAAAAATTTTATTTTGTTTAGTGTAATCATCTGAATAAGAGTAAACTGTGCTGTAAAGTGGTGGTTTGCCTGTCTCAGAATATCACTCTTTACATCCTACTGAAATGTAACTCAGAGGTGAACAACCCCTTTAACAGAAGACACTAGAGTGTAATACATCCTCACACAAGGACAGCACGTTTCTCTGTAAGGACACCGTGGACAGAGCTAAACATCTCATTGGTGTTATGATCCTAAAGGGGTTGTTTTCAGATAGATCACCAGAAACAAGGACAGTACTTTCCATTTTCTATATGTTTTTCTAATATTGAAGTGTAAAGTGACATATTTCACCTTCTAAAGCAGCTCTGGTGAGGGGGGTCGCAAACTCCCCAATACTGTTCCAAATTGATACTTCTAATGGATACATTTCTTATCATTGTCCCTGCTGAGCAGAATACATGGGTTTCATTACAGGCAGCTGATAAAATGGATACAATAGTTGCTAATACTCCAGAGATGCTGCTGAGAAATGTATCGACTAAATGTTGCAAAATTGCACCTAAATTATTGAGCTGTCAGACTCAAACACCAGAGACAGGGACATTCAACTTAAACCTTAGATTTTGGCAAAATTGTAAAAAAAAAAAAAAAATGGAAATTAATTAAAAATAACTTTATTTGCTTTCAGATTGTTCCCCAGAAATAAACTGAAAAAAAAGCTTTTGGAAGGTGAACAACCCCTTTAAAGGAGAACCAAACCCTTCCTTTAAAAAAAGAAAAAACCCTACCCTCTCCCCCACCGTAGACCCCCTCCCTACTCCTCCTCACCCCCACAGACAGCCTACCCTCCCAGATTTTTTTAAGGAAGGATTTGGTTCTCCTTTAAAGAGCTCATTTATAATACTATATGATTAGTCATAAACAGACCAATAAAACCTGACAGTCAGTAGATTACTGGTCTGTTTATGGGGCCCTTGAGACAACCTATCTGGCTAATATCTGCCCAGTTTTTGGCAAAACTCTATTGGGCAGGTGAAAATCCCAAACAAAGGCAATATTATGACATGAATACAGTCCTCTCATGACGTGTCCCACTTTATGATGCTACACGATACATTTGCATATGTTATGCATTAATACAGATGTCACCTGATAATATGTTAAGCAGCAGATCCCTAGCTGAGGCAGATCTATTGCTTAGAGTTGTACTTAACTTTTGTTTTGTCTCAGGAATTACCCGTGTGCGGGATCTGTGCAGAGTCCTAAGGCTGCCCGATGGCTTTGTAGACACGGCCCTGTCCTACTATAAACAAGCTGTTGGGCTCCCCCTGTACCGATTAGTCTCCATTGAGAAGAAGGAGATCATTGTGGGCTGCTGTGTTTACATCACTTGCAGGCAACAGCAATGGCCTATCACTGTGGGTACCATCTGCTCTTTGATTTACGCTAAGACAGAACTGTTTGCGAGCCTTTTCATGGACATCGTGCAAGTCCTGAAAGTGGATGTCCCATCTATCAGCCTCCAGAACCTTGTGAAAAGTCACTGCAAAAGGTGAGAAATGAACATTTTCCTATGACAAAGGTACCTATAAAAAACTTAAAGGGAAACTGTCATGGCAAAACATTTTTTTTTTTAAATTGCATCAGTTAAAAGTGCTGCTCCAGTAGACTTCTGCACTGAAATCCATTTCTCAAAAGAGCAAACAGATTTTTTTGTATTCAGTTTTGAAATCTGACACAGGGATAGACATTTTGTCAATTTCCCAGCTGCCCCAGTCATTTGACTTGTGCCAGCACTTTAAGAGGGAACTGCTTTCTGGCAGGCTGCTGTTCCTAGATCTTCCAGGCAGCTGTTATCTTGTGTTAGGGAGCTGTTAGCTGGTTACCTTCCCATTGTTCTGTTGTTAGGCTGCTGGGGGGAGGGGGTGATATCACTCCAACATTCAGTACAGCAGTAATGAGTGATTGCAGTTTATCAGAGCACAAGTCACATGACTTGGTGCAGCTGGGAAATTTTCTAGCCCCATGTCCGATTCAAAATTAAATTGAGAAATGGATTTCAATGCAGAATTCTGCTGGAACAGCACTATTAACTGATGCATTTTGAAAAATATTTCCCATTACAATATCCCTTTAAATTTTCATTTTCTCAGTTGTTCCCCCTTTAAATAACTGGTTGACTGTGCCTTTAAAGGGCACCTATCGCTAAAAAATGTTCCCCCCAACCAAAGGTGTGGCTGATAGATACCAGTACCAGTACTTTAAAAAAAAAATGTCCCCGCCAGCGCTGGCAAACTAGCACCAGCATGCGCATAATGAAAATCGGTCACTATTTGGCAACGCTTTTTCTTAATGTCCATTGTCATGGCGGCTTGCACCGGTAGCTCCCTCCCGGTGCGAGTTTGCCTGCGCTGGCGGGGGCTTTTTAAAAAAAAAAAAAAAGTACTGATAACTTTTTTTAGCGAAAGGTGCCCTTTAAATGTTAATACTAATTACTTGTTAAAGGGGTGGTTCCCCTTATGGAATGGCTAATGATTTTTTATTTATTATAGTTTTTTTTTTTTTTTTAATATTCGCCACCATCTTTCAAATAGGGGTCACTGACCCCAGCAGTCAAACAAAAAAAACTTTAACACTGCAAGGCTACAGTTTTATTGTTATTTTGACTTGTTATTCTCTATCTTTCTATTCAGGCCTTTCCTGCTCATATTCTAGTCACTTATTTGCAGCACTGCCTGGTTGCTAGGGTAATTTGGACCCTGGCAACTAGATAGCTGTTGCTATCCCAAACTAGAGAGCTGTTAAACAAAAAAGCACAATTATTGAGTAATCACAAAACATTAACAGTGAAGACCAATTGCAAATTCTCTCAATATCAATCTTGTTGGTGCTATAAAAATATTAGGGACGCACTGAATGCACTAATTTGGATTTGGCCGAACCACTGAATCCTTTGCAAAAAATTCTGCCAAATACCGAACGAAATCCACAATTGCAAATTAAGGGTAGGAAGGGGAAAAAAATTTTACTTCCTTATTTTGGGACATAAAGTCGTGTGATTTCCCTCCCCGCCCCAATTTGCATATACACATTCGGATTCAGTTTAGCCGGGCAGAACGATTCGGCCAAATCCTGCTTAAAAAAAAGGCCGAATTCTGGATCGGTGCTTCCCTACTGCTACTCCTATCATTTGTTTAAGGAGAGCAACCCTATTGATGATAATCCCATGTATGTGACCGTACAATTGATGTGTTTAAAATGAATTGGAGACATTTATGTGATTGCAGTTTCAAGCTTTTTAAGGACTCGTCTGAGGTTCCTCCACAATACGCAGAGAAATTGGACTCTGTATCGGAGAGGACTGTACAGACTGTGGAGCTGGCGTATGAGACTTGGCTGGTGACTGGACGACACCCTATTCCCATGATCACTGCAGCTGCCTATATCTCCTGGCAATCCTTTCAACCATCTCGTCGCTTATCCTGTTCTTTATCTCGGTTCTGCAAGTTGTCCGAGGTCGACATGCCTCCACCATCAACAATTCGGTTGAAGGAGCTGCAAGAGACCCTCATTAAACTGGCGAATTCTCTCCCCTGGCTAAAGATGTTACCATTAAATCGTAAGAACATAGTGAAACATTTGGGAGACTTGCTGAAGCACCGTGCTTTACTTCTCAGGCGAGCGCTGGCCGTCACCGAGGCAGAATTATCCAAAGGGACAGAAGCCCCTTCTACCACTGATCAGCTCGATTCCACCTTGGTTTTTCTTCCCCCGTGTGTGAGCAACCCGAAAAAAAGAAGTCGCTCCGTTGCATTTCCTTGTGGTGATCTGGACATAACAGGGGACGAGGATATCTCAGACAGTGAGATTGAGCAGTACTTACGGACTCCCGCTGAAATAAATGATTATCAGCAAGTCCAGAGCTGCATCTCGAGTGTATAAATGTTTTTATATATCCCATGCAAGCTGCTTGTCCGCAGAAGGGTGCTGGGAGTTGCTTGTCACATTTTTGTGTATGTATTCAGGTATCCTGGACTATCCCTAATGGGGATGCAGCGAATCCAGGATTTGGTTCTGGGTTCGTCCTTTTTCAGTCGGATTCGGCTGAATCCTTGTGTGTTGTATGGAAAAAGTGAAGAGGGTGCGCTGTGTTGGGTTTTCCTGAAATAAACGAAAAAGACACTATCTAGTGTAGTGTGTTCAGATCTAATGAATTGGAGACTTTTCATATAACTACTCACAAGTATATGTCTTGAAAAGTGCTCATCATTAATGAAGATCCCTTTGTCTCGGTCGTCTGAGGTAATCTATAGCGAAAAAGGAGCTCCACATAGAGTAGTATTGCTGCGGTATGAGAATACAGATCCTGCGAAGTTAATAACTCACTTACCGGACTCAGGAGGTCGTTGCGCTGCGAAAGGATAGGAAGGCAGATTCTCTCTTCTGCGTGTTCAGTCACTCTCCGGCGCGATCGAAGCTACTGGGTTCCGGCATGCAGGATGGCTATCACCGCTCACCGCTGTTGAATCTCTTCCGGCTGTAGCGCTGTTTTCCTCGTGCTTAGGTTTGGCGCGAGTCGGAGTGGCGGTGTTCTAGGCGGCTTTTCCTTTTGCATTTAGATTTTCAGAAGAATTAAGATTCCCAACATCCAGATTGGAATTAAAAACCTTTAAATTTATTGATAAAAAATATAAATGTTACAAGCCCAACGCGTTTCGTAAAAAATACTTCCTCAGGGGCATTACAGAGAGCACTTCCGATGTGCTTAAATAGGGGATGTTAACAATTAGTCAATTACTCAATTTGCATCTCAACAGTCAATTTTAAACAGTTAAAACAATTAACTCGAAAAATACTTGTTTCCATAATGTTCTTCTTATTACAATGAAATTATATAAACCTGTTAAAAGATTATTTGATAGACAAGACTGTTTCGTAAAATAATAATAAATGAAAAAAAGTTTATGGTTCTATTAGTTAACAATTTATCCGTTTTACACAATTAATTTAATTTCTTTGATGTATTATCTGAAAGCCAATTGATTTATTCGTTTTATTAAAGAGTTTATTCATTGAGGAAACACTTCAAATCGATGTCTATATTTAGTCCTTTTGGAGATAGAGTCTGTAGTTTGTGAATCCAATATGTCTCCTCTCTTGATATAATTTGGACTATGTTACCTCCTCGCCAGTGTGGTTTTTTCTGTACTATACCCACAAATGACAGGAGGGAAGGGTCGGCATCATGATGTGTACTAAAATGAGCTGACACACTGTGTGTCATAATTCTTTTTTTAATATTATTCATGTGTTCCCTTATTCTTGTTTTTAGGGTCCTATTTGTTCTACCTATGTATTGTAAGTTGCACGGACATTGTAGCAAGTAAATGACATTATTGCTGTTGCAGGTAATACATGAATTAATTTTAAATGTTTCTTTTGTAACATGGGAAGTAAAAGTATCAATTTTTTTCCCTTTTTGTTTATTGGTTTTGCATCAGGAGTAAAAGCCATTATTCCTTCCTGTTAAAAATCCTTCTTGTTTGATTTTTTTGTCTTTATCTGGAAGGTTGCTTGGTGCCAAGATGTGTTTTAAAATATGTTTGAATCCTTGTGTGTGTCCGAACTGAATCTTAATTTGCATATGTAAATGAGGTGTGGGAAGGGAAATCACATGACTTTTCATCTCAAAACAAGGAAGTAAAAAGTTTTTTTTTCCACTTTTTACTTTCCCGTCTCTAATTTGCATATGGAAATTAGGATGAAGTCCGGTATTAAACCGAATCTTTTATCCCAAATCGTGGATTCAATGCATCCCTAATCCCTGATAATGATCTACTAATGTGTGAGTTTTTCCACTCCATTGCTATCCATGTGATGAGCTTGGCTTTAAATAAAGTGCTGGCAAATGATTTAAACCATTTAAAGAAGAACTATTGATCTATGTCCTTGTTTCCCTTGGGTTCTGGCTGCCACCTATGAGCTGTTGTGGTTGGTTATTAATACTCTGCTTTAAGACGATGAGTGTTAACTTATGAAGCAGTTCAGATAAAGGATAAGTAAAGCTCTACAAGCATTGGCCTTGGGGAAGAAATTAATCCATCTAATCAGTGTTTCAAGCGGCCAGAAATACAGAAGCTCTGCAACATAAAGGTGTCCTCTTCCATATCTCCTATTGCTCTGCATGTAGGGATATATATCTTGGAGCAGGATACTTTAAAGTACATGTAAAGCCTACATTTTCCATTCATGTTTTCCACCAAGATATGTATATTGTTTTGTATCCAATGAGGTCTTAATTAACTCCAAACTGTGCAGTGAAGTCCTTGACTGGTTTCTAGACTTGCGCCTAATAAAACAGACTGAATATGCTTTCTCTACAGTTTGTAGTAAGTCCTACATTATCCATGCCTTGATTGAAACATCACTTAATGGAGTGAACTGATGCTTACAAGAATCTGTCCTCTTTAAAGACAAGCATAAGGGGAATTCCAGTTTTTCACTTTTTTTTTTTTTAACAATTGTTTTTTATTGAGTTTCAACAATGCATACATTTATGTATATTTACATTTCAATAAAGTCATCACACTTGTAATTACAAACGATGTCTTCTGTTCATTTGTACAATGGTAACCTGTTTTTATGTTACATAAGACTGTAGTTTAAAACACTTTGCAATACCTTTATATTATTATGCAGCCCTTAGTATTGTGTGCATTATTGTAATTTCCCCAAACTTTAAGTCTAACTCTTAACTTTAACTATTGAAAGTTTATTTGTTTGCCCGAGAGTTCCCTTTAATGAATAGTTATTTATTTGTTGATCTTATTTGTCTTAGGTATATATATCGCCTACTTACTTATTGGTAGAAACTTGTCCAGCCATTTTTCCCAGGTGGAGTCAAATTTATTTGGGCATCCTCTTTGTAAATATGTGAGTTTGTATAGAGGAACAGTATTGTTTACCATGTTAACCCACTGTCCTTTTGTTGGTGCTAGTGTCGATTTCCAGTTAATTGCAATTCATTTTTTTGCATATATTAATAAGGCTGTTATAAGACATCTAGTTTTAAGAGATGGGGATATTTCCACCTGGTTGAGCAATATTGGTAGTGGTTCCATTGATATATGTATGGAAGATACTTCCGAGCATTCTTCTAAGACTTCTTTCTAGAAGTGTTGTATTTGTTGGCAGGACCATACCATGTGTATGAAAGTTGCTGGAGTAACACCACACTTAGGACATATATCTGGAATGGTGTGTGCTATTTTGTGTAGCCTGTGTGGGGTAAGGTATGTTCTGTGCAGGTATCTGAATTGTACCATTTTATCCCTTACACTAATTAAAGACTCGTATATTGATTCTAAAACTTCCTCCCATCTTTCTGGTGTTAATGTTGGTATATCCTGGGCCCACTTGGCATATAGTTTGGGAAATATTGGTGCCGCAGGTATATTAATTAGTTTATAAAGCTGAGATAGAGGTTTCACTAGATCTATGGTGTGTATGTACTCTTCTAGTCGTGTAGGGCTTATTTCGATGTTGTCATGTGGGAATTGAGCCTTAAGGGCGTGTCTTAATTGGAGGTATCGAAAAAACATTTTATTTGTAAGGCTAAATTTGAGCTTGAGTTAGTCAAAAGTCAGAATTTTACCCTGGTCAATTACGTCCCCTATGTATTCTATGTGGTGTTTTATCCATATCTGGGGATCAGGAATAGTTTTAAGCTGTGTAAGTTTTAGGTTGAACCATAGGGGGGAGTATGAGGAGCAATAGTTTCGGTCTCTATGTGTAAATTTCTGGACCCTTCTCCAATCTGTTACGGTTTCTTTCATTACTCGTGTATCCTTTTTTATGAGACCTGATCCTCTGTATAATACATTTTTAAGTGCCTCAGGGGACCCAGCTATATGAGATTCAACTATGGTAGCTGCATTAGATCCTGTTGGGGAGGTCCACCACCAGGCAGTGACTAGTTTAGATGATAGAAAGTATTTGTATACATTAGGTGCTGCAAACCCTCCTGCGTCTATGGGTAATTGAAGAGTAGCTAGAGAGATCCTAGGATGAGTATTTGTCCAGTAGAGGGATGTGAGTAGTGAGTCTATCTTTTTGAAAAAAGTGTTAGGAATTGAGATTGGAGATTGTCTGAATATATAATTAAATTTTGGTAGAAGTACCATTTTAAATAGATTTATTTTCCCTAGGACTGTTAATTGTAATTGAGACCAAGCCTTAACCTTAGTCTCTAGGTTGGTAATGGCTGGTGTTATGTTTAATTCTATAAATTTGTTTAAGTCACTGTGTATTTTAATGCCTAAATACTTGAATTCGGTAACCCATGGGATGTTAGTCTGAATTAGTGATTGGTCTATGGTAAATTGGTCTATCGGGAAAATGTTAGATTTAGCCCAGTTTATTTTAAGGCCTGAATATACTGTGTGTTGATTTATTGTGTCTAGGGCCTTAGTGAGAGATGTGTATGGATTTCCTAAAAACAGTAGGGTATCATCCACATACATTGCAATTTTTTCTACATGGTGACCAACACTTAACCCAACAATATCAGCATTCTCTTTAACCCGCACTGCCAATGGTTCCATTGCCAGAGCGAATAACAGTGGTGAGAGTGGGCAACCCTGCCGAGTCCCCCTGGCTATTGCAAAAGATGGAGAGATATTTTGGTTTGTTTTAACTTTGGCTCGAGGATTACAGTAGAGGGCTTGAATCCATTTTAGGAAATTCTGACCAATACCCATTTTTTCAATAACAGCCCATAAATATTCCCACTCCACTGAATCAAATGCCTTTTCATTGTCAAGCACAGCTACCACTCTGGTACCTATGTTGTTGTGTTTCATTGTAATATTGGTGTAGAGGCGTCTTAAATTGATATCAGTGGAACGGCCCTTTATAAAGCCAGTTTGATCAGGCGAGATTAATTTGTGCATCACTTTGTTTAGGCGTTTTGATAAAATCTTTGGCAAAATTTTTGCATCTACATTTATTAAAGAGATGGGTCTATACGAAGAGCATTGTAATGGGTATTTCCCTGGCTTGAGGATTAAGGTAATTAGTGTTTCTTCCATGGAACTCGGCAGGGCCTCCCCCCCCAATTATTGCATTATATATTTCCTTTAGTTTAGGCATTAATAGTGACCCATGTATCCCGTACCATTCTGACGGAAGGCTGTCCAGTCCAGGGGTTTTCCCCGGCGGGAGAGCTGTTATGGCTTCCAATATTTCTTGATCAGTAATTTTTTGGTTCAGTAATTGTTTTTCATGGGGTTCTAATTGTGGTAAATGTATACTTTGTACATATTCTAGAATTTCTTGTTTACCGACTGCAAGCTTAGAGGTATACAGTTGTTTGTAGTAAGAAGCAAATACAGTGGTGTGAAAAACTATTTGCCCCCTTCCTGATTTCTTATTCTTTTGCATGTTTGTCACACAAAATGTTTCTGATCATCAAACAGATTTAACTATTAGTCAAAGATAACACAAGTAAACACAAGTAAACACAAAATGCAGTTTTTAAATGAGGGTTTTTATTATTTAGGGAGAAAAAAAATCCAAACCTGTGTGAAAAAGTAATTGCCCCCTGAACCTAATAACTTGTTGGGCCACCCTTAGCAGCAATAACTGCAATCAAGCGTTTGCAATAACTTGCAACAAGTCTTTTACAGCGCTCTGGAGGAATTTTGGCCCACTCATCTTTGCAGAATTGTTGTAATTCAGCTTTATTTGAGGGTTTTCTAGCATGAACCGCCTTTTTAAGGTCATGCCACAGCATCTCAATAGGATTCAGGTCAGGACTTTGACTAGGCCACTCCAAAGTCTTCATTTTGTTTTTCTTCAGCCATTCAGAGGTGGATTTGCTGGTGTGTTTTGGGCCATTGTCCTGCTGCAGCACCCAAGATCGCTTCAGCTTGAGTTGACCAACAGATGGCCGGACATTCTCCTTCAGGATTTTTTGGTAGACAGTAGAATTCATGGTTCCATCTATCACAGCAAGCCTTCCAGGTCCTGAAGCAGCAAAACAACCCCAGACCATCACACTACCACCACCATATTTTACTGTTGGTATGATGTTCTTTTTCTGAAATGCTGTGTTACTTTTACGCCAGATGTAACGGGACGTGCACCTTCCAAAAAGTTCAACTTTTGTCTCGTCGGTCCACAAGGTATTTTCCCAAAAGTCTTGGCAATCATTGAGATGTTTTTTTTAGCAAAATTGAGACGAGCCTTAATGTTCTTTTTGCTTAAAAGTGGTTTGCGCCTTGGAAATCTGCCATGCAGGCCGTTTTTGCCCAGTCTCTTTCTTATGGTGGAGTCGTGAACACTGACCTTAATTGAGGCAAGTGAGGCCTGCAGTTCTTTAGATGTTGTCCTGGGGTCTTTTGTGGCCTCTCGGATGAGTTGTCTCTGCACTCTTGGGGTAATTTTGGTCGGCCGGCCACTCCTGGGAAGGTTCACCACTGTTCCATGTTTTTGCCATTTGTGGATAATGGCTCTCTCTGTGGTTCGCTGGAGTGCCAAAGCTTTAGAAATGGCTTTATAACCTTTACCAGACTGATAGATCTCAATTACTTTTGTTCTTAGTTATTTTTAACAAGGGGGCAATCACTTTTTCACACAGGCCCATGTAGATTTGGAGTTTTTTTCTCCCTTAATAACGTAAACCTTCATTTAAAAACTGCATTTTGTGTTCAATTATGTTATCTTTGACTAATAGTTAACGGTTTTTGATGAGCAGAAACATTTAAGTGTGACAAACATGCAAAAGAATAAGAAATCAGGAAGGGGGCAAATAGTTTTTCACACCACTGTATCTCATTAATTACATCTGGAGAAGTGGCCCTCTCTCCCTTCACATCCATAGTTACAGAAATATTGGTATTGACTCTATCCATTTTTGTCAGCATTGCTAATAGTTTACCGTTTTTTTCTCCTGCAGCAAATAAGTTGGCACGGTGGTATAGATATTGTTTGTCTACTTTTGCCGTTTGGGCAAGAGTAAGGTTTTGCATTGCTGTCTGGAGATCCTGCTTTAACCTTTCTGATGGGTTTTGAATAAAAGCCTGTTCTGCCTCGGTTACCTGACTTGAAGTGTTACTATTTTTCTTTGTGTTTCCAGGTTATATTTCTTAATGCTTGAGATGTACTGCCCTATGGAATATGCCTTGAGGGAGTCCCATATTACCTGGGGGGAAGATGTGCCGTTATTAATCTCGATAAAGAGTTTGAGATCCTCTTGTAGAGGTTCTGTTATTTTAGGTTGTTTTGTCCAGAACTGACTAAGTCTCCAGAGTCTATGAATTGGGGCAGTGAGTACTGTGATTTGCAAAGTAATTGGGGCGTGATCAGAGATACCGCCTGGCAGGATCTCAATTTTATCTAGCTGGCTGACTAATTCCAGATTGCCAAACGCCATGTCTATTCGTGACATTGTGTTGTGGGATGCCGAAAAGCATGTACATTTTTTCTGTCCTGGGTTTTTTGCTCTCCAAAGATCTGTTAGAGCAAAAGTGGACGCCCAGGTAGCCAAGGCAGAAGAGTGACGGGAGCTTGGTTTTAACCTGTCCAGTGATTCCTGCATAACAGAGTTAAAATCACCCATGACTATTAGTGGTGCTAATGGGAGTGTGGCCACCCTATCCATTATGTGGTACAATAAGGCATCTGTGAATGGGGGAGGAATATATACATTAACAATAATATAAAATTTGTTGTATAACATACAAAGTAAAATTATATAGCGCCCCTCCTTGTCTACAATGACCTTGTTTACAGTACACATTTTGGCTATCATTATGGATACCCCCCTGGAGAAAGAGGAGTATGTTGAATGATAGTGTGTAGCCAACCATGGTCTGGATAGTCTCTGTTGGGTTTGAGTATCTGCGTGTGTTTCTTGCAGAAAAATTATGTGAGGTCTGTTTGACCTGATAAGATCAAAGACCAGACGTCATTTAATAGGATCTCCCATTCCTCTGACATTCCAGGAAAGAAACGTTATGCTGGTCATGGTGTCCTCATTGTACTATCAAGCAGGATGGGTAGTAAGGCTGTATACTGTGATTCGAATTTTAGTGTAGTATGGCTCCTAAGAAATATATTTTGATTTTCTCCTTTAGCTGGTTCTCTCGGTGCAAACCTTAACTTGTGAAGAATTTTCAGGAACAAAAAAAACCCCAGTCCCCCTCCCCACCCGTCCACCCCAAATGTGGGCAGGTATGATCCCTTGAACTGTAACTCGTAACTGAAGCATGGGATCTAGAGTCTGTATGAGTCCCCTAGATCGTTCTATCATGAACCGGTCAATTTTACTGTTCTGGTATAAGTTGTAGTAAAAGCGGCTGCAGTTACTCCTACTGGGATTATGTCTGATGGGCCTTTTTATACATTGTATGTACCTCAGGTGTTCTCTGGGTGGTCGCGTCTTTGCTGTGATCCATTCTGTGAGCGCAGAGGAGTCATGGTAGAAACGGTTTCCAGCCAGGCAAGAACTTCTTCCGGTTTATTAAAGAAGTTGACTTGGTTATCCTTGACTACCCGCAGTTTTGCTGGGAAAATCATAGCATATGTAATTTGCTTCTTACGGAGTGCTTCTTTTGCAGTGGTGAATTTCTGGCGCTGTTTACGCACTTCCATTGAAAAATCAGGGTATATGGAGGCCCGTTGATTTTCCACCATAATGTTTCCGGTTTTACGTGCGGCTGCCAAAGATGCATCTCTATCCCTGTAATTTAGGAGTCTTGCCACAATAGGCCTGGGGGGCACTTCAGGTGGTGGGGCACGGCCTGGGACTCTGTGTGCCCTTTCTACCACAAACGATGCCGAAAAAGTTTTGCGCCCAAATTCTGTGATCAGCCATTTTTCAATAAACATTTCCATTTGTGTCCCTTCTTTTCTTTCTGGCATACCAATGATCCTGATATTGTTTCGCCTTAGGCGATTTTCCAGGTCGTCTGCCCGGGCCTCTATAGCAAGGGTCTGGCTGTGTATCTGCTCCATTCTCTTGGGAAGCGTGTGTATTGTGTCCTCTAAGTCGGAAATGCGCTGTTCAGATTCGGTTGTGCGCTCCCGCAAGTTTTGCATATCTTGCTTTAAAATAGTAAAACTAGTGCCCAGTTCCTCCAGCTTTTGCACTAATATTGTGTGATTTTGGGACATCATGTGGACTATTTCAGTTAGTGTTGGTTCTGTTATGGAGGCTTGTGACGCAGGGCCTGGTGCTGTTGCTAGTTCCTGAGCTGCCGTATCATGCATAGGGGACATTGTGGCTTCATTTACTGAGTTTACTTGTCTAGCGAACTTACTCAGTTTTGCCGATGTCATCTGTGTCTGTTTCTGTTTATCCGTCTGCCCCTTTCCGCTCTGCTTCAGTGCGGTGGTTGCTGCCTCAGCGCCATCTTGGGAGTCGTGATTTTCTTGATCCGACATCCTTGGCTGAGTTGTGCAACTTTTGTTTCTGCGCATCACGTCCCAGGTATATCCGATTGTGTTTATATACCCTTTTTTGAGGAGTTAGCGTGAATTGGGCTCATCAGCAGGGTAACGTTCAGGGTTTTTGCTATGGAGCTCTGCAAACTGCGTGCTAGCCGGAACTCATGCAGGCCACGTCCCCCAGTTTTTCACTTTATTTCCTGTTTTGCTGTATACACTACGGCCCCCTGCCTGATGTCTGTATGTGTGGTTAGGTGGTCCTGTAATTTTTGATTATTTTAATGATAAATGCACAACATCAAAGCAACTTTGCCTTTTTGAATATTGATATTTCACTCTGTCTTCCGCTCTCTCTGTGGTTATTTTCATGATTTTTACAAAACATAACCAAATCTTTAATATAACCGATACAAGACAAACAGGCTTATCATCAATTTTAATACATTGTAGTTTTGTCGGTATTTACTCTGGCCTCTATTTTGCTCATTTCTGCAGTCATTGATATTCCCGCACTCTTTCAGAGCATCTCAGAGAGATCATTTTTACCTATAGGCACATGTTTTGCTTTTTCTGTTTTCAAGTGTTGCCAAAATGGAGTTGAGTTGTGGGGACTGGCGGAAAAAGCCAGTCTCCCTCGATTGTCTTTGAACTTCAGGTAGGAATGGTACAGCTTGCCATTGCTGTTGTGGATGATCGTCCCTGCTAAAAAAAGAACACAGTTTTAGGACTCCCAACTGAACGGAGCATTACTTGTCTTTGCCGAGTGTGTGTAATCTGCCAGTTGTCTATTGACTGTACTTTTGCTTACTGGCATAGGATGTTCTTTGTTTAACTGGCTATGAATCATGGGTGCTGCTCTGTCTCCTTATAAAATTCACTTGATATACTGGTCTACAGATGCTGTGGTCACTTTGGGTCTGCCCATATCTGCTTTGCATCTTGAATAACATTTAATGGGTAATCATGCTTTTGTCACTAAAACTAGTAGCAAATCATTTTAAAAAACAGATTTTCCAGCTTAAACTTTTATTGAGAAGGAAAGATGGAATCACTGGAGGGTGCCAGATGTTGGACACCCCCATTGAATCTAATTGCTTACCTGATTCCCCAGACCAGTACCCCTGTTTGCAGAAAACTGCACCAACATTGGGTACCTCTGAGCAAGCACCACCGACCATTTCTGTTCCTGCTTCTTCATGCCGGATGTGCAGTAGAGTACAGTGAAGAACCAAACTTTTAGCAAAAAGCTGACCTTTTCACTTTATTGCGCACAGGTCAGCTACTGAAGGAATAGGGAAGAGTGTTATCATACTTACCGTGATCTTCCTTTCCTTTACAAACTCCATGTCAGTACTCAATGGGTTAACCCCCTCCCCCATGCTCCCATCAGAAGGACCCTCCCCAAGCCTTTAAAGACTGGCCACACCCAACTACCAGCGTCTCTGTCACAAGCTTCTAAATCACTTGAAAAAAAAAAAAAGGGCAGGCCGTACTGACATGGCGTTCGTAAAGGAAAGGAAGATCACGATAAGTATGATACACTCTTCCCTATTCCCTTTCCTTCATGTCAGTACTCAATGGGATGTAGCAAGCTAGCATTTTCCCATTGGGAGGGTAATAGGCTCTTAACAAAAATCTGTAGCCATGAATGGCAAGACATTGAAAGAGCCCACTCATGCAACTTTTATAAGTGAACGTTGAGAGTCCAGGTGAAAAACTTTCAGAATAAGAATAATCTTATAGTCTAGACATATATCAACGAGAAGATATTAGACCAGCATCAGTTTGAGAAAAGGCTAATCAGCTTAACGCTTCTAGAGGAAAAAGGAGAGAGAGGAATGAAGACATCCCTTCATCTGGCAAACTCACAGTTTGAAATACTTACTCTCCTACTCACCAGAAAGCATCCATCACATGTATGCCTAGTTTCAGTGCAGATTTTGTAGGGCACCTGTAATAAACACGATAGGAGTGAGAATCCCAAACAGACCCCTTTGTATGTGTGGCCCATTGTGGAACATAAACAAAAGTGCCGGGCATAAAATGGCACATTTGAGGCATGCACTATAAAGCCTAAATATCTGATTGTCTAGCAGTTAGGTCTGCTCTTACAGCAAAGCAATCCCAGAGAACAGGGCACCCGATACTTATCTGGGGTGAGAATAACTTACTCCGTGTATGATCCTTTCAATGGAGACACCAATACCAACCTCCTAATCTAGAAGATAATGGCAGTGGGTTAATTAAAGAACAAAACCCCAGTTGGATGGCAGAGCATAGCCTTGTGAGACAGATAGAACTGGTCACCCATAAAGGATTTAAGTAAAATAATCCAAGCAATACTATACAAGAGCCACAGGGTCAGGCTGTAGAGTAACCTGGAGATGTTCAGATTCTCATGAGACAATCTCATTTCCTCCCTCATGTAAGGGACATTCGTACATTTAGGAGATTTCAGTCATCCTATATCACACAAAGTCCCTCAATGTTCTGCATTATAACAATGGCAATGGTTAGCTCTGCGACCTTATGTCTTGTGTTAGTGTTTTCTTAACATTGACTATATTGGAGGTAGCCAAATCCTCTTACACCGATAATCAGGCTGCCCACCATTGGGAGTGCAGAGGATGAGCATAGGCATCAATTGCTCAAGTACTTGATACTGGACTGATCATAAGGATGTTCCAGTAAGCATCGGAAGGCTTCCCATCTACAGACTAGACCTACTGATGAATGGACTTCCTGTCGGATGATTGAGACCTGTTGGGTCAGATACCGAGTCCAGTGAACTAGCCCTACTAGGAAAGGTGAACAGTCCTACCTGGAACGCTGAACCATCCTACCGGAATGTGAGCCCTCCTACCAGGAAAGGTGAACTGTACGCACTGGGCCAGGTGAACTGTACGCACTGGACAATTTCTGTAGAAATTACTTAGTTTCCCCAATTGTCAATAAATGAAATAGAAGTGGGAGAAGTACACACACACACCCCCCAAGCAATGCAAGATGATGGTAGAGACAGTCTTTAAGACATTATGTCCTGAAGCAATAGAATGGGTGAACCCATAGGTATGTAATCATGAGGATGCAGGCTCAATACTGGCGTTTCGGGCGGACACAGCTGTAAGGAGAGGGAAGAATCAACACTCACTAAATGATTCCATCATTTGCAGTATAAATCAGTACCCATTTGGTATGTAAGAAACAGCTAGCCCAAAACATCGAAACCCCATAATTCGGAGACTGAGCAAACTGACTCTTAAGTCTGATTTTTAGACACAGAGCAGAAAACTGGCTCTTAGGCCACAGTGATGTTCTGCTTTTGCCGGCAGTATGAAAGCATGGCAATCCAACTGCCAGGAGCTCTTATATGGGTAAAATTCAATAATCCATAAAATTTAAAGAGTTATGCACCCTAGTGACTGAACAAAGGTAATCTCTGAGGGATGCGATAAGTGTCATGACAGTAAGCTAATTGGTAGTATGTGCCAATGCATAATAGCTCTTAAGGGGGGAACTGAGAAGCAGACGCTGTGGTTCTTGGGGTATTTAGGGGGCCCCTTGGGGCCAAGACGATGCTAAACCTCAGCATATATGTTAGTAAAAGAGGTCAACCCCTGGACATGTTTGGAACCCTATAATTAGTTTCTTTAGGGCCTGGTGACATTTAGTTACACCACTGAACAGAGGGGCCAATTAACTCCACACTGGCCCACTAAATCGCAACTCTCCATAGCATCATAAAGCGGCACCTCTGGCATTAGCCAGAACCCACAGACTGTTAGTTTGGGCTGGGCACAATGCATATAGGGTAGTTTCAGCCAGTAAAGGACAGCTGTGCGCTTTCACACCTATCACTGCCTCTGTCAGGGCCTGTAAATCAAACATACATACCTGTACATATATGTAGATGGCCCATACACCTATATACATACACGCACATACGCCCACATGTAAATATTACATGTATACACATAATACGCATGCATGCAAGACTCTTACGCAGAACACTTACACGTAACAATTAACTCAAGGTTAAGCATTCATTCTGAAGGTATTGGCTTTCTTAGGATAAGCATACTCATCAGATAACTAGACAACTTATGGTGGCCATAGACGCACAGATAATATCATACGAAACAAATTTTCGTGTATGTATGGTGGGAAATGAGCCGACCGATATCGTCAGAAGATTAAGATATCGGTCGGCTGGTTGATCGGGCTGGACGGAAATTTTTGATCGGATGCCTTTGAAAGCACCCTGAACATCGGCCATTGTTAGTGCTGAACCTGCAGAGAAGGGTCCCAAACATTGTGTTGTATAATGAATACCTGTAATCCATAGAACAGAGGCTTGAAATGCTCCTGCTGTGTGTATCAGAAAACAATACATAAACTCGCCTAGCATCAACTCCATGTCAGTACTTACAGGGAGAACATTAAACTGATACAATTCCATGCTTAATTGAAACAAGTAGGTACCTTAACACAGGAGAATGCATTCATAAGACATTCAGATGTAAGTGTATTTGATCCTGCAAAACAAAGATACAATCACTGCAACATGTGATACCGTACATAGTTTGGATTAGCTGCTGTTTAGAGCAAGCATACTGTATATTAGAGTCAGCCCAGGGATGGATTCATAAGGGCTACTGGTTTCAGGAGAGCAATAACTACAGCACGTCACCATACGGAACAAATAGCAGCATTCATTAGGTCTATTGTTCTCAGGTATACAAATGTCCAGAACTCAGTACACTGTAGTTCTACATAGGATTGTGTTACCCGCTAGGACTATTGCATTAGGGTGAGCAACCAGCCATAACTCAGCCTCCGCTGTTGGTTTCAGGTGAGCAAATAGTCAGAACCTTGGACAATAATACCTCCCAACATTCTGTTTAGCTGTTCTGGGCTCTCTGCCAAAGGCCAATTAAGTTAGAAAGTTTCCAGTACAAATGAGGGACTGCAGGTTGAGCTGTCAAAAGAGGGACTGTCCCTCCAAAAAAGGGATAGTTGGGAGGTATGGGCAATGCAGGTAAGCCAAGGATCAGCTCAGTACACTTCAGAACAGCCTGGCGTAAGGAACATTCCTTACCTGTTGCTCCTTATGCCAGGCTGTAAGCAGGTCTCCAAAAGCCACATATTGCAGGACACCAAGTTCATTGTTAACAGGCCTCAAAAGTTACTGATAGCATCAGTACTTACCGGAGGCTGCTGGATCCAAGTTCCAGTCTGCAGTTAAGAGAGTGGGTGAGGCCATCTCCACTTGCTATAGCTGGCAGTTGTACAAGAATCAACATTTGATTATACTCAGCTGGTGTCTGTACAAACAGAACACATAACTGTGCTCAGTGGGGGTCACTTTACCAGTGGAACCCGCTGATTAACTCAGCTGCTGTCTGCAAAGCAGGTAACCAAAAGCAACTGCTGTGGTTACACAGATGTAAATTGGATAATTGGTGTCTCTTACCAGAGCCCACATCTGCCCCCTTTGTACCTGAAGCTATATGGCAGGCCTCTTTTTTTTAAATGACCTTTTACCTTAGGAAAGTCTGCTGAGGGAGACAGCAGCCATGACACCTGCCCTCCATTTACAGTGGACCCGTCACCCAGACACAAAAATCTGTATAATAAAAGTCCTTTTCAAATTAAACATGAAATCCAATTTCAATTTTTTATTAAAGCATTCATAGCTGTTTTAAGCTCATTTAAAAATAGCTGTCAATCAAATATTGTCTGCCACTCCACTATGTCTTAGGCATAGAGGCGGGGCAGATAATTACTTTCACTTTCCATTCAGCACTTCCTAGATGTCACTGCTCCCCACACATTCCCCCAGTTCTCTTAACCATTTAATTGTGTAGCCAGGACATGGGGATAGACATCGGGTCCCCCATTCTGGTGCAAAAACAAGATTCTGAGATGATACAAGGCTTGTCTTAATAACAGTGTCCACAAAATGGCTCCTGCCTGCTTGCTATAATTATGAATTCCCAGACTGAAGGAAACAAGTTTAAAATAATTTATATAGTGTAATTAATGTTCATTTTGCTTGACTAATGTGATAAAATATGATTCTGAATATTTTTTTGGGGTGACAGGTCCACTTTAAAGACAAGAAAAAACAAAAAGAAAACAGGAGACAGTAAGGCTCAGGCCTCTAACTAATTATGCCAAATAACTGGCTGACCTTCTAACTGCCACCTCCCTCACCCATCTGTAAAAATCAAGGGTGTGTTGGGGCCACATACACCACTGCCAATGGTCGCCTTTTGGGCAGGCCAGACTGGATGGGGGAACAAGCACTTTGCCGCCAAATGTTCTGACAGCAATACGGAAAAGGCAAATGAAATATAGGCAGACCAGGAGTAGCAAACATTGCACACTGGTGCCTTACCTGACCCAGACGCTGAAGTATAGAGGACTCCAAGATATGAGGCCATGTGCTGGGGAACAAAAGGTCCCGTGGAACAAAAGGTCCCGTGGACCAAAACCCCTGTTCCTAGGACGCCGTATGGGGAGGCCCAATGCTTTGCCAAGGTTAAAAAGAACAAACATCTTTGCTTCCAATGAGAGCAAAATGAGAAGGAAAAGAGACGCTGGTAGTTGGGTGTGGCCTGTCTTTAAAGGCTTGGGGAGGGTCCTTCTGATGGGAGCATGGGGGAGGGGTTAACCCATTGAGTACTACTGACATGGAGTTCGGAAAGGGAATGCTCCATGGTAGTTGCTCATAAATACCCCAGGCCTTTGCAGGATCATGGCCTTGATTTATCAGTAACTGTAAGTGATTGTACCATGATGTGCCATCATTTAGAGCAGGGGTCCCCAACCTTTTTTTTAACTGTGAGCCACATTTAACTATAAAAAGATTCGGGGAGCAACACAAGCATGAAAAATTTACTGTGGGTCTTAAATATGGCCTGTGGTTGGCTATTTGATAACCCCTATGTTGACTGGAAACCTACAGGAGGCTCTGTTTGGCAATACACCTGGTTTTTATGCAACTACAACTTCCTCTAAGCCTGGAATTCAAAAATAAGCACCTGCTTTGAGGTCCCTGGGAGCAACATCCAAGGGTTTGTGAACAACATGTTGCTTGTGAGCCACTGGTTGGGGATCACTGATTTAGGGCTAAAATACACTTGAGCTTTTGTGGGTCAGATTTTATCACACACATAATCTTGTCATACATGTTGCAGCATCGCAAAATTTTGTAGGATCCTTCAAAATCTCATCCCCCACAACTGTAATGTTAAGTACAATCTACATCTGACATTAAATGTATTTCAAGGGGAACAAAAGGTCAGTCAGACACCAACAGATTGTATCTCATTGAACAAAGACATAGCAAGCAGTGTTCCCATTCAGCGGCTTATTCTGTTGAATGGCAGATTTTTGTATTGGTCCCATTATATATTGACTCATCCAACGTTATCCGACTTGTAGAATGCAAATCGGTCAGTCTGACAACATCCTACAAAATCTCCTGTGTATTTTTAGCCCTTACTGTTTTGAAACAATATGACCCTCCGATATGTTAAGTTCCTGAAAACTGCCCATAGCATAGATGATCTTGGACAACACTGCTCTAAGTTTACAATTGCAAGTAGTCCACATTGGCTTCTAGAGACCCCAAAATATAAATTGGAGGTTTGTATTTTTGTTCTAATGACATTTCAGACCGTGCCATCAAACATTGGCCTAACATTCTTTAGCCAGGCCTCCTTAGTCCATGCACTGCCTAAGCGTCCGTAGCTACACAAGCTATTCCTTGTGTTGGACATAAAAGGGAACATGAACCAAAAAGTTCAGGAAACTGGCTCTATATTAAGTGTCCTTTCTCCTTGCTTCCAAATGGTGGAACATCACATTGAGCAGAATTCCAAGACACGGACAGAAATCGCAGAGGCTCACTGTTTCTTGGTAAGTCATTTAATATATAGTTTGTTTTAAACATGTCTTCTGGTGCATTCAAAGATCACACACAATTTGCTTTGGACATCATTTCTTTGGTATGTAGTATTTGATTTGGTAAAGCTATATTGGTGGCTTTTTTTTTACCTGTTATCTGACATATGATGAACTAGTGCCCTGTCTAGTCTGGAAAGCTTTCACGTTATTAGTACTTACATTTTCATTGCTTTTATGAACTTCATGTATCCTCAGTATTTGCATACATACATACATAGTATAAATTTACACCTTGGCCTTAAAGCTAAACACCATTGTATGTTCTCTTTCTACTCATTCTATGCTCATATGAGCAAAATGCAGGGTGATGTCTATTTTTTTTGCTCTCTACTATTACCGGTCTCACTGTTCCACACCACTGTATAAACTCGTCCTAATGATGCAAACTCAATCTGTAGTATTGTGAGATTATCCAACATTGGCAACGTATGATTGTTGGACAACATTAATATCTTTGCAAGTATTGCAACGATATCTGACTTTCGTGCGATTGCTCTTGAATGGCCACAACACTGATTTATCTGTCCAACTTAATCAATTTAACAAATAAAAAAATTTGTATTACTGAAATGAACAACAATCATTATCCAACGTTCCCTGTACAAGGAATAACATCTGAACTAGGGATGCACTGAATCCACTATTTTGGACACCTGGATCCTTTGTGAATGATTTGGCTGAATACCTAATCCAACCCCTAATTTGCATATGCAAATTAGCAAAAGGACTTTTTTTTACTTCCTTGTTTTGTGACAAAAAGTCACTTGATTTAAAGGATTCATTCAGCCAAATTGTAATCCTCCTGAAAATGGCCAAATACCAAATCCTGGATTCGATACATCCCTAATCTGAATGTCTATACCCTGCTTTAGAGTCAACTTTATACGGAAGCCCTGCAACAGAAATATCTTTAGATATACAAAGGGATAATCACTTCAAAAGGAATTATTCCCACATAAAGGAAATGCTTATCTATACAAACAAGGTCTTGAGAGCATTGAGAAGAATTTATTTTATGCTTCTCTGGATATAGTGCAGAAAACTTACTGATAGAAGCCATATTTGTACAAGCCTTTGTTTGCTACAGCTGCTGCTTTATATCAGCTCTGGATGATTTCACTTGGACCACTAGCAGTGACCCAATCGGTGGAAGACTAATGAAGCGGGAAATGAAGAATTGTCACTGATGCGACGTCAACTTCCATAACTCTCTTAACGCTAGTTCTTTGGCTTATCGTATATTTTTGAAGGCACTTACATTGTCTGAAATGACAGTTTACATATCCCGTGGCAACTCTAGAGGAAACAGACCATTGCATATAGTTTTTATATATTTGACCTGACATCTTGAGAGGGGAAAAAGGAAACAAATTTTATAATGATACAGAAATATACAGTTCTGAAAAATAATGGATCTCGACCTATCCACATATATATACAATATAGTTCTATATTTGAAAAATAAACATTTTCCTCTGCTTTATATAACAATAAACATACCATGCAAAAATATTTGAATATTTAAATCAATTGTCCATCTTGGTTTTACTTGCCCGTTGTTTTAGAAACAGGATTATCTATGGGCAAACAGGTCTTACCTGTACTTTTTTCTTTTTAATGACACAGACGCAGTCCATTTTCACATAGCTAAGCTTGAACCTAGCTTTTGTTAAACCACTTGGCAAGATGTTGAATTTTGAAATTTGAAACAGTATAACAATTTGTGGGAAGGTGCAAGAGTTAAATCAGACAGGGATATTCAGCGCATCCTAGAGTTCCCCTCGAGGTTATTTCTTTAAAAGTGCACAGTAGGAATATAAACCATAAATGTTTCTAATAAGGCACATTTGTTAACTGTTTGAGAAAGTGATTGCCCCCTTAGTTTAGGGTAGAAACATGTATTCTTTTAAGATGGAGCTCCATAAAATCATTAACCACATCTCCATAAGACCTGGAATCGATAGTAAGTGCAAGACACAGCATAAGTGTGTTATGGTGTGTGATCGGAATGAGGTATCCTTTTGGTTGTGATGATTATCTACCAGAGATGTAACAGATCCATCTTTGAAAAAGAAAAATAAAGAATTTCATCTGTGATGATTGAATGAAATTCCTCTGTTCCTATAGGGTGCTCCCAAGCATTTATGTATACTTGTACATATGCCATTGCTGTGCATGCCTTTATCCAAACACGGGCACCTGGGCACAGCTCCTGTTTCCATCAGAAGTCCAGCCATCTCCACGAGCAATCTGCAGTCAGCTGAGCCTGGGGAGAGCCCAGTTCCTAGTATGCATTTGTGTGGAGTCAAGACACTTCTTTATACCATGTTTAAGGCACATCTCTACACTTAAGGCTACACTGTAGTTTCACTCTTCCAAAGGCCAGTTTTCATGGCAGTGGTGCTTTCGGCTGTTGTAAAGTTTATGTCATGTTTGCTACCCTTTAGAACACCATTCTGGTTGAGTGGGTAAGATCGTCGTTTGGACTCCTGTTCCATGCTGTTGGCCTGTTTCAGGTTATCCCGACTTGCACTTTTCTTTTGTGCACTGGCAAAGTTCCGTGCGTGATTCCCACTGCTGTCACTACCTTCAGAGTGAGTTATTGCCCCCTCTTGTTCCTGGGCTGTCCCACCAGGTCTGCCATTATTTAATGGACTGTTTCTGCTGTGGTAGCTTTCAGAGTGACTATTATGAATACTCCCACTCTCGCTAGAATGCTGATCGGAAGAGGGTCCACGAAGCATCTTTAATCTATGGTGCTTTCCATCACGATACTGCTTACTTCTCGTTTTATGGTTGCGGCGAGTATGAAGGTTGTTCATGTACCTACTGGGAACTGGCATGTTTTTGTTGTTGGCAGGTTCACTCTCTTCACAGCTGACTTGTTTTGGTGGGCAGCTTTCAGCTTGGTTTTGGGCTACCTGCAGATTTGTGATCTTGCATGGCCCGGTATTAGAGTTACTGCTGTTGCTTGGTGAGGATGAAGACTTGATGGAATTTGCCACCTCTGGGTTACATCCATTGTACACAGGAGGTGGGTCATCCACAGGGGATACAGTTTTTACATACGCTTCAATAGGCAAAGCCTCTGTGTACGACGGGCAACAAGCGAACCAAGACTGCTGAACATCCCGCCGTCGTACACAGTGATGAATAAAGATGAAAAGTCCAAGAGACACAGCTGTCACCCCATAAAGACAACTGAAAATGATATTGAGGTACCAGCCCTGTGACACCGCAAAAGCTCCAAACACCCAGAGTGCAATGTAGAGTATATGGACGATAAATAGGGCCCAGAACTGTACCTCCAAACAATACACATTATCTGCCTCTGCCACAGGAGCTGCTGAATTAACATTGACTGATATTGAACTTGAATCACTCAGCAGATGGCTGATGCCTCCACTTTGCTGCAGAGGGTCATTTGTCTCTGGCACATCTTTTTGTTCAGCTGGCTGACGTTTTAAGTTTACTCCAGAACACAACAGGTAAATCCAGGTGACAAGAAGAATTAATCCTGCTGGGACATAAAATGCACCAAGGCTTGGCCTCCACACTAGACAGCAACTGTGAAAAAAAGAAACACCCATTAATGAACATTTATATAAATACAGTATGCCTATATTTAATATATATAATATATACTATTTTTCAAAACACCCCTTTTGGCTGTGGTATGTACAATTTAGGATTATGCACCTATAAACTGGAGAGCTGTATCAGTTCATATATTTTGTGCTATATATATATATATATATATATATATATATATATATATATATATATATATATATATATACACACACAAACACACACACACACACACACACATACAGTAAAACCAAATAGACAGACATCCGGGTATTGTTGTACATAATAGCATGGAATTATTGTCTGAAATGTGCTACCTGTTTATATTTAAACTTTTTGGATTGTGTTGACTGATCCTTTACCCCTATTTCCCAAGTGCATGGGTTGCTATGGTAACCATTTTGGTTTGGGCAAGAAAAGAAAAGTCTTGTGAGATGCAGGTATTGGTGATAACTCTGAAACAAGTCATGCTTGGATGTGCAGAAAGGAACTTACTAAGGGCTGTTATCCCTGTAGTTGTTTATGTTGACTGCAGCAGTGATCCCACAAATGATCAGTGGGATTCCTCCAGCAATTAAATAGAACCTGGTTAATACAGAAAGAGAAGTCAGAGAGCATGCAAATAAGACTGAACAGTTGCAACTGAATCAAACCTTTAGGTTAGTGCCTTTAAAGCAGTGACCCCCAACCAGTAGCTCGTGAGTAACATGTTGCTCTCCAACCCCTTGGATGTTGCTCCCAGTGGCCTCAAAGCAGGTGCTTATTTTTGAATTACTGGCTTGGAGGCAAGTTTTGGTTGTATAAAAACCAGGTGAACTGCAAAACAGAGCCTCAATGTAGATTGACAATCCACATAGGGGCTAAAAAATGGCCAATCACAGCACTTACGTATCTGGCACCCCAAGAACATTTTTCATGCTAGTGTTGCTCCCCAACTCCTTTTACCTCTGAATGTTGCTCACAGGTTCAAAAGGTTGGGGATCCCTGCTTTAAAGAGTATCATTACATTTTGATATTGGGTTAAACATCTTAAAATACATTCCCACACCTCCAGTTACTTTCTGACATAAAAGTGTTATGGTAATATAATGTAATGATACCAAAAGAACAAATCGCAAGTGGTAGTAGTAACTCACCTAAGCATTGGCCTCTGTGGAGGCTGGCTGGCCTCTCCTTCTTGCTGTGGCTGAGGTTTGTGAGTTAGTTCTTTGTAGATCACTCTGGACTTTAGACCCATCCAGAGCAGTGTTGATAAGGAAGAATAATGCAGTATGATGCTGACCTACAAACAAAAAATAAAAATTTTTATAAGGCAAGAACTGGCTTCAGTAATGTACCTTCTCATTCAACAAGTAGGTGTAAAATCTTCTTTGTCAGTGTATTTTCTTAGCAAAGGTATTTGGGCATGTAGATAGCTAATGACACTAAGGTATGAATAGTAAATTCAAATTTTCACTTTTTTTTTTTGGTCAAAACTCACAAAATCGAATTTAAAACCACCAGCTTGAATTTGAATTAGAATGTGGGATTCATCACACATCTATTCTCCACCGAATACCTGCCGAGTTTGAGTAGTCAATGGCAGAGGTCTCAAACTATTTGGAGATGTTTATAGTACTGATGAGTTAAATGTTTGCCAAGTGTCGCTTTGAAAATGATGCCCCATAGACCACAATAAGAGAAAAAAAATTTTGCTGAAAATTTGACCTGCAAAAACCGATTTTTTTTTTTCGGGAGGAAAACTCGATTAGAATTTGATTCAAACTCAATTCAAGTGTTTGGGTCAGGACTATTTGATTGAATTTTAGACATTCAAAATTTTTCATAAATAACATACTTTCTCCATATAGAGTTTGAAACCACACTTAAACTCTATTGTGGGAAGGTAATTCACATTTCATAATGTCATATTCTTCCTAAAACTGTCATTGCATTGCCAGTTTTAATTGCACACTTAATTGCTTGAAGATAGTGTAATCTTCCTGAGCAAAAGTAATTTTTCAGTAAAACTTTATTACATTGACTGCGCTCTGGCGCAAACTATAAAATTCACAAACCTTCCACTGTCGGAAGAAGAGGTCACAAAGCAGTTTCCGGATTCCCAAAAGCTATATTAAATTCACGCAAAGACATAACTTATTGCATTGTGAATATTTTTTCTGTTACGGAATTTTATTACATTCCCCCATATTTCTCTAAAACCATGAATGCCATAAAATTATTAAAAGATCTGAATAAAAAAGCACAAACACAAAAGGTGAACTGCAAAAAATGCTAGTAAAATCAAATCTGAAAACGTGAAAGTTCATTAAAAAAAATATGGCCCAATATCAATAAATTGCTAATTTTGGGAGTTTTAGAGAAAAAAATTACTAATCTTTAAAGGAAAAATCAGTTTCTGCGGGAAAAAAGGAAAGTTTGAATGTTTTTAAATTGACCCCATAGTGTAGATAAGTACTAGCCTGTATATTTTGAGAGGAAATAAGGAAATGAACTACAAAATCCATGGGAATGTTCAATCATTTATAATATGCATTTATATACAAGGCAGCAACTACAAAATCTAAAGTTGGGCATTAACTGATACAAGCTGCCAACTTGGCCAATCCAGACCAAGTCATATGTTTCTTGGCCCAAGTATGGGGACCTCCCATGTTATATATGGCCAGATATCTATCAGGCAAGTTACAAATACTGTTGGGTCGAGAACCACTTCAATGAATGCAACCTGGTATGATCCAGGGCTTGGTCTGGAGATCAAATGGTCTGTTAACCTCAACGCATGTGTAGATCTACTCTGTTGACAACCTCACCAAACAAGCCGATCTTTACATATTTGCAGGTTTATTTTTAGCAAAATCCAAATGTGTCAGATTTTTTTAACGTTAAAAAGTCTAACCAAACTAGAATCCACAATATTTGGTTTTTTTTTTTGTTTTTTTAAAAGCATGAAAATGGGAGAAATTGGGAGAAAATCAATCAAAAACCCGAATCATTCCATTTCTCTGAGGGGTTTTCCAAAATGCTTGTTTTTTTCAGGCTTTTTCCCGAAAAGTCTTAATTTTTCCAATTTTTTTTTCCCCAAAAAGCCAGAAATGTTTTGGATAATTCCAGTACAGAAACTTCCAAATAGTATAGGTACCCGTCCACTTGACTTGTATACAACCTCGGCAGGTCTGAGAAGGACGGATTTTGTGATACAGACTTATGCATACTTGAGGTATAATCAATTTATGAAAAATTCAAGGTTTTTTCCACTAAAAATTCAGATTTTATAGTAAACAAGACTCAAATGTTTTGAGTTTCTGGCATTCGGACTTTAATAAATAATCCATAAATGCTTGGGTTAAGCTTTTTCACATTAAAATCTATATTTATAATTATTTGTTTGCTTATGGCACTTGGGGTGCTTTGACTGTAGCTGTGCTCAAGGGGAAAACAAGGGCAGTCAGAGGCATCCTGAAATTGTTACACGGCACTGCCGTTGCAGAGCAGGCAAATTCCCTAATTCTGGCAAGATGGGGACATGCAGCCTCCACACTTGCTTCCCATATGTTTTCAATATATTACTATGGAAAACCATAATATGTTCATAGGAATGTTTTGGCTGCCAATTATTCTTTACTTGAGAGTAGTGTTAGTTAATAATGCTTCACATGAACTATGGGTGGAAAATATAGAAACAAGAGATCACTTGAAAGAGTTCAGAGAGAGCAACTAAACTAATGGAGGTGCTGGAGAGCTTGACTTATGAAGAAAGGCTTTTAAGTGTGGTATTTTTCCAGTCAAAGTGATCTGATTTATGTATATAAACAGCCAGCACAGAGATTTTTCCAAGAGAACTCTGTTCCCAGATCTCTGCAAGTACATACAGCCATACCTTGCAACTGGAATAAAATTGACTTTTTTTAAAAGAGTCAGGGGTTCTTGATATGGACAACATGTTGGCCTTCTTTAAGTTCTACGGTATGGTTATACTGCTAATTTCTGATTTACTGATTTTCTTTGACTTTGTAGCCCTTTGGATCATTTTTACATACTTATGTATGAGAAGCCTACTTATTGAGAAAATACATATGGCAATGAGTGATTCATGCTGTTTTCACAATTAAAATGGGTATTTGAGCTTCTTGTGGGTTTGTTGTTTGCTGCAGCCCTTGCTGCTCTGACACATTATAATTATATTTTGTGCACATGCAAATTAAAGTAGAAATCAGAGATTGCTAGTATTAAATATTTCCTGTGATAACAGTTACACAAAAATGCCACTATTGTCGTGAGGTCAGCTAAACTAAATGAATTTCATGGACTTATAGTAATGTCCCTTGAAGGACACTGTATTATGTACTTCTCTATGGCCCATGATAACTTCCGTAAGACCCTCACTCCCAAACAGAGGATTTTTCACCTTATAGTAATATACTCTATTTGCTGCCAGAAGTCATTGGTACCACTGCCCACTTCCAACAAAACACTTACAGCCTGGCACACGATGATGTATCCAGTTAGAGTGATCCCTCCTGCAAACACTGCTGAGGTCATTGCTATGTGGAAGCAGAGGTTGAGTTGCATGTGCCAGCTTTTCCTGGAGATCTGGATGGCGCTACATGTAGAAGATACAAAAAAAGCAATTGGGTGTGAGCCGTCAACTTCAGACTTGAACCATATTCTTTATATTGCTTTTAGCTATCATTGATTATTTCAGCTCTGTACAGTGTCCTCAACTGGGACCCAAAATATCAGACTCCATTTAACTACTCCATACCACTGCTCCAGCCATTATTTATATCTGTGTTTTACCTAAACTGGTCTTTTCAGTTTATGAAATGTCTTTCCTTATTCTATTTTGTTTATCTTATACCATTACTCCACTAACTCTTGGTGATATAGGGAGATAACTTATTGTTTGCCAAGATCTGTAGTGACCTCAATATCATGTTTACCTGTGGTTTACTATGTAGGTTATGATTGTAGTGAAGAGGCACAGGAGAAGAATCGCTGTGCAGGAGTAGATGATTGGATGAAGGATTTCCGTGCCATTTTGAGCCTCCTGGGGGAATGTGTTCAGCTCCTGAAAAAAAATTAGGATCTCAAGTATCAAATCCTTTTTTTCAAAGGAAAGTTCCACTTTAAGGTTAATTTAAATTATAAAGACACATATATGCTATAATTGGTTGTCTTTTGGATAACTTTGAGTTCCCATAACACTAGACCCAGTATCCAGCCAGATGTGCTGATCAGTGTGTTCCTATAGAGGTACAGAGTAGCTCTATGGAATCAGCCAACAGAGAATAGATGATATGAAATCAACCACTGATGGGTGAGTAATTCCAGTAGGATCTGTACTGTACTGTAAGAGTCTGACACTTCAATTGAAAGGACTTACAGTGAGGATGGCAAAGTTGCTCAGTTGATGGCACTGCATGATAGTTATGTTGGGTTGCTCAGAAAGAAGGTGGCATCCTTCAGAGCTCCATCCTCCATATCCTTCCAAGGCTTTAAAATTCCACTGGGCAGGAAGCGGGTTTGATCCCATCACCAGGTGCCGGAGAGTGACTGTTACTGGATCGGTGAAATTGGTGTTGCCACAACCTCCTTAAAAAAGACATAGGAAGATCTTCATGAGTTTCACATAAAATATTCACAAGTATTTCCACACCAGTCAATCTAAAATTTGTATTTTACAGTGAATTTGTTTCCAGATCTAAGTTAAGGTGGCCATACATGGGTCGGCAGCTTATTGGCCCATGAATGGGACCCTCCGATGGGCTTCTCTGATTGATATCTGGCCAAAAGTCAGCCAAATATCAATTGGGCGGGACTAAAAATCCCGTTGGATCCTACTGCCCGAACACTTCATTCTGATCCGATCGTTGGACCCTAGGGCCCACGATTGGATCAGCCTGATATCTCCCACCTCAAGTTGGGCATATCGGGGAGAGATCAGTTCATTTGGCAACATCGCCAAATGAGCAGATCTCTCTGTGTATGGCCACCTTAAGTACTCTTCAGAGCACAATAAAGTTGACTCAACAAAGGGAATTTCTTCTACAGTCATTTCAAACCAAACAAAAAGATCAGTATCTTTTGATATGGGTCTCTAAAAAGTTTTCTTTTTCTGATCAAATAAACAGGAATAAATAAATAATGTGAAATTGTCTTACTGGTTCCTACAAATATAACAGGAGTGGAAATACTCCTCCTCTTTCCATCTTCAGCGAGCCGAGATGAGTTTCCAACGCTTCTGAAAAGCTTTCCGTTCCTAAAAGCCAGGACCTGTAGCTTGCAGGTGGAAGAGGAGGTGGATGTGAAGAGGCTTGAAGGGAGATGTACAGCAGCTAAGGCATGATTATTCTGAAGGGGGGGTGAAATAAAATCAAAGATGAAAAATAAAACATTAGTAGAGATTCAGACATTTTAAAGGGAAACCGTCATGGGAAAACATGTTTTAAAAAAAACAAAAAAACCGCATCAGTTAATAGTGTTTCTCCAGTAGACTTCTGCACTGAAATCCATTTCTCAAAAGAGCAAACAGATTTTTTTATATTTCATTTTTGAAATCTGACATGGGACTAGACATTTTGTCAATTTCCCAGCTGCCCCGGTCATGTGACTTGTGCCAGCACTTTAGGAGGGAACTGCTTTCTGGCAGGCTGTTGTTTTTCTTTCTCAATGTAACTGAATAGTACACAGTGGGATATGGGTTTTTACTATTGAGTGCTGTTCTTAGATGTACCAGGCAGCTGTTATCTTGTGTTAGGGAGCTGTTATCTGGTTACCTTCTCATTGTTCTTTTGTTAGGCTGCTGGGTGGGGGAAAAGGAGGGGGGTGATATCACTCCAACTTGCAGTACAGCAGTAAAGAGTGATTGAAGTTTATCAGAGCACAAGTCACATGACTTGGGGCAGCTGGGAAATTGACAAAATATCTAGCCCTATGTCAGATTTCAAAATGAAATATAAAAAAATCTGTTTGCTCTTTTGAGAAATGGATTTCAGTGCAGAATTCTTCTTGAACAGCACTATTAACTGCATTTTGAAAAAAAAAAATTCCCATCCCTTTAACAAAATCCTGCATTTAAATCTATTTTTTTATATTTAATTTTGAAATCTGACATGGTTTGAGACATGTTCTTAGTTTCATGAGTACCCTCATACATGTGACTTGTGCTCTAATAAACTTCAGACTCCTTTTACTGCTGCACTATAAATTGGAATGATATTACCCTTATCCCTTTCCTTCTCAGCTAAACAATGTAAATTTAATAAGATAGCAGCTCCCGAATACCAGCATTGCTAAAAATGCCCCCATAGTAGCCACAATGACCTGAGATGGCTGCTTACACAACAATATTACAACTACAATTATTGGTTCAATAATAAATGGTAGAATTACTTGCAATGTACACAGTGTAATTTAGTACTAAAAACTATACCTTTAAGACTGATCTTGTTTTAGCTATGTTATAGTAACATCTCAATAAATTTAAGTTTTTCATTCGCCAAAGTGGGGGCATTTTGGCCTGTGCGTGGCCTCTATACAGGGGACCACTAGTTGCCCATGGACACATAAAAGGGTGGTGTTAATGAATATGGAGAACGTAGTTGAGAATATAGTGAAGATAGGAATGTCACAGTTGATATTATCTATTTCATTTCAAGCGGTACCTTAACATGGAAATGGTGTAGAGAACCATTGATGTGCCCAGTTGTGCAGCGAAACTTAAGCCTCAGGTCAGCATGTGATTCTATTTCCTGCTCCTTCCTGTCCTGGTCACGTCGGTGGCCCCCCCGATGCCCATCTCTTCTCTGAAAAGCGGTGCATCCAAGGCCAATGAAGCTTTCAGGTTTGATGAGGAATGCTTCCAAAGCTATGTTACGAGTGCTCTGCCAAACAATTTATGAAAAGTACCAATCAAATAAATGTTTTCCTTTATATGAACTGAGGCATTCAGTAAACAGAGATGACAACGAGATTAGTACAGTATACACAATAGGAGTATTTTGCACAGTAATGTTTATGCCTATCAGATATATTGATTATATGAGGTTACTAGAATGCTATTGCAAGTGCCATAAATTGGGAAACTATCCAGTAAAAATTAATTTAAGAAAAACAATATCTTGTTAACCATACCACATATAGGTCCTGGGAGTTACTACTAAGAGTCATGCCAGCAATCTTCTCCACAGTCTGGACAATGCTGCTACATGCCTTGTCTTCAACCTGGGCCAACCACAAGATGTGATCATCTACCTGCATCATATTGCTGGCCATCTCCAACATCACATCTGCCAGCTGAAAAAATAAAGGTAAACCTGTAATTTAAATATTCCCATACTAATAAATAAAAGGTGCTGGGTGTCATTACTTCATGGCCAATGTAGACAATGAAAATCCAGATGTTCTTTGTGTTACCTGTCTAACATGGTCCACCAGCCCAACAAACTTCTCCATCATCTGAGCCACATAAATAACATCCATCATGTCAGAAAAGTTGGCTGCTTCAGCTGTGTACATCCGCAACTGGTGAGCCAAGGTCAGCACATTGGAAGCATTGACTGGCATCTGAAGAAAGAGCAACAGATACTTAATAGCTATGCTGTTCCATAGATTGGATACACAGCAGTCTACATACGCCTTCCACATCTACAAACACTGGGCATTTTAGAGACCTCTCTTTTCACTGTAAAAACCACATAAAGACACATGATTCCAGGAAGGTAAATCTTACTCGATCACCTATGCTGATATACGGTATATTAAAAAAAAAAAAGAAGCATTTACTCACCAGCACAAATGTGTGGAGCACTCGAGTAATGCCATTTGTATACAGACAGCTGGCGTAATCTCCCTCCTCCCAGCGTCCTGAACGGTCACATCTACGGGAAGCTTTCATCTCCTGGCCCGTGCCATTCAGCAAGGTGGAGGTGAAGGGAGACTGAAAGCAGGCCTGGTAGGAAGTGATACCAGCCAGTGTTCGAGGCCACCTGCAGGGACATGGTGCATTAGATTGTATCACTTCCTTGTGTTAGAATTCTTTGTATATCTACTACTTAACAGAACTTACTGACAATACTAAATGCACTACCAAACGAGCACACACCAACATCTATAACAAAATTGGACAAAGCACAAAGGAGGATAGTATAAGTAGGTGTATAATATGGTGCCTTTAAGGAAATTAATTAAAGATCTATTTTATCATAGAATCTCAAGAACACTTGACATTAATTTTCTTTAATTATTTTCTTTACGAATTGTAAATTATCTCAGAATATCATTCTCTACATCAATATAAACATTATCTCAACATTATCCCACTTTTAATGAAGGAAAGCATCCCAGAAAGCATAAGGAAGATAGAGCCAGGGGCACATAATATCTGCTGTTTAAAGAGAATACCTCAGTGTCTTAGCCTGGATATTATCACAGCAAATCTTTCATTTCCCCATGGTACCTATTCCAACATCCTTTTCAGAAGTCACGAGAGAAGTAGAGGACCGCTAGGCTAATTGAAGCCACATTGGTTCTACTGATACTTTATATTCCATAAAGAAACAGACGCTGTTTGCAATGCAAAGCACACTTTCCTTTATTCTGCAGCCAAGTAAGATTCCAACACCTTGACTTTTACGCCCTGTGCATTTTACCAGCAGACTATGTGAAAGAGGCCTTCTCTGCCATGCCGGCTAATAGCTAACAGATGACTCCAAATCTGACGTATTTAACAATTTATATTCCAGAGCAGACTGCACGGCCAGCCACCAGCGAATCAAAGCTCTAATAAAGCCGCAGGTGCAATATGTTAACGTTTCTGTTTATTTTTGCTTCCCCTTTTCCTGTAAGGCCCTTGAGACTGAACCGTTGGCCTTACACATTCCTAATGATGGACTGTAACTGAATGGTTGCATTCTTGGTAGTGTGCCTGATGGCTTAACACGAAACACTTCTAAGCACTGACATTTACATTTTGGGAAACATTTCAGATGTGCCTTGCAAACATATACTCTCTCCTTCCTGATTGCACTGAGCCCATGAACACTTTCCAGAGCAATGCCTGGAAATCAGACATTGTTGCATCATGTTCTTCTTACAGTTCTTACTGTTTTTATGCCAACTACATTGAGTCTATTAGCATTGGAGATGAGGGGTGTACACACTGAGGGGAGAGAAGTCTCAGGACTGAAATGCTTTTTAGTTTCGTCCAACTTCTTCTTCGTAATAGGCCAGTTATCCAACAAACCACATGTTGGGGGAATATACAGTAAATACTACAATTATTATGTCATTCAAACAAGTCAGTGGTGTCCTAGGGCATGATGTAGAGTTGCAAATGATCTCCAGACTGCAAAGGCCAAAGGACATTAATTTACTCTCATTCTTCTGGACTTATCGTCTGCTTTTGTTACCGTTGACCATTCTGTTCAAATGCAAAATCTTCATTCACTTGGTATCTGGGATCGAACTCCATCTGGTTTTCTTTCTAGACACTCCTTCATTAACCACTGGCTTTCAGATGCAGATTGCAAACTGTCAATTAGCAATTTCCTCCTAGATGAAACAATGCCATCTCAAGCTCACCTTAGCCAAAACTAAGCTCATGGTTTTCTCTTCCGTTCTCTTTCCTTTCACCATTACTATAGCTGGTATGACCATTAACCCTGTTAATTCCGCATACTGCCTGGGCATGAACTTTGACCAGTCTCTCGCCTTTGTATATTAATACTACTGTCAATATTGCCAAGATACACCCCTTTCGTCGACAAAAGCCAAAACACTAGATTATTAGCAATCTCCTACTAACCAGTCTTCCTGACTTCCATCTCTCTCCCTTCCAATAAGTATTCTCAGCTACTACGATCCTCCTACTCAACTTCAATTAAAATCCATAGCACGGCTGCTAACAAAGGATAGCATATAAAATCCTTCTCCTAACATTCAAAGTCCTTCACTCCTCTGCTCCTCACTAGTTTCTTCACTTGTCTCACTGTATGTTCCTGGCCATCTACTCTGCTCCTCTCAGAACCACCTTCTTTTCACTCCATCCACATCTACTGCCATCTCTCATCTCAAACTTTATATCTTGCTGCTCCTTACCTCTGGAATTCCATCCCTGAAATTTTTCAATTTCTTTAGGAAAAAGCAAAGAGTCTACATTTTAGAGCAATGCATTTACCTTGTGCATACTTCCCAACATTTTGCAAATAAAAAGAGGGACAAAAAAAGTTGGCACAATGTGTGACCACGCCCATTTTATGGCCACACCCCTTAATTAGATGTTTATTTTACAAAATTTGGCAGTTTAAGAAAGTTTGAACATGTTTCTGTGATTTTTTTTTTTTTGTTATTACAGTTTTACTAATGAAGGTCAATTGCCCTTTAAGCTGAGTCTAACTTTTCCCAAAGCTCTCTGCTAAAAGCCAATTAAGTTAGAAACTTTGTTTCTTTTTCTGGCTGTTCAGTGCACAGAAAAATGGGACTTTCCAGTACAAATGAGGGACTGCGGGTTGAGCAGTTAAAGGACAAGGAAAGTCTAAAATAGAATAAGGCTAGAAATGCTGTATTTTGTATACTAAACATAAACATGAACTTACTGCACCACAAGCCTAATCAAACAAATTATTTATGCTTTCAAAGTTGGCCACGGGGCTGTCATCTTGTATTTTTGTTATACATCTTTGCAAAACCAAGACTGTGCACATGCTCAGTGTGATCTGGGCTGCTCAGGAAATAAATGATCAAAACAGAGAAATAAACAAAGCTGCTTGAGTTCTGCATGGCTGGAAAGTAAGGCAGGGGCTCCCCCTGCTGTTCATAAGTATGATTGTTTCCCTGAGGGACCGTCTGACAATTCCTATCCACAGAAGTAAACGAAAGAAGAATTTCACTGCATACAGTCAGGTTTCTTAAAGAAAACGTTAGACATTTTTTAATTAAAGTATATTGGAGATAGGTTTCTTTATCATTAATGAAAGTAAAAATGGGATTTTTTTTGCCTTTCCTTGTCCTTTAAAATTGGGACTGTCCCTCTTAAAACGGGACAGTTGGGAGGTATTATTATTATTATTTTTAACATGTATTTCTTTAGTGCCAACATATTTCGTAGTGCTGAATGGTATGACCTTGTGCACTTTTCCCCCTCCAATATGTGCCTGTATATTAGCCATTTAAACTGTAAGTTCTATGGGGCAGGGACCTCTTTCCTACTGTGTCGAACCATAATCTCTGTCATTATATAAGATCTGTACTGTGTAAATTTATTGTGTGACCTGTCCTCTTTGTGTGTACTTTTTTCCATTGTACATTTATGCATTGTACAGTGTTGTGGGTCTTTAATATAACAAATAAAGTGATACATACACACACACATACAAGATGCAGACCATACAAATGACTTGAAAGTCCACATCCACCACTTGAGCAGTCAGTTATACATTTCTACTTTCCAACAAGATATGTCCAGTCAATGGTTTCCTCCCATAACTATATTATCCTGTTTTAACATTTCTAATACATTCTATTCAATGGGATGTTGGAGTTGCAGCTCTAACACCCATCCAAGCTGTTAATCTCAGGTGCAATTAGTATTAATGCTAAGATTGAGGAAGCCCAAAGCAAGCCCCAATTTCCCAAAAAGGCCCTCTCCAACTCTAGCCTCCTCAGCACTACTACTAACTTAATCCAGTTGACCACCGCAACCAGTCAAATCCCTGTTGTTTTTATCTACCATTAAGTAGCCTGATCAAAGCTGAATGGTAAAATTTAGCACCTATACAGGTATAAGACCTATTTATCCAGACTCCCCAGGACCTGTGGTTTTCTGGATAAGGGATCCTTCTTTATTATGGATCTCCATACATCATCTATTTAAAATTAACTCCTAGTCGCTAAATCCAATAGGAATGTTTTGCCTCTAATACAGATTCATTTAGGTTGGATCAATTACAAGGTACTGTTTAATTCAAATAATAATGAATTGTAGATTGTCCAAAATTCTGAATCTGAAATGGACTCTAAAGGAGATGGCCTTCTGGATTTAGGAATGCTGGGACAGACTGAAATAAAATTATATACTATTTTCATCTATTTCCTTCCCATGAAAATCAGCTAATACACAATATGGGAGCTTCCCTGCACACTTGAGGAAAACTTGAGGAAATATATTCTTCCCCACAGATCTTCATTGGCTCTAGAACAGCGAAGAATAAGGTCACTAAAACAGGCTGACTTGAACAGAAACAAACAGAACCTTTAAGGTGCACATTTTAAAAATTTTAATTTCGAGGTAATTTTGGGCTACTTCGACCATCGAATAGATCAAAATTCCATTCAAAATGAAAAATTTAAAATTTTGAAGTACTTTTTTTTTAAAATCCTTCAAAAGCGACACTCCACCACCTTGAAGCTGCCGAATTGGCATATTAGCCTATGGGGGACCTCCTAGAACATCCTGAAATGTTTTTCTAAGTACTAGGAATTAGAAGGATTTTGCACAAAATCATTTGAATTGGCATTCGAACAATTTGATCGAAATAGGTCAATTTTCAATCAAAAAATTTGATGTTCGAATTTCAAAGTGTTTTAACTTTGAAATCCGACCCTTAGTAAATCTGCCCCATAGCGTCATCTATGCTCATATAGGTTTACTTTCATGATTAGTGATGAGTGAAATCTTTCGCCAAGTTTCACCATGAAAATTATGCCCACAGAACCTAATGGATGAAAAAATTGTCTTGCGTCAAACATATGTTGCACAATTTGTCGCAAGTGAAGAAAAAATGTTGCCCATAGACTTTTTTTTAATTTTTGCCATTTCGTGAATTTTTTGTAACGTGAAACAGGTCAAATTGTTGCAGAATTATTAAAGATGGTGCAAAGTTACACTGAAGTGAAGAAATGGAAGTTGGTTTATTTTTTATCTACTGTATCATTCGGCATCAATCTAAAACAGGCACAATTTACAGTTTATAGCTACACAAGTTTATAGCTACTTAGTTCTGATAAAATTAAATGTATTGTTTAACTTTATTTGTAAAGCGCTGTTAAGGAGCTGCAGCGCTGTACAGTGCATAAAAGTGCAATATATATATATAAAAGTATACATAGGGGAGACAAATCACGTAATAAATATATACTGAGCTTAAGTTCCATGTGGTAAGAGTGGGAAGGAGGTCCCTGCCCCATGGAGCTTACAGCCTAAATGTATGTCCTTTAGATCTGTGTATATATGGGTTAAGGGTACATCAGTACTACCTGAAGTCGCCTCTGTTGTTGGACACCCTCTCAGCTGGGCAGTATGATGCAGAGGTCTCCAGAACCACCAGCTCCACCTTCTTGCTGATATTTCCCTGCTCAGTCAATACCATGCATTCCCATTCTCCATTGGCTGACAGCAATATGTTGGAGAGTAGCAACTCACTAAAATTAGAAGGAACATTGATCAGTAGTTGGAAAGGTGACAGAACAGTCTGTGGATGGGAGTTATTCAAGCACTAAATCACAATAAGCAAAACTTTGAAACAGTGTAGGAATGGAGAAGAGGTGGATGGTAGGGAACAATGTCCTTCTTAGATACAGTTAGGAATGGTGAATAGATGCTGGGTAGGGAAGAATGTCTTGCATAGAGACAGTGTAGGAATGGTGAAAAAATGCTAAGTAGGGAACAATGTCCTTCTTAGAGACAGTGTAGGTATGGTGAAGAGATGCTGTGAATGGAAGAAGATCTTGCTTAGAGAATGGTGAAGAGGTGCTAAGTAGGAATGAATGTCCTGCATAGAGACAGTGTAGGAATGGTGGAGGTATTGAGTATGGAAGAAAGTCTTGCTGAGAGAACATAGAAGAGGTGAGGAGGGGTAGGGAGGTAGAAGAGGTGGGTAGGGAAGTAAGTCCTGCATAGAGACAGTGTAGGAACTTTGAAGATGTGCTGGGTAGGGAAGAGATAGTGAAGGAATGGTGAAGAGGTGTTGAGTAAGGAAAAATGTCCTGCTAAGACACATGAATGGTGCACTTTGTTTAGACTCATAGAGGTCAATAAGATGCTTGCTTTTAAATAGATGGCCAGCAAATTCTACATACTGATTAGTTGCTATTGTGTTTTAATTGGAACTAAAAGCAATAAAAATGATTATTAAAAAAAGTTACATGACTCAAAATTAGTTCAGCTAAAGTGCTTGAATTTGGCTGGATCCCCAACTGAATACTGGATTGGTGCCTCTATGGTTCTAATAGGTAAAACATATTTGTCTTCTGTGAAATTTAAAGTTTTTAGTCCCAGCAAAGGAACATGTGCTAACCTTGGCTTGGCTCATGTGCAATTGCCCTTGTCTTAGGGCTCCTATGTTGTTCTCATGTTAGTGTCCCACTCCCATTCCATGAAAGAGTGATGCAGCTAGCAGAGGAACTGATCTTCACCAGCCCTAAAAAACCAGCCCCACCACGCGTTATATCTGGAGTTTGGAAACATCCCATGATTCTGTGTTGCACGTGTTTATGTTCTGAGGTTGTTTTGTTTTCATCACAACAATGAAACATGCACAGACTAGGTGGGTCAGTGGTTCAAGCCATGACTTGATAGGGCTTGGGGGGAGCATTTTGGCAGTGGAACTGTACATCCGACATGAGAACCTCAACTCACAGGATGTGCCTTCACGCTGAGAGGAAACGGCTGAATTGCTAGCTAGGAATAAACAGTTTATCAGCGCTGGAGTCGGCAGGATGCAGGACTGTTATACCAGAACCATTTGCTAAATTTAAATGCAGACAATAAATGTAAACAAGACATTTCTGGTCTCCCTGTGCTCAAGTATAACCCACTCATAAATTGTATTTCCTGATTCCAGAGCTGAGAAAAGTTTACATGAAGCATTCCCCTGTGTTTCATATGGCCCTGTATATAGGGGGTGGTCCCCACTTAATACTTACAGACAAGGATGCAACATGGACATAAAATTCAGCCATATCATGTTAGGCCAAGCTGTCAAGCTTCGTATGTTTGAGAGAGAACAGAAAGATATTGAAATGGAGTGTATTTAAAGGAGCCTAATAACATATTTAATCCCTAGTCTGAAACAGTACACATTAGCAGGAGGACTGCTACCCTTGCATGGTTACCACTGCCTTTAGGGGACCTCAAGCAATCCACTTGTGCTACACCAGATTTACAAATAGGCAGCACAAATGAGCATGGTCTCAAAGTTTACATAAAAATATATACAATTTGCAAGAATTTCACATGTAGGACCTTACAACAGGCCCATAGGCAGCAGAATACCACAGCTGGGGCACTGGTTCCAGTATTAAACCTCTCTAACATAAACTGGTCAGTGACATCATATAAAGCATGATATCTAGCTGAATAGGAAAAAACCTTTTGACTAATTAAGTTACTTGTGAGGTGGTGCATAGTACTGTCTGATGCCCAAATAGTAGCTGAAAAGTATTCAATATTTTTAACCATATGGTACCTGGTCATAAAAGTACAGTCATGAATAATGGTCTCCTCAAATATGATGCCCATCTCCTTGTTCTCTTCCACCTGTTTCCCATTGTGGTACCAGATGATTTGGCTTCTGTTGCCCAAATAACTCGCAGTGCACTGGATAGGCAAACGATCCCCCTGGAACACGACTTGCCGAAGGGATGGGATAAGCTGGTGGGTGTGAAGCTCAGGCGTCCCTTTTGTGATCAGAGAAAAAACAAGAACATATTAGAGCTCCGTTATTGAGCCATTGAGACATTCAAAAAATGTACAGAGTTCACGTCACTTTTCTTTAATTATAAAATTTTGAATGAAACAGATCATCCTTCTTTTCTCCAATTTCAGGTTTAGTGGCATAAATTACCGCAGGTCAGATGGTTTTCCCTCAGATTCCTTAGTGGTCGATTTTTAAGGGCACTTGGATAAGCACACATAGTCTTGTCTGAAATCTGAGCAGTGCCATTCTTGGCCCATGATGTAATCCATCGCAAGTGGCAGTCACAAGTAAGATGTTCTGTGGAGAAGTCTCTGGGAGAGCAAGTGTACAAGTCAATGGGTATCCTAAGATATGGCCTTCAAAACTACATGGTTTGTTCACGCTCACTGCCTTTCTGTTATGTTTTATTTCTCAATATCACATTGAACATCCACATTGTAGTTTTTAAACAACATGTCCCCTTCCAAGAGTTTAGAACTAGAATACATTGTAGCCTTACTATATTGCAGTGCCATTCAAAATGTTGTGTGTTGTGGGCCAATGATCGCTACTTTAACATGTTTGATGGTCAGATTACTACAAAACAATGATGTAGCACAAAGTGGTCAGTGGAGATCTTGGGCGTGCATGGGAGACCATAAAAATCTATTGAAGGGTCATGCTGGCCTCCAGCTGGATCCTACTGGAGGAAAACCCATTAGGACTATGAGTGACTATCATGCTAGACTGATTGATGATGATAGACACTTGATAGACTTACACAACTTTCAAAGAAGGCACTTCATCAAACACCCCAGAATTCAAAGTCGAGAAGATATTTCCTGAAAGTGACCTATGAAACACAAAAAAATGCTTATGAATATAACCAGTGTAATTTAAGCTTAAGTACAGGGTAGCAAAGAGATTTATGACAAAGCCAGAAAGCTCTGTGCATCTCTTACAACTGATGTAGCATTTCTCTTTTCCACAATTAGATAACTAGGTAGTAACATTGGTCCTGACAGTCCTGACATAAGGAATGTTCTTGAACCTTGTAATGTGCTTGAACTGTTGAAAGGCTCCATCAACATTTTAAAGGCCACGTGCATGTGTCATGTTAAAAATGTGTTTTATTTAGCTTAGTGCTGAGAGTCTGATTCTGAACAGTTGTGTCTACTGACAAAGGGTAACCCTAGAGCTACTATCACCTCCTAACCAGGTGGTGGCTCTTGGGTCCCCACAACAATTGCTGAAGCACAGTTGCGACTAAAGAGTGCACATATCCCTTTCATGCCGAACACCAGAAATTAACTCGCAGAACAAAGTATGGCTGGTATTCAATGGTCAAATAACTACGTTGTATTTGTTTGACTATCACAGGGGCTCCATTTTAGAACTGAATTCACTTTTCAAATGCACAGGGCATAGGTTTCTATGGTCCTCTCCCTTTCCAGTTAGGGGTCCGTTATCTGCTGTCAACAAAATATTAACTATAAAAACTTGAGAAAAAAACATGGTTCCAAAAAACTCAGTTGGAAGACATTGCTGGGCTCTTCTATTATACACCCTGCATTTCCTACACAATAGTCATGGTTACTATCTTTATATATATATGTTCATAAGAAGCCTCCTTAAATCAATAAAAAATGGCAAAAAAGGAAGAGACTGGTAGAAAAAAGGTCCTTCAAGACAGATGAACTACAGAGAAATTAGAAAACAAATAAATCAAGGTGTTTGTCATGAGTCGAGATGGGCCAAGTTTGACTTGGCAGCATTCTGCCTGATGATACCACAAAATGGCAATGGATCAGCCTGCTCTGCTTGTGTTAGTAGAAATTCTTATGTATACTGGAATAATAAGCTATAATTCAGGCTGAGACTCTATAACTCTTCTCTGGCTGGGAATAAAGAGCTGTCACATAGTGGTGTGCGGGGGAGATTTGATTCTTCCACAAATAGCACAGCAGATTCAAGATGCACAATACACAAAGAAGTTAATTTCATTGTCCCAAAATAGAACCCAGTCCGGCAAGTGCTTAGTCAGATAATTTTATGGCCAAAGAAGTGTCAGAGGAGTGCTGGCATTTTAATAGCAGGTAGTCTTTAGGGAGTGGGTATACGTTCTGTGCCATGTGGTTGCTGAAATAAGAGGGTTTATTCTAAGCAATGGGTGAAGAGTCTGCCAAAATAAATACCTTTTTTTCACATTTTGGATTCAGCAAAGTTTCTAGACTTTGTGCCTAATAACGACAACCTTGAAACAGCAATGGCTGATTGTATAGGACACCATTACAATGCAAAGGTCAAAGCAAGATATTCAACTTTGTTGTAGCTAAATTAGATCTGGAATTGTTCCTAAATATTACATGTACCTTGTTCTGAAACTCAACCACAAATGCACACCATCTAGCTGATACTAGTTTTATAAACCATGTTCTGATCCCATTGGCTTTTAGTGTGCTCAATCATTATGGCTGACTGCTGGAGAGTAATGAGAAGACGATGTTGTTTGTTGGAAATTATTAAAGAATGCCAACAGCTAGAGTCATGCAGCGGGTTACCCGCAAATTCCCGCGGTACCCTGCAGGTTGCACGTAGAATTTCTGGGTGCGGGTATAGAAGCGGGCTAGTGGTTCTGCAGGTTGGCGGGTCGGGTCGCGGATCCTCGACATAGCGATTTTTACGCCTTTTTCTGAGCATGTCTACTAATGATGATGTCACTTCCGTGTTTACAATGACAGCACTTCCTGTTTTACTTCTTTTTTTTCTAATCGCGGCTACTTCGATTGTCACTTCCGGTTTACAATGACAGCACTTCCTGATTCTTGATGGTCAGCGGGTCACAGGTCCGGGTTGCGGATCGCGGGTACGGTTCGGGTCGCGGGTCCAGGCGGGTAAGAATGCGGGTCCAGGTTGCGTATTGCGGGTATGGGTCCCAAAAAGTGGATCCGCGCAGGACTCTACCAACAGCAATATTCATCAGGATTTCTCCATTCAACAGGTGGTTTTATTCAGTTGGATGTGAAATAAGCAAGCATTTCTCCTACAAATATGAATCTGAATGCAAGTAAACTTTCAACTCAGGAAAGCAATAAAGAATGTGTAAATTGATGCCCAATCTCCACAAGAGTAAAAAGTCAAAATCAACAACCATAGTAAATACTTTAGATTAAAATACTCTCCCTCCATTGGCCCCTGGAAGATTCATCTGAATGAACATGCACAATCAAATTTAGGGCCACCAAGCAATGATTCTTATAGGGTTAGAGGAGGAAGATGTCAGATGTTTTGGTCTTCTGTAAAATGTGATGGATAAACCACACAATGGACACATGCCCTTAGTGTAACTGATTAAGGCGAATCCTCCTTAAGTGCAAAAACTATGAATACAAAGGAATTCAAAAGAAATTACATTGTACTTACAGGCGATTTAGGCTACTCAGGCCCTGAAAAGCTGTGGCTGTTACACAACCAATTCTGTTGTTGGATAGGTCTCTAAAGGGGAGAAAAAGGAAAACATATTAGATCTTATAATGATAAGCCCCACTGGCAATGGATCAAACACATATAATATCCAGAAGGTACTGAAAGCTAGATTAGCTCTAAAGTATTTCCAACTTACTTGGCAGATTTGTTTTTCTAATTTCACTTTCTTGCCTGCTATTTGCCTGTTTAGTAACAGCACAAATAAACTATTGCCTAGTCCACAAATGCAGCAAAGGAACTCTGTTTAGTTCCTTCTGGTGTCACTTAAAGCTAGGTGCACCTCTATGATCTTTCTGAAGTCCTCCAACAATCAGTGCCCTGGGTATCATGTCACCACACAAGGATGCCTCGTGGTATGCAGAGAGTTATGCCACAGCTCCTCTCTAATTCATATAGTACCCTATGGTCAAGTTGGCCCCCCTGCTATCTAGAAGAGAGTGGTAAGAATGCTCGGAGGGTTGCTTTCTTAGGATTGTATCAGTAAGCAGAATACTTTCACAACTATTGATAGATTCTTAAATATATATATATATAGGTAAGTAGATGCCGGTGCACACAGGGAATTTTTAACTAAATTCTCCTTTATTGAATCGATGTTTCGGTCTTCTGTTGGGACCTTTCTCAAGAATCTTGAGAAAGGTCCCAACAGAGGACTGAAACGTCGATTCAATAAAGGAGAATTTTAGTTAAAAATTATCTGTGTGCACCGGCATCTGCTTACCTATATTTTGAAAAATGGTAGCACCTGGGTATATATCCTTTTGGCAAGCGTGTGCAGTGGCCCTGGGATTTATATATATATATACATATATATATATATATAAATCCCAGGGCCACTGCACACGCTTGCCAACAGGATATATACCCAGGTGTATATATATATATATATATATACTCAAAATAAGATAAAGAAAAATAACCAGTTAAAAAATGGACTCAGGCCACTAAAAGGTACAGAGAAAGTAACTGAGGAAGAGTGGTGAATAGATGATTCGTGCTAGTTACACTTACAGCCGCTTCAACTCAGAGAGCCCCAGGAAAGCACCAGGTTCCAGCTTACTGATCAGGTTATTCTTCAGGTCCCTGATAAAAAAGAAGATGAGAAATAAAACAAATTGTTTTAACTGTTCTCAGACAGGTCTCATCAATAACAGGAACATTGTAGGCCCTTAGTCAGAATTATCCATCTGGTTCCCATTGCTCGTGAATGTTGCCAGGCATATATATAAGCTACAGATCAGCTGGCATATGCTCAGTCATTTGGTCCTTTTCCAAATCCTTTAAGAAATTACAATAGTTGGGATATCTTACAACAGTAGGAGAAAAGTATTTTTCCCCACACAGAAATTCTAACAAACTCACCATGCAAACGCTCATAATTTGTCACGGCTGGCACCCTAAACCCAGAACTAATGCCAAGCACCCTGGTCTAGGCTCGTGCTTCTGCCTATACCAGCCGCCTTTCACCTTGGGAGGAGCCCTTGGCTAATCGGATTCCGCCAGGTCTTAAAACGAGAGATGCAAGGCGAATGGTTCTGGGCAAGCAAAGGGGCACAGCTGTAAAGTTCATAAGGCCAAAGGTCACGGTACAGACAGGTATAGACAGGTTCGTGGTCAAACAGGCCGGGTCGAGGCGGGCAGATTGCTAGGAGTAGTCAGGCAGGCAAAGGGTCAAACCAGGTAATCAATCAGACAAGGATGAGGCAGAATCGGTGGTCAAATACAGGCACAGGTCAGGATACAGAATATCAGAGTAGTCAAAGCCAGGCAGGGTCAAAAACAGGTAGTCAGTAACAAATAGAAGCTTTTCAGCACAAATACTAAGCACCAGGAACAGATCCTATCACGGGCAATCAGCATAAAGCTGAACCGGCCTTTTAAAGAATTCAAATTTCGCGCCAATGCGCGCTGACGTCATACGTCAGTGCGCCTGCTCCTATAAACCAAACCCGGAAGTGCGCGCGCATAGGAGCCGGCAGAACAGGCAGCGCACGATGGATGTTGGCGTGGCGGGCGTCCCCGCCGAGGGGGCGGCAGGCGTCCCTGCCGTACCCCCCACTAGACCACCAGGGTAAGTTCCTTACATAATTATTGTCATTATTCTAGGCCCTTTCCTATTCATATTCCAGTCTCTTTTTCAAAATCAATGCATGGTTCCTAGGGTAATTTGGATATTAGTAGTGATGGGCAAATTTAATCGCCAGGCATGGATTTGCAGCAAATTTGTTGCAGCAAAAAATTAGCCGCAACAAAAAAAATTGTTGTGCATCAAAATTATTCTGACACCCATTGACTTCAATGCACATATAAAAATTGTTGCTTGTGTAAAAATTGTCGCGCATCAAAATAATTATGAAGCCCACTGACTTCAATGCATTCTGCTAATTTTTCAGATTTAGATCTTATCAATCAGATTGCTAAATTTGCAAATTGGAGAGCTGCTCAGTAATAAAGTTAAATAACCCAAAAACCCCAAATAATAAAAAACAACGGCAAATTGTCTCAGAATATCACTCTCTACATCATACTAAGAGTTTGTTTAAAGGTGAACAAACCCTTTCAGTGAGCACAAAAGGGCCCAGTGTCTTTGTATATGACCTTTTATGTGTCCCTGAAGCAAGAAGGGACTGGAGATTTTTTCTCCAACATCTTCCAAGCCAAAAATACAAATGTGCAGCCTACGTATCATTTTGACCCATTGCCATTTTTAAATTAAATGCTTTAATTTTAGAATCCATTAACAAGATTTGCAAAAAGTTGGTACAATGTGAAAGCCCTCTGTGGTACTCCGGTGGAAGTTAGACTATGGCAACCCATCAAACCTCTATTCTTCTTTTAGACTGTTAGCTCTATTGAATGGGGCCTTCCTTCTCTCTTCTATACTTCATTAATTCTAAGTAATGTGTAGCAATAGGTTGGTGCTCTGTTCTTAGCATCGGACTACAGAATCCAGGAGCCTCCCTGCAAAGCTGAAATGTCCTTGCTTGACCCTATACATCCCTCCTTGTGATCTTTGATCCTGTGAGCTGTATAGAAAATTTAGGGGATTTAATATAATGATGTGCACTGCTAACAAGCGTATAGGGCATGTCTTAAAGTTTAAAGTAGGACCACTCCTTCCCTCTACTTGCCAAGGAGTTGAGCCTATTTCTCAGCATTTAATAAAAAAAGATGTTCCTTTCTTTCTGGCCTCAGTTGAAAGCTGAGATATCTGTAGAGCCAATAAACAGAAGGAATTAATCATGTGCATGGCGCAGGAGAGAATATTTCAGTGCTGACTTCTTGCCTCTTGCAAGAGATAAAGCAAAAAGAGATCAGAGTCTGGGGGTCAGAACAACAGACACTTAACCCCTATTCTACCAGAGATGTCTATAGAAAATCTGAATTCCAATGAAATGTGTAACATGCAAGAGGCTCCTATCTCCTACTGGTAAAATTAATGATTGTGAAAACTGAAATAGACAGATTTCTGTTTATCCCCACAGACATGATGTGTAACTGCCGCTTGGCACCCTGGGAAAAGTGACCGTCCATAATGTGCCAGTTATTGTCTTCACTTCCTCTGGGAGACCTGAGCATTGAATAGAAATCCAAATTCTCAGGCACCATAACGTTCCATAGGGTCAGCATAAAAAAGTCAAGCACATGGACAAAGTAAAATATCAAAGCAGCAGATGCCACGATTGTCGGCAATTAATAAAGGGCTTCATTGATGTGATCTATCCAGAGAGTTTCCAGCCTCCACAATTGCCTTTTTGTACATTGTTAGAAAAGGGACAAAACCCACTTTCCTTGGTCAGCGAGGGCAAGGAGGAAAAAAGAGCAACTTCTGTCTGGCAATTTACATCATGTCTTTTTACTGATTTATATTTTGATGGGATGCATATGCTTAGGGATCAAATTGAGAAAGAATGTAGTGTTTTGAATAAAAGGAAAAATCATAATTTATTGAAGGCTTATAGGAAATCCATCACTATTGTACAGTCTTTATCCACAGGCCAAGAGAAAAACATAATTCTGTGGAAGACGTATGAGGCTTCCAAGGAGCCCATTATTCATGGGACCTGTAACATATCTGTTACTGATGCACATGTGTAGGAATGCACCACTTCCTTTCTGTCTTTCCCTTTGTGGGGAATCTCATACATGAGTACAAAGTCTGCCTTCTATACCAGGATACAATTAGGCTGAGATATTAGATTCTTCCTGGTGGCACCACTAATATAATGTACCAGGAGCAAGAACCCTATCAGAGTAAGGCTGCCTTTATGTGCCTGCAGGTATTACATATATAAAATGTTCTGCAGAACAAGGTCAAGCAGGTTCAGGTTGATACAAAAAAAATACACTGTTTATCTCATAAAGGATGCCATTGTAGCATATTAGAAAAAACGGATTCCACAATGGAATCTGGTATAAGTGTAGGCTTTGGGTTTGTTGCTGTGGTGTCTTGGTGCCCATGCCAATTGTCTCATTAGAGGAGATCATGAGAGCTGGGGTTGAATAGAAGAACTTCACCCTTATGTATTGGTGATTCTGCACTTTATTTTATGTCAAACTGACATGATCCTTGTATAAGTGTTACTTTAAAGGAAAACTATACCCCCCGAACAATGTAGGTCTCTATAAAAAGATATTACATAAAACAGCTCCTATGTAAAACCCTGCTTCATGTAAATAAACCATTTTCATAATAATATACTTTTTTAGTAGCATGTGCCATTGGGTAATTATAAATAGTAAATTGCCATTTATAAAAAATAAGGACGGCCTCCTGGGATCGTAGGATTCAACGGTGCACACAAACATACCAAACAAATTATAAAGTTAGGTCACATGAGCCAATTAACAGACAGTTGTGTCTTTTGCTTCCACACGTCTGCCTGTTATAGTTAAAGTTGTAGTATTTCTGGTCAGGTGATCTCTGAGGCAGCACACAGACCATCACCAAATGGTGGTTCAAGGCAAGAGATGTAAAAGGGCAATATTTACTTAAATATATATTCCAGTTTGAAAAGACTCTTTAATATGCCATTTAATTTGATATAAACTATCTGTTGCTCAAGTTCATTTTGGGGGTATAGTTTTCCTTTAAATATAAACTTGTCACTATTATATTTTCTGTTGTTTACCAAATCAAAACAAAAAAATATGATCCTCTATTCTAAAATCTGTTCCCATAACACTGTAAGAAGGTTGTGTCCCCAGCTGCCACCAGTTTCTTAATCTCACACTTTTATTTACACTTAATATTGTGTCCATTGACCCCCTTTGAACCTAGACTGGGTGTGATTGTGACCCATTTTGTTGTACCTGGAGAAAACCTAAGCACTAATGCAAAGCACATACAACTTTAGTTTTTTTCTACATTGTGAGTGTTTCCAATATTTAGCGGCTGGCTTCATGGATTGCTGTCCCTGAGTAGAAGGGACTTTATGCATGTTTTAATAACCTGGTATAACTAGCAATCTATATCTGTTTCTCAGTAGGACGGGGGGAAGATTTTTTTTTTGTTTGTTTTTGTTCCTGTAACAAGACTGGAATGTCCTATTACAGAACACAATAGAAAGTAATGCGGCCAAATGAAATTGTTCCCCCATCCTGTCAATAAAGAACTCATGGGCTCTCACAACTGCTATCTGAACACTCATATGGCAATGGATAGACTACATTAGGGTTGGTAACACCTAGTCAAGTGCGTGTGTGTGTGTATATACAGTATATATATATATATATATATATATATATATATATATCGGGTATTGCAGCCCTGGGATTCAGTCTAATATTGAAGGGAGTTCTTTGTTTGGATGCTTAATGCTTTTATGAATTGGTCCCCATTCTGAAAGCAGACATGTCCAACCTGCAGCAATACAATGATTACTTGAGTTGGAGCTTCTATGCAATCTCTTTTTCTCTGAAAGGAACGTTCCATGGCCAAGGTGATATAATGAAGGTGACTAACATGGGGAGATACTGACTTCTGATTCAGCCTACCTTGAACAAATTAACAACCTTTGAATGTAACCAAACCCATTTGTTTTTCCCACAGGATTCATTTGGAGTTATCATCATTTGGAGATATCATCAGAATAAATACTGCTTGGCCAAGGACTGCATTGCCTTCTGTAGAAATTCTGAGGCCAACTGTCCAGTATAGGCTATATACAGTTGTAAGCCTAAGGACCAAAGACCAAGATCAACCAATAATTGTGAGGCTAAATCAGCTCCACTTCTTTGGTGACCAAGGCAGAGCAGTTCATCTTTCTCTAGATATGCTTTGTTAGCAGCTTTCAAAGAAGCACTTGCAAATTCAAGCCACTCATACTCCCAATACTCAAGTGTGCTTAAAGGAACTCCTCCAGGATTTGGTAGCTGAGTCTGTGGATCCAGAAGCAGGCTCTGCTGACAGGGTGGGATGGCTCAGTGCAAAGAGACAAAGATTCATGATAGGAAAATGTTTTGGTCTGTATGTCACCCTGACCTCATTGCTGGATTTAGGTGTAAAGCCTTCCAAATAAAACAAGCCCAGGCATTTCCCAAGCCATACGAGAAAAGGTTCCATATGTGTCAGTTCCACCCACGTGGTTATTAACTCAACCCTGTGTGAGAGAGGAACTCAGAAAACAGTTCCTGCTCTTTCCATAATGGAATGAAAAGAAGATATGAAGACTAGATATATGATCTGAGACAATGGGTTCTTGTCCCTGTTTCAATCACACATATTTAAGAGGCTAGAATAACCCTTAAGCAAGCAGCTGTATAGAATATTAGTGAGTTATCATGCAGTGCCAAGGCTTAAAACCTTAGACAAGTTTATTGGCTATTATGCACAGTTAGTGAAGTCACTCAGACTCATACATGGACAAGCCCTGCTTTTCTTCAGTCATATGTGAAAATCCCACAGTTCTCAAGCTGTGGTTAGAGCCGTTGATGGAATGGATGTATCTGGCAGGAATGGCCTGTTTTATTTCCAACCCAAACAGAACATTCCCGGAAGAACAAAGACAAATGAGATAGGCCTCACATCTATGGAGCGCTAGCAGCATGGGACCCACTTCCTCGCTAGGAATTATGTTTAAAAATCCTAACTTTTGGTTTGAAATAGATCTTCAATAATTTGTCCTGGGTTATACATACTTATTAAAATTGCAATGACCATTCTGTACAGAGCAAGGAAGTTCATACTGTGCCCCCTCATCTGTTCTGGAATGGCAAGTCCCATCATTCTCAGCCAGTCAACAAGCACAAGTTGGGATTTTACTGCAGGGGTTACTTAGTATGAGTGCAGGAATTTCTGGAACTTTTAGGGGGCTAAAGGTGCGTTTTTGTTCAGAACAAATGAGGTTTCCTTCTTTTGAAGGAAACAATATTATTTTTTTATGGTGCTTTTTTTGGCTGTAACAAAAAAGGCTACACATTTAAGCTACAGAGGTTTTTATGGGACTGACCAGGCACTGACCTTCAGTAAAAACAGTTTAAAATAACAGAGTTGATGATAAGGACTGAAGATTATATTTTTATTATTAAGTATAACCTAGGTCCCATGCTTCCTGCCCTGTCAAGGAAACAGTTGGATAAGTATGGGAAAGGCAACCAGCTGCTGAAAAATCCAAACTCCCAACGACCCTTACTTAATAGTGGATTCGGTGCATCCCTAGATAAAATATATGTATTTATTAGAATTCACATATAAAAAAGGTACATACTGACCCTCTGAAAAAGGGACAGTTGGGAGGTATGAGTAAATCTGTGACATTTTATTTTGCACATTTTTCAATTAATCAAAAAAGGCCGGTTTCACCCATCACTAGCAGTGGTGTTGAAAAGTTTGGGGACACTGGAGATGTTGGAAGGTCATAAGGAAAATGAGCCTTTAAAAGATCTACTAGAAAAGGGCTACCTAAAGCATTGTTATGGTCGGCACCCAACACCAGAACCAGTACCAAGCACCCTGGCCTTTGGCTTAGGGAGGAGCCCTCAGCTACTCAGATGCCACCTGGACTTTAATGAGAGGTACGTATGTGCAAGGGGGATCCCTGCCATTCACCAGCCTTGAAGTGCCAGTGTAATCCTTACTGCCTTGTATACAGAGGGTGGCCAATACCTTCCACATTGAGCACCAGGCGTTCTTTTCCATACGGAAGTGTTGGGTGAGTGCGCTACTTATTTGACTTTCCAAGCTTTAATGAGAGGTGCAAGGGAAAGGTTCTGGATAGGCAAAGGGGAACGACTGTTGCTAGTCAATAAGGCCAAAGGTCACGGTACAGGCAGGAGTAGGCAGATTCGTAGTCAGACAGGCTGGGTTGAGGCAGGCGGATAGCACGGGGGTCAGGCAGGTAAAAGGGTCAAAACCGGCTAATCAATCAGGAGTAAGACAAAATCGTAATCGAAACAGGCAGGAGTCAAACCATGAAGTGTTATGCAGAATCAAGTCGGGTTTTCAGACAAGTGTCAGGTCAAATGGTCAAAAAGCCAGGCAGAGTCAATCACAGGAATCAGGTCAAACAAGAAGCTTTACAGCACTAGGTACAGGCAAGGCACCAGGAAAAACCTATCACGGGCAATCACACAGTAAAAAATGCTCAGTTAAATATATTCAAATTTCACGCCATTGCAAGCTGATGTCATCAAGTCAGCACGCATGCGCGTATACAATCAGGAAGTGCGCGCCGCACCACCACTAGACCACCAGGGTGAGCTTTCCTCACAAACATTTGGGCCTCAGCAGCAATGCACAAGTAACATTGTGGAAAGTTCTGCATTTGGTATGTAATGTAGCAAAGTATACACAGACTGCATAATCCTGTTATTCATCGTATCATCCTGTTACCCTGGGGCTCTGGCTCTTGATGTTGTCTTGGCAGGTCAAGCCCTGCATGGTCTTCTGAATACAGAACATTTTATTTGTCAGAAAAAAACAAAGGGATGCTAGGAAATATATGTATTCAGGTCTGACCTGAGAATTAAAATAGGCCCTGGCATTTCAGCTCACATAAAGGCCCAAACAGCCCCCACCAGCCCACTAAATGCTGACTTTCTATGGGACCTTAATAGGGTTGCCACCTTTGAAATAGTTTTTAATGGCAGTTCTGGTGGGGCAGGAATAAAGGGGCGTGTTGTGACATCAAGGGGGCATGTCATGGCATAAAAGGGGCAGAGCCACGACCCGACCCTCGGGGGGAAAAAGGTACGTTTTTAGTGGGTTGCGGCAGGTCAGGGGCCTTTAATAGGGGTATTACAGATTTTCCGACTGCTACATTGCCAGTAAGTTTGTAATACCGGCCCTGGCCTTGGCCAGTGTTTTACCAGCTAGGCCGGTAAAATACCGGCTGGGTGTCAACCCTAGACCTTATAGCAGCCCCTCTGGCATTTGCTAGAACCCACAGATTGCCAGTCCAGCCCTGTCTGTAATGGGTAGTTGTATTTATGCAAAACTGAAGTCATAGGTCCTAAATATGCAAGTATTTAGGAAAACTATACATCATGAAACATGGGTTGATATAAGCAATGAGCCAAGTCTCAATTCATGTATGAAACTTGCTTTCTATTTTAAATGTTAATTCTCACATACAGTTTGGGAAGAGATTCAGTCATATTGAAAATATTTTTGGGAGAAGTTTAGGTCCCCCTGTTCTTGGTATTAGGAAAAGGATAACATTTTGAGCAAGGTAGGTATTTTCCAATTACTCAAAACCAACCCAACCCATAACTGGGTATAACTTATCATAACTGAGTCCTTATACCTAATAGCTGTGAGACATTTTCAGCTGATTTTGTAAATAATTGAATACAAAGAAATAATAATGACATTTCAGAGTACGCCATCTATTTTTCTGGACCTGCCACTACTTTTTATTACAAGATATCTTCTTTTAGGAGGGTATAACACAGTTGAGCTTCACCACACATTCATATAACCCATTATAAGCTATGACCGGCAGCAGAAAATAATTTGTAATCCTTTACAAAGGCTGTTTTGTGATTTATGTTGTCAATAACCTAGTAAGCACAACCCATTGAACCCCCGTGGGATCTAATCCGCCATATACTCTAGGTCTCTCTACTACCCAAAAATCCAGTTGGTCAGCACCATTAGACTGAGAGTATGATGTGATACATTATAATGGACTGTTCATTTCAAGCCTGCAAAACAAAATTTATGTTGGTGGACATTAGTGTGTCACTAATTTGACTAAAATAATCATCTGTCATTTTGAATAATGATATTTGCAGTTTATCTCCCTTAAACCCTTTCCCCAACCGTCTGGCTTCTGGAGACACAGATGTGTTTATAAACTCCTACAATTCCCTAGCGAGTAACATTGCCACCATCATGTAAAGCCACAAATGTCCTTAAATACCCATGTGTTCCAAATAAGTAACATTTTCAGCTGAGTCTGTCGCCGCAGAGAGAGAAATGAAAACAATTTTCATCACTTAGAATACTAGAGGATCTGCACTCTTCATTTAAAATCTCCCGCACATCAGGTGCGTTTATAAACAGTGTCGGACTGGCCCACCAGAATACCAGGAAAACTCCCGGTGGGCCAAGGTGTCAGTGGGCCCTCATGCTGCTAAACTTTTGGCGTATTTCATGGCCATTCCCTATTTCTATGAGAACAAAGAGGCTAAATAGAAGGAATAATTGATTATAGTATGTAAAGAAAACAAACTAATAGAATAGAGGTTGATTGAGGAGATGAAGAATATTAGTGCTGAGAGTGGCCCCCTTGTCTAAGGTTTTATGGTGGGCCCCTGGTCTAAGGTTTTGGGGTGGGCACCGGTGTCCCAGTCCGACACTGTTTATAAATGACCCCTATAGGCTGATGGCAAACTTCTTGGCCTAAGGACAAGATGGAAAATCGTTTGCTGTCACTGGCTATGAAATATAGTCCTAAACTCCGGATAATAATGTTTTCCTTTGTGTTGAGTGGAGTCACATTTGCATTCTGAATTCCTGACCTCCATCGTCCATAGACAATCTGTATAAACATTAAAATCAATAGTGAACAAAGTCTCCCAAGTGGCTGATATAAACAGCTCTCAGAAATAAAGGGATCTTTATAAATTCTGCAGTAATACACAGAGAATTTCCCCTTCACCATCTTCAATTCATGGTAGCACATACTAATCAATACTGCCCATGGCACTGGGTATATTCCCATAAATTATTTAGCATTGGAAGAAATAAATAATTCAACAGTACAAACGGTTGATATATGAAAGGCATTGTTATTCACATTATATGTTTTTATCTGAACACACCTAAAGAAAAATAATTACACCTTATATTAGACCAAACCTGACAACATTTTCATATGAAAAACTGGCCCACTCCCTGGTCTCTCAGTTTAAAGGGAAATGGGGAAAATGTTTTTTTTTTTTTTCAAAATGCATCAGTTAATAGTGCTGCTCCAGCATAATAATATAGATTTAAATGCAGGATACTGCTGGAGTAGCATAATTAACTGGTGCATTTCGTTAAAGGGATCCTGTCGTGGGAAAATTTTTTTTTTTTTCAAAACGCATCAGTTAATAGTGCTGTTCCAGAAGAATTCTGCACTGAAATCCATTTCTTAAAAGAGCAAGCAGATTTTTTTATATTTCATTTTGAAATCTGACATGGGGCTAGACATTTTGTCAATTTCCCAGCTGTCCCAAGTCATGTGACTTGTGCTCTGATAAACTTCAATCACTCTTTACTGCAAGTTGGAGTGATATCACCCCCTCCCTTCCCGACCAGCAGCCTAACAACAGAACAATGGGCAGGTAACCAGATAACCGCTCCCTAACACAAGATAACAGCTGCCTGGTAGATCTAAGAACAGCACTCAATAGTAAAACCCATGTCCCACTGTGTACTATTCAGTTACATTGAGAAGGAAAAACAACAGCCTGCCAGAAAGCAGTTCCCTCCTAAAGTGCTGGCACAAGTCACATGACCAGGGACAGCTGGGAAATTGACAAAATGTCCAGCCCCATGTCAAATTTCAAAACTGAATATAAAAAAATCTGTTTGCTCTTTTGAGAAATGGGTTTCAGTGCAGAATTCTACTGGAGCAGCACTATTAACTGATGCGTTTTGAAAAAAATATGTTTTCCCATGACAGTATCCCTTTAAGATGGGCACTGCCAGAGCAGGACTGTTTCTTCCATTAGGTAAGATGAGAGCCTTTCCTCAGACGGAAGTGAGCAGCCAGTTAACAGCGGCAGCAAAAAAGCCACCTCTCCTAAATTTAAAGGGCCAGTAACAAGGTACTAGAAAGCCTGGGAGGAGAAATTGAGCGCTGCACGATGGATCGTCGCCCTGTCACATTTTCTGAAGAGGAGCGCAAGCAGAGATCCGTTATTTCTTAATAAAGAATTTGCGATTTTAAAATTAAATATGTCTTAGTGTTTTTTTTTCCGTTATATACAAACAATTTTTTAAAAACGTTTTTTAATGTTACTGGTCCTTTTAACACTGAGATTGGACTTTGCTAGTATAGAGAGAGCAACAGCAATCAGACTACTCCTCTGCTACTCACCTGCAGAAAATTCAAGGGGCTTTTATAGATTTGGGTGGGGATCATTTACAAAGAGCAGGGCGGGGTGCAAAAAACAGGTGGAAACCACGATCTTTGTGGTTTTAGCATTTTCAGCATTATATTCATGAGGGGTAGTGAGAGGGAGAGACATAGGTGTCCTGTGTCACTTGCCCCCTTCACAGCATGAGTATAAATCAGGTAGACTCTTGCTCTGCTATTGAATCAAAACTCCCTGGTAGATGCTAGACTATAGGTTATCCAATATGGTCATTAACTGGTATTTTGCTATCTTGTCTGCCATGTGATTTGTTATAGCCATGTCAATTAACACACTCACCTTTCGCAAGTGTGGCACATCAACTTGAACTTTTTATGCCACCTTTATTGAAGTAATAGCTGCTTCTGGGCAATTAATTATCTTGTATCATAGTTACATTAATATTACTATTAACTTATATTTCTATAGCGCCAACTTATTTCATAGTGCTGTACATAGTTATATAGTTGAGTTGGGTTGAAAAAAAGTCCATAAAGTTCAACCCCTCCAAATGAAAACCCAGCTCACATATATACACACACCCACTGAAACTATATACTGCACCGATATCTATATCAATTGTAGAGTTTAGTATCACTGTAGCTTGGATATTATGTCTGTCCAAGAAATCATCCAAGTTAGTCTTAAAAGCATCAACAGAATCAGCCATCACAACATCACCCGGCAGTGCATTCCACAACCTCACTGTCCTCACTGCGAAGAACCACCTACGCTGCTTCAAATGAAAGTCCTTTTCTTCTAGTCTGAAGGGGTGGCCTCTGGTGCGGTGACCAATTTTATGGAAGAATAGATCTCCTGCTAGCTCTCTATAATGATCTCTAATGTACTTGTAAAGTGTAACCATGTCCCCTCGCAAGTGTAACATAATTTAACGTAGTTACCGCAAGTGATCGCAATGACTTCTGAGAGCATCGCTGTTTAGTAAACTTAGTTGTTGCGAATATTCTGGCGGAAAAATATTCTCAGCGATAACATGCGGAAACTTAAATTAAAATTTTTCGCACTTTAGTAAACGGACCCCTTAGTTCTCTTTTAACCAGTTTAGTTGCACGTCTGTGCACAATCTCCAGCTCATTTACATCCCTCCTACGGACTGGAGTCCAAAACTGCACTGCATACTCCAGATGAGGCCTTACTAGGGATCTATAAAGAGGTATAATTATGTTTTCATCCCTTGAGTTAATGCCCTTTTTATACAAGACAGAGCTTTATTTGCTTTAGTAGCCACAGAATGACACTACCCAGAATTAGACAATTTGTTATCTACAAAAACCCCATGATAAGAGCACAACAGTTCAGAAAGGCATAGAACTGTCTTACTGAGCTGCTACTGACCTACATGGGGGGGGGGGGGGGGGGGGCAGATGCATTTTTAAACAAAAACAGTATAAAATAGAGAATAGAAAGGCATTACTATGTGTGTCTGAAGGTGAACTACTGCTGAGTGGGGTTCTGTGCTTCTAATATGGTTGTAATTTTCCTTTAGCACTTATATTTATTCTTATCAGTTTTTAATATATAACTGTAAAGCAGCCCAGTTTTATTGCCTTAATTAAATACTTATTAATGCTGGTTTCCAACCCCTTAGTGATGAGAGTCCCCTCACAAGTGGTTTTAATGAAGTCCCAGCTTCTGGTATTAATTCCAAGCACTTTCCATACCATCAGCCCAACTGCTAGTAACTGAGTCTATTAGAGGACAGTAGCACACTGAGCCCCCAGTTGTTCCCTGCAGCTTGTTTGTCTCTTCTTCTCCCCTATTGAGGTTTCACTGCTCCCTCAGAGCTTCTCACTTAACCTTCCCTGGGGGGTGATTAGGCTGCAGAAATCACTACTCAGAGATGAGACCACTCTCCATATGCCTTTCTTTCCTCTGTAATTATAACCAGCACAGTCCATCCATTTATATGTCTTTAAAGTACAACGATACCCACACTTTGCTCTGGAGATTTTATTAAAAGAAAATCGGAAAGATTAAAAATAATTATTTCCCTATTGTTGTGTTTCTCCAGCTCCCATGAACAGGTGACTCCCTTGTGTTTTATCCATTGTCCTTAGGCTGTCTAGGTACATCCCTTCTCTCATTCCACAGCCCTTGTGTAGCTGAATTAACCCTTTATAACAAACAAGGGGCATGACTTACCAGGTCAGAGAGTTCGTATTATTTAGAAACTTACCATTTTCCTACCAACAACCCCTTAAAAGGATGGCTCACAGCTTTAGGGAAGAACTGCATGATGCGGCTCCAGCCGACATGTGAAGTGAAGGAGAAATCGCAGGTAAGAACTACATTTATCCGACTGTTGGATAAATGTAGTTCTTACATAGGATTTCTCTTTCTGCTTCAGAGCATCTGACATGTCGCATGTGTTTCACCGCATCGTAGAGTTCCTCCATAAAAGTTACCTTTAGTATGTTATAGAATGGTCTATGCAGAAGAATTTTGCAATTGATCTTCTTTGAGTAATTTGGCTTCTTCTTCTACCTATTTTTAGCTTTAAAATAAGAGTCACTGACCCCAGCAGGCAAAAACTATTACTCTGTGAGGCTGCAATTTTATTATTGTTAATTATTCAGTGCCTCTACAATACATATTCCAGTCTCTTCCTATCATTGCATGAATCATAGGATTCTTCTTGCACAGTCTATACTGAGAAACATTTGTATTGACTTTGATAAATGAGTCTAATTTTATTTGGAATAAGTTTTCCTATTCAAATTCCTCCCCGTGCAAATCACTTTTACCCTGTATTAATAATGATATAAGTTAGTAGTTTATAATGTAGGCACAGTTGGCAGCACAAATGTTAGTCCTTTGCCAATAGATGGAGAGGAATGAAGATTTAGGGAAGTTTAGCCTCCCCCTATGTAATCACTTGTAAGCATTCTACTGCTAGCTTCCCCAAACAAATATTTCACCCACAATCCCTAGACAGCAATTTTTTTTATTCTAAGCCCTACATGCGGCGCTAATACTGTTTTACATATTTCACCATAAAATTAACTTTAAGTATATTCTGAGACAATTTATAACCAAGCCTTATTTTTTGTTAGTTTATAATTATTTACATTTTTTTTTTGTTTTGCATCAGTCAGGCTTTTGCTTTTTGCCTATTGTTCTAATTAACAATGACATATGGTTTTTGCTATTTGTTGCATCAAAGAGAAGAAACAGGGAAACTGAAAGTGATTTCATTTTGCAGCTTCCTGTTTTCGTCAGAGCAATAGTAGGAGGGGGAAAAAAACATTCAAATTGCTACTACAAAGGCTGAGTATAATGGTCTCCTCCTTATCAGTAACCCTGAGACACAGGAAGGAAGTTCATAGACAAACTCTTGATTAGAACCATTACTAGAGGTGGGAGGAGGGTGCCGTAAGTGTTAAAAAAAAATCATCTGTAACTGCTGTATTATTATTTAACATATAATACAAATATGGATTTTTTTTAATTAAAAGAATAGGTAAAACACAAGTGATGCTTATTGTGCACGTTAAACAAAAGTGTATATATGTGTATACTACCATCTGCCATCTGGTTACTATGGCTTAACTATCCTAGCAAACAAGTGTACAGTAGTAATATGAAAAGGACCAGAAATCTATTGTTTGGTTGCCAGGGTCAGTGGCCCCATGAGAGATAGGAAAAACCATTAACTAGCTCCACTGGCACAGGGACTGATATATAATAATAATCTTTGAATATGGCATGTGTACCAATAAAGCCTTATAATAATAATGTCAGTGAGCCTGGGTTGATGCTAAGGATTTTGGGAGTTGTAGTCCAGCAGCCGCTGGGAATAGATAGTTTGGAAAGCATGTGACTACATTCTGATCATGGTGAAAGTGGATCTTTCTTTCCATAGGCTGCTATGCCCCTGGTGTCAGCGGGTCTCTCTATGACAGGCCACAGGAATGTGAATGTTTATATCAGTGGAGCTAAATAAGTCCTACAGTGATTTAATGAGCACTGCAGGGATAAGAATGACAAACAAAAACAAACCAGGAATACAGAAGTAATGAGAAAAAAAACAATTATACAGGCTGGTGTATTATTTTACCAAGGGCCTCCAGGGCATTATTATGCACCACATATCAGAGACACTATCGCCTTGGATTTTTTTAACCTTCATTTAGTTTCTCCTTAAAAAGACATCAAGGCACAGCTGGTTGTGTGCAGGGGGATTTTCAGCCCTACATATTTGAATTTCTATACTCTATACTATACTATAGTCCAGGGGTCCCCAACCTTTTTTGCTCGTGAGCCACATTTAAATTTAAAAAAAGAGTTGGAGAGCAACACAAGCATGAAAAAGTCCATGGGGATGTCAAATAAGAGCTCTGATTGGCTTTTTGGTAACCCCTATATGGACTGGCAGCCTACAGGAGAGAATGTTTGGCAGGACATCTGTTTTTTATACAACCAAAACTTGCCTCTAAGCCAGTAATTCAAAAATAAGCACCTACTTTGAGGCCACTGGAAGCAACATACAAGGGGTTGGAGAGCAACATGTTGCTCGCAAGCTACTGGTTGGGGATCACTGTTATACTCTATACTCCGGATTCACTGACCACCAAAAGAGACTTTTAAAATATGTGTAAACTGCTTTATTAGCAACCCAGCCCATAATGCGCAAACAAGTTGATTTGTTTCTATGCCCACATCTGAAAGTCCTACTCAAGTCCTGCAGTTTACCTCTTTTTTGGGGTAAACCAATGGTACCCAACATCAACATCAAGATGCAGGATTCTAACTTGGGGTGCTATATTATAAATATTTTTATGGTCATTCAGCTGTCCTTGGGTTCTGCAGATATCATTATATCTACTTGGAAAAGCTGGGCTACACTATCCTATGTCTTCAGATTCCCAAACACATAGAAATATATGCTTGGAAATTAGGTCACTCTTGACTGTTTTAGAAGCCCATTGCTTGTATGTCCAAAATTATACTCTTTACAATCACAAGCATTGCCTTAAACTCTGTTAGCTATTGATTGGGATGGATAGAACATCCAGTAGACTGACCACTGGATCAGTCCATGACCTTGGACTTTGGGAAATTGTGATATTTGTCCATGTTTAATGCTAACAAGAGAATCTTCCCATAAAATGTCAGCTTCAGCTCTACTATGCAAACAAAGATAGATAGTGTAGCCATTTTTCCAGCACTTGAGTTGGCTATAGAAATATGTTTGGGGCCAAAATAATGGCTATCCAGGTTGATTTATGATTGGTGCTTGTTCAGAAATCGAAAGGACAAACAAGACTGTCTGTGGAGCACACCAAGTGGAAAACTGTGGCTTGGTCTACAGAATCTCACAAACCCCCAATGTGGGTGGCCCCAAAGTTCCCCTTGTTTGGTGACACTGTCAAACCAGTTGTACTTCTTGTGCGTCGTCAGCAACATAAAAAACAAGACAAGAAAATGTGTTTTCTAACATGTGACTCTATGTCAGACACACACAATGTTCCATGTTCCCGGTAGATACAACAATCTTGGAGTTAAGACGGCTATCTGTTCCCAAAGATACCATGTGACTCATGCTCTTTTTATTTTCCGATCTTCAAAATCTCATTCTTGGCAGTATCATAAAGGCTCTGTTTTCAAATTTTACTGAGATTATCCAACCTATTGCAGAAGGGTTTGCAGTTTAATAGGGCTGATGGGAGCATTAACCTCTTTGATTATGAGTGCGTAGGGCTTCTGGAATCCTACCCCTTAGACACTTCACTTTATACATCAAAGGAAATTTCCCACCCACCCCCTGATCTCGCAGCTGAAAGATTTAACTGGACTCCCTCTGGATCTGTAGGATAGAATAAGCCTGTTGCTTTTCCCAGTTTTCTCAAAACCTGCATATAACCCGCAACTCTGCCATAAATCTCAGCCTTATTGCCAGGGGCTAGGCTATAAAGATTCCTATTTCTGGCAGATAAGGGAGCTCTGTTCTGGGTCCTGGCACCCAGACTGTCAATGCAGACTGCAACATAAGCAGCTGTTCTATATGAAATGAACCTCCACTAAGTTTAAGTCTAATGCATCACTGATTCACATAATGGAAATAATATCTGTATCACCAGGGCAGGGCTGGTCAGTGAAGGTCTTGACTTGGGGGTGCCAAAAGTAAGCTAGCTATTTCGTTCTACTGCACATGCTTCTGCCCTGGGAAATTTGAAGACAGAAGAAGCCGGAACATTATCGTTCTGTGGTGCTCATTGGAAAAATCACAGGCGGTTGCAGTTTTCTCCTGATAGGAGATGTTTTAGGTAAGTACATGTGATTCTGTGGATTTTGGCACCCCCATGTTAGAAGTTTCCTTCTCCTTTAATGTCTCTGACCTGCCCGTTTTATGATACTCAGGCACCTCAGGACAAGTGCAAAAGTCATGCATGTATGGTTTCCTGCAGCTAAAGTTCATTTCATTTATATGGCAATACCCAATATTTAGTATAACATCACTTTAATAACATCTCACGTTCTGTTCTATGGACTCCTCACTAACATACTACTGTATTCTTAATACATGAAAACACAATTAAACTCAAGTTCTCCTTTACAAGCAACATTAAAGCAATGAGAATGGATATTGTTTGCAAACTGTTGCATAAAGTTTCCATTGTTTCCATAAGAATTCCATGAATTCCATTTCAGATAAAAAAAGACTTGTCAATGTGGATTTAGGCAGGTTTATGACGAAACAAGGGTGTGGTGTAAATATTTCTGAGAGGGACAAGAAGTTGGGTGTAGCACTAAATCAAAAAATTAAAAACAAGCCAGCAGCATCCTGGATAAACACCCATTTTTTTTTTAATTTTTGGGATTCTTCATAATGGAAACCAATATAAATACCCATCCAATTATAGAACTAATGGCCAGTGCCTAAGGAGGAGTATCCAATCAGAGCTGCTGTCAGGAAGGAAACTGCTGCCATGAACACAATAGGGAAGATATAAGCTCACACTGGCAGGATATCTTAGTGAATGACGGGCACCCCTGTGCCTAACACATTCCCAACAGTATTCTGCCACTGTGAATAATCACATTCTTTGTTCTTCTGCCAGCTATTCTACTCCAGATAAGTGGGTACTTCCAAGCAAATGTCTCAGCCAGTCATCTTTTACTTGACCATCGATGATTGGCTGAGGATTGGACAGTGTAGCACATAGCACTGGTAAATATGAATAGACAATAGGTTCACACCTGCCATCATGTTAGTTTATTCATGTATTTAAATAAGGTAGGTATTTCCATAGCCTTTGGTTAGCACTGCATAGAAGTACTGTATAACTTCTTAATACTTAATAAAAGTATTAGTACAATTACATGGGACCTGTTATCCAGGATGCTTGGGACTATGATTTTTTTCCAGATAAGGGTCCGTAACTGGATCCCCATCCCTTAGGCCTGCTAAAAATCATTTAAAATAGAAATAAACCCAATAGGATTGTTTTGCTTCCAATATGGATTCATGAAGTTCAGTCATGATCAAGTACAAGGTACTGTTTTATTATAGAGAAAAGGGAAATCTCTAAATTATTTGAGATGGCCTTCCATTAATTAGGAACTTTCTAGATAACGGTCTTCCCAACATTGGATCTCATGCCTGTACTAATTAAAAATGCAGTGTAATGCAATGGTGGGTAGGTGAAGGAAAAGGCTACAGTGCATGTTTTCCCATTTTTTCTACAACTTTTTTTTGACCAATCCACCCAGTCTGTAACCACACCTAAATATTATAAATATTTTGTTATTTCTCTGTAAATCACCTTAAACCATCACATCACTCCACCACCCCTACATTTTGACCATTATCCACACTTCCCATCTTCTTTTGAAGTTCTCCTGCTCTCTAAGAAATCCCTTTGGTCTCCTATCTAAGTATAGTACTGCCACTGCTCTAAGCTATTACAGTTCCTAATTGTCCTTAAAATAAAACATTTAAATTTGCATATAGAAAGAGATTTAAAGGTGGCTATAGATTTTAAGATTTTTTAAAGATCTTTTTGTTATCATAAGACCAAGCTTATGCTGAAACAATCATTTAAATGTAGAATTTGTCCATCAACTAAAAAGACCATTTCAAGAGATATCATCTAGTTGAAGCCAGGAAATCTGTGGGTAGCTCCCTGCTTGGCCCCATTGGATACATTCCACTGTAACTTGGCCGACTAATTTTCTGACCAATGTCGGATAAAAAATTGTCAGATGCACGATCACTCTGCGTCCATTAACCTCACAATAATTTGACGGGTTTTTCGGATTGTGCTAAAATCAGTCATAAAATCTTAACGTCTATGGTGTAATGAAACTGAACCAAAGAATGAGCAGAAATTCAAAGCCACTGACTACTCACAGTTTCTCCAGGATATTAAGCCCATAAAAGGAGTTGCTTGGTATTGTGCTGATCTTGTTGTTACTTAGAATTCTGAAAAAAAAAGATACAAAGATTAGATTAACAGATATTATTTATTAGGCTGAACAAAAAGCAAATATATTTCCCAATATAATTCCCCTTTTGTCCGAAGTCTATAATTAATAGGTATTAAGTTGTCCGCTTAATGAGAAGACCAATCTGCAGACCAATAAGATCATCCTATCTTCTGACCAAATTGGGGTTCAGTAGCTTCTTGGGTGACACGCTCTGGTGCAGTTATGCAAAATACTTATTCTACGGCACATTTCTGGTCGTACAATTCAGCCACCAATGAGCACTCGTCATAGACTAGATTGATGTTTATGGGGTATTATTATAGCAGGCTTACTGTGCAACTTTAGGGTACAAAGTGCAAAAAAACAGACACATTTCATCATGTTTTTGCTGCCTGTATCCATGCTGATATCCTGCTTGGTGTGGCAGAAGTTCGATGTGTCATAATGGATGCAATTTTGTCTGAATTGTGACACAAAATAGGTTCAAGTTGCTTTTAGCATTTTCAGAATTTGCATCAAATTTATTAAGTGCAAGTCTTTGGACCTATTGCCACAACCCAATGTGGGAACCATAGAGATTGGGTGGTGGTAGCTCCAGGATTCCCAAATGTCAATAGGTGCAGTTGCCCGCTATTCATCAGAAAATGCAGGAAAGACCTATTGCAGACAATGTGAAAGTGCAGGAGTGTAAACTAAATGAACTGCATCAATATGTGCTCACCATTGCATCCATTTTAGAGCATCCGCACTTGGGTGACCCCCTAGTGTGTATCCGCAGATGAATTACAGCCATAATAAGGAAATGTTCCAAATGTGCAATTTTGCATTCCACTGGAACTGTTAATATACATGCCCTAACCTCTGTATATAACTGTACATTCTGCTCTTTGTTCTCTAGTGCAATGCAGCCATATGGACAATCAAGGGGTCTTTATTACAGGAAGTTGCACTCAGTGTGGGTGGAGTCCTACAAGCACCGGCACTTAACTGACTTCCTGTGTGGTTATGGAATCACAATGCTGGGTCAGGGGGTCCTGGAACATTCATCTGGAAATGAATGATGGAATTTACACAGGCTCTCTAATTATTGGAATGGAAACTAATAATACCCACAGTGTTGCTCTAACTGCCATAATATTAATATCCCATAAATTTAAAAGGAGAAGTCCTCATGCTTTGACAGCAACAATATGGTGATATTAGACACATAACTCCAATAGGTTAAACATTATGTCTCCATATTACAAATTATCTAAGATAATTTAAGAGAGAGACATTTTGTACCACATCCCTACATTCATATAGAATTATTAGTCAATAATTATATTTTCATATCCTCACTGACTAGTTGAAAGGACTGAATGTTTTATGCTCAAACGATTCTATACACATTGGTTACTTAAGCCCATCCATATTTATAATCTTAAAGGCAGATTTACTAAGGGTCGAATTCGAGGGATAAAAAACCCTCGAATTCGTCCATCAAATTTTGAATACTGAATTCGAAGGATTGTACCGCAATTCGATTGGTCGAACGATCGAATAGGAAATATTCGATTGAACGATAAAATTGTTCAAATCGAGCTATTTTAACCATTCGATCAAATCTTTTTAGTCGATCAAAAATAGTTAAAACCAATTCAGTAGGTTGAATCTGGCGAACTAGGCAGTTGAATAAAAATTTAAAGGGCAAGTTATTCGACTGTTGAATATTCGAATAGAATTTTATTTGAATTATTCTAATCATTTGATTCAATTGAATTTTCAAAATTTGATGGTCGAAGTGGTCTTTAAAAATATTTGAAAATTCAAATTCGAATTTTTTTGAAAATTCAATCAAATTTCAATCATTCATGTGAATTTGATAAATCTGCCCCTTAGTATTCAAAATATCTATATATAATCACTCAGGATTCATCAGATTATTTCTAATCAATAAGGCAAGCTTCACAATAGCAAACTTGGTTGTTGGAATATACAAACCATGTGATGACTTCTGAGTGCATCCTGACGACGGTTCAGAGAGAACCAAAATGCTTTGATGTGGGGGAGTTTGTGAAATTCAAATAAATATACTCTTCATTATGCTCCTTCTGCTTCTTATTTTATATATTATACATATATATATATATATATATATATATATATATATATATATATATATATATATATATATATATATATATATATATATATATATAGACACAGCGCTGGTTAACGATGTATTTTCCCATTAAATAAATACTTTTCTTCACAATATAACAGTGAGTGGTGATCCTCCGTCTGGTTATATCAACACTATTGATCATGCACCACTGGCTGTACTGCTCTGAGTGCGGGTACTGTGGGACAATATATATATATATATATATATATATATACAGTGGTGTGAAAAACTATTTGCCCCCTTCCTGATTTCTTATTCTTTTGCATGTTTGTCACACAAAATGTTTCTGATCATCAAACACATTTAACTATTAGTCAAAGATAACACAAGTAAACACAAAATGCAGTTTTTAAATGAGGGTTTTTATTATTTAGGGAGAAACAAAATCCAAACCTGTGTGAAAAAGTAATTGCCCCCTGAACCTAATAACTTGTTGGGCCACCCTTAGCAGCAATAACTGCAATCAAGCATTTGCGATAACTTGCAACGAGTCTTTTACAGCGCTCTGGAGGAATTTTGGCCCACTCATCTTTGCTGAATTGTTGTAATTCAGCTTTATTTGCATGAACCGCCTTTTTAAGGTCATGCCACAACATCTCAATAGGATTCAGGTCAGGACTTTGACTAGGCCACTCCAAAGTCTTCATTTTGTTTTTCTTCAGCCATTCAGAGGTGGATTTGCTGGTGTGTTTTGGGTCATTGTCCTGCTGCAGCACCCAAGATCACTTCAGCTTGAGTTGACGAACAGATGGCCGGACATTCTCCTTCAGGATTTTTTGGTAGACAGTAGAATTCATGGTTCCATCTATCACAGCAAGCCTTCCAGGTCCTGAAGCAGCAAAACAACCCCAGACCATCACACTACCACCACCATATTTTACTGTTGGTATGATGTTCTTTTTCTGAAATGCTGTGTTACTTTTACGCCAGATGTAACGGGACCCGCACCTTCCAAAAAGTTCAACTTTTGTCTCGTCGGTCCACAAGGTATTTTCCCAAAAGTCTTGGCAATCATTGAGATGTTTTTAGCAAAATTGAGACGAGCCTTAATGTTCTTTTTGCTTAAAAGTGGTTTGCGCCTTGGAAATCTGCCATGCAGGCCGTTTTTGCCCAGTCTCTTTCTTATGGTGGAACACTGACCTTAATTGAGGCAAGTGAGGCCTGCAGTTCTTTAGATGTTGTCCTGGGGTCTTTTGTGGCCTCTCGGATGAGTTGTCTCTGCGCTCTTGGGGTAATTTTGGTCGGCCGGCCACTCCTGGGAAGGTTCACCACTGTTCCATGTTTTTGCCATTTGTGGATAATGGCTCTCACTGTGGTTCGCTGGAGTCCCAAAGCTTTAGAAATGGCTTTATAACCTTTACCAGACTGATAGATCTCAATTACTTTTGTTCTTAGTTATTTTTAACAAGGGGGGCAATCACTTTTTCACACAGGCCCATGTAGATTTGGAGTTTTTTTTCTCCCTTAATAACATAAACCTTCATTTAAAAACTGCATTTTGTGTTCAATTATGTTATCTTTGACTAATAGTTAATGGTTTTTGATGAGCAGAAACATTTAAGTGTGACAAACATGCAAAAGAATAAGAAATCAGGAAGGGGGCAAATAGTTTTTCACACCACTGTATATTAAAATAGGCCTGATTGCATGCTTGTGACCATTCTCATAACCTGTCAGCGGAACAATATCAGCTCAATACCAACTGTTTGGTGTTTTATGGGCAATCAGGTATCATATTGTTAAACTATGTAATACCAAGATTACCAAGACTATGTAAGAACAATGTGTCCAATGAACAACAAAGTAGGGAACACAATGCAAAAAATCCTAAATATGTTGATATATAAATGATATGTGTGGCAAAAGACCTCAAACATCATTATGATTGCAAGTGCTAACATGGCAGTAGTTGGCAGACTCTGCTTCAAAGTTGCATAAATAGGAACTACTGGCCCTCTGCAAGTGACACCAGTATAACCCAAATCCTCTGAAAACTGTGTCCATTGCAAATTGCAAGGAGTTTTCCAAAGGGACACTAATATCCATTCATGTTAGTGCATCTCATTTTAGTTGCAAAGGTATTATTCTAGCATGCACCCAGAATTATACTAGAATTCTTGGAATAAATGCTACATTGTGGGTAAACAAAAAGAAGGCGAGCTGCATCTTAAAATGGCACTTTACATTTTGTTATTTTTTGTTTCAAAAGGATTGCCCAATAAGATTTTTACTAGCAAACACAGTACAGCAACTTTACCTGCAATTACATTATGTGCAGCGTTCAGGAATGAGGTGTACGTTGACCCCTAATATAAATATTTGTAACACAGAATGGTGTATCTCCCTTAAAGTTCCACATACAGTACATGGCACAGTCACTTGGCCTTTTTTGCAATACAGACCTACATGACACCTATTACATTTAGCACTGCCTACAGTTAATTGTTGAGAGACTGCCAGGTTCAGTGGTAGGCCTTAGGCAGCCAAGTCCAACCGTCCACACAGAATGTTACTAAGCTTGGGCAAATACATGATGGTAAATTTGCTGTTTTATATTCATGGTGGGTTCTGTTTCTTAGATGGAGCACACCATGAACAGGAAGCATAGTAGCTGAACCTAACCCACTGAATGTATCCTTTAAAGGACCAGTAACATCAAAAAATTTAATTGTTTTAAAGTAATAAAAATATAATGCAGTGTTGCCCTGCACTGGTAAAACTGCAATGTTTGCTTCAGAAGCACTACTATTGTTTATATAAAAAAGCAGTTGTGTAGCCAGGGGGGCAACTAGTCAAAGGAGAAAAGGCTCAAGTTACACAGCAGATAGCAGATAAGCTCTGTAGAACATAATGGTATCTGTTATCCATTACTTATTCTGTGCCATGTAGCCTTTTTTCAATTTCTGCCTTTGCTACTTAGCAGCTTGTTTATATGAACTATAATAACATAGTACATAGTAACATAGTACGTTAGGCTGAAAAAAGACTCACGTCTATCAAGTTCAAGCTTTTTAACTTTTTCTTTTTTTAATTTTAACAGCCTTATTGCTAGTTGATCCAGAGGAAGGCAATAAAAACCATCCGAATCCTCTCCAATTTGCCTCAGAGAGGGAAAAAATTCCTTTCTGACTCCAAAAAGGCAATCGGACTAGTCCCTGGATCAACTTGTATAATGAGCTATCTTCCATAACCCTGTATTCCCTCACTTGCTAAAAAGCCATCCATCATTTTTAAAGCTATCTAATGTATCAGCCAGTACAACAGTTTCTGGGAGAGAATTCCACATCTTCACAGGTCTGACTGTAAAAAACCCCTTCCGAATATTTAGGCGGAACCCGTTTTCTAAACGGAATGGGTGACCTTGTGTCAGCTGGAAAGACTTACTAGTGAATAAAGCATTAGAGAGATTATTATATGACCCCCTTATATATTTATACATAGTTATCATATCACCCCTTAAGCACCTCTTCTCCAGCGTGAACATCCCCAATTTGGCCAGTCTTTCCTCATAGCTAAGATTTTCCATACCTTTTACCAGCTTAGTTGCCATTCTCTGTAGCCTCTCTAATACAATAATGTCCTGTTTGTGTGATGTTGAGTCATGTCATGTTGAGTGATGGAGACCAAAACTGTACGGCATATTCTAGATGTGGCCTTACAAGTGCTCTATAAAGTGGAAGAATGACCCCCACCTCCCGTGACTCTATGCCCCTTTTAATACAGCTCAAGACCTTATTGGCCCTTGATGCTGCTGACTGACATTGCTTGCTACAGCCAAGTTTATCATCTACAAGGACTTTAAGGTCCTTTTCCATAATGGATTTGCCTACTGAAGTCCCATTAAGGGCTTGAATATTTTTACATCCCAGGTGCATGACTTTACATTTATCAATATTGATTCTCATTTGCCACTTAGATGCCCAGGTTGCCAGTTTGTCAAGATCCTGTTGCAAGGATGCCACATCCTGGATGGAATTAATTGGGCTGGATAGTTTTGTGTCATCTGCAAACACTGATACATTACTTACAATACTCTCCCCTAAGTCATTAATGAACAATTTAAATAAAAGTGGACCCAATACCGAGCTCTGAGGGACCCCACTAAGAACCTTACTCCAAGTAGAAAACATACCATTAACAACCACCCTCTGTACCTGATCCTGTAGCCAGTTTCCTATCCATGTGCAAATGACTTCATTAAGACCAACAGACATTAGTTTAGAAAGCAGTCGTTTGTGGGGCACGGTATCAAACGCTTTGGCAAAATCCAAATAGATCACATCTACTGCCCCCCCACTGTCCAGCATCTTACTTACATCATCATAAAAAGCAATCAAATTTGTCTGGCATGACCTATCCTTCATAAAGCCATGCTGATTGCTGCTCATAATGCCATTCACTAAGACATAATTTTGAATATGATCCCTTAACAAGCCTTCAAATAATTTGTCCACCACAGATGTCAAACTTACTGGCCTATAATTGCCAGGCTGAGATAGTAATCCCTTTTTAAATACGGGGATGGCATCAGCTTTCCTCCAATCCATAGGCACCATACCAGATGAAAGTGAATCTGAGAAAATCAGAAATAGGGGATGGTCTAAAACTGAACTAAGCTCTCTTAGAACCTGTGGGTGTATACCATCAGGCCCAGGCGCCTTGTTTACATTAATTTTTATTAAAGCTTTATGAATCATATCCTGAGTCAGCCACTGACTAGATTGAACTGAGTCAGTGCATCTATGAAGCGAGCCTGGGAACTCAGACTCTATTGTATACACTGAAGAAAAAAACTGATTTAGCACATTTGCCTTTTCTGTATCGGTTACAACCATACTGGTACCATTATTTAATGGAGCAACACTCTCAACCTGCATCTTTTTACTATTAATATATTTAAAAAACTTTTTAGGGTTACTTTTCGCCTGCGCCGCAATTCATTCTTCATTTCCTTTCTTTGCCTTCTGGATTGCTGATTTACAACATTTATTACAGTGTTTATATACATTAAATGCAGCTTCTGTCCCAACAGATTTGTAGTTTTTAAATGCCTTTTTCTTCTTTCCTATTAACTTCTTTACATTTGTATTAAGCCACATAGGATGATTCTTAGAGCTTCTACATTTACTCCTTAAGGGAATAAATTGAGAACAGTAATAATTTAACATCATTTTAAAAGACAACCATTTCTGTTCTGTGGTTTTAGCAGAAAACATAATGCCCCATTCAACACTCTAAAGGGCAGCCCTAAAGGCATTAAAATTAGCTTTTCCAAAATTCATGGTTTTTATTGCCCCAGTATATATCTGTTTTTTTCACCAGACATTAAATGATATACAGTAACATTATGGTCACTATTACCCAGGGGTTCAATGACTTTCATTTTTTGGTGTTACTGTTCCTTTAAGGCAATGGTACATGGGGGGTTTATTTTGAGATTTTTAATAGACAAAAAAAAACCCTTGATTAAGTGCCCTTAGGGTACAAAACACATAGGGCCTATGGAAAAAATTTTAACTTCTACTAATAAATATACATTTGTACTTTATCTTTTTGGCCCTGTTGACTCCTTTGAGTTCCAGATAGCCCTTTTTTTTGTCTGTATATATTAGCTTGCCACTCCCTGAAGCTGAGGGTCTGCAGCCCATCCCAGCACAGCTAAGAAGAAGGGTGGCAACTATAAGCTCACATATGCATGTGCAGTTGCCCTAATCCTACCCTGGTGAATCAAGTAGACCAAAAGACAAATACCAGAACTTACAATTAACATGATCTGTGTGTATCTGTTAGCAGTAGCAGGAGGTCAAGTAGAAATGCTGACCTGAAGAAGTGAATGCCTGATAAGCTAGACAGGGGACTGCTATGGCTATAGCAATCTTTTTGATGAGTTCACAAGACAATAAAAGATCATCTACATGTCCTTGGTACTCAGTCCCTTTTACATCTATTCCTCCCTCAGCAAACCATCTTCCTTTAGCAATCAGTCGTGCCAGCAGCCAGCTCCCATTCACTGGCCCATTCATGCACAGGCTCATTAAAGCTCTTTTAATGAGCAATTAGAGCTTGTGGATAGAGGCACAGGCTAATGGGGTCAGGCCCTTGGCCTCTACTGTGTTGTCCTTGTTTGTTGGCTCTCTGACTGCTGCAGCCTAGGGCACATTCCTTGAGATTAACTCATTGGTATACTAAAGAGGGTACAGGCCTCAGAACTGTGTTGTTACGTGCCTTATACAGTGTACTGAATGTTTGTTATTCTATATACTCCTGATGCAAAACAATCAATACATGCAAAAGCCTTTTGTGACAACTGATTCCTTCCCTAAATCTCTTATATTTTTTTAGCGTCACATGAGAGAATTGAAGCTGAGATCATCCTATAGTGCCGCCTGGGGTAAGTGAGGACAGATATAAAGCCAGCCTACTGCTCTGGTGCAGCAAGTTCAGCAATCAAAAAATAAACAAAACAAAAGAAATACATAAAGCTTAATTTGCCCTGAGCCCCTCCACAATTAAATAATGTCCCCGCTTGTCATGCAGTACTTTTCATTTGTTAAATGAAGAACAGAATTCAAAAGATTTCAACATCTGGTTTTCTATAAGTAATGGGACAATTTTCTAAGGTTTGGCCAAGAGGATAAAAAATGACTTTGTTTCATCATAAAGAGAACCCTAGATCTAATTTCTTCAGTTGAGCTGCCCTTGCTGATGGACATTTTGAGGAGGAAGAAGAAGATATGAGCAGGGATGCTGCAGCACGGCACATGGCCTCCGGTGTAAATGTGAGTGCTGTGCCTACGTTGAGCATTAATAGTCATACTGATAGATTTCATGGCATGTCTTTCTCAGAACTGATCACTTGTTACTACAAATTAGAACAACACCCCCTGTCTAATCCCCTTTAGTAATCCAGAAATTAGGGGAGCAGGTAATGAACAACCAATAGTCCACCCCAAGCTGGATCTTCTTCAACCACAACAGTCAGTGTGGCACTTGTAGTACAGCTACATATAGGTTAGAGTGCAGGTTGCACAACTCTGCTAAGGCTGCTGATGTGTTATTACTGGGAATGACTGATCAGGCTGGTAAAGCTGTTCTCCCCCAAGTAGTTAGACACTGTTTATACATTACAGCGTTACTGTTATTAAAATGATTTATGTAGATCGCTGTTTCAGCAGAGAATTTAAATATCTTGGCATTTCCTGGCTTCAGGAAAGAAGTAACTCCTGCAACACAACAGTACCTAGTGTAAGAAAAGAAAGTCAGCAGTCTTGATAAAGATTGTGCCCACTGGTTTGCTTAAAAAGTTATAGCAAATTCTGATAATAGAGGAACGGACTTCAGAGAACAGAGGTCTAGTAGTTGCTTTGGAAGGATGGGGGGGTCAGCCTGGTCAACTGTGTGCAAGTTTAAAATATTATTTGCCTAATATGGATGACTTCCCCAAGGTTTGGGTGGAAAGGAGATAAAGAGATTTTTCTGCGGGGGCCCTCTAAATTCTATGCTAAGAACAGGTTGTATGGGGGTTAGAGAGAGTTCAGATGTTAATAACACAAAGCTCTCAGGTAGTCTGTAGTCAGAACTGCATTCTCATTTCATTTAACACTTACAGTAGATCCAGGAAGAAAATTTCTTTATATACCATATACAGAGTATCTGTCAACTATTATCACCCTAGCTATTAAAATAAGAGCAGCTTCCCATAATAGGCTTTGATTATTAGGGACCCTTCTACTCAGGGTCCCCCCTCACACTGCCCAATATAGGCTTTCCCTAGAGCTGAATTTCTGGCCACAAATGGAATTTCAGCTCTTAAATTTACCAGGGGTGCCTTTTTGCAGCTGCACACTGCCACCTGAAAACATTGGCTTATGGCAGGAGTCATGCACCACCATGCACTGACATATAAGGACTCGTTGTACATATCCAAGTGCAAATCACCTTATTTTAACAACAATGCAACATGAATTCCATCATAATAGCACCATAAAACAATACATGCATCTTTTTGCTTTACCAATACAGATGCTACTTTACAGGTAGTGCAAAAATAACACCCAAGTTGTTTTGCTTATTATTATTAGCATGTATTTATATAGTGCCAACATATTTCGCAGCTTAGACAATGTTCCCACCAGAAATGATGCTACTGTGCAATTCATTAGGTACAAGTCTGTTGTGCATATAGGACCAACATATATAAGGTGTCCTGGAAATGATTGAAAGTATTTAGTCCAAAATAGAAAATAAAATATGCCTTCTATTTGCCGGGACTATGTGGATCTCCCATTATCACCAAAGTTACAGAAAATATCCCAGCGCTCTTAACTGGAAGAGAGCGGCAAGTGAGGGTAAAGATTAAATGCCGGTGTTCATCTCTACCACGTGTTTCCTGGTCTGATGAAGCCTGATTGGTGAAATGTGCAAGGTGACATCATAAACTAGCATCTAGGAAGGAACTTGCGGTAGAGAGAAACATCAGTATTTAATATTTACCCTTACAGCTAGAGCATCTTAACAAATGGACTTGAGTGATTTACTGAGTGCCTATATTGACAAGAATTGTTAATAAGTGCAATATATTTGTAAGCTTTATAATAAAGAAGTGTTTTACACTCTTCACACTATTTTTTTTTTTTTACACTATCCCCTGATTTTATATTTTTCTCACTGAAGAGATCAGCGGAGTCTTGTGGGAGTGAAGATAGAGATTCTGATACACTAATACCCAAGTGGGGAGTTTGTCAGTACCCATCTAAATAAGAATAATGGCTTTGGGTTGTGGTCTACCTGATCTGAATTTTTTTTAAGCCTGGGAATAATTTTTGTGCACCTGTTTTCTCACACATATATTGCGTTTTGAAAATAATACTTCTAGACTGGTGTTAATTCCATGGGTCCCGTGCATCTATGTTTTGGTATCTAGACACCCACGGCATATGCCAGGCCTGTAAAATGCATGGTGTTCAATAACAGACTGTTAATATGGTAGTCTCTTTATGTAACACCATTATAAGTAGGAATACAGACCATGTATGTTTCTAGCCATTATCATTTCATACTGTTGAGCAGACATGTGGTTCTCTATGACAAATAAACCTCAGATTGGTTTAAAAATCTTCAATGTGTCGGCCTGAGAATGTATCCTTGGTTAAGTTAGAAATGATAACTTTATTGGTCATTGCTTATATGCAATATATACGGTGCACCCAGTAGAGTTTTGTCACTACTTTACTGTGCTATGCAGGTTTCTGTCCATGTGATCTAACTGCTGTTACCAACAGTTCTAGCACAGGATCAGCCCCTGAAGTGCTTCCACATTGTGTCTAGACACCAATGCAGGTAGAAGTCCAGGGAAACTGGCTCAAGATGTACTTTTGGTCCTGCAACTCACTAAAACACAACTGCAAATATAAGCAGGTCAACATAACTACAAAGAATTGTACATTACAAATTAACATCTGGTTATGTATGGTGAGCAATAGATATAAGGGATAAATGCTATCCTAAAACTTGCACTACCTTACTTTTAAATATAAGTATAAGTATTTAAAGATCACTTTAAAGGTCACTAAGGAGTACTGGGATTAGGAATAGAGCAGGTTATACAACTCTGAGTTGACTTCTAATATCCTTATATGTCACAGCAAGGGGTACATTATCTTTGGCAATTCCTAACATTTTCTGGTGATGTGTGTATGTGCAGAGGGAGATTGTATTGTACAATTGTGGAGCATGTGGGGGGGGGGGGGG
>CM044436.1:25445839-25515765 GCA_024363595.1 Xenopus borealis | reverse complement strand
GGGGGGGGGGGGGGGAGGCTGACAGTCTTGCTCCAGTAATGCTCCAGTTTGTTGATATCATATGCACTCCATGCACATAGGTCATTTGCTGGACAGAGGAAGGTAGATTGACTCTGAGCTCTGTCCATCAATAATTAGCATAAGATGAGATGGACCAAATCTTCAGGGTTTTTGCACCTATACAGATCACAGGTATTTAAAAGAAGCTTTGCTGTGGAAGACATGGATGTTAGCTGGATAGATGCAGATAGACAATCAAATGCCCAATATGTAAGTATAGTATTTATGTATATATAGTAAAGAACAAAAAGCATTCAAACTATTTCTATACATGTATCCTCTGAGTGGGCTTCTACCAAGTAGGTTTTGCAGATCTTGCCTTACTCATCCCATGACCTACAGACCTATGAATTTATTTGGTTAAAACAGTTTTGCTCTGATCTCTGGAAGAAAGTAATCAAATAACATTGAGCTGACATCTCTGCAAACCCAACTTCCAGGTAATAAGACATTACCCATGGCTAGTGGTTCCCAAACTGTGGGGTTGGCTCCCCATGGATTGACTTAAGCTGGCCATAGACGCAACGACTTGGTCGTACGAATCGAGGATTCGTACGACTATCGTACGACTTTCGGATCGTGTGTGGAGTGCTCCGACATTTGTCGTGCCATGCCGATCGGTCGTTTGGTCGATCGGCCAGGTTAGAAAATTTTTGTCGGCTGGCGATAATATCTTTGCGTCTATTGCAGATCGTACGATTTTCAGTGGGAGACCGTCACTAGGTTTTTAATCGTACAACTTTCGTACGATCCTTGTCAGGGGCAGAACGTCAGCTGTCTGTGCTTTTTACTACTTATAGTTGATCTGAAGGTTAGTGACAGGTCGGGAGCAGGTCGGGAGATGCAAAGATCCGATCGTGGAATCATCTTACGATCGGATCTTTGCGTCTATGGCCAGCTTTAGAGAAGTTGTATGGGAGACTCAGAAAGCCAGGTAGGGCAATATTTGCTCTCCTACATGGCAGGATAACTGCAGTACTAGCTTGATGTATATTACCTCCATCATTGGGGACTCTATGATTAAGTGCTCTGGTGCACAAAATGCGTATGGCTGTTTAGCCCAGTCAGTAGAAACTGTAATTGCCTGATATTCTTTGCTGGTATAATCCTTCTCCTTGAGCTTTAAGTCTAGGGCATGTGCACCCAGACCATACGTGGTCATGGGTGAGCTAATCCCATAGCATTGGGTGAGCATAGTAGACTGTTTCTCTTATGAAGAATGCACTTGGAAAGCCAGCTTCCCATACCTTGGGTTCTTGCAAATCATATTATCATTTCAAACATCTTTGTTTAACAAATTAAGACTAGCGGCGCTCTTTTCTTGCCCTCATCCCTCTTAGTCTGTTGGCTAAAACAAGTGAGAAGTGGTACTGCCCATAACAAACTTTACCATTATCTTCCTAATGACATAGACCAATGCCTAATGGACCATTTCAGTTATCTAATGCGCAAAAGAGACAAATGAAAGGGACTGTCCCAGGCACCCACTTCTAAGAGAGATATGGCGACATACAGAAATGGTTGAGCCAAAAGCCGGCACATCTCTGCCTCTCATTGCATTACTCTATGAACACTGAGAATTTCCTTCCACTGTGGACTCTGCATAACATCTCACTAATGTAATCCAGGACAAGTTGTAAATGGCATATTTATCTTAAAGTACCTGGTAAAATCGAAAATGTAAATAGAAGCCCCATCCAGAAAAGGCCTAGTTCTACAGCTGCGGAATGTAAAACACACATGTTCTGCGTCAGGAAGAAAAGAAAACAGGGCTGACTGGAGAGGGCCTTGGAATATTATAAATAGCTCTGAAGAAGTTCTGCTGTCAACTGTGTGCCTGTCTGTTGCACCTCCCTCTCAGTGCCGCCACAGCTGCGATACATCCGCAGTTAGGGTTGCCACCTTTTCTTGAAAAAAATACCGACCTTCCTATATATTTATATATTTTTTCTATTAATAACATTGGGGTCAACCATCAAAAATACCGGCCAGGTGGCAACCCTATCTGCAGTACTTTGAGAGCAGAAAAGGCCAAGGGCCACTAGCACTACTTGTCATTTGCCATCTGGCAAATCAGCCAATACCTCCCATATCTCCCATAGGCTCCATTCCAATCAAATAATTCAAAATTTTAAAAAATAATTTCCTTTTTCTCTTTATAAGGTTGTTCATCTTTCACATAACTTTTAGTATGATCTAGAGAGTGATATGTTCAGACAATTTGCAATTGGTTTTCATTTTTTATTATTTGTGGGTTTTGAGTTATTTAGCTTTTTATTCAGCAGCTCTTCAAGGGTCTGAATTACCCTAACAACCAACTGCTGATTTGAATTAGGTACTGGAATATGAAGGAAGCTCTAAAGAGCATTTGTTTTTTTAGGTGGAGTCAGTGACCCCCATTTGAAAGCTGAAGAGTCAGAAGACGGCTACTAAAGAAACTATAAAAATATATAGTGAATAAAGTACCCCTTTTTGTAAAATATAAGCTTTATAAAAAAAAAACTAAGCTTTATTATTTCTTCCAATCTCTAATCTAAATCAGTTGCAGCCATCTTTAGGCATCAGTGTGGGAAATGTACATCTTTCAGATTAAAGGCAATGTCAGGCAGGGCCAGGGCTGCCATCACAGGGGGGTACAGAATGAACTCCAGTCAAGAGACCCATGACAGAAGGGGGCCTCCATGAAATGTGAAGGTGAAATTTGTGAGTTGTGAGGGGAGGCAGAATTGTAGGCGAGGTTTGGGCAGATCATGGGTGAAGGGCAGGATAAATCAGGGACATGTGTACAGGGCTTTTTCCCATTGGGACCCCATTCTACTTATTATCTACTTATTGCCCAAGTGTCCTAGGTAACTGCTGCACTAATAATTGGGGCACACTAGATTGAAGGTCCTGCTAATATATTAGAATGTGGCCCCATGACTAATTATGGTTGCCCTCTACAGGGTCATTTTGAGCATTTTGCCATTCAAGTCTACATAGCCAGACATAAACTCTCTTTTTACTGGAATGGAAATTTCCTATACATGCACAATGCTCTCAGGGGTCAGATGACTTTATTTTGGTAATCCATAAAAAAATAAATCAAGGGGTTAGATGAGCTGATATTAAAGAACAGTGCAGTTGAAGAACCCTGCTCCAAGGTGTGAATATATTAATTTATATGATCTCCAATTAGCCCCCACAGTCCCATTGTGAGAGCTTCTTACTGATAATGGAATAAATGGTCATTGTGGTAACAGTTGAGACACTTGAAGCTTGCTGTAGTTCAAACACCTTGACCAAGACTGGACGCCCCTGTTAGTGTGCAGAGTCAAAGGGAAATGAGACATTAGGAACTTTTAGTCTTTGGGAATGACGCCTTTAGCGAGTAGGACAGGATCTGTTCTTTGTTATGTAACAACTTATTTTTCTGGGACCCACTATTGTGCTGCCAGTGACAAAAAGAAAACAACAGTCAAACAGTGACAAAATAAAAAAAAACAGCTGTACCTAGAATTGCCATTTAGACATCAGGACTCAATTATCAAGCTGACAGTTGACAAATAGGCCACGGTCCTACCATGAAACGATGGAAAATTTGTAACCAACAGATTGATTTTGCTGGAGCTACAAGGTCATTTGGGGTGACCCCCAGAGTTAAAGACATATACTGTAGGTTCATTTAATACATATTCTCCACAAAAGAAGGATACTGAGCTAACCCAAACATGCCCCAGTCAGTCAGCAACTTCCATTAAAATGAAAACATAACTTTAGTCATTTGGGTTCTGAAGAAAAAGCAAATACATAATATTTATTCTTCTATAGATATTCAGTAAACATATTACTTATTTAAAAGTTATTCATCTGCATATTTGTACTCCTGCTGAGGTAAAATCATGCAAATACGCTATGCAGTCACTTCTGTTGTCCGCAGTTTCATGAAAAACACGGTGGAACTTCTGTGGCTGAGCAGAATATGCACCCATGATGGCCTTTCGCATCCCAAGCTTTCTGCTAAACCCTACTTAAAGCGATACTGTCATCTAAGAACTGCACTGAATAGTAAAATCCATGTCCCACTGCGACACATTCAGTTACATTGAGTAGGAGAAACAACAGCTTGGCAGAAAGCAGCTTCATCCTAAAGTGCTGGCACTTTCTGAAATCACATCCTAGGCAAAATTACCTGAGATGGCTGCCAACACACCAATATTACAAATGAAAAAAAAAACACTTGCTGGTTCAGAAATTACATTTTAAATTGTAGAGTGAATTATTTGCAGAGTAAACAGTATAATTTAGAAATAAAAACACCATAAAATCATGACTATCCCTTTAAGAGTAGCCAGAAAAAAAGGTTCCTGAAAAACACTCTTTTCGGTATAGGTATGGGATCCATTATCTGGAAACCCTTTAGCCAGAACGATCCAAATTACAGAAAGGCCATCTCCCATAGACTCCATCCAAATAATCAAAATTTTTAAAAATGATTTCCCTTTTCTCTGTAATAAAACAATACCTTTTGCTTGATCCCAAATAAGATTTAATACATCCTTATTGGAAGCAAAACCAGTGTATTGGGTTTATTTAATGGCTACATGATTTTCTAGCAGACTTAAGGTTTGAAGATTCAAATTAAAGAAAGATCCATTACCCGGAAAGCCCCAGGACCCGTGTATTCTGGATAGCAGGCCCAGTACCTGTACTATGATGGGTGAACTCTTCAGCCAAGCATCCCTCAGACATGGCAGTGCCATTGCATCACTTGGTAAGTCAAACTCTGCTCTCTATTTGTTTATAAATCCACAACCAGTGAATATAATGTGCCTTTTGGTCAGTATATTGTTCCTTTGCATTTATCTGCCAATAGTAAGTTAGTAGCAGTCAGGGCCGCCAACAGAGGGGGACAAGTGTCCCGGGGCCAGCAGTGCTGCACTTTTCAAAGCCGCCAAAGCCATGCCACCTCCTTCTGATGTCCTGCTGCTGAATGCCGAAGTGCCGAACAGACACAAAGTCCTGAATCGGCGGAAAGACCCGAAGGAGCAGACACTGAAGTCCTGAAGTGGCGAAAAGACGCCAATGTCGCCAATGTTTTTATGAGAAAAATATTTTTTGGGGCCCCAATTTATTTTAACCTGTAAAGGGGGCCCTGATCATCAATATCTTTTTATATCTTTTGTGTGTGGGGGGGGTTACTTTTTTAGCACTAATGTCTGTGTGGTCTGTGTGGCCCCAAAAAGTTTGTTGTACGGGGCCCTGTGATTTCTAATGGCGCTCCTGGTAGTAGTTACTACACAAAACCCTGGCAGCCATGCCCCATGCTCTGATCCAGTTGTTGCTTTCTGACAGGCCCAAAGTCTTTTCTATACAGCCCCGGTGTATTTATAGGCATTCTACACAGTTATAACACTAGCCACAGGAGTCATGGGCTGAAATCTGTCCCTTTATACACAATCCACTAACAGTTGTCATGTGCAACAGGCCCTTGGCCTCAGCTGACTGACTACTGGCTGCCACCCCAGCAGGATGAGTGAATGTCCCAAGTATCCATAAAGGGGATTTCTGGCGGCCATATTGCGACTGGATTGGAAGCGTATGTGCTGGGTGGCTGTGCACATCTGCTTTTTGTTGAGAAGCTGCAGACGTATAGTGTGTGTGTGATAAGAAGAATTCCAGCACCAGTCGTGAAGAGCTCTGCAACATATCTGAGCCTTCAGGAGAGATGCTGGGGGTAGAGGGGGGATGTTCCACTGTGCAATCTTCTGGCAGAAGGAAGCAGATATGGGGCCTGCAGAGAGGGAGATAAAGATTGCATACAGGATTAACCTGTTCCATGTCATCATTAAAATGATCCACTGGATACTGGCAAATGTCCACTAATTTAAAGGAGAAGCAAAAGTGATTTTACTTGGGGGTGCCAAGAGTTAGGCACCCTCAAGTAATTGTATATACTTACCTCACACCCCAGACCGGTGCTCCTATCAGGAGTGGTGGTACGGCCTAGCATTCTTCCAGCAAGCACCACGGAGTGCTCCTCTTCTTGCTTCTTCTGTCTTCAGACACATTTGCAGTAGAACAAATTAGCCGACTTTTTTGTTAAAGGAGAAGGAAAGCTATCAAAAAAGTTTATTTGCAATAGATTAGCCACAGTAGTGCAAGCTTTAATACTATATTCATTCTGCAGAATGCTTTACCATTCCTGAATATACAGCTTTCTGTATGTTTAGGATAGCAGCTGCCATTTTAGCTTGGTGTGACCTGCCTGAGTCTCTCCAGGCTTACTCATAGCTCTGGGGTCAGATTACAGCAGAGAGAGGAGGAGGGAGGGTGGAAAGGGAGGGTGAGAGGGAAAGAGGTGCTATAGCCTCCACTATGGGGAGCAATCAAGAGTCTCTTCAGTTTCCCGAGCCTGACTGGCCAGAAATAGACTTTGGACCCCTACCACCTCAATCAGTTTCTTCAGCGGAGGAAACCGTTTTTCTCATCATCACATCCTCCATCCAAGGGCCCTTCCACTGACACCTCCTTATGGGTTTCCCCTGACTGTGTATCCTAAAAAGCTGTGCACCGTATCCAGAATCCAACGCATCATCAACATTAAAGTCTATGACCAGTGGGGCTACTTCATGCCATATGCTCCAGAGTGAGTTGACGACGAGATGGAATTTGGATGAGTGGATTTACGAGGAGTTGATCCGCAAGGAAGGTATAGGAGGCGGAGGGTTGTTCTACAGTGATGCTGTTAAGAGAGAGCCTGATCTGTCATTTCTCAGCAATGTCGTCCACGAGTGGTGGTACAGCCATACCATTCTCAAGTACTCGGTGAAAAGCTGTGGAAAATTTCAGGATGATAGACAATTCAGTCTGAGTGAGCTAATCTCCAATGGGGGCCGCGTGGATAAGCCGCACCCCAACCACTACCTGTCCTATGAGGATACCAAATGCAAGTCATGCCTCGGGAGAGAGCATCATCCCCTAGGGAAGGGTGAACGGGGTATTCTTGACCTTTCATCCTAGGTGTAATGAAGAAATTGCACCAGGATCCTTTGTTCTTCAATCTGGCCTAGTGTTGTGGCCTTGTTCATCTATTTTTCCCATTTTTCTGGACTTATGGGCATCGTTCGGGACTCTTGTACACTGCTGAGCCCCACCACAACCCTTCTACCTAGCCTCCTTATTTCATCTACATATCTACCCCCAAGTGTCAGAACTTTGGACACTTGGGTGGGGTGAGGGGTGAGGTTGAATAAAGCTTTTGGTTTGGTGGGTCATGATATCCAACTGTTAGGAAATGCAATACCTAATTTTCTAAAAGAAATAACCAAATTTTCTTTTCAGTGAAGCCTGTGCCGGGACCTCCTGATGTGCCATAGGATGGTTCAAGTATCATAAGTCAGATGCCTGAGTGATCTCTCACAGACACTCATGAATTGTAATTTAGTTAAAGGGATCCTGTCATGGGAAAAATATTTTTTTTCAAAATGCATCAGTTAATAGTGCTGTTCCAGAACAATTCTGCACTGAAATCCATTTCTTAAAAGAGCAAACAGATTTTTTTATATTTCATTTTGAAATCTGACATGGTGCTAGACATTTTGTCAATTTCCCAGCTGCCCCAGTCATGTGACTTGTGCCAGCACTTCAGGAAGGAACTGCTTTCTGGCAGGCTGTTGTTTTTCTTTCTCAATGTAACTGAATAGTACACAGTGGGACGTGGGTTTTACTATTGAGTGCTGTTCTTAGATCTACCAGGCAGCTGTTATCTTGTGTTAGGGAGCTGTTATCTGTTTACCTTCCCATTGTTCTTTTGTTAGGCTGCTGGGTGGGGGAAAGGGAGAGGGTGATTTCACTCCAACTTGCAGTACAGCAGTAAAGATTGATTGAAGTTTATCAGAGCACAAGTCACATGACTTGGGGCAGATTTCAAAATGAAATATAAAAAAATCTGTTTGCTCTTTTGAGAAATGGATTTCAATGCAGAATTCTTCTGGAACAGCACTATTAACTGATACGTTTTGAAAAAAAATGTTTTCCCATGACAGGCTCTTTTTAAACCGTTTGCATTGTACTTACCCTATCTTTCCTTCAACAGCATCCATTGTTATCAAGGTATTCCTCAGGAGAGGATACCTGAAGGTTATGTTCAATGGCTCTATTTTTGCACTCATTTTCAAAATTTGTGATATTTTGATATTGTGTTTTTGTATTGCACCATTGTCAAGTCGAAATGGGTTTTCCCCCCAGGTGTATGTAGGGACTAGGGTTGCCACCTGGCCGGTATTTTTGATGGTTGATCCCAATGTTATTAATAGGAAAAACAGATAAATATATAGGAAGGCCGGTATTTTTTTTAAGAAAAGGTGGCAACCCTAGTAGGGGCCTACAGGTTTTAAAAATCTCTATTGAGTTAAATCCCCTATCTTTCTTTATCCCTTTTGCTATTGGGTCTAAGTCCCTGTAGCATGTCACTGTTACACCACTAGTTATTGGCCAAGAGGTGTAATGACCACTTCCTGCCACACGTCTTTATAGTGTTGGACAGGGAGTAGTCTCATCCTCTTTGGCTGCTGGTGTCCTAGAAGCTGATTGTTTCCATTGAGCCTGAGATCACCAAGGACCAGTAAAGCCATTGCCCTGAAGGGACCTGACCCTTTAGTGACTAAGTCAGGGACCAGGAAACCCCATGAACGAGGTTAGCTATCACAGGGCAGTTCTTTAATAGACTCTCTAGTAAGATAGTCAGCTTTATATAGCATGCGCAGCTGTATGCTCCATCAAGGATCAAGTAGCAGGGAGTAGCTTCCCACAATGCTTTCCCATATGCCTTTAGTGAAGAAGCCTCAGCGGATAGGGTGTTTTTAAAGGTGTATTGCCTTGAGAATTGATATACACTTGACTACTATGCCATATGGGAGTGACAGTCTTCATTATGCTGTATCTGCCTCATCTATCTACTCCCTTATGTGATATGCTAATGCTCCTCATACATGAGTAAACCAGTGGATATTGCCTTGTGCTAAGAAACATCTCTTTTGTGTTTCACCATAAGAACCTCCTGGCGTCCAATCAAACATTTATTACTATTTTTATGTACAGTGCCTGTGTATTGTAGTTATACTACCTCTTAAAGGGAAAGCTTCCACTTGGCGAAGGCCCTGCCCTTCTATGTAAGTCGCAGTGTAACCCATGCTTATATCACTAGCTGGACACTTTAACTGTTTGAGCTTTGCCAAGCTCAAATAAACATTACATTTATATAAAGCTTTTTGCTAAAGCTCACTATATTTTAGCCTTTTCTTCTCCTTTAAAGTTCAACTTTTCCCTCTACTAAAGCCGAAAGCTGATTGCTCCATGGTACTCCCTGGAAGAACCCCGGGCCCATGCAGTTTCCTGCTGATAGGAGCACTGGGTGTCAGGTAAGTGAATGCAATCACTTGAGAGTGCCTAACTTTTGGCACCCCCAAGTATAAAGCACCTTTCCTTCCCCTTTAAGGAAAAAAAGAAGGCTAAATTATAGGTTTTATAAATACATATCATTGTGTTTTTAGCCGTCCAGGACCCAGACATTGTTAAGTCAAGTGGTGAATCTTCATGTGCACTGGGGTGTATTTCATATGTATTACATTAATCGCCTACAGTAATTCCTAACAACATAGCAATAGGAATCCAGGAGCAAACGCCCCCCAAAAACACCAAGGCATGAGGCGTATAAGGTTACAAGCCCCCGGTGTGCGGTGTATTGTTTGTATTATGTGATTAATCTTCACCAGCACCCGGGCTTATGTTGTTCGTTCTGTGCGCACCATTCCATTTAGTATTCTATATATATATATATATATACTGTATATATACTATGTAAAGAATAACTGTTATGCAAGATATATATATATATAAATAATTATAGTACTGTTAGTACTAAGTTAGCAGCCCCCCCATATTTTGCCTAATAGCCACCTAGGTGGTAGGCCCTGCCAATAAGTAAAACAGGGCCCCAATAAAAACAAAACCCTAGCAGCACAGCAACGTCCCTGTCTCACTGTAGTGCTCAGCAATTATGACAAAACTCTGCCCTTTTTTCATCCAAACCCCTGGGATGGGCTATTCCTTGCACACCCTGCTGACTATATGCAGTTATTGTATGACCTGCTACCAATGATGACACAGTATTTGACCCAGCATAGAAAACAAGATAAGGCGAGATATCAGCAGTTGGTACCTGTAATGCCAGCCCTTTGTGTCAAGTTGATCAAAATAAACAACATTTTTATCATTAGTTGCCCTATAAACACACAATCATGTTAGAGTAAAGCTAGAATAAAGTCTATTCCAGGACTGTCTCTCTCTCTCTCTCTCTGTAAAGCCGGTGATGATCAGCTTTATTCTGAATTGTTATCCTGATATTAGTATTTAAGTATTGAGAGTGCACTTACACACACACATATACACACAGGCTCATAATATTTCTGTAACCAATTAAACAAAAACAAGAAATTGCGCAAAAAGGCAAGCCCACCGATGGTGTAAATTGCTAGCTGCTCATTCCATGTCTAGTTGAATCCACATTTTTATTTACTTTTCAATTATGTTTCTTGCTACTGTGCTTGGAAAACACCCAGTTAAACTCAGTAGTAGAGAAAATTGTAGCCTAAAATGTAAAAATGTAAGTCAGAGCGACCTGGCCACCACACTCAGTGATACCTTCCATTTTCTTAAAGAGAGGAAAGTATAAACACATTGTCTATTGTGAATACAGCATACCTCCCAACATTCTGGAAAGAAAAAGAGGGACAAAAAAACCCTAATTACCATGTTCATTTTACAAAATTTGGCATGTTATGAAAGTTTGAACATATTTCAGTGTTTTTTTTTTTTTGTTATTACAGTTTTGCTAATGATGGTGAATTGCTCTTTAAAGGAGAATTCAACCTGTTGGGGAAATAACCTGTACTCCCCCACCCACCGTAGACCCCCCCTTCGCTCCTCCCCCAGCCTGTTTGCCCCCCCTGGAAAATGCCCCAAATATTTTACTTACACCTCTGCACATTTTTTGTCCTCGGGGTTCACAGGCGCCCCTGTGCGCAGTTGTTCGGGACCAAAAAATTCTCCAACTGGGCATGCGCCAAATCTAAGCTCTGCTTCCAAAGATTGACAAAGAAAGAAGATGGCACCCATGAACCCCAAGGACAGAAAATGCACAGAGGGGTAAGTAAAAAGTTTGTGGCATTTCCTGGGGGGGCAATTAGGCTGGGGAGAGGACAGAAGGGGAGTCTACGTGGGGTGGGGGGTAGTGTTTTTTCCTTAACAGGTTGGGACTGTCCCGCTGAAAACAGGACAGTTGGGAGGTATGATACAGGAGTATACTGCCTTGTTTTATATAGTGGACTGTATATATAGTATATATATATAGTATAGACATAAGTGTATAGACTGTATATATAGTATGTACATTACACCACATATGCAGTTCTTTGCACTCCAAAATGAAGAGCATTAGGCGTGCCCCCCCCAATGAATACAGTGCTGCCAGAAGTCAGCGCCATTGAATTTAGGTGGGGTGAACTAGGGGGGAATCAGGTAGTTATTCCGGGGGCACAAGCAGGCTCAGGGTGCTAAGGTACACTGTACTTACCATCTGCTCTCCTCTGTTTTAAATCCAGCAAAAGGTACCAAGGCCCCTGCATCCAAGGCCTTTACAAGACTGAGATCTTATATATGGAAACCCATTGAGAAAGACTTTCCTCGATCATACCTCCCAACATTTTGGAAGTAAAAAGAGGGACAAAAAAACTTTTTCGCAAGTAGCGCGGCTACAATTTTTGACCACACCCATTTTGTGGCCACACCCCCTAATTACCATGTTCATTTTACAAAATTTGGCAGATTATGAAAGTTTGAAAATATTTCTCCTGTTACAATTAGTTATTTTCTTATCTCTAAAGAATTACAAAGTATCTTATTTGCACCTGTTAGCTGTTCTGGGCTGTCTACCAAAAGTCAATTAAGTTAGAAACTTTGTTTCTTTTTCTGGCTGTTCAGTGCAGAGAAAAGAGGGACTTTCCAGTACAAATGAGGGACTGCAGGTGAGCTGTCAAAAGAGGGACTGTCCCTCCAAAAAAGGGACAGTTGGGAGGTATGTCCTCGATGCTCATTGGACTTTGGCATTGAATAGGTACAACACTTAAAACTTTGAACCTTTTTAGCTTTGAATGTAAAAGTTGCACACAGTACCACATATCAGCCTCTCGGGCCACATTCTGCACAATGGAAAATCTAGGACAGAGTTGTCCAACCAAAGTTCCTCCAGCTATTCTTCAACTACAACCCTCAGAATTCAACTGCGAATGCTAAGAGATGTATAGTAACTTGCCAATAGCTTGATGGCCCCAAGGCTGACCTAAATGAAACCTCAATGTGGGTTAAACATAAGGGCTGAACTTGAGTAGTCTTTTTTTTCAACCCAAATCAACAGTTTAGCTGAGCAGACAGAGCAGCACGGAAATGCTTGTTAACAGAACTCTATCCATTGCACATGGAACAAGAAACGTGATTTCTGCCTCTCTGCAAACTCACCAAGAGGGTGCATTTTTGGGATATTTTCATACTCAGCACATGTGCATCAATCAGTGGCTCAGGCATTTTAACAGACCTACATATGGTAACAACTGAACCACTCGGACTTATGTAAATATATCCTGCAGCCATGAAATATTAATGGGCCTGAAAACATACACAGTGTATGCTCACATCCATATGTATAATGGATCTCAGCACCGCGAATGGACGGAAGGGCCACTAAGGGTTTGATTTGGTCAGGTATTATCACACACATTGCTTCCAAGAATTGCAGCATACATGCTTCCTTCCCAACCAGGCACAAGGGATTGTAGAGGCATTTGCACTGGTTATTAATGGGGAACTTCCAAAACAAAATTTAATAAAGAGGCCCACATAACACAGAAACCCCTAATATACCCATCACAGTTACCTGTTTCTTTGAATAAATGTATGAATAAATGCCATTTTCTATGCAGAAATCCTGCTGTTTAGCAGTTCTTCTCTTTCTGCATCATCTGAAATCCTGACAGGGAAGGAGAGACTAAACACTGATGTTACAAATTATAACAACTTCTCCACAGCTTACAGACAGCATGCAGGAACTACATCACCCACAATGCATTGCACTGGGAAGTTTCTTTCCTTATACAAATGATGTGTACAGGGAATTGTGGGATTTGTCGGACTGGGGTTCCACCTCTAGGGCCCATCCCTGAATGGCACCATGGAGGGCCACTGGGTTTTCTGCCAGTGTCCCACTGGCTCTGTCTAACCATGTTCCTAGGGTTGCCACCAGGCTGGTATTTTACCGGCCTGGCCGGTATGTTTGATGGTTTATCCCAATGTTATTAATAGGAAAAAAGATAAATATATATAGGAAAGCCGGTATTTTTTTCAAGAAAAGGTGGCAACCCTACATGTTCCTGATGTTTTTAGAGTTGGTTACTGGAATGGAAGAAAGCCCACCCTTAGAAAGATAAAAAAAACAGTATACCCACATGCAGTAAAAAGATGCTTATTTGGTGTAGCTCAGCTTGACTCAGCGAGGTGTATAGCCCAATTCCTTCCTCAGGTGTAAAGCCAGTCCTTGTAACTCTATTTGTATGGGGAACAATCATTCCTATTTATCTATTTAGCTGTCTTTCTATCCTTCTACCTATCGATCTGTCTGTCTGTCTATCTATCCATCTATCTGTCTGTCTATCGATCGATCGATCTATCAATCTGTCTGTCTTACCTATCGATCTGTCTATCTGTCTGTCTGTCTGTCGATCTATCTATCAATCTGTCTGTCTGTCGGTCTGTCTGTCATTCTATCTATTGATCTATCTATTGATCTGTCTATCTATCTGTCTATTTATCCATCTATCAATCTATCTGTCTGTCTATCTATCGATCTATCAATCTGTCTGTCTTACCTATCGATCTGTCTATCTGTCTGTCTGTCTGTCGATCCATCTATCGATCTGTCTGTCTGTCGGTCTGTCTGTCATTCTATCTATTGATCTATCAATCGATCGGTCCATCTATCTATTTATCCATCTATCTATTTGTCTATCTACATTTATTTAAAGATATCCAGACCCTTAGAAAGACAATATTAGATTATTAGATCATTGAATCTATGATCATCTGAGTGGAATGCATTATTCTAATAATTTCATTGTAAAAATGAAACAATATGTACTGGTAACAAAACCCCCAAAGAAATGTTGGCATGCCTTCCCTCTCTTGACCCTCTTTTTCAATACTGAAGAAGAGAATCATAATCAGTCACAGCAGAAATCTCCCAAGCCCCTTTATTAATGTAGTTGCACTTCTCTGTACTTTAGACAGGTCACAGACTTGAAGACAGGTGGATACCCATTTATTGCACATACATTTTTCCCACAAGGGCCGCTAATCAGTAAAAGAGAGTTAATTAGGCAAGAAGGATGTACATGTCCTAGAGAGGAAGCTCTGGCACACAGAGAAGCAATACACATAAAGCGCTACAACTGTACAAGTATGGTGATGATCTTCCTTTGGACAAAATAAATTCTCCTGCCTATCAAGGCATATTTGTCATAGATTATGTTAGGTGGTTATTCCATAAATAGGAGGGTGCCCAGTATTTTCCAGCTGAAGATTGGCAGGCAATAAGGCAGTTTCAACTTGTATTAATACAATCATGCATATACTTTATACAAATACACAAATAAATGTTCTACAAGAAAAATTAACCTGGTAATTTGATATTTAACCTGCCGTCAGAATGGGAGATGATAAAGAGCAACAGCGCAGTAGCTTAGACTTTTTTTTAGTATACAACATTCTAATTGTTCATTTAATGCTGAATATCTCCTTTAAATGAAAGGCCACTTATCCTGCTCCGTGCAAGTGCTCACTATAATAACCAATAACCCTTGTGTACTAGAATTACCAGCAATGTCCACATTTGAATACAGGGGTATGTCAGAATGGAAAATGGAGCTCATTAGTTAATATGCCAATACAGTTTTTCTTTTTTCTTGGTGAACAATGAAGAAACGTATTTCCTTAGCGATGCTGAAGAAGTCATTAGGGCAGCGCACAGAGGCTGCAGATAAGACTCTTCTGGGCAGTCTAGAGGATAAGCCCCTTTAACCCAACACAATACACTTGACAGGTCAGTTCCTAAGTGAGCACGTGTCAGTGTTTGAACAAGCCAATTGCTGGTTCCCCAGAGCTCTCACAATAGGAGATGGGACGCTATAGAAATGCTTTACATAAGAGCTTGGAACAGTCACAGAGAAGTGAAAAGAAGAGTCTGAGCTGTAGGGTTGCACGGATCAGTGGAAATATGTGGGACGCTCTATTCATTATCAAGCAGACAGGTCCTACTGGAAGACACATGACAGTTGTCTGCAATGGCACAAATATTAACATTTAAAAATTTTTATTTACATTCTTTGGCCCGCTGAATTTAAAGGGGCTGTTGGAGTTAACTTTTAGCATGGTGTAGAGCAATATTCTGTGACAATTTGCAATTCGTTTTCATTTTTTTTGTGATTTTTTTTTCCGTTATTTAGCTTTTTATTCAACAGCTCTGCAGTTTTAGCAATCTGGGGACCAAATGACCCTAGGAACCAAATGACCCTAGGAACCATTCACTGATTTGAATACAAGACCAGAATATGAATAGGAGAGGGCTTGAACAGAAAGATGAGTAATACAAAATAGCAATAACAATACATTTGTAGCTTTACAGAGCATTTAGTTTTTTTGGATGGGATCAGTGACCCACCTTTTAAAAACTTGAAAGAGCTAGACATATTGTCAGTTTCCCAGCTGCCCCCAGTCGTGTGACTTGTGCACTGATAAACGTCAGTCACTCTTTACTGCTATACTGCAAGTTGGAGTGATATCACCCCCTCCTTTTCCCCACAGTGGCCTAATAAAAGAACAATGAGAAGGTAACCAGATAACAGCTCCCTAACACAAGATAACAGCTGCCTGGTAGATCTAAGAACAGCACTCAATAGTAAAAGCCAAGTCACACTGAGACTGATTCAGTTACATTAAAAGAGAAATCAACCCTCCTTGAAGTTAAGTGCTCATCTGCCCCCCTCCGTTCATCCCCCTCCCTGTCTCCCCCCTCCAAAGTCTTACCCCTGAATCCTTCTCCCCTAGCAACTGGAAAAGCAGAGTGAGCCCAGCGGAGCACACAGCCGCCATCTTCTGTAATCTTCATAATCTACTATACTATATAATATACTATACAAAAGGCTGATTTTGCTTCCAACAAGGATTAATTATATCTTAGTTTGGATCGTGTACAAGGTACTGTTTTATTAGGAATACATTTAAAAAAAAAACTGCACTTGATAATTGATAATGGGTTTCCAGATAAATGGTCTGCATTGATGCACCACTCCTCCTAAAGAACTCATATCTTTACAAGGTGCTACCAAGGAGCACACAGAATGTTCCCAGTGATGGAGTGTGGCCCACAGGGATACCAGGAAAACTCCCAGTGGGCCCAGGTTTCAGTGGGCCTCTTGCTTCTAACAATTTGGCCTATTTCATGTTCATTTCCCTGGCATCCCAGTCCAACACTGAATGTTCCTTATTCATCGTCAAAAACCTTTCCATGCTCTGAGAAGAATTGTGAGCAATTCTGTATGCGTTGGCACCCCTAGAAAGGGGTTAATTCCCAACATCCACAGAGACCTATCCAACCTCATGTCAGAAATGTTCCCAGCAGACTAAACTGCATGTAATAACAGTTGACTGACCAACCCCAGCATTGCAGCTCTCTAATTATCCAACAGGCTGATTTATAGCTTCTAATTAACAGAAATGCTTGAAAAAAAAATGAGCACGCAAAGTGGCCTTAATTGCACCCTTCATTACAGAACCATTAGAGCCGCACACACTGTTAGATCCAAACAGAGCAAGGCAACAGCTGTCCATTTGTGTCCTGCCATCAATAAACCTGAGCACTATTTACATTTCACTCGAGCTGCATTAGGCCCACGGCCAACGCTACGGGACGGCTTTCGGAGGTTCTTTTTCCTTTATAAAATCTTAATGGACAAATAAATAGATCTTTTAATGTTTAGTGTATCTTTTTTCTTAATACAATTATCCCTTCCCAATAATAGTTCTACACTCAGGCATGACCGTGCCTTCCAGCTATTTAGAAAGAGGATATCCATGACGCAATGGGGGACGTTATGTTGTAAAGCCGCCGCAAGGGAGTGTTCAGTCTCGCTCAGTAAATGGTCCACTGGGACTGGAACAAACCCTAACAGGAAATAATCTGGAGTAAATGATTTTACTCTAAGCTTTTAATGGGAGATTGATATAGTGATGCAAGTCATACAGCGCAGTTATAGGAATATATAATATATAGCCCTTTTCTGGATCATTAAAAGAGGTTTCTTATTAGTGTGGTTGTTATAGGTAAATAACCAATTTTAGGGAAATGGCAAAAAGGATCAATCTGGGCAATGTGCACTCTCAGTTGAGGATTCTAACGAGGCACAATAGATCACAATTTTGGCATCCACAACCCTTTAGGGAAGGGGCACACAGGCAAATTTGGGGAGATTAGTCACCCCAGTGACAAAATCGCCTCTTCTTTGGGTCGACAATCTTCCCGAACTGCCTTCCTCTGCCTTCCAGCCGGCTTGAATGAAAAATCCCCAGCGGGATGGCACTTCCAGCGCTTTGTTGTCCAAAGTCGTCCGAAGGCAGGGGAAGGCACTTCTGGGAGATTGTCACCCCGGAGAAGAGACAATTATTCACCGGGCGGCTAAATCTCCCCGAATCTGCCCGTGTGCCCCTATCCTAAGCAGTGAAAATTTCTGCCTCTGATTTCCCCCAGTAGCTCCTTCTGGGCGGCTGCCAGTTACCAGAATTTAGAGGCTAATTTATATTCTACTTTATATATTGAATATAAATGTTACAATACAAGACTGATTAGTAATGAATTCAGATTCTCATTACATGGCAGGCCAGAAGCTACTGCTCTGTAGCATCAATTTCTATGACAATTGAACCTCATTTTCTGCTAGATGATTTTCGACAATCCCTAAACTTAGTTGCTCAGAAGCAATCCAGAGCCAACTGAGCATGTGCAGAGCCACCGCCAAATGTGAAGGCCTGGATTATTACTGTTGCAGAAATTTGGATACTTTAACTGGTGCAGTAAGTTAAATATATATATAATACTACAGTTATGGCCACATCCCAAATCCACCAAAACAATTAATTTTGATACCACTGAACTCTTTTATTGAGCTCTCCTAATTTTCTATATGTCCTTCTGCTTAACTGTATGCCTGTCTGCTTAACTATATGCCCGTCTGCTTAACTATATGCCCATCTGCTTAACTATATGCCCATCTGCTTAACTATATGTCCTTCTGCTTAACTATATGCCCGTCTGCTTAACTATATGCCCGTCTGCTTAACTATATGCCCTTCTGCTTAACTATATGCCCTTCTGCTTTACTATATGCCCGTCTGCTTAACTATATGCCCTTCTGCTTAACTATATGCCCGTCTGCTTAACTATATGCCCGTCTGCTTAACTATATGCCCTTCTGCTTTACTATATGCCCGTCTGCTTAACTATATGCCCTTCTGCTTTACTATATGCCCGTCTGCTTTACTATATGCCCTTCTGCTTTACTATATGCCCGTCTGCTTTACTATATGCCCGTCTGCTTAACTATATGCCCTTCTGCTTAACTATATGCCCTTCTGCTTTACTATATGCCAGTCTGCTTAACTATATGCCCGTCTGCTTTACTATATGCCCTTCTGCTTTACTATATGCCCGTCTGCTTAACTATATGCCCGTCTGCTTTACTATATGCCCGTCTGCTTAACTATATGCCCTTCTGCTTAACTATATGACCTTCTGCTTTACTATATGCCCATCTGCTTTTTTTAACTTAGGGCCCCCAGTAAAAACAAGGCCAGCTTTGGGGTGATATGGAAATTAGCCAGGAACCTATTGGGCAGGTTAGAAAAACCCATTGGGCACAGACTGCTTATGGACACTATAATCTGAAATTTATAATTATTCTTATAACATATATTATAAGATATAATCTCTATAAACTGAAAGGCTTCTTTAGACAAAGGGTGATAAATACATAACATGGAATTTCAGCAGATCTGGGTGCAACTGATATTTATCAACATGGGATAAATATAAAGACAAACTAAAACACAAATAATAATGGACCAAGACTGGACAACATTAATTCAGTGTTTCCCTGTGAGCAACTTGATTAGTTCATTGGGAAAATCTCAGTGTTTTAGAATTTTTAAGAACAGCCTGCTCATACGCAGCCAACCATACACATAATCCTTCCAGTAACAGATAGGAAGGGGTTAAGCAAAAATCCCCATATGTATCCAGATGTTCTTTATTAGGACTGTGATGAGGTAAAGATGCAAGAGACTTGGTACAGGAGTTTCGCCCCTTAATTATATTGGCGGTTATGGGAGCTACGGGATCCGCACAGTCTTACATTGTGCACACATCAGTGCTATTCCAAGGCGGAGGTTCTGCAGGGAGGGTAGAAAAATGGCTCAGTCTGAGGAGGGATCGTGGGAACTTTACAAAATAGGGTTTCATGTTGTTTAATATCATTATACCATACATGTGCGCAGAAACACTTATTTACATGAACTAAATTACACTTCAATTTATTTCCCATTATGCGACCAGCATATCAAATCTACTCTTTTGCATTCAGCGTTTCGCCTTGAATGTCATAGACGGCAACAGATTACTGCCTCCCTAGAGTCATTTACTAGGAATCGATGGCTCCAGCCATTACACAGGGTAGATGGAGACACAGGGTTGAAAGGCACTGCTCTCACAATTGGTTATATGGTTTACTTGAAATATTTAAAGAAGATCAATGAGCCATACTTATAAACGTATTATAAAACTATTTTTTTTTTGGGGTATGTGCTATCTTAGTAGCAAGAACTGAGCACAGGTTCACAACCACGCGTTACAAATATACTTATGAACATATTGCCGAAATGTGCCCTTTCAATTGACAAAAAAGAATCATTTCAGTTAATTAATTACATTACTGATTAATATATCAAGATGCAATTAATAAGTATAAATATATAATCATCCCTCTACACTGGGAACTGGATAGGGACTAAGATATATATATATAGAAGACGCCGTGGTCTGGGGGGGTCCCACCTTTCCCCCCCATGACCATGGATGGGGTCTGCTGTATGGTAGTTACACCACTGGGCCTATCTTTGTTATGTTAACTCATGCCTGATTACTGAACCCAATACACTGTGCTTTATACGTTGTTGGTTCCATAATATATAAAGTGAATAATAAACCCCCTATTGTAAAATATAAGGATATCACAGAGGAGTTCCACAACCATATTAAGGCACAAGGTGGAAGGACCAGTGCTTTTATTCAGATCATGAAACTTCAAACATATCCTCATCTTTTACAACAGTGGGTACTTTATTTATTATAATACACAAATTTCAGCGAGTCAGTGTAAAGGAAATGACCGTGTATATGATGACATCACTAAGCACCATTTATAAGGATATAATTTAAAGGAGAAAGAAAGACTGTATTTATTTGGCGGTTAAAGTTAAGCTGGCCATAGCATGCAAGGATCTACCTGCAATATCGGACAAACGATTGGACGTCTCCAAATCCCGACCTGCGACTAACCATTCAGATCAAAAAAGCAGTAAAAGAACAGATCAGACGATGTTCTCACACTACATCATACAAAGGTTTCTGTCCGACAAAAGCTGGTGACAGTCTCCCACTGAAAATCGTCAGATCAGCAATACATGCAGAGATATTATTGTCAGTCGACAGAAATCTTCTAACCTGTCCTATTCATACAATCGTATCTTTGCGTCTATGGCCAACTTTACGCGCCCCCAAGTGATAGTATATACTTACCATGGAGTGATCAGCTTTGAATTCTTCCTTCTTTGAGTGGGTGTGCATGTACAGTAGCACGAAAACCGAACTTTAAAGAAGAAGGCAGCTATTTTGTTCTGCTGGGCAGGGGCGGAACTACAGAGGAAGCAGACCCTGTGGCTGCAGGGGTGCCCAGGAGGACATTTGAAGAAAGAAGAAGGAAGAATTGTTCTGTGATGCTCTCTGGAATAACCCCGGACTGGTGCAGTTTTCTCCTGATAGGAACACCGGCCTGGGGTATGTGGTAAGTGTATACAATCACTTGGGGTGCCTAGCTTTTTGCACCCCCTTCTGCTTTAAAGGATATTCATGGTTCTTGTGCATCATATATGTGTATACCAGTAGCACATTGTATACCAGTGTATAGAGGTATATTTAGAGAAGCAGGAAAAGGAAGCAAGTTTTTAACTAGACAAATGCAAGTTATTGTAGGAAGTGGAGGGATCATGTATGGGAGGGGGAGTTCTGGAGGTTGGGGGCTAAATAACAGGACCAAGGGGAGGATGTAACAGTTTCCTGCCCTCAGCCCTGCAGCTGGATCCTCTCTGTATTTGGGAGATGACCCCTGAGATGACTCTTGCAGTCCTGCTGTCTTCAAGTCCCTGACCCTCTGAATATGTAGACTCTATGAACAGGTGTCTGTACTCACAGCATAAAATCTGGCAAAATAACAGGTTGGTCATTTGCGACTGGATGAACTTTTGTAGCCGATTCCATTTCATTTTAACTAAAATGATTGGGTTTGTATCTCATATCCCTAAATGTGAATTTAAGAGCAACGTTCACACATTTAATTTGTATACTTTATGTCTAAAGCAACTACAAGTAATAATAAGGAGAAATGTATAGAAAAAAATGTTTTCAAATGGATCCATGCACAATACAGGTATGGGACCTTTTATCCAGATTACTCTGGACCTGGGGATTTCTGGAAAAGGGGTCATTGCTTAATCTGGATTCTCACACTAAAAATGTAAACATTAAATATTATTTGTTGATTTTTATGGCATACTTTTCTTTTTCCTTACTTTATGATGGCAAGGTAATTTTCGTGGCATTTGTTTTTGATTCTGTACCCGAATAACTTGAAATTTGAAGGATAAGGATTACATATATCACAGTTATGATCAAGCACAAGGTTCTGTTGTATTACTACAAAGAAAAACGAAATCTTTTTTTAAAAATTTGAATTATTTGATTCAAATGGAGCCTGTAAACACTAAATAAATCCCATAGGCTGGTATTGCTTCCAATAAGGATTAATTATATATAAGTACAAGGTACTGTTTTAGTATTACAGAGGAAAGGGAATCATTTTTAAAAACTTGAATTCTTTTGAAAAAAATTGAGTCTATGGGAACCAGCCTTTCGGTAATTTGGAGCTTTCTGGATAATGGGTTTCCGGATAACTTATCCCATCTCCTGCCTTGTGTACATCATTCAACTTAATTTTCAAATTCAGTAAAAGCTCCTATATTATGATTTTGCACAAGTCCAAATGCCTTGAAAAAGAAAAAAAAATTGCATTCCAGACGTGTGGGAAAAATCCTAAAATGTGAATAAAAATAAACTAAATAAAATAAATCTGAAGAAATACATTACATTTCTTCCAATGAAGTAACATAAGGAGGATGAATTTTCATTTTTATAAAGAAACATTTAGCAGATGTAACAGAAAAAAATGACTAGGTCCTTGAAGAAAGAAGTTCATCATTGTCTTTTGGGGAGGATAGGATGTTTTAGGTTATTTGTGTATCTCTATGCTGCTACAGTATACATGTGCTGATCAAGTAATGGAGATTTGTAAATGATGAGACTCATCATTTTAAGTGGTAATAATAGTCATCCAAATAAATTCTAGGTTCACTTCTAAAATCCCTTCATGGTTCAACATGTTCATCAAATAGAATATCTGGGTCTGGACACACAATGCTCTACCCACAGAATTATTTGAGGAACCCTAAACAAGAAGATTCACCTACAGTATATAACGTTTACCAGTTTATATTCTGATAAATCCATACTATACTACTTGTAAGCTGCCACCTTTATTTATTAGGCCCACCAACTAGTTAGAAGCAGCCAAGATAATTTGAAGAGCAGAAAGTGCACATATTGGCATAGAATATTGATAATGTGTCCACACAAATGTTGTAGTAATGAATTATTATTGGCCTTTCTTAGAAGCAGTTGAGATAGAGTAAGTTCATACATAATTTGCTCAGGCAGAGAGCTCAGGTTAAAGAGGCCTACAGAATGAGTAACCAGCAAGTAAACCCACACAGGCCAAGGTGAGTGGTGCATCCAAAATATGCAAGACTTCTTCTTCTTTATCCTAACAAGGTATACATTGCATAGGCTGAGGTCAAGGTGTAGGGTACATACAAGTCAGGCAACCACTACGTACCAAATATGTAACAAGACACTGAGCATTGGCTAGACAAAGACCAAGGAGAAATGTGTAAGCCGAATACTTCACCAGATATGTATACCCCCATACAGACTTAGAAGATACCAATGACATGCATTGTCCAGATGGTGGTGAAGAAGGTCTGTAGGTATTTTCTGATCCAGAGGAGCAAGTATTCACAACATCATCCTCTAACGATAACTACTGAAGCTGCTCTACTGGACCAGCCACTTCCATAGTAGCCTGTGTGGGAGAGCTCTGGGCCAAAAATAAATTAATAAAACATGAAGGTTGTGAGAAATACTCAAGCCTTTGCTGTGTATTAAAACCACAGGAAGTGTGATGGGTTACTTTTCTGAAAGTGATGTTATGAAAGTGCTCTTTACAAATGGCGTGTGGCAGAGTGATCTGTCTGAAGACCTAGGCGAGAAGCTGATGTGTGTATGGAGGCTGCGTGTGATATGAAGTCTGGATGATAGCGGAGTGGTATGAATTATGGATAGAGACAGCCAAGGCAGAAAGGAAATTGAGTTTGGAAGGAGCTGTGCATGTTTGGGATTACACTCCAAAAAAAAAAAGCCCAGATGAAACACTCAGACACAAAAATCCCTTCATCTCTCTACAGAACGGTGAAATGAGCAGGGGCGACTTTTCAGTCCCTTCGCCAGTACACACAAAACAGACAAGCGACCCTTCTAACCAGCAAAATGAGCTGCAGGAGAACTCAGTCTCCAAAACAGGCCAATGTTTATTCAAATAGGCCCTAATGGGAAGCCAAGAGGCCTGAGTGAAAGAAACCCTTTTACTGCTGTCTTTCTGACTCTTTCCAGCCTGTTTCCTGTTAGAGAGCTTTTGTATTTATTTGGTTAGGAATCTTCCCCACCCCCCCTTTCCCTCCAGAGGTTTTGGCTCACTGATAAAACAGTGCGCACTTGTTAAAAAAGCCATATGCTCAATGACAGACATCTCCCACCAAAAAGCAAAGAAATAGGGCAAAATGGCTACTCACCAAATATTTTGACTGAATTAGTCTATGTCCATCAGAAAAGTTTTTGATGTAACATTATTTGTTTTATTTTGCACTTCAACTGTAAAAAAATCTTTATATGGTGCCGCTGGGCTTCTGTGCCATAATAAACCCATGGGCCTGCTCCAGCCATCATTCTCCTTTCAAGGGTATTGTGGCGCCTGCCAGTCCTGCAGGCACCAGATTAGGGACAGTAAGAATAATACTGGTCCCCAATAATGCATTTGATAGCGTGCCAAAGAGACAGCTGAGAGAACTAGTCTGATGAACCAGTAATTTGGATATATTCTTGCAGTACATTCGTTCGTTCATTCAACATATACATATGAATGATTGTAAGAATCTAGGGTCACTCTTTGTGCTTCATCATGGAGAAGACAGCTGAAAAGGTGATAATGAATACATAATTCATTAGCCTATGTATTTAGGCTGATACATTTTTTGGTAGTGATATCGAGGGGTGAGCCACTGGTTGGGTGTGTTTGGATTGAAATGTGGCCAACCATTGCTAATTAGGGCTAGGAGCAGGTACACTCTTCCACTGCTCATGAAGAGTCCCTGTCTTGGAACCAAAGTCATGAACAGAAGTAGCGTACAGACCAAGAAGACTTGGGTACAGGTCAGGTGCAAGTCCTACAATAGCTACATTTTGTGGCTTAAGTTCGAGTGTGTGTAAAATTTAGCATGTTAGGATCAGGTGCGGGTTGAGTTTCACCTGACCTGCACATCACTAGTTTCTAGACGGCCTTTTAATTTCGTCTTACAAAAGTTTACGATTAAGGATAATAAAATCACCAGGAAATGTTACATTTCTCTAGGCTGCTTTTGGATTTATATTTAGTGCTGTTTGTTTCTCCATCTGCATACAGAGATGGAATCAGTTCAAGGGTTCGGTTGGAAAAAATCCTGGACCCCTGTCAAACTTGCATGTGGATCTGCTGTGGAATGTGAGTCAGATTCCGAGTCACCCCAGGAGAGCTCCGAGCCACAAAGAAGTTGTGCAGAGTCAGCAGAGCCATTACCTTGTTGTACAGAGTGCAAAGTCAGCAAGTAATGGCTTGTACAGAGTGAGCTGAGTTGGGGCAGGACAGAGTGGGCAGAGTAAGCACAACACTGACTGCAAAGCAACCACAGAGTATGTTACCACCATTGCATTGACCATGGAAGAGTTTGCAGTCAGCATAAGGAACTTCAACAAAGTTCAGAAAGTGATTGAATTCTTTACAGAATGTGCAGGGTCCACAGGCCTGGCCACTCAGAGGGGGCAGAGTCAAATAGACCTCAGTAGTAATGACCTTATACAGTAGAAATAACAAGGCAATAAATTACATTATGTAGAAAGCCAAGACAGAGAAACATATTTAATGAAGTGTATCAGCAAATTAAGAAATAATCTTGGAAAATGTAAGGAGAATAAGTAAAGTGACACCCTACTGACATAGATTTTATTTAGAGCATATCAATTGTGATTATCAGTGATATCATATACACAGCTTCATTGTATACAAACTGTAAAAGTTCAATAGCGTCATAGACATTGTCCATAGCAACCAAACGACAAGTAGTTTTCTCACTCTACTGCAAATTTGGGCAATATATTCATATATTAAATATAAAATACTATATTAAATATATATTTAATGATAAGATGACATGCTTGTTCTGGTAGAGCACAGAATGCATGGATCTTTATTTGATGACTTATATATAGTGCATACACATGTGCAGCCTACTAGTAAAGCAGGATTTAACAGGGTTACAATTATTACAAAGCAGGTAGAATGTTAATCCTGATAAAATCCGATTAGTGTGTTGGAATAATTTTTCAGCATGTAATTAAGAGCTACTTGAAGGAGGAATTTCTTAAAAGCTCATTTCGACAAATACAGTAAGAAATTAGTTTACTGGTGTTATTGGGTAAAAAGAGAAATAGGTCTATGAGAAGGTCTTTACTGTCACTAAACAGGCAGAGTCTACAATATTTTTTTTAACCTGTCAACAACCGGCTACCTATTGAGAAACCTTAGCACTTTAATCTACAGACCAGGTAGGCTTTCTATTGAAAGTACATGATATGGATAAATAAAGGGGCACCCAACCTTTGGCTCTTCAGCAAAAAACTCAATGGACAGCATGCAAGTGACACCAAGCAGCTGTAGGTCATGTGTACAGACACAAAGGAAGCCTTATTCTACAAGAGTGCAGTCCACTTCAGTCTTATTCTATCAATAAGGCAAAATATATTCCAAATGCAAATAATTTGTACATTATTCACAAAGTGGTTACACTTTGCAGTCTGAGGGCTATGGGATGCTGTTAGAATTTATCACTGTAACAGAAGCAGAATCCAAAATATATGGTTATTGCCAAGTTCCAGTGCCAATAGACTTCAATGGCAGATGTCTAGAATAGTCATTAGTCCATATGTCTCCCAAAAAGGTGTATCCTAACCATTATCTCTGGAGGCCAAACTTAAGTTGCAAAATCAGCTACAGGTCCAAAACCTGGTATAGAACTAGTTATGCCCTTCATTTTACTATATGAAGACATTTTATATTGTTTAGGGGGAACATAGAGACTCAACATAAGCAGCAATATTAACTATTTTAGGGCTAACAGTTTTGGAAGAATGGCAGGAGAAGATAAATGCAGTAATCAAACATAGTGGAGACAAGAGGTAATATACAGAAAATATATTTTAAGATGAAACAAATGTAGGTATGTCCTTGACTACACTTCCTACCCAATTTTTTATATACCGATGGTTAATTCTTAGCTAACATGTCAGTTGTGAACTACGTGGCAGGTACAGTGATTTCATACAACATATTATTACTGTGACAATATTACAGAGAGAGATGGACAACCTTTTTTCCACAATGTAAACCCATTGTATAGAAGCTTTTTCTACAGGTGAGGGATCACTGACTAGATCATCATGGTCTATATCTGGGATGTAGGACCTGTGATGTTTCTAGGGTCCTTGGGGCAAAGCACTGAGATGCTAGGAGTTGGATACAGTGGAAGAAATCATCTTTGGCTATTTATTGGGACAAAACAAAAACAGTGTTTTTGACCATATCGTTTAAACCTATGTATAGGCACATACCCCACTAATAATGTGGGATTCATTTAATTGCAATTTCAATAATTTAAAATAGATACATTATTTGTTCTAAACTGAATGTTGGGTTGCAAACGTAACTTCCAGGTTTAATCCATAGCCTATACAAAAGTACTAAGAAACCCTCATGCAAGTCAACGTCTATGGAAATATGTAAATGCTATTTTATTTTTTTAAATGGGGTATTTAACTTTTAACAGTCATTTTGAATAAGTGGTTCAGATAATCCCTCTGTACATACATTCTATAAACCAGATTTGCGAGACTCTTGGAATGCTGCTATTAAACAAGACTTAAAAAGCAAATGAGAAATGCATAAGTGGTAATACATGTGGCTACAGCTAAGCTCCTGATATCTGTTTAACACATACAATACAGTCCGGTAATCAGGTTTGCAGACCCATATAAATGTAAGTTTGCCTGTCCATGTACATCTGTGTGTATGCTGCTTGCAATTATATGCTTTTTTGTGTTCCTCACGTTATCCCTTTGCCCAGCTCACCACTGTAAACATCTGCTTAACACATTAGCATGGAGACATCAAACCTGCAGATCAGTAACTTACAAGGCAGAGGTTACTGTGACAGGTGATAAATAACCATATGCTTCCAGCAAGGGGATGTCAGGAGGTTAACCAATTTAAGAGGAGAGGAAGAAATAAAAGAGATAGTTGAAAGGGGAAAAACAAAGATAAGGTGGAGAGAGTAGAAGGGATTACTTCTGGGGAATAAAAAGTGGAAGGCTAAGCATAAAGATGGATGTGGGTGAGAGAGGTCAAGCAGTGTCTTTGTCGGCACATTATAAAGCGGGCAGCATGTAACTGTAAACTCTTCCATATCACTTCTCAGCTGAGCTATAAGAAAAGAGATGGGAGATATAACACATGCAGAACTGATATAAGTGGATTTATGGACCAGAGAAATTTTTGAGCATCAACACAGGTATCAGTTTCCTCGACTCTAAGAAATTCAACCACTCTGTGTCTATGTACATTAATATCTAGCTGGTCATGTGAAATAAGTGCCACATGTAAGTGCTTTCACCCACCATTTTTTATTAATACTTCTGTTGCCTGTGACAATAGCGAGTGTTACTATTTGTGTTGTTTATAATGGGTACATTCAACTGCAGGTGTTTCAGAGTTCAGAGTTTACTGCAATAATTCAGCAGGACTTGGTGTGTCCATATACATCCAACATGCTATATAAGTATTCCCATCAGCCAACACATTACATTACAGAATTATGTTGTATCAGTACAAGGTATGTGAATTCCTTTTTGAGAAGACATGGGGAGCATAAAGATAAATGATTGTGAGAAAAACTCACATAATGGTGCGGCGGTGACGCTTGCCGCAACCATCAGCGGGGACGCCCGCCGCACCGCCTCCTTCTGCTGGCATCTTCTTAGTGCGCGCGCGTGCACTTCCTGTATTTATAGGTACGTCAGCCGTCAGCGCGCAATGGCTCCAAATTTAAATATATTTAAAGGGGCATTTTTGAAATACTCTTTGCCCGTCATAGGATTTCTCCTGGTGCCTCTGCCTTGAGCCTTGTGCTGTTTAGCTTCTGTCCGTCTGTTTCCTGTGTTTGACCCTGCCTGGCTATTGACTATTCTGATCTCTGTAACCTGACCTGTGCCTGATTCCTGACTACCGATTCTGCCTTATCCTACAGTATCTGATTGATTACCCGGTTTGACCCTTTGCCTGCCTGACAACTCCTAGCAATCTGCCCGCCTCGACCCGGCCTGTTTGACCACGAACCTGCCTATCCCTGTCTGTACTGTGACCATCGGCCTTAAAGACTTTTACTACAGTCGTGCCCCATTGCCAGCCAGAACTCTTGCCCTGCACCTCTCGTTTAAGTCAAGGTGGCATCTGAGTAGCTGAGGGCTCCTCCCGAAGCCAAAGGCGGTCACACTACTGGTGAAGCACGAGCCGAGACCAGGGTGCTTGGCGTTTGTTCTGGTATTGGGTGCCGACCATGACATTAGGGAAGTTCATGCTGTAGAAGAGGCGCTTAAGGGGTGATATGATGCTTTATATACTAGTAGGTCTTTCCAGCTGACACTAGGTCACCCATTCCGATTAGAAGAAAAGAGGTTCTACCAAAATATTCTTAAGGATTTTTTTTTTACAGTGAGAGCTGCGAAGATGTGGAATTCTATCCCTGAATCAGTTGTACTGGCTGATACATTCCATAGCTTTAAGAAGGGGTTGGATGGCTATTTAGCAAGTGAGGGAATACAGGGTTATGGAAGATAGCTCATAGTACAAGTTGATCCAGGGACTGGACTGATTGCCATCTTGGAGTCAGGAAGGAATTTTTTCCCCCTCTGAGGCAAATTGGAGAGGCTTCAGATTTTTTTTGCCTTCCTCTGGATCTTGAACTTGATGGACTTGTGTCTTTTTTTTTCAACCTAACTTACTATTTTTTTAGAACGTTTTTAAATTTTTTTGTGCATGCATGATGAGGAGGCTAATGGCTAATTAAGAGACCTGTCAAAAATCTGCAACTATGTCAAAGCCCGAACCTAGGGAAATCGCTTACCCTGCCTGGGTGTCAGACATCAAACGCAGATGGAGATTCTTTGAGAAAGAGACTGAACTATAAATAATAAGTAGCTTTATAAAACACAACTCTGTCATTAATTTGAAGTATAACGAGTTTTGGAGGTGGGATTTCCCTTTTCTAAAAGTCCTTCAGCAAACAGATGGGTTAATATCAGCCTGTAGCCTACACTGTTAGCCCCAAATTGTAGGCTTATAATAGCCTTTCATTGTGGATGTAATCCTATTGAGTTTCCATTGATGCTGCATGGATTATGGGAGGCTCCTGATTCCAAGGGCAGATACAAATGTCATTCCAGGCTAAGCTCTCTTTCAAGCCATGTGTTGGGGTGATGTGTGTTCTCTGTGTGCGCTGCCCTAAGCACGCCAAATGAGACTGGCCTCTGAACGATCAGACCCCCTCCTTCATCAAAGGAGTCTCCGTCCTTCCATCACCCCCAACTAATTTTACCCATTGTTTGGATGCTTAACGATAGGTTGGCTGTCACAAAGAAGTAAAACATCATTGGAAAATAGAAATTGGATTAAGTGGAAAAGGGCAAGAAACACAGGTGATAAATGATAAAATAAACATAATGGAATCTAAAGGAAAAATACTTCCTTTGTATTATAGATTGGGGTACAAGATGTATACATGATGGTGGGTGTATCATTTAACCATAATTTAAACACGTACATAACTAATTTTTTGATATTGACATACAAAATGTAAAAGTTGTTATGGCTTCTATGCAGCTGGACACAAGCATAACTTACATACATGTTTTGATCTTCACTACACTTATGTTGACCAAGGTCCCACGCACAAAGCAGTGGAAGGGGGATGTAGACAGTGCAAATTATTCATTCGATCCCAGGCAACATTATATACTAAAAGTATGTCAATATCAGCATATCTGCTGTTCTCTCCCCATCCAATCATAATATAATGCTCTTGGAATGCAGAATTCCATATGCATATACATACGGGACAGAATGTTGTTGATTATGGCAGTGCATGCTCATGTATAGACGCATTTCAAAGTTACGAGTCAGAAGACTACAACCTCAGTGATTACATCATCTTTAGGCCAAAATAGTGACAATCTACAAACTATGAAAAAGAATGTTTCAAGGTTTATCAGTTACAGATAAATCCTAGCAAAGTGTGTTTCTTAACACTGTCCCTTAATGGGCAGCAAAAAAAGGCTTTAGGGACAGTCTGGGAAAAATGATCTACAAATAAAGCCACCTGTGCTTAAATGTCTCTATTCGAAAAAAAAGCTGCACCATTACTAATCCTCAAGGACTGGAGCTTCTAAATACTGCTATAAAACACAAACAAATACAACTGCAGAAACAACAATAGTAAAAATGATAAAATAAATACATGGACAGCAGAAAATCACAGGCCAATGCAAGTGCTTCATGGCTCCAGAGCTTAATATAAGCTCCATAAGTCAATTTGCAATTTGAGTTGCACCTACTAATTTTTTCCTGTAGTCTTTCACCACCTTATTCAAAGATCATCTTGGACAATCAAAATATGAGACTATAATGAGAAATGGTGAATTTCATTGCCAACAGTCCATTATGCTTTGGGAAAGTCACTATCTCTGGAAAAGTTCCCAAACTGACCAACCAATCATGGTAGTAGAGTTTTGGTGAACTGCCTTTCCCTTTGTCTGGTCTTGGTCTCTAGGCCATATTTATTCAATAAGTGTAATATATAAATGTTTTTTTAACTGGAAGAAAACTTCTCCTGACCTTGAGTGAGGCATTATAATAACAACTAACATCTATTTTCAAGGACATTCCTTTTTTTTTTTTAAAAAAAAAAGGTTCTTATTTATGCATTTATAACATAAAAAAGACAATATTAAGCAATAAAACATTGGTTCAAAACTTGTTGTGTTCTTATTCCCAAAATATCTCAAATACATTGATTTGGTTGAGAATCTAGGATCTGGGGTTCAGGAATGGGTTTTTCCCTAATTAGTCTCAGGGGGAGGGCCACCAAAGTGTGTTAGTTTATGGCCTCCACCCAATCACCCCAAACCTTATCATATTTTTGTGAGCACCCTCTTGCCATGTATTTTTAAGGTAATTCTTAAACTGAATTTGAAGAACTAAACAGGCTAACAAACGCTATTGATGAAGGTCTTCAACAAAAGTATTGAAACTCCACTCAATGATGTAAATATTATCAAATAACACAAGGTGCAAATACACAGGGGGTCCACTGATAGCAACAGCACTACATAGACAAAACTACCATTTGGCAGGTTGGGGGCAGTCGATATTAGAAAATTTTAACTTTGTCCTACATGCCCTAAGGGTTCTTACACAAAGGTTCTGATATAAAATCAGATCTTACAACTCATTGGTTGGGCAGTTTATCAAGGTTGATTTGGTAACCCCTGGCAAATTGAAATGGCCGTTGGTGAATATGTTAGGATTACATTTTTTCTAATACCCCTACGAGTGCATGTAATTGGTTATCATTCATTATTTGGGTTAGAAAATAAATTAAATTGTCAATTAAATGTCAAACCACAGCTAAGCATGTGTGGAGAAACACATGATGGAAGTGAAGGAACTGTAGGGAAGATCATTCAGGTATCTAGATGGCATCCAAAGGGGGAAGAAAAAACATTTTCTAAATAGAGAATGACATATGGAATCCCAACAATCAGAACTTCTACCTTGCAATGATGGGGATGCCGAGTTCAATTTTGACCTGGACAGTGTCTGCAAGGGGTTTGAATTTTCTCCCCATTGTCCACATTGGATTCCCCTCATAATCCAAAAACATGCAGGCAAGTGACCTGGCTTGGATAAAAACAACTTAGCTAGTACTATGTTACAGGTCAGCACAAAGTAAAGGATGATAATATAGAGAATTATGTACCCACCTTGTAAAATAAAAAGATAAGAGGTCACAGAGCTCCATGAATATTCAGGTGATGGAACACAAAGATGACTTCTAATATGCTCGCAGCTTACAACAGTGGTACATTATTTTTTATGATACACAATTACAGTAACTCGGGTGACATGTTGCATCACAAAGAAGTGAATAAAAGGTTACATGTTACAGTATGTTCGTGGCTCTTGTAAAAAAAGAATATAATAAAGTTTCCATTTTACTGATGCACTGTATGTGTGTATAAGGGCCATCACTGAGTGTCAGATAGGATTCCAGACCACTGTGGTCTGACTGGTCTGTGCAGTGCTTCCTTGTTATACTGCCTTAAAGTGGACCCATCACCCCAAAAAAATATTCAAAATCATATTTTATCACATAAGTCAAGCAAAAGGAACATTAATTACACTATATAAATTAATCTTGTTTTCTTCAGTCTGGGAATTCATAAGCCATTTTGTGGACACTGTTATTAAGGCAAGCCTTGCATCATCTCAGAATCTTGTTTGTGCACCAGAATGGGGGACCTGATGTCTATCCCCATGTCCTGGCTACACAATTAAATGGTTAAGAGAACTGGGGGAATGTGTGGGGAGCAGTGACATCTAGGAAGTGCTGAATGGAAAGTGAAAGTAATTATCTGCCCCGCCTCTATGCCTAAGACATAGAGGAGTGGCAGACAATATTTGATTGACAATTGAGCTTTTTAAACAAGCTTAAAACAGCAATGAATGCTTTAATGGAAATTTGAAATTGGATTTCATGTTTAATTTGAAAAGAACTTTTATTATACAGATTTTTGTGTCTGGGTGACAGGTCCACTTTTAATAAGAAAAGGCCAAAACTGCTATTGTAAATACAGCGATATACTATAAAATTTGATGCAAGAATTTTCCCATCAGAAAGTGAGGGCGGTGCTGTTCAAGAGCCTCAAATGTTTTATTTACATTGGTTCCAATCATGCAACCCTTTAATTGTTTAGACCCACCAACAGCTTAAGGTTGTCAGGGGGCGGCGGAACAATCCCACTTCACATAAATCAGACAGTCCTAATTTGGATGTATTTGTAATGCCAAAAACAGTATTTTTATTTTTTAAAATAGGTTACTTTTTCATTTCAGCGAATTCAGAAGGAAGCAGAGGCTCCTGTTACAGCCTTGAATAGCAAAGGCTGCCCAAGCCCAGAGAAAGGAAAATAAACAGCTCTCGTTTGGAGACATTTTCCGTTCTGTACCTTTCCGGGAGTGTCGTCTAAGCGGCTGTTGTTTTTACGAATATCATTTCACAAAGCTTGCCGTTCCGCCCCCCCCCCCCATTAGGATTTTAATCAACCCTCTCTCTTCCAAAGGGGGCCCAGGGGAATCATTATTGGCCAAATTAAGGCACATATAAATCTGCAATAAATAGATAAGGAAGGCAGCAGGAAGGGGAGAAGTAAAGTACATTAATATGGGGGGAAAAGAGATTTTGCTGGCACTACGGATAAAGTTATCTTACTTGAAATACAAAACTGTAACTTTGCCAAGGTGCCTGATGAAATAATTTTTACACTTTCTCATAATATGTCATTGTGCTTTCACTGATAATATTTAATGGTTGTGTCCAGGGTAAATGCCACTGATGATATTTCATGGAAAAATGAATGAATGCTGAGACTGGAAGTTTAACAGCAGTTGGTGAGCAACACGCTGGTCATCCCAGTTTGTGCAGTCAGGTGTCAAATGCCCCCACCTATGTTTAGGGATGGTTTCTCTGCCTTCACCAATAGCCTCTTTTCTAAAATTTGGACATTGTTATCTACAAGGGAGTGTCCTTAGTCTTTTAGGTGTAGAAAGACAGCTGAGTCTTGTCCTGTAGAGTTTGCCCTACTATGCAGAGACAATTTGCCTGGTGAGCAGTTGCTTCATCTCTCCAGTGTACAGGTACACCAATGTATAGGACCCCCAAAAGAAATAACCATCCTGAGACACATAGTAGGTGGAATATACTCATCCCACATGTAGCTAGAGGGTCAGAAAAACGCAGAAAGATTTTCTACAAACACCACATCACTGTGTTTTTCTAGCAACACACTGAAAAACAAACTGGTACACCCAAAGGACCCAACACCTAAAGAAAAACAGAGCAATGAGGTATATGCAGTCCAGTGTAATGAGGAGTGCACTGACCTATACATTGGGGAAACATTGGCAAATTTCAGATGTCACCTCTCTGAAGAGTTACAATGTGCAGGGCTGGAACTAGGGGTAGGCAGAGTAGGCACGTGCCTAGTGCACAAAGCTTGAGGAGCGCCAGGCACGTACCTTCCACTGCTGCCTACCCCAGTCCGGTCTGCAGTCCTGCACAATGCTCATGCACACTTACAGTACGTGAGGGGTGACGATGGCAGTCAGTGCACATGCAAGCTCCTCCTGTGCTAGTGCACAGACTGTAAGCCCCACTGGGTAGGGTCCTCCATCCTTTTGTCTCCTCAACACTGTGGAATTATATTTTATATTTATGTATTTATAACTGTATTTATAATAATGCACTTATTGTTACTTATTAATGCAGTGATCCCTTGTTTGTTACTACTAATTTATTGTTGCTGTACAGTGCATTGCCCTCAAGGAGCGCTATACAAATAAAAATATATACATAGTGCAAATGTGCACAACGGAGGGGGCGATGTGGCTGTTGGGTTGCCTGGGGCGCCCGTCCACCCTGGCCCGGCCTTGACAATGTGCCATTGTGATCGGATTAGTGGAAGAGTTTATATGCCGAGAACTTCCCACACCAGTCAGTTGACTGTAGAATCTGCTCGGATGAGTTGTGAAACATCTTCAATTACTCAGCAAGTCCAGTTGCTCTAAAATTACATATTCTAGATTTAACTGGGCTATAGAAATGAGAATAATGAAAGCAAACAAATGGCCCAGGTAAACTTTACCAGTGTTACTACATAACCCCCAATTAGTCCAGCTCTGACTACTTTAGCTGGATCATAATGGTGCGGCTGCTGAAGAACAGCTCAGAAGGTAATATGATACACTGCTCTTTCTCCCTGATGAATACTGGCATCTCAAACCACCTTTGTAGACAAGATATGTTTGTGCAAGCCACAGTTTTCCTTTAAATTCCATTATTTTGAACCTGGCTTTGCCCCACACATGGACATGTTTAGCAATACACAGGATTTGACCCTGAGATGTAGAACTTTAACCTACTCTCAGGTTAGCCTAATTCTCAGGGCCATGGGGCCCCAACCATAAAAAGGGGACTGCTTGCATGAACAAGGAATATTTTTTTAAGCTGACAAGTGGTTGAATAAGTGATTTATTGATTTTTATTTCCCAAAAGCACAACTATACACAACCTTAAACAATTTTATTTCATAATCTCATAGGAAGGCCTCAAAGGAAGGCGTATACTACTAAATCTACTAAATAGCCAATATTATAAGCAGGTTGTACATTCAGTAAAACATAATCAGAAATGCTCATAATGTAAATCGGAGTTGAGGATCAGTTCTAGAGGACACTAGCAATGCATCAGCACTAATTAGGAAGAAAGAGTATGCAGTCTTTCTTCTGCACACAGAGTTGGGAATCTCCTTGGTTCTCTTACCAGTTGGGAAACCTCTAACATATGTCCCTGGAAACATGCCAGTGAACCAACTATAAATCCAGCTCCAAGCAAGATGCTGTGCTACCCTCCAATTTCAAAGATGTAAGGCATATGTGATACATGATAAGAACACAGTATTTGGTACATCTGAAAGGGGTTGATGTCAGGATATCAATGCTCCAAGAACTGTTGAGGGCAATATCTGTTTTAAGAGATACTATTATAGAAGGCAAACCTTTTCCTTTAATTTAGTATCATAAGTTGGCATTGGTTCCTTCTGCTGAGAAAGAAAAATATTCTGAAGGAGAGAGAAATTTGGAGAGCAACTTCATATGCACCCAAAATACATTCATATTCTTGAGCAACCCTCTCATGTTCATTTCTGGTCCTGAAAGGACAAAAGACGGCACGTGCTAGGTTCTCCAAAGTTGAAAAGACCAAAATACTAGCCAAATAAGTCCTCCCATCTTGGTGTTACTGGTAATTTGGAATATGTTTCGAAGATTCCTTCAACCAGATTCATACCAGTATTGTGTGATATAATAAGAATATGCAGAATACCCCAAATGTTTTTGAGATATGTTTCCAAACAAGATCCAATGCAGATTACACAGCCGTTGTCCATGATACCGAATATAAGAAGTTAGATAGCAGCTGACACTTTATCCAGGATCACCTTAAAGGAACAGTAAGACCAAAAAAAGTGTTGTAAAGGAAAAACAATATAATGTACTTACGTTTCCTTCAGAAAAACTACTATAGTTTATATAAACAAGCTGGGGCATCCATTGCAGTGCAGGACAGATATGTTCTGAAGAATCCCATTGTATACAACAGGGCTTACTGTTCTCTGCTGTGTATCCTGTGACTTTTCTCCTTTTTAAGCTCTGAATGGCTGCCCCCTTGGCTAAACAGCAGCTTGTTTATATAAACTATAGTAGAGTTTCAGAAGCAAACACCCCAGTTGTTCCAGTTACTTTAGGACACTTTCGTTTTTTGGTGTTGCTGTTCCTTTAACCATTCCTCTATCGCTCTTCTCTACAGATTCCCTGAACTGTTCGTTTCAAACCATCTTAATATACACACAGAAGGATCATCCTTCTCATTGGCTTTCTTGATATTTCTCCGTTATAATCAAATAATCGAGTGTTTAAAATAATAATATGTAATAATAAAACAGTACCGTGTACATGATCCAAACTATAATTAATTCTTACTGGAAGCAGAGACAACCTATTGGGTTTTTTAATGTTTACATTATTTTCTATTAGACTTAAGTTATGGTGATCCAAATTAAGGACATTTTCTAGTGATCATTGATTTATCGGTTGAGAGTTGGAGGCTTGGAGAGCAGGCTGGCAAACGTGTTATCATCCCAGTATACTGCAGGGAAAAAGCTTTTTTTCCCAATTTATTGTGAAAAATTATATACTGGCTAAAATGAAGATTTGTTAGTAAACTAACATTCTCTGTGGATCTCAGACAGGCAGTGCTCTAGCTTATGTCAGACACAAACTCCCATAATCCTCACGTAAGATTGATGCCAGCTGGAACAACAACTTTGACATCCTTGGCAAAGGGAAATAAACATATAACCAAAAAAAATATTATAGTTCTTATTAATGTAATGGTCTTTATTTATTTAAAGCCTACATGTTATGGACAGCAACTTACTAAGACTGTTCATCACTTCACATCAGTCCCTGCCCCAAAAGAGCTTACAATCTGTAAGGGTGGTAACACACTCGAAGATTCTTTGAGATTTAGCTGCGCAGCAACAAATTGCTTCTAATTGCGACTAATCTCCCTGAATCTTTGAGTGTGTCACTACCCTAAAGTCCTATTACCTTACTGAGACATATTAGACATTAAAGCAACAAGTCACTGAGAGTATCTAACAAAATAATGGAGAGCCAGTACTAATTGGAGCACAAAGGCTGCAGATTTGTAGTATTTTTTTATTTATTTTTTTAGAAAACTGAATGTGTGGCTTAACCTACAAAAGACCATACTCCGAGCATTTGCACAGTGTTACACTGAAGCACAGCAGGAGAGCCAGTTTTGACGGCACAATTACCAAAGTGACTTTGTATATGCCTTCAAGAATGAAGGAACGCTGATACAAAGTTTATACTTCTTTAATGAGCCGCTCTCCCCCCATGGTATAGAATTTCACTCACTCGCACAAGGCACATTGGAAGACTCTGTTCTGCTCTCCCAACATCTGGAAACACTTGAGTACTTGTGAGAGTGAATGTGTCATACAAACCTTGCTGCACCTAACTGCAGGATTTCAGACCCAACGAGAAAGCAAGATGTGGGGTAACTTAGAAATCTGAGAGCTTGGCCTAACTAAAATAACTTCTAGAATTCGATGTAGGATCCAGGGGTTTTAGAACCTGTTAAAAGGCCGAGGGCCCCAAACTGAAATAAAAAAAAACATAGGAATGTTAAATTTATGGCCCCATGGCTGTTTTGATCTACAGTTCTGAGAAGCCATCAGCAGCCTTCATGGTTTTGTAGGTCAACAGCAGATGGAGATTCACAAGCTGGATACCTTAATCATTATTACATAGAGTAAAAATATGCCCCTTATGTGGGACGTTTTTGGACAAGCTTATTCGTCTATAGTTGGAAGCCAGGAAAGAATGCGATTTTGACTCAAGAACCAGCCCTGATAAATGTTTCAAAGATGTTCCATGTATAAAATGGTTCACAGAATATTGCTATTCCTTTCTCTGTTTAGAGAAGCCAAAGGCTGCATCCACCAAGGCTCCACAGATGTGTAATTACGTTTCAACTTCACAGGTCAGAAATTGCCTGGAAATGAACACCCCCCCTCCATCAGATGGTTCAGAATTAGCAGCAAAAGATGACATACTAAATCTCACAAAACCAGGTCTTGGAGCCAACTTCTCATTTAGTTCTAGATCTATAGAAACCTATTAGGCTTTTTTTTTTGGACCTGTTTTTTGAATAAAACCATCACTGGTCATCAGTTCTTCAAAGTGCCTGCCCTTCTCTACTCTCATGGTGAATTGCTGCCCTAGCATAACTTTCTACTAGTTAGTTACCATGAATGAATTCTATTCCTTTGGGGGGACCTCACATTTATATTTTATCCATAAGAACTCATAGTCAGCTAAGAACATTTTTGTAGGACCACTACTAAAGGACTTCCCACAAGTCACTGTAAAGAACTGCTGCTGGAAAACCTTCTTTCATGTGCACAGATCTTGCAGTCATATAGATAGGCAGGCTTGTGGTATTACCACACCGTCTACTGCCTGAACAGAAATCATGAACGTTCAAGAACAATATTAGCTCAAAGGAGTACAGGCTAAATATCCCTTTTGGGGCTTTTTTGCACAACGATTTCCTTAGTTGGTGGGTTACAGAATGCATGCAAATACTATTCCATAGGCTAAATTTGTTGTCACCTTGAATCTGCCATTGTAATTGTGCTATGGCTGCAAAAGGCAGCAGTGAGTGAGAGTTGTCAAGTAACACAATACCTAATGTTGCCCTTGTACATACTACAGAGTTCACATCTTTTTCAAAAAGAGATGTTATGGCTGAAACATCAAATTGCATTTAATCAGGGTAGTTTGAATATGATTGTTTGTGTATGTATGCTACCTAGCAGTTTCAACAACCATCATACTATCCTATGGGATTGCAATTCATGTATCCACAATGAATATGTAATCTGCCAACACAACTTTTTGGCACTTTGGCAGGTGAAGAAGTTATATGAGTTGCAACTGCTCCTCACTTCATCTCCAAATGATTTGCTTAGGCCACCATCCTGAACATAGGGCCCCAATGAACAGAACAACTGTAGTTAGCCATCCATCAGTCTATTACATTACAGAAACATTTCTGATTTAGAAGGAAAAATTAAGCATTGGGCTGGTATCAATGTCATTTGTATGGTGCACCAATATTCCCAGGAAATCTCCTGTCAGAACTACATTCTGTACTTCCATGTCTCTTGATTAGTCCTGGCAATTACATGGGAGGAGCTCTCTGACCAATCAGAGCATTACTATATGTAACATCTGGAGTCATTTTTTCCATAAATCACACCAGCTTTAACCCTTGTACACAGATTTACACGTTTAATAAGATGCAGAGGTCTGGCATAGGAATGAATACCCCCAGCATTGTAACAATAATCTGGGAACTGTATATACTACAGGAAATATACAGCAATCTGAAATCAAAACTATTCTCTGGAATTATACAATAAGCTATTGTCCTTACTACTTACACAATGGTTGCCAATAACCAGTTAGTGTCTGTATTATTAGGGCAGGGACTGATCATACATGGGCCAACCAGTAGAAGTAGTTTAAGGCACCGGTAGACCAAATATGGGCCAAAGAGTGGTATTGCTTAAGGGCATTGGTGACATTGGTAGTATTTTAGAGCAGTAAAGGGTTGGACTATAGAGTGACCAATGACTAATACAGGTGTAGGATCCATTATTCGTAAACCAGTTATTCAGAAACCTCCAATTTACAGAAGGATTGTCTACTTCAGACTCTATTTTATCCAAATAATCCACATTTTGAAAAATGATTTCCTTTTAGTCTATAATAATAAAACAGTAGCTTATACTTGATCCCAACTAAGATATAATTAATCCTTATTGGAAGCTGCCTCTAGAGTTTATTTAAAGGGTGTTTTCACCTTCCAAACACTTTTTCCAGTTCAGTTGGTTTCAGATTGTTCACCAAAAACAAATGTGTTTTTCAATTGCTTTCCATTTTTTATTTTTTTAACTTTTTCCTAAAATTTAAGGTTAAAGTTTAATGTCTCTAGTGTCTCAGTCTGGCAGCTCAGTGATCCAGGAGCATCTAAACTGTTACAATTTGCAACATTACTTTTAGTTTCTACAATTAGTTGATACATTTCTCAGAAGTATCAGTGGAATATTAGCAACTATTGTATCAGTTCTAACAGTTGCCTTTTAGGAGTAAGGTCACACCTGGCGATTCTGGGAGATTAGTCGCCTGTTGACTAATGGCCACTTCTTTGGGGCGACTAATCTCCCCAAACCGCTTCCCCCCTTTTGTGCTGACTATAATGAAAAGTTGCCTGCGGCATGACACATATGGAGCTTTGTTTTCCAAAGTCGCTCGAAGTTTCCTCGTGATGCAACTTCGGGCGACTCGGAAAGTGAAACACTGCGTGTGTCAAGTGTTATGGGGAGATTAGTCGCCCCAAAGAAAAGGCGATTAGTCGCCAGGCAACTAATCCCCCAGAATCGCCTGGTGTGCCCTTACCCTTATGAAACTCAGGGATTCTGCTCAGCAGGGACAAAGATAAAAAAAAAAAAATCAAATAAATGCTCCCAGAGCTGCTTTAGAAGGTGAAAAATAAAACTTTTAAAGTTCAATATTAGAAAAAAAAAATGAAATTTATTGGAAAAAGACTATTTCTGATGAACAATTTGAAAGCAACTAAACTATAAAAAGTGTTTGAAGGTGAATATATATATATAAAAGGTTTCTAAATTCAAATCTGAATTGGGATACTATGAATTAGGAATGCAAGGATCACAAATGGGGGTGGGGGTAGCTCAACCATTTGTAGCTGATTCTGTGCTCGGATGCTTGTTTTGGCTGTTCCAATGCATTTGAGAATATATCATTTTGATCTTACACTTCACGTCATGCTGATCCTTGGTGCCATATAAACATTTATAGAAGCAGCACTGAACAGACCCCTAGAGATTGGTTTTCTACAATTTCACTATCCTTTTTTCGGTTGGGGCCTGGATTTTGCTTTGGATCAGAATAACAATGTAACAAATAACCTATTTGAGGTTCTAATGTGAAATAAAATTGTTGTTCTCATATGAAAGAATCATTCACTTAAATGTATAAGGAAGATGTATTAATGACTAAACAACCAACAGGGTAGATAAAAGTCCCAAAATAATTTCAGCTTGTGCTCCTCTAAAGGGCAATAAAGCCAGAAATAACCTTTACCATTAAGCTCCCATCAGAGCACAGTGCTCTTGTATACTGCCCCGTGTACAACAATCTAGTGAAGCTCAAGTTTTGGCCCCCACAGTCTCCCTCCTGGAGCAGTCGGAGTGATCTGTGGCCAATAAAATTAAGTTCTGTCTTTCATAAGAAAGGGCATTAATTCAAGGGATGGAAACATAATTTTGCCTCTTTATAGATCCCAAGTAAGGCCTCATCTGGAGTATGCAGTGCAGTTTTGTACTCCAGTCCTTAGGAGGGATGTAAATGAGCTGGAGAGAGTGCTGAGACTAAGTGCAACTAAACTGGTTCGAGGAATTGAACTTAATGGACTTAAATTATGACTGCCATGGTTGCGGTTGTTTTCTCTATAAAAAAAAAGGCGCTTGCGAGGGGACATGATTACACTTTACAAATACATTAGAGGACATTATAGACAAATATCAGGGACCTTTTTACCCATAAAGAGGATCACCGCACCAGAGGCCACCCCTTCAGACTAGAAGAAAAGGACTTTCATTTGAAGCAGCGTAGGTGGTTCTTCACAGTGAGGACAGTGAGGTTGTGGAATGCACTGCTGGGTGATGTTGTTATGGCTGATTCTGTTGATGCTTTTAAGAGGGGTTTGGATGGCCTCTGTCCCCTGATATTTGTCTATAATGTCCTGTAATGTATTTGTAAAGTGTAATCATGTCCCCTCGCAAGCGCCTTTTTTCCAGAGGTCTTACTAGGGATCTATAAAGAGGTATAATTATGTTTTCATCCCTTGAGTTTATGCCCTTTTTATGCAGGACAGAACTTTATTTGCTTTAGTAGCTACAGAATGACACTGCCCAGAATTAGACAACTTGTTATCTATAAAAACCCCAAGATCCTTCTCACTTAAGGAAACTCCCAACACACTGCCATTTAGTGTATAACTTGCATTTATATTATTTTTGCCAAAGTGCATAACCTGCATTTATCAACATTGAACCTCATTTTCCAGTTTGCTGCCCAGTTTCCCAACTTAGACAAATCACTCTACAGAGTGGCAGCATCTTGCATGGAACCTATAGTTCTGCACAATTTAGTATCATCTGCAAAAATAGAAACTGTACTTTCAATGCCCACATCCAGGTCATTAATAAACAAGTTGAAAAGCAAGGGACCCAGTACAGAGCCCTGCGGTACCCCACTAACAACACTGGTCCAATTAGAAAATGTTCCATTTACCACCACTCTTTGTAGTCTATCTTTTAGCCAGTTCTCTATCCAGTTACAAATACTATGTTCCAAGCCAGGTTATTGTGATACTACAATCTATAGTTAGTGTATGAGTATATAGTTTATATGAGTGTATGGAGGGGTTCATTTTCTACATGTTTTTATAACGTTATGTAAAATTCTAAAACTCTGAATGTATATAAAGACTGAAGAGGCATGGCAACCAACATCTTCCCATAGTAAATGATATAGACCTACCACAACTCTACTGTATGGCAATACCCACTGTGCAAGGCTGATACCCAAGACATAATATACATATATGCCACTTTTCGTTGTTTACAGTCTAATGGATACTTCTCTTTTTAATTGCAAATTTGTGTTGGCCCAATCAAGGATGAAATTAAGAAAAGGAAAGTCAATATGAGGACCAAAGCCATCTACATGTATATCCTAAAAAACAGCTCTTTTCGGAAAAGGTAGGGCAGATGAGAGTGGAATGCAAATCTCCATCTCAACAAAATTCATATTTGTGTATCAAAACCCTATTCCCCAGGTTTAAGCAAGGAAGTTCTTTAGTTAGAACTTGTTGGGATATACAAGGCCAAGTCCAATATGTGGGCACCCATGTTACATCTCATGTTACATCTCAAACAAACTGGCCTAATCTGAGCAGCAACATTGTAATAATGCAGATTAAAATTGCTGGATTAAGAGACCACCGAGACTTGTCTCAAACCTACAATATACTCATCCTCTTTCACACTGATACTTACAGTTGAAATGGGAGACCTGTTGCTCAGAATATATGGGCACATTGGAGATGATGCTCTATAGCAGTGATCCCCAACCAGTACCTCGTGAGTAACATGTTGCTCTCCAACCACTTGGATGTTGCTCCCAGTGACCTCAAAGCAGGAGCTTAATTTTGAATTCCAAGCAACACAGAGCCTCAATTTATGTTGACAATCCACATAGGGGCTACCAAATGGCCAATCACAGCACTTATTTGGCACCCCAAGAACATTTTTCATGTTAGTGTTTCTCCCCAACTCCTTTTACTTGTGAATGTTGCTCACGGGTTCTAAAGGTTGGGGATCTCTGCTCTATAGCATTTGTTATCAAGTTCCACTGGCTTTTTAACATCTCGGGCAAAGGTGTACATTGATGCAGGCAGTTATTTTTTTGTCTAATTTGAATTTAAAGGTTGTGTATGATGGGTGCTGGCTCAACTAGTTTCAGTAAGTTGGAGGACACTAATAATGGCATATTTGGATATACTTTTTGCTTTGGATTAACTTTTCCAATGATACCCGGCTTTCTGAGTTAGCTTTTATTACATTTCTTCTCCAATCTGCAAGTGTCTAGGCTATTTCTCCTTTAATATTGATTTCTGAAGATGCCCAACTTAAAGAGGCTCCTCTAATGAATGAGTATAGCAAGAGTGTACTGTCCTTACAGAGCTTACAGAGCCTGAGCATGGAGGAAACTGGGAGTTGTACCTAATAAGACTAATATCCCATACTTATAAAGTATACATACTGTACATCATAATACAAGACTGAGTGCACTTGCCACTGACTTCCCCAATGAATAATAAGGACACACTGTAAAACAACAGACAGAAAAAATGCACATTAGCAAGAAAGTAGAATGGACTCTCCCATGTATTAGGAGAGGCTAGAGCAACTGCATCGACAGCTGAATTATATGTAACTCTATATTGGAACAAAGCTGGTCATACAATAACTAGTGATTGGACGAATTTGTCCCATTTCTCTTCATCGAAAAATTCACGAATTTCCAGCGAAAATCATGAAACGGCAAAAAATCATTGAAGACATTGGGCGTCAAAATTATTTTGATGCCCATGACAATTTTGACACCCACAACAATTTTTCTACAAGTGCGTCAAAGTCAATGGACGTCCAAATAATTTTGACGCGTGATCATTTTCATAGGCATGCCCAAATTTTCGCAGCAGTTTCGTGAATTTATTCGCCGATGGCGAAACGCGTAAATTCACGTCTGGCGAATTTATTTGCCCATCACTAACCATTTCCCATTTGCTCTGATCCCAATACAGTGCCCTGCCAGTGTCCACGTGCCCATTGGCTAGAGACTCATGCAGCAGGCTCACTTTACGCTCACTGTAGGAGGCATGGACAGGGGAGATGCATTAAGGTGGCACTGAAGTTGCCGGGGAAGTAATGAGGAGCACATTGGCCATACAGTGTGTAATTGTGTCACTCTCAAGTGTGTGTGTCCCAGAGATATGTAATAGCATGAGACTCACTGCAGGAATAGTTATGAATACATACATTTTTTATCATGAGATCACAGGCAACAGTGGGTATCACACACCTAGCATTAAATAAAGCTGAACTGATCACTGCAACTATGAATGAAATCCAATAAGCAGAATGAAAATAGCCAATAAGCAGCATGAATGGCAAGTGGTCCCCAGTGCCCAGCTCCCCAGGTACTTACAGGGTCACCGTTTTGTTGGGCAGCAGGGCAGGGTCGGGCACGTCAGACAGATCCTCGTTGGTACACACCACTTTCTTCCTGGGGCCATTGGCCGGACTCAGGCTGGGTTTGGACCTCTCCCCTACACACTTGCAGCTATGGATCAGCACCGGGCAGCCCAGGGTCCATGGCAGCAGGCAGAGAAAGAGCAGAAAAAGCAGCAGCTGGCAGCGAGGCATCTTGACTGTCATATAAAGGTGTCAGAATGAGCCCAGGCTGCAGAGCTGGGAGCCCAATGCCAGGAGCCCCGCACGTGCCATAGGTGCAGCTGCTGCTTATGAACACTGCGTGCACTTTGCACCCTCAGATCCAACTCCTGAACTGCAGAAGAAAAGTTGTGCAGATGTTCCTTGCCTATGCCTCGCTGCCACAGTGCGCCAGGGGTGCAATCCTGCGCATTCCTAGACTGTCCCTGCAGCGCTGCCCATAAGATGCCACATAACGGATCGCAGGCGAGCGCCTATAGTCCGGGATCAGTGCTTTCTCCTCTCACTGGAGCCCCAGCCCTCCTCCCACTGCAAACGCCTCACCGCCGGGTCCTAATGCCTCCTTTTTCCGCCTCCTCCTCCTGCTGAACCCTGGGGCGCACTCACAGCCCCTCTACTCACTGCACATCCCCAGGGATCTCTGGCGTCCAAGCTGCGCACCCATCGCCAGTAACTAGTGAGAGAACGCAGCAGGGAAATGGTGTTGGTAACTGCAAACGCAGAAAGCACAGATGTCCATTTCCTACAGCCCCCCAACAACACAAGTAGTGATGGGCAACATGCAAGGATTCAGGGTCACACAGGACTGGACTGGGATTCAAATCAGGTCCTGCCATTCCTACTACACAGAGGTTCAAACAGGGCCGCCATTAGAAATCACCAGGCCGCATAAAAAAATTTTGGGGCCCCCTGGCCCTGCCCACCCTGGCACCCAAGCCCCACCCCTGATCCCACCAACTACATATCAAAGTTAAAAGACCATACAGATATCAGCGCTAAAAAAGTAACCCCTCCCCCAAACATATTGATGGTCAGGGACTGTTCGGCACTTCTGCATTCAGGCGGCATGGCTTCAGCGCTTTCTTGGGGGGCCCAGCTCTTCGAAAAGTGCAGCACTGCCGGGCCCCCCTTCAGCCCGGGGCCAGGACGCTTGTCCCCCCTGATGGCAGCCCTGGGCCCAAACAGACCCCACCAGACCACTTAAAGGAGAACTAAACCCCCCAGGGTTGTTAGGCTGCTGGGGAAAAAGGAGGGGGTGATATCACTCCAACTTTCAGTACAGAAGTAAAGAGTTATTGAAGTTTATCAGAGCACAAGTCACATGATGTGGGGCAGCTGGGAAATTGACAATATGTCTAGCCCCATGTCAGATTTAAAAATGAAATATAAAAAAATCTGTTTGTTCTTTTGAGAAATGGATTTCAGTGCAGAATTCTGCTGGAGCAGCACTTTTAACTGATGCATTTTGAAAGAAACATTTTTTCCCATGACAGTATCCCTGTGGCTCTGTGGCTAAACCATTAAGAGACCTACCACTGCTCCAAGCAATAGTTGCCCAAAATATGTGCCTAATGTCATACCTCCCAGTGGGCCAGCTTTTTACAAGACTCTTCAATATCATGGACCAGATAGGGGATGGAGCTTCATAGAAAAGTGGGCAGTTCGGGACATAACTGGCCTTAATTGAAAACTTTCACTAAAATTGACTTTGCTGTGTGTTCCAGATCTGCTTCAATAAATCTTGCTTTGTATGTAACTATGCCCACAGTGCATACTGTCCATTATTCCAAAATAACTTTAACCATGCCAATAATAATAAATCAGATATGCCCCAACAATGGGATATGCAAGTGGTTCTAAATCCATCTCCTCTGTCTCTAGACATTAGGAACCTCTAGCTGAGAGACTCAGGTGGCAACAGATGACATACATTGAAGTCAGGCACATTTTAAGGCAAACGGTTGCACGTTTTTTTTTTTCCAAACTCAAGTTCTTCATTACTTTGCCAGAAGAACATACATTCTCTGCCATAAACACAACCCAATAATAGACCAAGAGATGAATGGAGAACCAAGGACCAGGCAGGAATTCCAGGTCCGACTTACAGAGTCGTTACACACTATTTTGAGTCAGTGCTATTGCCTTGAAGCACCCCAGAGTCATGAAAGGCAAAGCCAACACAGAAGATCCATTGATAAAGAATATTTCAGGAGCTATGAAAGTGATTTCCTTTATGTAGAGGAGCCTGAGGTCTTCTGAAAAGAACCTTTCAACTTCCCCGTAAATCTGAATCTGAATGCCAAGCAACTCATATAATCACCTATGTGTTTCAGGTCTCCAAATCTGAGCCTAGACCAAGGCGGAGGGGGGTGGGGTGAAGCCAAGTGGTAATTTGTAAAAGCAGAAAATATTACATTGGGCTATTAGTAATGTTGATATCAACAGGCGGCCCCTTTGAAAAGTCCCCTGCCAACACTGAGACATAGACACTTATGTTATACAGCAACTCTAGCTTTATTGTAGCCTTATTTTTCTGCAAACCCATGAGAGAAAAGCTCCTTGGATCACCAGGGGTTGCTTCCTTCCTTCTGAAGATCCTATGAAATCCTGTGATTAGTCTTAGACTGCATTTGTTAGACTTCTGTCTTTGACACTGGGGTAAACAATGTGCCTTTAAAGGGCATTACAGGACAACTAAAGCTTAACTAAACAAGTAGGGCATACATGTTGTACATTATGTTTTGAGCTTCTGTACCAGCCCAAGGCAACCACAGCCCTTTAGCAGTAAAGATCTGTTCCTCCAAAGATGCCCCAGTAGCTCCCCATCTTCTTTTCTGCTGATTCACTGATTCACATGCTCTGTGCTGCTGTCACTTACTGAGCTTAGGGACCCACTCACAATATACAGTACACATAGAATAGAAATGTCACAGTATAAGGCTGATCAGTAATTAATACAGATAATTACTACATGACAACTCAGAAATCAACACAATTAGCTTCATAATTGAATAATCAGCCCTGTAGCAACAGCTTATATATTACAGACCAACCTCATTTTCTATTTCATAATTTGTGAAGACCCCTAAGCTCAGCTTCTCAACAGCTACTCAGAGCCCGCTGAGCATGTGAATTTCGCTATAACAAACAAGGGAAAGTTGTGCTCACCACTAATTTAAAACCATTAGGCAGGGGTGCAATGATGCTGTGACCGCAATATCCATATAGACAAATACAAGAGGTCCTCTGCACTCAACCCAAGACATGGAGACATTTTGTGCATACATCTGCTAGAAAAAATGCCTTAAGCTGGTCAACTACATCAAAGTCATCCCATATCTGGCCAGTCCTACTCTCAAATTGCATCGGTTTCATTAAGAATTCTATTGCTGTCGGCAGTCGAATTAGCCGCTCTGACTTGGCAGTCTATTGGTCTGAGGCTCATTCAGATACTGATTGGTTTGGCTGAGAAATCCTATCAACTGTGGCCAGGACTAGGCAGCAGATACAGACAGCAGGTTTGGCTCTGGTTGTCTATCTAATTGTTGCCTTAGGGTTGAATGTGTGGAGCTACACAATTTGGCTCACAATGTTGAGCTGAAATGTGGATGTATATATTATTGTGCATACGGCTATTGTATACATTGTTTATATAAAGTTTTCCTTTACATTAACAAAGGAACTGAGCATTCTAGTAATATTTAACAAATCCAAGGGCAAAAACCAAGGGGAACCTAAACATTTTTTGCAGTTAATCCCTGGGGTGCCAGGAGGTACTGTGCTTTATGTGTTGTTTAGATTGATTGGCAGATCTCTGTGCCAAGCAGCAGTATCAACAATACTCAGCCGTCCCCATTTGATACTTGTTACTTGTTATACTTGTTAGAAGCCTCTCCCCAAAGCAATTGAATTAATAGAAAGCAGGATTTCTTTTTCTTGCAAGATACACATCACTAGCCTCAGACGTCCCTGCCAGCTTAGTGAATCAACCATCATACACTCTTAGCCAAAAGGCAGAGAAGTGATCATGTGCTGGGGGTGCTGTGTTATCCACAGGGGAAGAGGAAACAAATGGATTTAAGGGTATGACAGCTTTTTCACATATAAGTGATGAGTGATATCCCTGCAGTGAGCAGCAACCATTTGTTTTTTTTTTGGTGTGCTACCACAATTAAAATGGACATGGTCTTGTCGTAGCATGGGTGTGGTTTAAAAAACAGGGAGTGGTCAACACTGGCTTCCTTTATCTGCCTTCCACTATGAAGATTTTGGCCCTCTGTAACACAGAAGTTGGACAGCACTGTTCTAGATATACCTGAAAGAACTGGGAGGTCAGTTAGAATTATAATTGGAGAGAATTATACTATTCATGTTCTAGATACACCAAAAGAACAGCTAGGAGGTCAGTTAGAATGAGAATTGGAGAGAATGTATATTGCTGTTGTTCTAGATACACCTGAAAGAACAGCTAGGAGGTCCGTTAGAATGAGAATTCACAGAATATATCTTAATGTTCTAGATACACCAAAAGAACAGCTGGGAGGTCAGTTAGAATGAGAATTGACAGAATATATCTTAATGTTCTAGATACACCAAAAGAACAGCTGGGAGGTCAGTTAGAATGAGAATTGGAGAAAATTATACTTATTCATGTTCTAGATACACCAAAAGAACAGCTGGGAGGTCAGTTAGAATGAGAATTGGAGAGAATGTATATTGCTGTTGTTCTAGATACACCTGAAAGAACAGCTAGGAGGTCCGTTAGAATGAGAATTGACAGAATATACTGTATCTTAATGTTCTAGATACACCAAAAGAACAGCTGGGAGGTCAGTTAGAATGAGAATTGGAGAAAATTATACTATTCATGTTCTAGATACACCTGAAAGAACAACTAGAAAATCACTTTTGAGGAGATGTAGAGAAAATGCCTGTTATGAATGTCTTAGGTACAACTGAAATCACAGCCTGCAGGCCAGTTACGGTGATATTTGGAGGACATGCCCAGGGCTGGGCCAAGGGGTAGGCAGAGTAGGCACGTGTCTAGGTTGCAAAGTGGGGGGGCGCCAGGCACGTACCTTCCCTGCCTCTTCTACCCCCTAGTCCGATCTCTGCTCTTGCCAGCGTTTGATGTATCTTTGTCTCGTGTGTGCACGTCACACCTTTTCACGCTTTTGCATCTTTTTGTGCAAGCAAGCGCATCTATTTGCGCATGTGTCACTACTACTACAGGTTGGCCTGGCACTGGACTTGCCAACTTGCTCTCCTAAATACACCTGAAAGCCCAACTTGAATATCCATTAGGGTGATGTGTGGTACCTTTTATATTCTTTCAGCTACGGCTGAATGAGTCCTTTCCCAATATTTTCCTGTATCTACTATGGGGGAGGCTGACCATAGGATGTGAACTGGAATAGTTCAGCAAGCAATTACTCAGGACCATGCAATAATTTATTTTCCCATGTCTGTTCCTGTATGTAATATGATACATGCAACATGCTGCTGGGATAGAAAGATATAGGAAACAAAGTTATTGGATTGTCCAGGAATTTTGTTTTTTGCTTTTCCCACAAACCTGAAGTTGATAGGAAACCCAAAAATAACAGGGGAAAAGGAAACACAGTAATGTGGTTACCTTCCTGGTTTTGAATTAGACTCTATCGTTTCTAGGCTGTTAGACTACCGCCCATTTCAAAGGGTCCGTCGGGCTGTCATACTGCAGAGCAATTTGCAGGGGATCCAAGCTATAATCCATGCATAAGGCTTGCAGGGCAGCCCAGGGCAGACAGGGAGCTAAGATGTAATTTATTAGGCTACAGGTAGAAAATAATTTATCTACTAACAACAGTTACGGGGGAACAGCACCCCAAATTGGTTTTGCACACAGAAATAATAAAAAAAAAATATATATATATATATATATAATGAATAAACTGCACCTGCATGTTGGTCCTAAATCAAACACGCGCAAATGGAGGGTGGGGAGCTGAATGACATGCTCCATCTGGGGGCAGGGGCAGCAAGAGATAAGGGACCTATATGGTCCCTTGGGGAAATGCACCAACAGTTGGGGAAAATCTGCCCTGAGGATCAGGAGACAGGAGCTAAACCTATGTGGTGTAGTTGGCTTTCTGCCCAGTGTAGAATAGATGTTCATGTATTACAATATTATTAGCAACTACACATCTCACTATACACTGACAATTTTATCCAAATATTTTCCCCTCCTGAGGCAGTTTTCCAATAGCATAATCCATGGGAATGTGACATCTTGTATCACTTAATGTATAGTCCAGTAACTTTTCTGCGTGTTGGTCCATGGACCATGTGGTTCTCATTTTGTGTGTCATCCTTTTTCTTACCTGTACGTGCCCTGACCCTGTCTGGGTGTTCCCTTGCTATGTTTTGTGAGACCCCTATATGCTCTCTATTGCCTCATGGTAATGAAGTGTAACTGAAAAAGATTTGAGAAATATTTCTATGCTGATGTAGAGGAAGCAACGCAACCCAAGAAGCAAAGAGTTACAATTTTAAAGGAAATATAAACCCTCGAAATATGTTTGCATTACATGAATTAAATAAAAATCCATAAAATTAGGTAGCTTACTTGCTACTACTACTACTACTTGCCTACTTCCTAGATGCATTATCTTATTTATATACATCAACGCTGTCCCATTTCCATCAGTGTTGGACTGGGGTATTTAGGACCCACCATGGGCCTTCACCAAAATACCCACTGCCCCAGCCACAGAGCCCCCACTCTTGCCGTGACCTGCCCTCCAGCTTCCTCAATATTAATTTTTTTTTGATTGCTGACCCACTCCTCTGCTCCACAGATCCAGGCCCATGGGTGCAGGGAACAACTAAGACTTCTCCCAGTTCTCTGCTGGCCCAGTCCAATTCCATACCACTTAACATTTTAGAATGAGGACACGAATTCTGCACTGAAATCCATTTTTCAAAAGATAAAACAGATTTTTTTAATATTCAGTTTTGAAATCTGACATGGGGGTAGACATATTGTCAATTTCCCAGCTGCCCCTGATCATGTGACTTGTGCCAGCACTTTAGGAAGGAACTGCTTTCTGGCAGGCTGTTATTTTTCCTTCTCAATGTAACTGAAGTCACAGTGGGACATGGGTTTTTACTATTGAGTGCTGTTGTTATCTTGTGTTAGGGAGCTGCTATCTGGTTACCTTCCCATTGTTCTGTTGTTAGGCTGCTGGGGGGGTCATATCACTCCAACTTGCAGTACAGCAGTAAAGAGTGATTGAAGTTTATCAGAGCACAAGTCACATGACTTGGGGCAGCTGGGAAATTGACAATATGTCTAGATTTCAAAATGAAATATAAAAAAAATCTGTTTGCTCTTTTGAAAAATGGATTTCAGTGCAGAATTGACCGTATCCCTTTAAGTTTTAGAAACATTGTATCTTCTACTGGCTGTGCAGTGCAGGGGATCAAAGAGAAAGTCGTGACAAAGTTGTGAAAAACTGGACAGTTGGGAGGTATGTTATCCTAATTTTCATGTGGGCTGATTGACCACTAAATAGTTCAGGGACCAATATTTTCTTGAAGGGCCACATCAACAAGAACCTAAACTACTATTTCTATGCAGTGGTGTAACTACTCCCTGGTGGGCCCCGGTACAGGATGGGCACCTGGGCCCCACTGTCAGGCCCTTAATCCACATGCTGGAGTGTTGATGGCATGTGTGCTGTAAAATCTCCCCCTAGATAACCGCCTGCCATAACCATTTTTGTGGCTCTGATGGGCCCCAAGGGGGTGGGGGCCCTGGTGCAATTGCACCCTCTGCACCCCTGGTAGTTACGCCACTGTTTCTATGCCCAACCTGCAACAAGCTGTGAACAAATATCCTTCTGAGATAAAGCTTAGGATCCAAATAAGCCTTCTGCAATGTTCTTAATATATGAATGAACAGAACTGGGTCCAGTACTGAGCTCTTACAGCACCAGCCCAATTCCTGTTGAATTTGTGAGAACTGAATATGAGAACCAGCTGATTCTATTATCTCCTTGTTTAGCTTTTTGCACATGATTTAGGAACCTCTGTAAGGACGACTGCTAATCACACATGGGCCTGATCTGCTGCTCTGCTTTCCATCACAGCTCTGTGATTAGCTCAGTGATATTTAGAAGTTGGATAAAAGATTCATTTTCATTTCCTGTAGAACTAGTGCTTGCTATGTAAACACTAGCAGCCTCTTTTTGCACATTATCATGTGCTGAATGAAGCAAGCTCTCAAGGTGTCCAGAAAAGTAGAGATCCCCATCGCTTGCTGGTATTCTGTCTTCAACTAGTCATTCATTTAGTAGGTAAAATCCATATATAAACACCTAAGATCAATCCAGTGGCACAATCCACCAGCTGAAAGAAAGATCTCTGCCTGCTTCTAAGACCAAAATAAAATGATTCTGCCACTGTATATTCTATTTTACTTTCTAAAAATGTATTCAGTGTTGGACTGGCCCACAGGGATACCAGGAAAACTCCCGGTGGGCCCAGGTGTCAGTGGGCCTCTTGCTTTTAACAATTTGGCCTATTTTATGTTCATTCTCTATTTTTTTATGTGGAAAAAGAGACTTAATAATGGAAGAATAGAGTATAGTAAGTAGATCTAAAAGAATAGGAGAATAAAGAGATTCAGTGAGGAGATAAGGAATAATAGTTTGGAAAGTTGGGCCCCTGGTCTAAGTTTTTCTGGTGGGCCCCTGGTCTAAGGTTTTCTGGTGGGCCCCTGGCATCCCAGTCCGACACTGAATGTATTAGAAATAAAAATGTCTCAGCAGAACTTGATCTAATGGATCTGTTTGCATGATGTCAAGGTTTATTAATAGAGAAACAATCCTACAAAGTTGTTACCCTACTGCTAAGCAACACCCTAAATATATACAGTATATACATATTAGGGATGCACCAAATCCAGGATTCGGTTTGGGATTCGGCCGGGATTCGGACAAAAATGATTCACAATGGGGCAGATTTACTACTTGGGAATAGTGGGAAGGTAAAATCCTACAAATTCGACTATCGAACTCGAAGGATTTTACCGCAATTTGATCGATCGAACGATCGAATATAGAAAATGTTAATCGAATATTCGAACGATTTTTAAGCAATTGATCAAATTTTTTTATATTCGATCTTAGGGAATGATCCCCATTTCGGTAGGTATAACCTGGCAAAGTAGGTGGTCGAATTAAAATTTAAAGGGGAATTATTCGACCATCGAATATTCGAATAAAATTAAACTCGAATATTCGAAATCGAATTTGCCTAATTTGCATATTCGAAATTCAAATTCGAATCTTTTTGAAAATTCGATTGAATTTCGAAATCACTCATGTGAATTCATGTGAATTTTGTAAATCTGCCCCTAAGTGTCAATAATACTATTGCGTTTACATAAAAAAAAAGTTTGGTTGTTGGCCCATTTACCGATACAGACATTTTCTACTTAAACTACTTTACACTGATGGAAGGTATTAATTAATATTCATAATCTTCATATAATCTGTGGACTGTGTGGGCCTATCCTAATTGTTTTGTTGGTTGTGCAAACACCTGTAAAGTTGCTGACCTAGAATAAGCCTGCAGAGAATCCAGGGACCATCAAGGGACAACAGTAATCATATGACCCCATACTAGTAAGCTGCCACTAGTGGGGGGCCCACTGGTCACCTGGGCCTTGCTAACAAGTCAAATTGTAAGAAAAGAAAGCCACTCACATGCAGGGCCGGTTTTAAGCACATTGGACCAATTTGGCCCTGCACTTATGGGGGCCCTGCTCCAGTGCGAGCTCTGATTCCTATTCCCTTAATTCCCCAGTTGCCAAGCCTACCCCCATCCCCAACTGGAAGCCATCACTTGGACAGAGGGTAAAGCAGGCACTATTTGCCCATCCAGCTCTGTGACCCTGCGACAGACAGCAAAGTTCCTTCTAGGGGGCCCCACCAAAATGGTTCCAATTGGGCCCCGCACTTGGTACGGCCGGCCCTGCTCATATGCATAGTCATTCCCCCATCTACCCCTGCCACATCCCAGCTATACCAAAACTCCACTCATGTTCCACCCAGACACCCCGCACTGTTTTCATGACCCACAAATAACACTTTTCCATTTCAAGGCCCTCTGCCATGGAGGTCCTTGACTGCAGTACCCCCTGTACCCACTAAGAGAATGAGAAATGAAAATACTCACAATTCAAATGTCACCCACTGATGCCAAGGAGGCGGCAATTGTGCAAAAGGGAATTATATGTTCGTACACACCACATTTAAATGTTCCACTGAAACAAAGGTTGGAGTTGGTATTTACATTCCAAGCAATGGGATTTTCTGATTGGTTGCAGCTGTGTTAATATTTAAATGCTCTGACAAGGTCACATTGATATGTACATGACTAGACCAGCAACCTCCCTCCCAGATTATTTGCTGTAACCGTGTCAGCCAAAGTCTAGGGAAAGTGTATGAGCTGTGTAGATATGGACACCCAAACAAAGACTTGGGGGCAAATTCACTAAGTGCCAAAAATGCGAACAAAGGCAAAAGGTAGCAAAGTTTGACTAGCATTACTTTGTCGAGCAAAGCTAAGTTACGCTAGCGATGCCTAATTTGCATATGGCGTGAAGTTTAAGTACAATGGATGTATATATGTAGCCACAAATACATAACACTACACAAACCTGGGAAACTTTCAAGCAATAAAATATAGTTGTTATTTTGCCCTACACATGTGCCCACGGTTTAGTTTAGGTGCCAGATGTTAGGAAATGTATGGGGGGGGGGGAAGGAGGGATTCCCCAAAAAAAGATGCTATTTTTTCAGTAAAAGTAAAAGACGCCAGAGTTTTTTGGGACAAACTCCTATCTATTGTGTTGAACGTCGCCAGGTCTTACCTGGCAAAGTAAAGTCTGGTGCAAGAGGTAACATTCAGTAAAATGGGCATCTTAGTGATTTAGCGTAGTTACATCCCTTCGTCAGTCCGCAACTTCGCCTGGTGTAAGGGTGCAAAATTGTGCTCGTCTATCTACTTTGCCAGCGAATTTTCGCCAGGGACACTGTTAGTAAATTGGCGAAGTTGGGAAATTACGTCACGCTGGTGAATTTTTGCTAGCATTAGCCACTTCGCACTTTAGCGAATTTTCCCCTTGGTGAGATACTGCTTATTCCTGGACTGAGTTGTATGTGTAAACTTGTTGTAACCGCCTCCATCCCTGGAAATATGGAACTATCATAACTACGTTTTTAGCCTTTGAGTTTCAATGAAACAAACTGTTGGCACAATTCATAATATAAGATTGTGGTTCCCCTCACAGCAAACATTTTATACAAGCAGCAGAAAGTGTATACTGGAGAAGAGCATCCTACTGACCCAACAGTATCCCACCGTGAAGGAATGTTTTCCCTCATGCAGGATGGGCTGGGGTTTGTTACTATAACCAGAGCCTTCTCCACAAATGGCATTCCGATTAATTTCAATTTGGGAATATCTCAGCATAACAAAGGCCCAGAGTTTGTGTATACAAGGAGGTACTAGGCATAAGCAAATGTCCCTTTCATTTATTTAAGGTTTATTAAAACAAACCCCAACAAAATGAAAAGAAGAAGAAACAAAAATGAAAGAGAGACCACACAGGGATGTAGAGAAGTACATGGACAGGGAGAAGAGGTATGAAACGAGGGGGGAGCTTGATCCTATAAAAACAAATGCAGGGCTCTGTGAAATTGACCGGCGGGATATAATAAGGCTTGTGTAAACGGAGCATCCGTTACAACAACACGGCAACACAAACATACAGCCAGCAGGGCACACATGGTCAGTGCATTAATTGTTCAGCATTTTTTGACTACTCAAACATATGTCCTGCTGACCCTACATGGATCTCCATAGAAAGACATATGGCAAGGCATTCTCCAGGGAGCCCCTGGAAAGATTAAAATATCTTGCAAAAACTGAACAAATGTACTAGGAATCATAACCTTCAAGTTTTCAAATACACAACTAAAGTGTGCTACTTTCATCCCAAGTCACTACTACAAATGTTACAAATGCTGGTTGCAATTGGCTATATACATATGGAATGCTGTGCCACTTTCTTTAGGCGTGCCTTTGATTATATTATATAATTTTTTTGAAGAGAGCCAAAATCTATTATACCTAAGGCTCCCAGCATGCTTTCTGGTTCTGTGATGTTGTGTTTGGTAGCCGAGGATGAGGACGGTATAACAATGCTTTATTAGCAGGTTCATGCAGCCATTACATAAAAGCAGTAAGTCTTACTTTCGCTTTCAAGTTGTACAGAAAGTCCTGTGTATGCACAGTGCCACCTGCAGGCCATTTGTATAAACACCACATGTTCCCCCTATAGTAGGAAAGAATTTGGACAAATATATAAACAGTAACAATTAAACCGTATGTATCTTAAAGCAATATATATATTCTTCACATGACATAGTCCTTGGTCCATGCAGGTAGTTTCCTGATTCTCTCAGTATGCCTTATAGGTTCACTTTCCTCTGCCCTATTGCAGGGAACTGTCCTTCATCAAATGGAACATCTCCAAAGTCATATCTAGCAGGAGCAAGACGACTTGCATTCCATATGCGTCCATCAGACAGTTCCTCTCTGGTGTCTCACCTCAAGTGGCGTAGTACATTTAGATTGTCCTTGTTTTAGTATTCCTGGTTTCTTAATTTTGACTAAAGATCCAGGCTGAAAGTGCATTTCTCTTGCGCTACGTTTTCTGTCAGTATAAGCCTTGCAGTTGGCTTGTTGATGTTTCACAATGTCAGCAGTAGATGAGTTTGTAGGAATAGTCTTTGGTGGAAGTTTGATGTCTGCAACATGTAACTTAGTGTGCACGTTGCTCTGTAGCTATGTACTGGTTTTACATCTGGTCTCAACTTAACTTTGTGTACAAAGTTCTTTGCACAGCCCAGTGATGTGTTGCTTTATGGTGAAATTTTAGACACAGGCTGTGTGGCAGGCACTGGTGCTGTAGTAATAAGACCATCAACTAATTGTAGGTTTAATGCAGCAAAGAGATCCCTTCCAAGTAGAGCAGTACCTTTATGTAAAAGTCACATTTTTACAGTATTTGATTTAAACTGTACAGTCACTGGCAAGCAACCAAGCACAGGAATTGGATCCTTTAAGTAACTGACCAGTCTCAGGGCAGGTGCACCAAGCGTATCTTTTGCAAAGTATTTCAAGAATATCCATTGGTAGTATAGAAACAGCTGAACCTGTATCAAGCATCAGGTTAATGGAGTGTCCCTTGTCAGCAGAAGCAGTACTGACACTGTGCATATAAACTTGTCTGGAAGAAATGTACCAGCTTTATCCACACTAAATACTGTAACATTTGTAGTAGTGAGTTCATGAACATATTTAGTAGAACTACGGCAGACCGTAGCAAAGTGACCTGGCTTTAAACATGCGGCACTGTATAGCTTTTGCTGGACATTTAGCATAGTTTGCAAGGTGTTGTGTTGAACCACAGTGAAAGCTGTATTTTTTATTTGTATTTCCTGCACGGTTTTGCAGTGAATCCCTTTCCTTAGCAATGTATTTTGCCTGTGACTGCGCATTATTAGGCCACAGTTTTTAATTCACAATCTGTACATTCCCAGCAGTTCCCTGACTGAGAGTTTTAGCCTCTGCCACAGCTGTTTCAATTTGGCTGGAAACTGTAATAGCCTTTGCAAGGGTTAAATCTTGCTCTAGGAGCAGTCTCTTTCTAATGCATGGTGAATTTGTTTTTCCACTATTTGGTCTCTTAGCATTTCATCTGTTAGAATCCCAAACTAAAGTTCTTTATAGCAGTAAGAGCAGTTTCGTAAGTCTCATCAGGTATTGGTAATGTATAGAATATACGCTATCCCTCTGCTCCCAGGCAGTGAATAAGTAAAGCACACTTTCTAGCTGCAGAAATCTCCCCATGGTCAGCAGCAATAATGTAATTATCAAACATACAGATCCAAGCAGTAAAAGGTATGGGAGGCTCACCAGGGTTTTGTAGAAAAGGTGCAGGCTGCTGCAGAGGTAGAAAAGACATCTTTGTCGCCATTTGTTGTGTTTGGTAGCCGAGGATGAGGAGGGTATAACAGTGCTTTATTAGCAGGTTCATGCAGCCATTACATAACAGCAGTACTTTCACTTTCAAGCTGTACAGAAAGTCCTATGTATGCACAGTGCTACCTGCAGGCCATTTGTATAAACACCACATGTGACATCATACATTTCACATTAAACAAATACATTTTAGCAATAATTGCAATTTCTACATGTACATTTACATGTAGTCTTCACAGATTACAACATAAAAAGAAAACTCACATTTAAACAAGGTTTAAATTCCAAGTTCTGAAATGTCTGTGCACAGCTGACACTAATCAGGCCACACCCATGTTTTCACCAAACCCTGTGCAGACTGATCAACTTGGAAACTCAGGTAAAGTATTTTTAAACTTTAAATGTTAATGTTTGCACTCATATCAAGAGGGGCTTGCATGTTTTAGTGGCAAGTAAAAAACTAATGTTTAAATGGTCTAGAAAGAAAAAGAAAGAAAGTACTGTCCACTGATATCTCAACATAAAAACAAAATAATATTTAAGTGACATGATACTGTCACATATATAAAAATAGAAGATGTTAATCAGATATTGTGTATCTGACCATATTTATATGTATCTACTTCTGTATAAAAGTGGCAGAGAACTAACCCAAGTGCTAACCTGTCTCCCTACATAATAAGTAGCCACAATGATCACTCTTCCATCTATAAGAACACATAGCCTGGATGATGGAAATAGCACAAATTCGAAAGGTTGCAGAAAAACGGAGTCTCAAAATAACTACAACGTTTTCGTATTGTCACACGAAAGCCATTGTCAAAAACTCACAAAAACCTCTAAAACTACTAATGCGTCATGACTCAGGGTTAATTGAAGAAACTGTTATCTAAAGTTATCTTAACTCATTTAATGTATTTAACCTTTTCATTAACATACCAAAGCACCATTGTTCACAATGATGAACACTTTAATTAGATGGGATGCTGTGACGCAATTTTCTGTGTTAAATGAGACAAGTGTGAAGTCTGAGTTTAGTTATTCTGTGTCAAACACACAATCCAAAGTGGCTTCATCTGTACGAATCAAAGGAAGATCTTCCAGTTGTAAAGGGTACAGCTGCCATTGACTTCTAAATGATTTAGACAGGTTGTAGCTGGAGTATTTTCAAATTCGGAATTGTCTCAATTTTGTTGCATAATAAATCTAGCAAAAGTATCACTCCCCCCCCCCCACAACTTTTTTTGGACTTTTTTGTGTGAAAAGGCCAGGCTTAATAAAACAAACAGCGTAGTGTAGATGGACTCCAGTCAAAGCCTTTTCCTCTGCAAATATGTCACTAGTGTGACGATCCTTTCTTGGTCAAACTGTTTGTTCCTGCTAATACTGTATTTACTGGTAGTTTCTGGCCAAATAAAACCATTATATTTAATGGAACAAAAGGACTTCTGGAGCCTTATTTTAGCATCTTATGCATTACCAGTGTTTTGGGTTAGTGAAAAAATTTGAGTGCATGTTATTTGAGTGTGCAAAAAAAAGGGGGATCTTTTTGTGGTGGCTCTGATTGGATTTATATTAGGATTCAGCCTCCAGACCAAAAATCCAGAGTTATTCTATTCAAATGACATCAATTCCATCATGTATAAGTAATAGTGTCATAAGTGTTCAAGTCAATTGACAAAAGTCAGTAGCTTCTTTTGACCTATATCTATAATGGGAGCCTGGAACTACTGCTGAGTTCAGGTTGGATTTAATTCCAGGGCTCCCCTGTGTTATTCCAGTTTGTGAGGCATTAATTCTTAATAGGCTGATTACTGGTTGTTATTCTGTAGGAGGTGGTACTGTGCTTTTTGCAAAGTTTGCTTAATAATCCCTGTTAGACCAAATAGAAAAATGGCTACCAAGGCAAGTCTAGTCATCATGTATATCCTCATCATAGGTGGAGGGTGTGTGTCAGTTTTAGGGAGGCTAATTAAAGCAATACAGAATAAATGCAGTAGCAATCTCATGTATAATATCACCCAGTGTAAATACCATGTACAATTACAATTTAATGTGTAATGTCCCCAGAACACATTGCAGGAAAAACACCGTGCCCGGTCAATGTATAATACACCATATCAGGCCCAGAACACATGAAATGATAAACACTGTGCCAGGTCAAAATATAATACCCCATAACAGGCCCAAAAACACCTGAAATTATAAACACTGTGCCAGGTTTACGTATAATACCCCATAACAGGCCCAAAACAAATGAAATTATAAACGCTGTTAGAGGTCAATGTATAATACCCCATAACAGACCCAAAACATGAAATTATAAACACTGTGCCAGGTTTATGTATAATACCCCATAACAGGCCCAAAACACATGAAATTATGAACACTGTGACAGGTCAATGTATAATACCATAGAACAGGCCCAGAACACATGGAAGAATAAACACTGTTCCAGGTCAATGTAAAATATCCCATTACAGGCCCAGAACACATGGCATAATAAAAAGGTGCCAAGTCAATGTATAATACCCTATAACAGGCCCAGAACACATGGAAGGATAAGCAGGGGGTCAAGTAAATGTATGGCAAAATAATTACCATACATGGAAGGTTTAGCCTCCCTAAGCCTTTATTAATATCTGCCTGTGACCCTTAATTCTGTGCCCTCCATTAGAAATGTTTCCATACTTAAATGGAAGAGACAGGGCCTGAATAGTTTCTTGTTCTAATGCTCACTGTTGTCTGATTGGCATGAAACGACTTGCATTCCTGCAGACAAGGGGTTAACTAGCAGCACATAGGTCATATTCATACAGAGGGTTCCTTCATGTGAGCATGGCCATCATTCCAGTCTCTTGGCTTTTCATTCATTCAGTCACATCCAAGGCAGCTCAGGGCTCCAAATTGTACCTAATTGTTCCCAGGCTTTTTTTTTTTTTTTTTTTGTGGTATTCTGAAAGTCTCTTTATTAAAACCCACATTGTGCTTTATTTTACCACTTCTGTTTCACCCACCCAAACACGGCTTTCCTGAGAGCCACAGTGATGTGTGAGCATCTTGCAGTGCACCCGTAACCTTGCTCATGTGCCCTCAGCTCCTCTCTAGAGAGGCAGTATAACCAGGCCAGACCCCCAACATGTAAAATTAAACACAGGGCCAGCCAAACAAAGGGCACAATTCAGTTCTCTGTGGTAGCTTGGCAAGTTCCCAAACATACAGCGACACCATTTTCCAAACACGTATAACAGTTAATTTCACTCTATATAAGAGCAGGTCATCTAAAGTACAAATCCTCAGTGGTTGGCTGCAACTCAGTAGCATTATTTTTCTAATATGCCCTGCAGCCCAACATGTAGGGTTTACTTAAACAAATTATTTTCTCCAACATTAAGAACCCAATAATAACAATATGGGGCATTAGTGGAGTAAGAGATACTGCAGAGCAAGGGTAAATTAAAAAAAAAAAAAGTAATCCAGTGCTCTACCACCATTTAGAGCAGAGGTACCCAACCTGTGAGTCACATTTAAATGTAAAACAAGGTGGAGAGCAACATAATCATGCAAAAAGTTCCTAGGGGTGCAAAATATGGAATGTTTTTGGCAATTGGTAGACCCTATGTGGATTTACAGCCTACAAGAGGCTCTGTTTAGCAGTACACATGGGTTTTGTTCAACTAAAACTTGCTTCAAAAGCACCAGTTTTGAGGCCAATGGGAGCAACATTCAAGGGGTCGGAGAGCAACGTTACTCAAGAGCTACTGGCTGGGGATCACTGCTTTAGAGATTCCGAAGACCTCCCTGAACCTAAAGCTCCCCATAGACACAAAGATCTTTCTCTGTCGAATGACCGATCTTAGCGAACCAATCCGATCAATCTGTCAAATTATCGTGAAGTTAGCGGGATTCGAACGATCGTACATCTTACAATTTTTTTGGTCTGAAAATTGATCGGCCAGGTTAGAAAATCTTTATCGGTCCTCGTGCAATCTACCTATGTTTGCAGGGCCAAGCAGGCAGCTACCCTTCAGTTTTGCTGGCAATATCGCCTGAAATGGTCAGTTGATGGACACATCGTACATTTAAACGATCGTTTAAATAACCATTGGATCCATAGGCAGCAGAAGATGGTTTTGGTAGGGGGGGCCTGAAAGAACAACATAGGCGGCGCACTATGCGCGTCGCTGGAACATTTGGCCATGCCCCCTTTTAGCCACTCCCTTTGGACTCCACCCACTTTCCCATGTGCTTTCACTGAATCAGACCATAGCAGTGGGGTAAAATTTTGCTTAAAGTCTGGCACTGCAGGAAGGGGTATAACATCACATGTACAATTTTAACTGTAGCTGTGAATGCTGCACCACAAGCACATTATGGGGGGAAAGGGGGAAAAAGATTCTGGCACCTAAAGTACATTACATGCAGAGACTGAGGTACTAAAATGACATACAGATGAGCAGTAGGTACTGATCTCCCAAGAACATAATATAGAAAAGGCACCACAAGCATAATAAAGAACATTATAAATTAAGAAGCAGAGGGAACTGACAAACCAAATACATACATAGGCAGCGATGGACTATGGCACCACGAGTAGTAAGATACAGAGAATACTGGCAGGCCAAGCACAATATACAATAAAACAAAGTGGGTATAAGTACAATAATGCATTATATAATAAGAATCAGTGAGCACAGACACTCCAAGCCTATTATAAGTTCTAGCACCTCCCTATGCGCTGCCTAATTCTATTGCTCTGCCAAAATTCCACGTATGAGGAGCTGTAAACCTGGAGCATTGTGTAACCTGTAGTAGGGAAAGTCATGCAGTGACTGCATTAGTAATGTGAAAAATTCAAATATCTCTCACTACATGGATCCCTTTTCTGCTAGATAGACATCAATGTTATATTATAATGGGACAGTTGTAAAAATGCTCCAATCCCATTGCATCAGCATAATAATTATATATAAACATAGTTATCTAGTTTGAAAATAACACACGTCTAGCCTTTTGGCCTAAGTAAAACCTGTCTAACTTCTAGCTGATACAAAGGAAGGAGAACACCCCCTTCTAAAGCTTCTCCAATTTGCTTCAAAAAAATTCGTCCTGACTCCAAGATGCAATTGGAGCATTTTCTGGATTAACTTTGTACTGTACTAAGATCTTTAACCCTGTATTTTCTGTATACCCCCCACACACAAAGCAGGATGGCACAATAGAAATGTCACATATAAATACCCCAGAATTCTTAGTAGGATGGCACAGGCACAATTCCATCTATCTTCGCCCCTGGGCCAAAGGGGGGCAGCACCGCTAGTGCATTGAGTGCATGTGCGCTCTCTGCACTAGCGGAGCTGTACTTCTGGATTAAAAACCCCCTTGTAATTTGCCGCTTGCTGCCACCAAGGTTGCATTATGGCAGGAGCAGCCCTGGACACACACCAGCAAAAAAAAAAAAAAAAAAAAAATACATTTTATTTTGTAAAAAAAAAAAAACGGAGGAGGAAAATTCTGGGGGGCCACAGTCCCTATGGCCCCCCCTGTTCTGAAGCCTATGGCTGAATTTCAGTATATAAAATGGTATTTACTCCATTTTTTGAAGGAACACATTACAATACAGTGTTTTGTGTTGTATTGGACACATTTTGGTTCAGCTGGAGTTCCCCTGTATGTAAAGTTGCCTAACAGTAATAAACCAGCCAAGACTGGGGATGGACCTGTTATCCAGAATGCTTGGGACCTGGGGTTTTCTGGGTAAGGGATCTTTCTGTGGTATCACCATAACTTAAGTCTTCTTAAAATAATCGAACCATTAACTAAACCTAACAGGATTGTTTTCTCACCAATACAGATTATTTATATTAATATTACCTGGGATCACGTACAAAGTACTGTTTTATTATTACAGAGAAAAAGGAAATCATTTAAACAAAATTTGGATAAAATGGAGTCCATGGGAGATGGCCTGTCTGTAATTTAGAGTTTTCTGGATAACAGATCCTATACCTTTATTACAAAATTACAGACAATGTATTTGCCAGAATCTCAACTTTCCTGTCATTCTGCCCCTGGCCCACCCCAATCTGTTCTTATCTCCCAATTTCTGTCAATTAGGCTCCTGATTGTTTCAAGAAAACCAGAGAATTTCCTCAGCAGTATCTTATAGTGTTCCATATACAGTATATAGTATCCAATGCCCCATTTTATAGTGTAGCTTCATGCTTGCAGATACACTTCTTCAAGGGTCAGGATAAAAAGAGCCCCCATTTAGTATTTATAGGGCTATTGTGCTATTTGCAAAACTTGGAATTAAAACTTATTATTTAATACATCATTATTAAAAGATAATAATATAAGAGGTCAGCTGTGCTAGACAATTTTTGAGAACCCATGCTGCTCTGCTGTTCACACAGGGATGATAATATGATTATAGTGATGTTAATGAGCTATATACAGGAATAAAATCTACTATCCAAAATGCTTGGGACTTGAGATTTTCCAGATAAGGTTTTTTTTAATATTTTTTATATATATATATGATTTGTCGCCTGGCGACTAATCTCCCCGAATAGCTTGCTAGTGTCTTGCACTAAAGTTGCCTGCGCCTATTCACACGCGGCAACGTGATTTTCAAAGTCGCTCAAAATTGCCTCACGAGGCAATTTCGAGCGACTTTAAAAAACGTATCGCCGAGTGTGAATAAGTGCCGGCGACTTTAGCGCTAGCGGGTTAAAGATACGAGCAAGCCATTCAAGGAGATTAGTCGCCTGAAAGAGGTGGCGTTTTGTTGCCAGGCGACTAATCTCCTCGAATCTTCTCGTCTGGACGATGTGGATATTTATACCTGCTAAAATCATTTAAACATAAAAAAGTTATATTTATAAATATGCAACTGAAGCTGCATAGATACATTTTTTTCTGTTGTGACAGTTCATCAGTACATGACACTTGCATGCAGGCACGAGGAGCAGAGGTCAGCCCGAAAAGGCCTGTTTTCAGGCCAACCGCTTGCCATTAATACAATTTTTTTCCACTTCTGACCTACTACATGGTACATTTTTAGAGAATTGTTTAAAAAAAAAAGAAAAAACATTATTTTTAGAGAAAAAAGTATAAATCTCAAATTTAGTATAAAAAATTAGAATCAAAGATTCACGGCTTTATTAAGGATGGGTCATGTCAGACAAATTTGATTGCTTTTTATGATGAGGTAAGTAAGATGCTGGACAGTGGTGGGGGGGGGCAGTAGATGTGATCAATTTGGATATTGCCAAAGCATTTGATACCATGCTCCACAAATGACTGCTTTCTAAAGTAAGATCTGTTGGGCTTAATGAAGTTGATTACGCAGAGGGTGGTTGTTAATGGTACATTCTCTACTTGGAGTAAGGTTCTTAGTGGGGTCCCTCAGGGCTCGGTGTTGGGTCCACGTTTATTTAACTTGTTCATTAATGACTTAGGGGAGAGTATTGTAAGTAATGTATCAGTGTTTGCAGATGACACAAAACTATCCAGCCCAATTAATTCCATCCAGGATGTGGCATCCTTGCAACAGGATCTTGACAAACTGGCAATCTGGGCAGCTAAGTGGCAAATGAGATTCAATATTGATAAATGTAAAGTCATGCACCTGGGATGTAAAAATATCCAAGCCACTTATACCCTTAATGGGACTGTACTAGGCAAATCCATTGTGGAAAAGGACCTTGGAGTCCTTGTAGATAATAAACTTGGCTGTAGCAAGCAATGCCAGGCAGCAGCATCAAGGGCCAATAAGGTCTTGAGCTGTATTAAAAGGGGGATAGATTCATGGCAGGAAGGGGTCATTCTTCCACTTTATAAAACACTGACAAGGCCTCATCTAGAATATGCCATACAGTTTTGTTCTCCAGTGCTCAAACAGGAAATTGAATTAGCAAGTGTCCAGAGAAGGGCTACTAAGCTGGTAATAGTCTTAAAAAGTCTGGAGAAGAGGTGCTTAAGGGGTGATATGATAACTCTGTATAAATATAAAAATAATTTCATATAATAAGCTCTTTATTTACCAGTAGGTCTTTCCTGCTGACACAAGATCACCCATTCCGATTAGAAGAAAAGAGGTTCCAATTAAATATTCGGAAGGGTTTTTTAATTTTTTTTATTTACAGTGACAGCTGTGAAAATGCGACATTCTCTTCCTGAATCAGTTGTACAAGCTGATACATTAGATAAATTAAAGAAGAAGGGATTGGATGGCTTTTTAGCAAGTGAGGGAATACAGGGTTATGCAAGATAGTTCATAGTACAAGTTGAACCAGGGAGTGATCCATTTTGGAGTCAGGAAGGAAGCCTAATTTGCATACGTCGGGAACTTTAACGTATAATAGAAGTATATGTTACAGTCACTACATTCCACTACACAAGCCCAGGAAACCTAATAAATTAAATAAAGTTGTCCTATTGCCCTACATGTGCCCCTTGTATAGTTGTGTTGCCATATGTTAGGAAATGTAGGGGGGGAAGGAGGGTGAATTAGCGCTAGCGTTAGATGCTAATTTGAATATAGAAATTATTTGGATCGGTATTCGTCCAAATCTTTTGTGAAGGGTTCGGCTAAATCCAAAATAGTGGATTTGTGGCATCCCTACTGGTGAATAAAGCAGAGATTATTATATGATCCCCTTATATATTTATATATAGTTATCATATCACCCCTTAAGCACCCATTCTCCAGCATGAACATTCCCAATTTTGCCAATCTTTCCTCATAGCTAAGATTTTCCATACCTTTTACCAGCTTAGTTTCCCTTCTCTATACCCTCTAGAAACCATCACCATCACCCTGTTTGAGTGATGGAGACCAAAACTGTATGGCGTATTTTAGACAGGGCCTTACCAGTGGTCTATACAGTGCAAGAATGAGACCCTCCTGTGAATCTCTGCATGACTTTACAATTATCAGCATTGAATCTCATTTGTCACTTAGCTGCCCAGATCCTGTTGCAAGGATGTCGACTCCTGAGGAGATGGAGGTGGATGTGGTGGTGGAAGAGGAGCTGATGGAGGTTGACCCAGCAGAGGATGAGCTGATGGAAGTGGAGCAGATTCTAGTCATACCCTTGCTCCCACCACCCTCCTCTCACCCCCACACTTTACTCTCACCCCTTACCTCTTTCCCTCGCTCTCACCACCCTCCTCTGACCTCCGCACCCCTTAACCACACTCTCACCCCTCCTCACACCAACACCTCTTGCCCTCGCTTTCACACCACACCTTCCTCTCACTTTGAACCCCTTGCTCTCAACTCCACCTTTGCTTTCATCACTTCCTCCAATCCCCCTAACCCTTATGTTCACTCTCTCCCCCAAACCCATTACCTTCCTCCCCTCCTCTCACCACCCCCACCTGT
>CM044436.1:25411198-25443579 GCA_024363595.1 Xenopus borealis | reverse complement strand
GCTTTTAATATGAATAAATCCTGTTCCCACCAACAGGTTTCCCCATAAATATGTCTCTGTTTTTCCTGAATCTCTATGGTGAATATTGAGGGGAGGGAAGTGGCTCCTGTTACTCATTCTGCTAAAGTTAACTGACCGATTGTGTGATTTAATACTGCAGCGGGGATGCTCAAATGGGCAGATGCAAAGCAGGGTGGCATAAAACAAAGTAGTAGTATCTGTATGGTTTATATATCTGCAGGGATTTTTAGAATGGATACTGCTCTGGGAATTCATTGGTTAATGAACATCATGGGGCTTAAAAATACACAGGGTCAATATTTGTGCAGCGGATTGTTAGCATGGGTTGTGACATGCAAATTCATTGGTTAATAATTATGCAATGGGGCTAATAGACACAAGGATAATATCTTTTTATGGTTTCTATGCAATATAATAGAAGGAGTGACGATCACCTCTTTCCCTGGGCATCAAGCATGACTGTACCACAAAAGTCACATGACAACTCACGTAATCTATTATGGTGAATGGCCCATCCCAAAGTTTATATTCTCTTAATATTCTTATTACAGCTTTCAAATTAGGGTCATGGACCCCATCTTAAAAAAGAAAAGAAATGCCCCATAAGGCTACAAATATATTTTTATAGCTCCTTTTTATTACTCCTCTTTCTATTGAGGTCTCTCTTTCTAGTCTCTTATTCAAATTGGTGCATGTTTGCAAGGGTTATTTGGACCCTAGCAGGGATGCTCCATAGGTACACATGAAGAGAACCCAGGCTTAAAAATAGGGCAAATTTGTCCTACAGGAATCTTTTAACTGCAACCCCCAGCATCCTTCCAGATAGAAAACAGCAGTACTTAAGAGTGTGTTTGCGTTATATCCAATACCCTATTATTCTACAAATATAAAATGCCAATACCAGCATCTTCCAGACCTGTTGCTCAAGTATTCATTTTGGGGGTATAGTTTTCCTTTAAGAAGAGGATCTATTATAAGGGATAATATACCCCCTACTGTAAATAATAAGGATATTAGAAGTCACTGAGGGGTTGTGGGACCATATATATTGTGAGCTTCCGGTAGCGAAAACCAAGGCCCTCGCACAGATTTCAGCACAGAAACGGACACTGACACAGCCTTTTATGGTTAAATTGCAGCTTTGCTGGCATTTATTTGCAACTGAACACAATTCTTCAGCCCACTGGCTTCACATGGGGAATCACATAAGTGTTTGACAAAAAAAAGCCTCAATCCTAACACCCTCACTGGTGTTCACTTTACTCACATTTGAATTTGGCCCTCACTGGCTTTCACTTGGACCACAAATCCCACCCTCCTCCACTCCAGTAGGTCTGTAAAAGAAAAACAGCAGCCACTGCCAGCCTTGAGGTGTTGCTCCACACCTCCTTTTAACTATCCTTAATTAACTAATTACTTAGCTAGCTAAGTAGTTTAGGCAGCTGCAAACCCTTACATGGAGAAAGGGATGGAAGCCCACCCTGCTCTCTTCCATCCACTCCAGGGACCCTTAATCCAGCTTTTACAGAACAGTTCACAATTAAGCAGCATTTCTTGCTTCAGCAGCCTAAGGCTTAGTCCAGACGGGGAGATTCGGGGGCGATCCGTCGCCTGGCGATTTCTTGCCGCGACGGATCGCCCCCGAATCTCCCTGAATAGCTAGGCACCGGCATAGCTTGAAAACGCCGGCGCGTGTTCACACGGAGCGGCGCGATTTTTTAAATCGCTCCAAATTGCCTGGAAAGGCAATTTGGAGCGATTTTAAAAATCGTGCCGCTCCGTGTGGACACGCGCCCGCATTTTTAAGCCTCGCCCGGTGCCTAGCTATTCGGGGAGATTCGGGGGCGATCCGTCGCGGCGAGAAGTCGCCAGGCGACGGATCGCCCCCGAATCTCCCCGTCTGGACTAAGCCTAATACTGGTGAAATAAAATTATATTGTGCCTTTTAGACACCCATATCTTACAATAGGCACAAGGCTGAAGGATGAGTTATACAGGGAACTCTGAGTATCACTCATGTATTATCAAATGTTCCTATAGTAACAGTAGGATAATAGTCCTAATGGACAATAACTAATGGGCAAGAACACATTCGGTTTCATTGTATTTTAAGGAATAAAGTCTGGGTAGGATATTGGTAAATGCTTTTTTCCCCACAATAATAATCATAATAAATAATTAGTATGTGTTTCTTACAACTGGTTACTAATAGGTTTCACACCAGGACTGACGTGGAACCTACTTCTTGTTGCTACAAAAGACCTCTCCCTGCCACACTGATTATAGGATGGGAATAGCAAAAGGGTTCTGTGGACCCCCACAATCATACTCTTCCTCAGTAACTACACACAGTGTGGATAAGGAATCCTTAAAAACCAAAGTGATCATGTCATGTTCCTTTTATTCATATTATAAAACAGCAGAGTCCAGGGACAATGGCTTCATCCTGCAGAGTAGAACCAGCTCCTGCTGTATCATAAATAGAATTCACTGAGCATGGAATAATTTACATTTCTAGTGAAATGTATTTCAATATATAATAGTAATATAAAACTGATCAGCTGCTTTTGAGAACTACATTTCCCAGCATGCTTGTTGGCACTTACCTTAGGGCATTTATTATCTTTCTGCTTTCCAGGAGTGGAAGTCACTTTAAGAGCCAATAGGAACAGGACTACACAGCATCACCCCTAGAGTAGTAGAGGAGCAGACCCTTCTAGCAGTACTTTGAGTGGCCAGTTAAGGATTATCATGGAGGCCTGATTTTATAGAATATGAATTTACTTCCTCCTGGGGCCCAGCTGCTGCACTAGTGTTAATTCTATCGCTACTAAATAGAAATGGATTTACAGTATAGTACACAGAGCTTTTGTCTTGGTCCTAGAGTTTTAGTGATATTTTCAGTCTATATATCAACAATATCCAACCTGTAACTCCAATCATCCCAAATATAATCCAGCACTATAGGTTTGACAGAGCTCACTTATATACTTATATATACCCCCACTATCCATCCTGCATTGCAAAGGGCCTTCCTTAGCTGTAAGTGTTCTGGATATTTGCTTTGCCAGGCCGCTTCCCCATTATCTTTTTACATAAAAACCATGCAAAGAGCCAATTTCTATTAAACCTGGAACTGGAAGGGGGTACAAATTACAGCTGCACTCATAAGAAATTTTCCTCAATAACCTGTAACTAAATACAGATGTTAAATCCTAATGGCTGAATGTAGGATCTGCACGCACGCACGCACACAATCACCTACACACAAAGCAAAGCATTGACACTAACAAACACAGCATGGCATAAAACACAACTGTAACCAACAAGGGAAAGTTGTGCTCACCACTAATTTTAAAACCATTAGGCGGGGGTGCAATGAGGCTGTGACCACAAAATACATATAGACAAATACAAGAGGTCCTGTGTCCCATTATCAATATATTTAAGACATTGAGACATTTTGTGCCTTAAGCTAGTAAAAAATGCCTTACCCTTTAAACAAAACAGGGATTGTTTGTCCATATATTGCAATATATTTAAGCTGGCCAACTACGTCAAAGTCATCCCATATCTGGCCAGTCCTACACTCAAATTGCATCTGATTCATTAAGAATTCTATTACTTCATTATACATTTTACAAAGGGACTAAGTTTTACCTGCAATTTACTTGCTGCTTTCAAAGTAAAACTCCCAATCATGGTTGCCCTTTTATTAGACACCAGTGGGATCACCTGACTATAGCTGGGAATGGTGGATACAACAAGATGTTGGCCACTGCTCCTATGTAAACTATAACAAACACAACCTCATTGCACCCCCACTTAATGTTTTTAAAAATGAGTGGTGAACACAACTAGTTTATACTGGAGCAGTGACCAGCTTCATGTTGTAGCTCCCACCATTCCCAGCTATAGTCAGGTGATCCCACTGGTGTCTAATAAAAGGACAACCAAGTTTGGGAGTTTTACTTTGAAAGCAGCGAGTAAGTTGCAGATAAAACTTAGGGGCAAATTCACTAAGATCCGAAAATTCGCCAGCGTTGGCTTCGCTAGCGTTCGCTGCACTTCGCCAGGCGAATTTTCGCCAGCGCCACGGAAATTCACTAAAGTACGAATTTACGCTCAGGTCAGCGAACGTTAGCGTAGTTTCACTAGTGTTACTTCGCTAGGCAGAGCGCAGTTACGCTAGCGAAGCCTAATTTGCATACGGCGGGAACTTTAACGTATAATAGAAGTATATGTTACAGCCACTACATTCCACTACACAAGCCCAGGAAACCTTTAATAAATTAAATAAAGTTGTCCTATTGCCCTACATGTGCCCCCTGTATACTTGTGGTGCCATATGTAAGAAATGTAGGGGGGAAGGAGGGTAACCCCCCCCCCCCAAAAAAAATTATCTTTTTCAGACTATCACCCTGCAATGGTAAAACACGACAGCGTTTTTTTTTGGGACTTAGAAAAATGTTTCCATTTTTTTTTCAACCTCCTATCTATTGTATTGAACTTCGCCAGGTCTGACCAGGCGAAGTAAAGTCTAACATAAGTGCTAACGTTCAGGAAAATTATGATCTTAGTGAATTTGCGTAATTACGATCCTTCATCAGTGCGCAGTTGCGCAAGTCTATCTACTTCGCTAGCGAAAATTCGCCAGAGCCGGTGTTAGTGAATTTCTCAAGTTACGAAATGACGTCACGCTGGCGAATTAGCGCTAGCATTAGATGATTCCCGCTTTAGTGAATTTGGTCCTTAGTCCCTTTGTAAAATGTATAATGGAATAGAATTATTAATGAATCAGATGAAAGTTGAGAGTAGGACTGGCCAGATATGGGATGACTTTGACATAGTTGGCCAACTTAAATATATTGCAATATATGGACAAACAATCCCTGTTTTGTTTAAAGGGTAAGGCATTATTTAGTAGCTTTATGCACAAAATGTTTCAATGTCCTTCATATATTGATAATGGGTTGAGTGCAGAGGACCTCTTGCATTTGTCTATAAAACACAACTGTGCATCCAGTATTATATACAAAATGTTACATGGCAAAAATTCTTATTCATGTCCACTGCAGATTTGTTATTTATACAACCAGTACTCTTTTACTTTCCAGCAAGTCACAGCCAGGGATTCTTTGAGAAGCCCATAATGCAGAGTCTGCTCCTACCCCTCGCTCCATCTACCCTTACTTCCTGGCACACATCACCAACCAGGAACATGCTGGATGTACACAACTGCCTTATGTGTACGGTATATTTTGCATTTCTTTGTCTGTGCCAGGAAACAGAAGGGATGCTGCAAAACATAGCAGTAACCAACCTGTACAGGGATACCATAGACTTAATTTTATACAAACAATCCCCATTTTTTACAATGGTTTCCTTTTTTTTTGGTGATAATTAAACGGTAGTTTGTACTTGATCCTCACTATGATATTATTAATTCTTATTGAAGGCAAAACCAGCCTTTTGGGGTTATTTAATATGTAAAAGATCTTCTAGTAAACTTAAAGGGATTCTGCCATGCTTTTTATGGTGTCGTTTTTACAGTATTTCTAAATTACACTGTTTACATTGCAAATAATTCACTCCACAATATAAACTTTAATTCCTGAACCAGCCAGTGTATTTCTTTAGTTGTAATATTGGTGTGTAGGCAGCCATCTCGGGTCATTTTGCCTGGTCATGTGCTTTCAGAAAGAGCCAGAACTTTAGGATGGAACTACTTTCTGGCAGGCTGTTGTTTCTCCTACTCAATTTAACCGAATGTGTTGCAGTGGGACATAGATTTTTACTATTGAGTGCTGTTCTTAGATCTACCAGGCAGCTGATATCTTGTGTTAGGGAGCTGTTATCTGGTTACCTTCCCATTGTTCTGTTGCTAGGCTGCTGGGTGGGGCAAAGGGAGGGGGTGATATCACACCAACCTGCAGTACAGCAACATAACTGAGGGTAGCTGGGAAACTAACAATATGTCTAGCCCCATGTCAGATTTCAATATTAAATATAATCTGTTTGCTCTTTTGAGAAACTGATTTCTGTGCACATGCTGGAGCAGCACTATTAACTGATGCATTTTGAAATAATATGTTGTCCCAAGACAGTATCCCTTTAAGGTATGAACCAAATTACGGAAAAATCCATTATCTGGAAAACCCTAGGTCCCCAAGCATTCTGCATAACAGTTTCCATACCTGTATAACAATCGGGCATCTCTTTTGCACCAGCTGTGGTTCTTAAGAATACTCACAAATGTTTCAATCAATACTGCGCCCATCAATTTAAGACCAATCCTCAGCTGTAGCTCCCGTCCTCCGTTTGGTCAGAGACCCGACTTCCTCGCGTCAGGCAGAACGTAGCACTACAAGTCATCACAAGGCACCTGGAAAGAAAACACCGCGACTGTGAAGCAACGCTGGTCGGGACAGGATTGCTATGGTTGCGGGTGTACGTTGGATTGGCGGTATTTGGATGCTTGAAATCATGCTCCACTTGTGAGTGTAATTTTAAAAAGTTTATTGATTATTAAAAGGGTTTTATACTATTGCTTGCTCCATTTTTAAGCTACAACAGAGGACGGGAGCTACAGTTGAGGATTGGTCTTAAATTGATGGGCACAGTATTGATTTAAACGTTTCTTAAGAACCCCAGTTGGTGATTTGTAGTTAAGGGGCGAATCTTCGCTTCGCCGAAAAATTCGCGTTTTTGACGCATCATATTCCACGCGTTGTGTCATATTCACTGCAAATTCGCGCCTGGCGAATAAATTCGCCCATCACTAGTGATTTGACTACTATGTATGCTAGCCTCATGAGGCTGGGGACAGACAGGGAGATTCGGGGAGATTCTGTCGCCTGGCGTTTTTAGCAGGCGACAATCTCCCCGAATTTCCTTCTCCCTGTCCGCCGCTAGTATACTGACAAAGCGCCAGCGCCTGTGCACACATAGCGCGGCGATTTCCAGAATCGCCCGAAGTTTCCTCACGAAGTATCTTCGGGCGATTCCAGAAATCGCCGCGCTATGTGTGCACAGGCGCTGGCGCTTTGTCAGTTATACTAGCGGCAGACAGGGAGAAGGAAATTCGGGGAGATTGTCTCCTGCTAAAAACGCCAGGATGACAGAATCTCCCCGAATCTCCCTGTCTGTCCCAAGCCTGAGTCTGCCATGTATGATAACTCTGTGTAATTGATCTATTGTACTGCTTAATCCCCTTAAGCTTCCTAGCGCTGATTCAACTGTTAATTGCAAGAAGGTCTGATGTACTCAGGGGAGAACGAGTGAATTTAGAATTGGCAAAAAAAGGGGAGAACCCGGTAAACTTTGGATAAACCTATTGACTTTTATATTTATAGAGGCAGCAGACCCTGCGGCTGCAGGGGGCCAGGAGTTATAGGAGCCTAATTTATATACAGTTGCAATAAATATCATTATAAACACCTGGGCGGCACAGTTAACGCAGAATGCACCTCAAGTAACGCAACTATTTATTAAGGCGCATTCATACACGCACAACAAAATCATTCTTAACTTTTTGCGATATTTATGCACATCATTTATTACAACCATTGCGTCAGAAAACACGCAAACACAGGGCAAATGTTGGGCCTCTGCATGCTTTTTAGCACTGTGATGCATTAATAAATGAGCCCCACAGTATCTAGCATGGTTTCCTTGAAGAGCTCCCATGGCCTCTAAGCTTTCTTTCTCCATTCACTCCCCCGTGCTTGTATGTTTTCTTTGCCTTTTAGCTCTTCTTCCGCTCAGTTAAACCCAGAGTCTGTTCTTAGAGAGTCATTAAAAGGTGTCTGGGGAAGCGAGAGGCTTCATTTCCCTACTTCGTGTTTATGTAGCTCATGAATAGGCCTGACTGCATGAAATAAGCTTGAGGAAAAAGTTCTCACAAGGGTTCATTATAAGTTCTCACTTGATCATCCCCAGGGTGGTTGCTGTTTTGTTGAGCAGTGCATGTGGGGACAAACTGCAAACTCCAGAGTCCAGTTTTTTTACACCAGCTCTTCAGTAAAAATTCCTGTTTGTCTCTTAACAGAGAAGCTTGATGACACAGAGAAGTGAGTGACGGATCTCCTAACATTCCATTTAAGATACTCAGGCTGGGAATTTGCTTGTACTCCCATACAGGGAAAAAACAGCATTGTACTCAACTTTCTGCTCGGTTCATCACTATAACTAGAATATACTACAGAATTTTGTGTTCAAATAAATGTAGGCTACTTATACCATCAATGGTAGTGAGATAAGTGACAAAGGAGGACCTGGGGCTACTTGGGAATAGGGTTGCCACCTGGCCGATATTTTACTGGCCTGGCCGGTATTTTTGATGGTTCATCCCAATGTTATTAATAGGGAAAAAAAGATAAATATATAGGAAGGCCTGTATTTTTTTCAAGAAAAGGTGAGAACCCTACTTAGGAATATTAAACTTACGAAGACATATGGGGTGCTGCCAGTAAGCAGCTTGAGCAGCCAGAAAGGAATTGTCCTGTGTATAAAGGGGTATATATATTCATGAAAAAAGATGGTAATTCTTCCCCTTTACAAAGCAATGGAAAGGCCCGATATTGAATATAAAGTACATGTCTGGTATCTGGTGCTCCTGGAGAAACAAAGACTGTGCAACATTTTATATTCCTGGCTGTGTATTGCTAAACAATGACACCTGCTGGACACATTTGAGAATGCTCTTCCTTTAAAGGGCAACTATCACCAAATAGATATTGTAATATTCGCTTCAGCATACTGAAATAAGAAACTTTCTAAATACAAACAATTCAAAATTCTGTAACGTTTCTGAAATAAACAAGTTTATCACTCTCCCTCTCTCTCAGCATCTGTCTCCTTTTATTCAGTATTCTCTTTATCCTCTCTTTGAGTGTCAGATGAATGATCCAATATATCTTATAGGGGGGCTCCTTTTGCCCAGACGATGTATTAGAGCTCACTCTATCCTCAGACATCATGTCTCTCTACAAGCAGGATTTGTGCAAAAGGCAGTTGTTAGATTTAGTTTGTACTGGAATCAATTATTTGATTGAGCACTAATACATCTGCTAGGAAAGGGAGCCCCCCCCATAAGATATATTGGATCATTCATCTGACACACAACTGCTGCAAGAAGACAGAAGTTAAACAGACGCTGAGAGAGGAAGTGAATATAAACTTGATTATTTCAGAAACAATGCAGAATTGTATATAGAAAGTTTCTTATTTCAGTATGAAGAAGCTTACATTACATTTTAATTTTTGCGATAGTTCCCCTTTAAGCTGCAGATGTGCTTCCGTGAATGCATGTTAGATCTATGATTGTGGCTACTTTGGGACCAACATGCTGAACAAAAGGCATGTGTCTCCAGCACAATAAAAGAATTGATCAGCCAGCAGCTATTTATTCCTTACTAACCAGGGGTCAAAAAAATAAGACTGTCTCCACATTGCACTTTTATTTCATCACCACCAAGCACAACTGGGATGTCACATTTATTAGTAGAGTTGGGGCAGATTTAGTCACCTGGCGACTAATTGCCTCTTCTGCGCGGCGAAACCCCCCCTGAACTGCCTTCCATCTGCTTGAATGAAGAATCGCCTGCGCTAATTCACTCGTGGCGCTTCGATTTCTGAAGTCACCCAAAGTTTCTTCGTGAGGCACATATAAATTTACAGCAACATGATTTATTCGAAGACATTTCCCCATAAGCATCTAATCTATGAATTCATTAAAAATAACTATATTTGTTCTAATTAATTTAATTCATTCCGTAGCGCATTCATGGCAGCATAATTCATTATAAAACATTTCCTAAAATATCCAAAATATACATTCAATAAAAGTCTAAAAAATAACTATATTCATTTAATTAATTTATTTAAAGGGATACTGTCAAGGGAAAACATGTTTTTTTCAAAACGCATCAGTTATTAGTGCTACTCCAGTAGACTTCTGCACTGAAATCCATTTCTCAAAAGAGCAAACAGATTTTTTTATATTCAGTTTTGAAATCTGACATGGGGCTGGACATTTTGTCAATTTCCCAGCTGTCCCTGGTCATGTGACTTGTGCCAGCAACTGCATTCTGGCAGGCTGTTGTTTTTCCTTCTCAATGTTACTGAATAGTACGCAGTGGGACACGGGTTTTACTATTGAGTGCTGTTCTTAGATCTACCAGGCAGCTGTTATCTTGTGTTAGGGAGCTGTTATCTGGTTACCTTCCTATTGTTCTGTTGTTAGGCTGCTGGCGGGGGGGGGGGGTGCTATCACTCCAACTTGCAGTACAGCAGTAAAGAGTGATTGAAGTTTATCAGAGCACAAGTCACATGAGGCATAGAGGCAGGGTAGGAAATTACTTTCACTTTCCATTCAGCACCTAGATGTAACTGCTCTCCCCACATTCCCTTCACCATTGAATTGTGAAGCCAGTGCATGGGGATGGACATCAGGTCCCCCAAACAAGATTTTGAGTCCCTGAAAACAATAATATTGAAGCAATAAATTTAAAAAATTATAAAATTTTATTAGGACATATCAAACAAGGCCTAATGCATTTCGTGCCTTTAAGGGCACTTACTCATAGACTGAATGGAACACCCCTGTGCACAGCTTATAAAAGGGCTGTAGCCAATCACAAGAGAACAACACGTTACCACTTAACACAATCAATAACAACCACATAGTGGTCAAAGTGCTAATTTTTTCACACCCATATCCATTTGAATTACCCCATATCTATTTGTAATTCAAATGGATATGGGTGTGAAAAAATTTGCACTTTGACCACTAGGTGGTTGATATTGATTATGTTAAGTGGTAACACGTTCTCTTGTGATTGGCTACAGCCTCTTTATAAGCTGTGCACAGCTTTCTGGATCCCTTATTCAGAAAAAGCAAACATTCTGGATAACAGGTCCCATACCTGCATTACTCCCTGCCTTGTCTCACTTCATAAGTCAAATATGAAGAAGAAAATGATTTGAGTAGTTTTCAGGAATCTTGATCTTGTCACCTTTTTTTGATGGGTAGAAAAGAATTTTAAATCTAGTCCTCCCTCAACTTGTTAGTCTATCTCTCTTTCATGATTATGTCATGGCTAGTGATGGCCGAATCTACCACGTTTCGGCGAAAAAAAATTGGCGAAAGAAGTCGCGTCACGTCATTTTCGGCACACGCCCCCCTTTTTTTTGATGCTAGCGAATTTTCGGCATATTCAGTGCAAAAGGCATAAAAAAATGACACAAAAAGACAAAATGGTTGTAACTTTCATGAATATCTAACGTAAGTTTGACAAATGTGGGACAGAAAAGAAAAAGTTTAAGGTATATCTCCTAGAACTGAAGACCACAACCACCAAATAAGAAAAGCCAAATACAAATCTATTTATTTGTCCAGCAAACATTAACCATTAGGTAGTACAGTGGCATTATGATGTTTAATGTGTGCACATCATTAGACAAACAAATATCTTTTACAATCTCTCACATTTAAACTTTGCAAAAAAAAAAAAAATAATAATTAACATGGCGCTGTGTTACCATTACATAGATTAGAAAATTCCAATAAAATTCTGTGTAAAGTTTGTATAATTTAAACATTTTCAGTGCTCAGAATAGAAAAGCTTAGGAACTGCAGTCAAAGCATGTACCACAGTAATTAGAACCTAAATTTAAACGCTGGTTGTCAATACCATAAAAAAGTGGCATCATACGTAAGGGTTGGGACATTACAATATATTAACATTATAGATTCTCAGAATGTTTTATTCACCTCTAAAGTGTGCAGAACAATACATTTCAAGCAATGGCATCACTAGAAATTCCTACTACATTTTATAATAATGGGTTTCATGTATGTATTTCTGCTTATAGGGCCTTCTATGCTCCGGGATCTCCATGTAGTCATTGGGTGAGCTCCCTCTAGTTACCCAAGTGTAAGTAGACACAGCAATCTGCAATCCACTATAACCCTGGTGCTCATTGAAAATGGGGCAACCAATCCTTCTTCTGGTCAAAAAACCAAGACTTCACGGCACTCAATGTTCTTAAAACAATGCTTTTAGTCCACACTGATGTTTCAGATTCCCTTTACTTTAAAATCACTATTAAGAAAAAGTTTAAGTAAATCTGGAGTGCCATGAAGTTTTTATGCTGGCCTCTGGTTACCAACCTGACCTTACGAAGGGCAGGGACACACAAAACTACCAGCGGAGATAAGTCACCCAGCGACAAATTGCTTCTTCCCCCCGAACTGCCATCTAATCGCCAGTGGGATGGCACTCGGAACAATTCGGTTTCCAAAGTTGCTCACATTTTCGTTGTGATGCAATTACACGTGACTTTGGAAAACAAAGCGTTCCGAGTGCCGAAGGAAGTTCGGGGAGATTAGTCACCCGAAAAGCAGCAATTTGTCGCTGGGCGACTAATCTCCCCCAGTAGCCTCTTGTGCCCTAATAGTGTAAATGTCTACAGCTGATAAAGGTATGGCCACCTTTAGTTCTTAGGTGGCAGGTGCAAGCTCCGGGAAATTTGAAGAAAGAAGAAGTAAGAAAATGATTGCTCCGTGGTGCTCACTGGAAGAACCTCTGGACTGGAGCAGTTTTCTCCTGATAGAAGCACTAGCCCAGGGTGTCAGATAAGTAAATGGGATCACTTGGGGGTTTTGGCACCCCCAAGTAAAAAGGATTTCCCATTCCTTCTCCTTTAAATAAATTGCAAAACTGTTGGGAAGAGTAACAGCTCCTTTACAGAGCTTCTGCACCAATCACATTGAGTAAGACTAAATCTTAAAATCTAATAGCACCAAAACTTTGCAAAAAATTAAAATAAAAAATTGCGGCATAGTCTGTACCTTGCAGCGTTTGTACTATCAAATTACCTGCAGGGGGAGCAGACCGACTAGGAGATGGTAAAAGGGGATTTGGCTTGTTGTAAGGTGTATCCGCACAGCGAGAAGCTACAGACTGTGCAAAGTAAAAGCCAACATTAACATGACAAAGAGAGAACAGGTGTAGAAATGTGTCTGCATAATAGAGCCAAGTGAATGTAGAGCAACTGCCCTAAGATGAAATTCCCTGAGGAGTTCATATGATCTTAATGTGAAGCAAATCATCTAAAATGCTACATCTAATTAAATTATCTGAACAATCTCAATAATAAAAGTAAACAGATCCCAATTAAAAAAATATAATAGCATTCATGTTTATATCTACTGTATATGGAAAAAATGAACTCTTTGTAAAATACAACCAATTAAATATTCTGCATTGCTGAAATAATTAAGTTTATGTTCACTATCCCTCTCTCAGCATCTGTTTCTCTTCATTCTGTCTTCATGCAGCAGTTGGGTGTCAGATATTCATTGACCGTTAGATCCAATATATCTTATAGGGGGGCTCCTTTTGCCTAGAAGATGAATTACATCTCAGTCAAATAACCAACTCCAGTACAAACAATATAACTGCGTTTTGCACAAATCCTGCATGTAGAGAGACATGATGTCTGGTTTAATAGAGTGAGCTCTGATACATCTGCTAGGCAAATGGAGCCCCCTTAGAACACACAAATCCTGCATGTAGAGAGATGATTTTTGGTGATTTTTAATAGAGTGAGCTCCCTTATAAGATCTATTGGCACCAAACTGCTGCATAAATAGAAAATGAAGAGAAACAGCAGCTGATAGATGAATAGTAAAGATGAACTTGAACATTTCAAAAACAATGCAGAATTTTTAATTGATTGTATTTAGAAGGTTTCTTATTTCAGTATGCTGAAGTTTATATTAAATGTTCGTTTTTTCCAGTTTCCCCTTTAAGCAATTTGCAGTAAATAGAAGCCTCAGCCTAAGCAGGCAATGCAGTGAGCCAAACCACCTCGATGCAAGTCAGCGATTTTGTAGGATCTCATTAAAGGAGAACTAAAACAAAGAATTAGGCTAGGTTTCCACAGCCCTTTATAGGAGAAGATCTAATAAAGTTGCCCCCAGTAGGTCCACATCTACTCTTCTGCGGATTCACGTCACATGCTCTAAACTGCCATGCGTTTAGGGATGGAGAATAAACAGTGTATGTGTGTATACATCAGTATAGCTATATTATGACTATATTAATGACAATACAAGAGTGATTTCTATTTAATTCAGGTTCACATTACATGACAGCACAGAGATCAGGTACAAAATTCAATGGCACTCGTGGCAGGTGCAAGCAGGGTCAAGCCCTTGCATTTATTCGTGAATAGTGATGGGCGAATTTATTCACCTGCAGCGAATTCCCACGATTCGCCACGGGAGAATAAATTTGCGAAATGCCGGCAAAATTTTTCTACGCTGGCAGTGGACGCCCGCGTCCAAAACAAGACAAAGCGCCACCGATTCGCCGCTCACTATTCGTCAACATAGCAACGTTGTTTTGCTCACGATTAAACGCAAGGGCTTGACCCTGCAACTAGTGCCATTGAATTTTGTACCTATTGGATTGGGAAGGTGCCGATACCTCCATCATTGAGCACCAGGCATACAGCATGTGGGAAGGCCAGGGAGTGTGGGCTTGGATACATTTGTTTGCACAGAGATCAGTGCACTGTAGAATCATTTCTACGGACTGTTGAAACTCACTTTCTGTTGAGGATTTCTGATGACTCCTAAGGTTAGCTGCCCTGAGCATGTGCAGTGTCACAGACATTCAAAAGATGGCCTATCAAGATCCACGATGGGAAGTTGGGACTAATTTAATAGGGATGCACCAAATCCAGGATTCAGCCATTTTTCACCAGAATTCTTGTACCTGGCCGAACCGAATCCAATTTCTTAAAATCATGTGACTTTTCACCACAAAAGAAGGAAGTTAACATTTTTTAGCCTCCCCCTCGCTAATTTGCATAGGCAAATTAGGGTTCGGATTTGGTGTATCCCTATATGGTAATTGGCTTGGCCCATTCCTGTCATAGGGCTGCTGAACCACTCTGCTGATACAGGAAGATCAGTGGTTAAAATGTATCATTTTTAGTCATATTTATTCTTAGGCTTCAGTTCTCTTTTAATAGATAGGAAGACATGAGGTGGATGCTCCTATTAAAAGACTAGTAATGTAAATCCCAACTACAGCTCCCACCCCTTACTTTCAGCATCCTCTAACACCAAGGAAACACGCTTTGCAAGAGTCTGTAGATGAAACAGGGTACAGCAGCTAGGGGAGCACATGTGCTTACACATATACTACTAATAGCATTACAGGTTCATAATAAGCCGAGCTGCTTCAAATTAATGTACCAGGAGATTTCCTGGATGCAATACATTTTAAAATGTAAAACTGATCAGACTGCTTCTTCAGCTCTTTTGCATATTACACTTTTTTTTTTTTTTTAAACTTCAGGTTTTTTTTTTCCAGATTTTTCACTGCGAATATCAATTCAGCATGTTACTGAAGAGGAAGCACCTCTTGCCCTTTCCCTGCTCAGTATGCCAAAGAGCAGACAGTTGCACATTCATGACATGTCCCCTATGAGACAACAAGTTTCAGCACTTGTAAGTTGACTTTAACTTGAAAACACAAGTGTTGATGCTTGGAGGTGATTCTCACAGGGGACAATGGAGAGTCATTTGGGAAGTTTTTGTTTATAGACATGTGGCTACTGCGTAGGCAAGCCCGCCACTTTTCCTACAGCTTTGTAAACATTGCCATTTGTTTATACTTCACTATAAGCAATAATATTGCTTTTAATAATGATACATGAAGACCTTGCATGTATATTTTATAATACCCGTGACCTTTGATGTAAGGTTTTTGGTTTATTCCACTTCATGAAATACAAAAGTGTTCGCTCTTATAGCGAACATCCTCTTACCTCATTAAAACTGCAGGAACGTTTGAATATTACATACAAATTTGTTTTAATTTAAAAAAAAAAAAAAAATAAGATAGCTGTTCCAATTTGAATATTTGTTCCTAAAAAAGTTGTGCTCTCCAGGCTTTACTTTAATTCCTCAGCTGCTGCGGGTTCATTAAGTGCGTCATCCTGAGACAGTGTCGCAGATGGAACCTGGGGCCCTGCCGAGCTGCTGTCCATGAACATGTTTGGGATGTCTTGGCCAAAATAGATCTTACTGTTGGCCGCAATTGCCTGATATTTCACGAGTTTCAAATATTCTGGGGTTAGTTTAAGCTGCACAGAGAGAATGAGAAATTAAGAAGGTGGTTATTCACGGGGTAGTGACATAGTAATGAAGTTAAAGGAATTACTGCAGGGTTTATGGGGCAAGACAGAGGCAAAAGCATAGAGCATATAAAAACATTTATAAGTGGGGTACAGAAAATACAGCTGAAATGGGCCTTATAGTCTTATCCTGCACTGGCCCCAAAATGTGACATTTTATTTTATTTTTAGTGGAACTTTGCAGAGATCATACAGCAGGTTCCTATTGGAGGACACACGCCCTTATCAATTACCCAGATTTTTTTAGCTGTAAAAGAGCACAAGAGCAGCAAACCACAATCCATATATTAATGTTTATAAACCTAGGGCATAAAACCATGAATGATCAGCAAGTGCCACTTTTTGACGCTGGTACAGTGCAGCATGTGAAATGTTCATATATAGACATTAAGAACATCATTGTAACCTGGGTATTTTATATACTGTTTAGAGACGCAAGAAGCTGAAAAATCATTGGACATGTATATATGTATAAGCTTACCGCTTTCAACAGTGGGGGTCAGGGTGCTCATGCCCCAGACCTTCGGCATAGGGGAGTAATTTGCTGGAAACTGAATTGAAAATGTCCAGTGGATTTTATACCAGACTGGTAGTCTGTGGATTCTGGAAAATACCAGAAGGACTGTAAGATGCCATAGGCAGTCATTTATTGGGCCTATGGGTGCTATCTGGGTCTCTGTGTACTTGAAATGTCAGGGCCTAGTTTTAATCCCAGCCTGAGCCTGATTCTGGAGAGGAGAATGCACAGTTCAGCGTGTGGAACACTGGCTATTGAGGAATTGGAATGGTGAGCCCCATTGGTGCAGGTAAAGTTTAAGAAGGAAGAACAGGTTAAGCAAAGAGAAGGATAAGTACAAAGGATGTCCGTTTATATACCTTGTTAGCCTCAGCTGCTTTCTGTGCAGTATAATACTCAGCATCAGCTCTCGCCTTCTCTCGTGCAAGAAATGCAGAATCTGTAAAGAAAAGAAGAAAGTGTTTGTTTTCCAATAGGGCTAAAATTACCTTACAATCTCCTATAAGCGCCACTGCTAGTTTTGTGGTATTGTAATGATCTCATTGGTTTATTTCCAACGCCCACCTTCAATTTCAGAAATTTTCTTCTCAGTTTGCTTCTCCATGACTTTCTGCCCATATTTGATCTGTGCCACCTGTGCAAATTTTTCTGCCTCTGTTGGGAGACACGTAGCAAAGTTGATTATTATGATTTATTGTTGCTGTGCAGAGAAAGCATGCGTGGTAGTGCCTTTCCCTACTTGCTACAAAACTGGTATGCCCCTGTCTGTAAGGAAAATTACTCAAAAGGTAGGGTAGTTCAGAGTCAAGCAAGTGTTCTGGATTTTATACTGAAACATTGTCTTTCTTGTGATACGGCTCTGCTTAGAACTGACCAGAGAAATGTTATAGGACTCTTCTCTGCACATTAACTGAGCAACATCATTAAAACCAACAATGAATGTTAAATTGTTCAGAGTTCTTTTGCTATGGACATCATTTTTTTCTCCAACTATTTTTATGAACTTAAAGCAGTGCCATCTACTGCTCAGCATCATTGGTAGCTCTATTTTTCCTTATTCTAGCCAGTGAGGAAAATGACAGCTTAGAAGAACGTCCTAAGCAGTTTTACAAGAAATATCTCATATCTACGATAGACAATACAATAAAAGGGGCTCATTTATAAACAATGGGCAAATTTGCTTTTGGGCAGTTATCCTTGCCAACCAGTGATATCAAACAGTGTCGGACTGGCCCGGCAGGGCATTGGGAAAAAACCCAATGGGCCCCGACCCTCATGGGCCCCCACTGGGCCAGACCCCTCTGTCAAAGACCCCTCTCTATAAAAAAGGTTTTGTCAGCACATGTGCGTGGCACCGTTTGTGCATGTGAGCCAAATGGCGCCTTCATTCAGAGCCTCAAATTAGGGTGGTGGGGGGCCCAGGACAGCAGTGCTGGTGGTCCCCAGGCCCATCAGTCCAACCATGAAATCAAATGATTGCATTCACTGGTTAACCAGCAGCTGGCTGAAAAAAAGAAAATCACTGATAGGTTGCCATAATTTACTGCCCATGGACAAATTAGTCCAGTGTTTATAAATGACTCCCAATGTGTGTGGGCAGGTTACAAGAGTGGAAAAGCATTATATCGCCAGTTTCTCCTATAGGGGCAGCAGCAAGAAACAGAAGAATCTATAAATAATGTTTTTGTGCCCTTCACTCACCAATAATGGCTTTCTTCCGCTCAGTCTCGGCCTCCTTTTCTACAACCTTCTGCTTCTGGGCAGCAATGAGTAGTTTGGTTTTTTCACTTTCCCTGCAGATAACATGTGACAAATGGAAATCAATAACTTTCCAGGTTCTTAAAGACAAAGGAATGTAGAACATACATATATTTTGTGTGCATGCGTGTAGACCAGCATACTCATTTCTGTAGCTAGTAACCCCTTCTTTTTCTCGATCACAATATTACTTTGACACAAGATCAGTCAGTTCTATTAAGGAGGCCGAGCAGATGTTACAAAGCTTCACAATACTCCCTTTTAGCTAAAGGCTGATGGAGAGCACAGACTGAGAAGTAAACGTTCACGAATATCAAAGCAAGTAGATAGCTTTAAGACTGGGATGGGTGGCTTTTTAGCAAGTGAGGCATTGAGAAGATCCTGCAGGCAAGGTCCGGAAGTATGTACCTTGGTGTCCCATGTGAAGTAGCATAGGAGAGATAAAATTGGTGGACCGCACATTGGATCATTTAAAAATATGTCTTCATCATAGCTATAATGAAGAGTGGAAGCACCCTAAACACGTCAGGCCCTTAATGCCATTCGTGTGCTTTAATGCTAATGAATAAAGACACAAATTTGTAAATGATTCGGTGTGCGGTCTTCAGATTTCTAACTAGCAGTGAGGCAGGTTATATACAGACATAAAAGGATCAACCTACCTTACTATGATGAGTGTAATAGCTTTATTTTGAACAAAAGTAAAGTCTTTTGGTATTTAGCTCTAAAAAAAGTAACGCACGTTCTGAAAGTCTTAATCACCACTTTTTCTATGCATCGTAATTAAAGTTTTACCCTATAAGATTTAAAGCTGCCACCCAATATTAAAGAGATAACTAGTTAAGAAGAATTTTCCCCACATTCATGCATCGGAGATGTATGTTCCAGACTAGCAATGCTTTGCTTCTAATTAGACTTCTCAGGGCCAACATAGCTTTGCTTTTTTAGGGAAGCTTTTGAAGAAGGGGGTGATTCAAACGCATTAGAGTTTGGGGAACAGAATGTGCTTGAACACTGCAAAGACCAAGAGTAGCAAAGGCATTTGTTGTTAGAATGACCACACAGATAGAACAACTGGGCATTGTGGTTAGTGCAGGGTTATATCTGTCTTGTGATATTTTGTTACTGTGCTGGAGAGTAAAGGACTGTCTTAATTAGAAGAGAGTACGTATTTGAAGTGGTACCACCCCAAGAGAGTGGGAAAAATGTTACTGCTGGGAGCCATTTAGATTTTCCTACTTTGATATCTGATAAATCTGTCTGTTAATCTTCATTAAAAAGGGCTAATTCCTTACATGAGCTCATAGTTTCTTCGGATGGCTTCAGGGATGTTGGGTTTGGTAACTCTCACAGCCTGCAAAGAAAAAAAAGTTATTACACACCTTTAAATGTGCAGGTTTATACAAGTTCTTTTTATTTGCATCTCATATCTTAATTGTGACAGCAGCAGCACTCGGAGATTTTAAGAGAATACTTGGATATGAAATGGATGCTATAGATCTCATAGCGCCAGCGGATATAATACAAAACATCAACATTTCAACACATTCAATATTTTTCTCACGGGCTATTGACATTAAATTTACACCAGATGTCAGTTACAAACCAAGTAATGCACACAAAAAAAAGGAGGTGCAAAAAGGCTTGGAAAGCCAAGGAACCTGCTGAAAACTGCCAGTATTTTGAAAAGAATCCTGTCTCCTATCAGTGCAAATTAATATCTGATGGTTTGGTCCTAATTGATGGACTATAAAAAAGTTTCTCATTTCCAAGGTATCACACAAAAAACATCTCATGATAGCTAAAAACAAAGAGTTCTTTCTAGACCTTTGCAACCTTATTGTTGCAGAACATACTGATGGTATTGGTTACACATGTATTTTAAGCTTCTGAGTGTTCCAGTGAGCACTATTGGGGCCATAATCCCGAAGTGGAAAGAACATCATTTCACCCTAAACCAGCCAATTCAGACCAGGTGCTCCTTGCAGGATTTATGACAGAGAAGTCAAAAGAATAAGCAAAAGAGTTGCCCAAGAGTCAAGGATCACTCGCAAAGAGCTTCAGAAAGGTCTTGAATTAGCAGACACAGAGTAATACTCATCCAATATGGCTGCACAAGACTCCACTGTAAGACTCAAGGAAAAATAATGCTGAAGCTTGTTTAAAGTTTTGCTGCACAACATTTGGACAAGCCAATGAAATTCTGGCAGAATAGTCTGGTCAGATGAGACCAATATTTAACGATTTGAATGTTTGCACATCACCCCAAAACAGTGGATTTTGAAATAGGGAACATCTTGGCGTGGGGATGTAGCTCTACATATGGTACTGGCAGACTTCATATAACTGAAGGAAGGATGAATGGAGAAATGTACCAGGACATTCTAGATAAGAATCTGCCAAGAAGATGTTGAAGATGAAGCAAGGGTGGACATTTCAGCAAGACAATGATTCCAAACACACAGCCAGAGAAAAAAAAGTAAAGCTGCTAGAATAGCTCAGTCAATGACCCAAAATTAATCCAATTGAAAATCTATTGAAAAACTGAAGATCAGAGTTCATAAAAGAGGCTCCCAGAACCTTCAAGAAAATCACACCTGAGCAATGCATGTTGGAGTAGGCCTCTTGAAGCGGTCATTACCAACACAGGCTTTTCTAAAGAGTATTAAATAGATTTTAGTAAGCTTGTTCAATACTTATTCCCTGTGTCATTCCACATTACTACTCATAAACTAATTTAGGGACTTGGTTGTTTTGAGTTCTTTGTATGAATTGATTATTTGGGTTGTAATGGACATCTGGTGTAAATTTCATGTCAATAGCCCCACTGGAAATATATTTACTTAGAAACACATTGACATGTTCAGTGCGTGTACAGTTGTGCTCAGAATAATAGCAGTCAAACATCAATAACCTGATAAATCACTGTTTTGGAAGAAATTCTATTTCTACATGGTAAATAATTTACTAGTAGGTGTGGTAGAGCTGCAAGCATCTCATGACTGTTGGGTCTGTTGGTTTTCTGTGTATTTGGATCATTGGGGCTTGTTCAAAATAATAATAGCTTGTTCCAAATTATAGCAGTATGGAGTTAAATTAGTGAGTTCATTCATTCTGTGAAAAAGCAGGTGTCAATTATGGCCCTTATTTAAAGAAGGAGCAAATGTTGTGCATGCAGGTTATAGTGCAGTTCTCTCTGAAAATCGAAGTAAAATGGGTCGTTCCAGACATGGTTCAGAAGAGCAACGTACTTTGATTGAAAAGTTGATTGGAGAAGAGAAACGTATAAAGAAGAGCAGATAATGATAGGCTGCTAAGCTCAAATGCTTTGAAAGACTTGGAAGAAAATGGAAAATGACTATTCGAATGGATAGAAGAATAGCAAAAATGGCAGAGACTCAGCCAATGATCAGCTCCAGGAAGATCAAGGAAAGTCTTAAGTTACCTGTGAGTTCTGTTACAATTAAAAGATGCCTATGAAGCCAGGCTATCGCCAAGAATCCCCCGTTAAAGGAAAACTATACCCCCCGAACAATGTAGGTCTCTATAAACAGATATTGCATAAAACAACTCATATGTAAAACCCTGCTTCATGTAAATAAACCATTTTCATAATAATACACTTTGTTAGTAGCATGTGCCATTGGGTAATCATAAATAGAAAATAGCCATTTTAAAAAATAAGGCCTTCTGGGATCCTAGGATCCAACGGTGCACACAAACATACCAAACAAACTATAAAGTTAGGTCACATGAGCCAATTAACAGACAGAGTTGTGTTTTTTGCTTCCACATTTCTTCCTGTTACAGTTAGAGTTGAAATATTTCTGGTCAGGTGATCTCTGAGGCAGCACACAGACCATCATGAAATGGTGGTTCAGGGCAAGAGATGTAAAAAGGCAATATTTACTTAAATATATATTCCAGTTTGATAAGATTCTTTAATATGTCACTTGATTTGATATAAACTATCTGTTGCTCAAAAATTCATTTTCGGGGTATAGTTTTCCTTTAAGTCCCATTGTTGAAAAAAGACATACTGGAGAGGTTACGATTTGCCAAAAAAAACACATTGACTGGCCAAATGTCATATATATATATATATATATATATCGCCTTAAGGCCCTAATGTGGGCCGAAACGTTGGAAAAATGTTACTAAGAATAAATTAACACATTTGTTCACGAAAAAGGAATTGGAGTGCGAGTTCTTTGATTACTTTATATATATACACACACACACACACACACACACACACACACACACACACACACAGAGTTAGGCCCATACATATTTGAGCAGAGACAACAGCTCAGATGCAGTTAAACTGCAGACTTTCAGCTTTAATTCAGTGAGTTGAACAAAAATATTGCATAAAAGGAACTAAAGCCTTTTTTTAACACAATCACTTAATTTATGGGGCTCAAAAGTAATTGGAACAGGGGTTCAAATGCTATTTCGTGGGCAGGTTTAGGCAATACCTTTGTTATATCATTATCAATGAAGCAGATAAAAGCCCTGGAGATGATTTGGTACATCCTGAAAAAGAAAGCAATGGTGAACTCAGCAACGCAAAAAAGACCTGGACGTCCACGGTAGACAACAGTGGTGGATGATCGCAGAATCCTTTCCATGGTGAAGAGAAACCTCTTCACAACAGCCAAACTACCTCCTCTCCAGGAGGGAAGCGTATCCATATTCAAGTCTATCATCAAGAGAAGACTGCATGAAAGTAAATACAGAGGGCGCACTGCAAGATACTCATAAGCCCCAAGAATAGAAAGGCTCAATTGGACAAAAAGCCAGCACAGTTCTGGAAAAAAGTTCTTAGGACAGATGAAACCAAGATCAATCTCTACCAGAATGATTGCAAGAAAAAAGTATGGAGAAGGCATTGAACAGCTCATGCCCATAAAGTGTTAAGAAAAGGCTTTAATTCCTCACATTTTTTTTGTTCAACCCACTGAATTAAAGCTGAAAGTCTGCAGTTCAAGAGCATCTGAGTTGTTTCATTTAAAATTCATTGTGGTAATGTACAGAACCAAAATTAGAAAATAAAGTAGTATGTCCAAATATTTATACATAAAAAATCCAAGCTCAAAAAACCAATACAGCGAATGCCTGGGTGCTAGCTATAGAGATAAATATCCAAAGCAGCAAATCAACCGCACTCACACGTCTTTTATAAACCGTAGTGTAAAAAAGTAGTGTGATTTTATTTCAACGTTTCGGCTCCTGAACTCGAGCTGTCCTCAGGAAGTGCATACAAGGAATACATTGCAGGTAAAATCTTTTGTAAAAATGTATAATGAAGCAATAGAATTCTTAATGAATCAGATGCAATTTGAGTGTAGGACTGGCCATATCGGGATGACTTGGACGTAGTTGGCCAGCTTAAATATATTGCAATATATGGACAAACAATCCTTATTTTGTTTAAAAGGCAAGGCATTTTTAGAAGCTTAAGGCACAAAATGTCCTTAATATATTGATAATGGGTTGAGTGCAGAGGTTTGGAGTGATGAGACTAAAATTGAACTTTTTGGTCACAACCATAAACGCTACATTTGGAGAGGAGTCAAAAAGGCCTATGATGAAAGGTAGACCATTCCTACTGTGATACATGGTGGTGGATCTCTGATGTTTTGGGGATGTGTGAGCTACAAAGGCACAGGAAATTTGGTCAGAATTGATGGCAAAATGAATGCAGTAAGTTATCAAAAAATACTGGAGGAAAATTTGCACATCAGCCCAGAAGGCATTTGGGAGGTACTTGGACATTCCAACACGACAATGATCCAAAGGCCAAGTCGGCCTGTCATTGGCTACAGCAAAATAAAGTGAAGGTTCTGGAGTGTCCATCTCAGTCTCCTGACCTCAATATCATTGAGCCACTCTGGGGAGACCTCAAACGTGCAGTTCATGCAAGACAGCCCAAGAATTTACGGGAACTGGATGCTTTTTGCCAGGAAGAATGGGCAGCTTTACCTTTGTCTGAGACGATAAAAAGCCTCATGCACAACTACCCAGGCCCGCCATCAGGGGGGGACAAGTGTCCCGGGGCTGAAGGGGGGCCCGGCAGCGCTGCAATCCTCAAAGATCCGGGCCCCCCTTACGAGCGCAGTAGCGAGGGCTCGCCTCTCTGAAGTCCTGCGCAGAATGTGGAAGTGCCGAACGCTTGCGAAGTCCTGAAGAGGCGGAAAGACCCGAAGTCACGAAAGGAGCAGACACTGAAGACCTGAAGCGCCGAAAATACCCGAAGTCACGAAAGGAGCCGACACTGAAGTCCTGAAGCGCCGAAAATACCCGAAGTCACTAAAACATCTATAATTCAAGTCTTGAAGCCACGAGTTCAATTCTATTGACACCAATGTGGGGTTTTTTTTTTTTTTAATACTCTGGCCACCAATTTTTTATTTTAATACTCTATAGGCCCCTGCACCAATTAAAAAAAAAATATCGATGTCTGTGTAGTCTTTTAACTTTGATGTGGCGTGGGCAGGGATTAGGGGCGGGGCCCAGGGGCCCCCGAAAATTTTGTTGTGCGGGGCCCCGTGATTTCTAATGGCGGCCCTGCAACTACCACAAAAGACTTCAAACTGCCATTTATGTTAAAGGGGGCAATACACGATATTACGAGGTGGGTTATGTATGGTCTATGTATGTTCTCTGCTCTACTTGCAGATTGGTGGCTGTAACAACACTCTAACCAACTAACTAATCCCTGGTTCCCGGTGCTGTAGGCAGTCAGTCAGGACACCTAGGGATTAGTACTGTATAATGTTAATGGGATTATCTCAAAAGGCAATAAATAAATTGCTTATGCATTTGACATCAGCATTTCGATGCAGTCTCTTGACTGAGGCAGGTTTAAATACCCCCCAGAAAAAGAGCCAGCGCTCAGTTTTTCAGAAGTATCACAGTCCTAATGTATATCTATGCACAAGCCTCAATAACAATCAATCAGCCACGAAACATCAACAATGTACCTGAATTATAATCCCAGGAGCCATCAAGTTGAGATCTGTCTGTAAGGCTATCTTCAGATCCTCATCAATCTGGTCTGTGGACAATACAGCATTAGATGTCTGTATCAATAACAAACTATAGGGCTTATGAAGAAGGCTAGATGGATCAGACAAAGCTCCACAGGGTTATGGGTTACTGAGGAATTTCTCAGTTACCTACCAAATAGCTCTATGTACACTTCTTGCAGATTATGGACGCTGCAGAACTGGTTCAGCTCATGGTGGATCTTGTTGAATATCAATGTTTTATCATAGTCGGCAGTGAAGTTCTTCACTATATCATATACTAGAGGGAGAGAGAAGGTGCAGAACAGGTTTGTGCCCTGTGGTGTTTCAGATAATACACCCTAAACAGTGCAATATCCTAGCAGAGACTAGGCAAGTAATGTCTGGGTTTGGTAAAACTGGTTGAAAAGTATGAACCCACTGTTTCATTATAAGGTATGAAAGGATGTGATCTGCCCCAACAACAAAATGTGACTCAGCCGAGTCGTGCTTTAGCTCAACTGGAACCTTCGGTAACCTCTGCCACCAATGGGAAGAGGTTGACTCCAATTGAATGGCCACTTAGAAGAATCCCTTAGCTCTTTCTATGCACTTCAAATACTCACCAGCACTGGGGATCAGGTAATTGACTACTTCAATCCGGTCAAAATAGATCATGACACCACCACTGCAAGAGAATTTTGAAATTAGGAATTCTGTAAAGTATTCATGTTAAAATAAAACAGAACAAATACCCACACTGACTGCACATGAAATCTATATAAGATTTTATACTGAAAAAACTAACATTGTTCCCCAGAAATAAAGACTTTTTTCAATTATTTTTTTTTTACTGTTTTTTGAAAATCTAAGTTTAAAGTTGAATGTTCATGTCTGGCAGCTCAGTAATTCAGTTGCAGACTCTAAACTGTTACAATTTCACAACATTTAGTTGATGTATTTCTCAGCAGCATCTCTAGAGTATTAGCAACTATTGCATCAATTCTAACAGCTGCCTATAATGAAATCCAGAGATTCTGCTCAGCAGGGACAAAGATAAATTTATCAACTAAATGGATCAATTTAAAACCCCTCAAAACTAGAAAAAATATCAATTGCAAAAGTGCTCAGAAGAACAGCAAGATTTGACATTGGATTTGTTTTAAAGGGTAACCTTTCCTTTAAGAACACCTTTGGTTTCAGAAGCAATTTATACATTTATCCATCATGCTTGAACAATTCCATCGGGGGGGGGGGGGTTATCACAAAACTAGTTGCACTATATAAAATAAGGAATAGGCTTAATATAGTAATAACTGAAATGAACCTTATTGGCCTAACAGGAACAGCATTTTCAGGAAAAGATTCAGTCCTTACCTGGTACCACAGGGGACATTCTTTACCTCATCTGTCTGTAGTGTACTCTGTAGGAATAATTACAATAAAGATACATTTCCTAAATGAAATAAGTAACAAATCCAAATATGGACATCAATGGAACCAATTATCTCTTGGTAGCACCCAACATATATCAACTATCAAATCAACAAGTGGATCTTGTAAGCGAAGTGCACCTGCCATGTGTTCTGGGCTCTCTGGTCAAAAGCCAATTAAGTTTACAGAAACTAACTTTTTCCAGCTGTTTAGTGCAGGAGATCAAAGAGAAAGTCAGGACATTTCAGTAACAATAAGGAATCGTGGACTGAGTTGTCAAAAATCCAGACTGTCCTGCAAAAAAACAGAACATCTGGGAGGTATGAGATAGTGTTGGTCACATGAGTTTGACACTGCTTCATGTGTGCGACCACTCATACAAGAAACCACTGATTTCTCTGAATGTTGCACATAAGGCAGGTTCATGCTCATGCATATGGGATTTTACAAAAGGAATGTGATTATAAACAAACTTTAAGAGTCACAATGTTGTGTAACTCATGGGAACAATAGCAAGCAAAGCTAGTTATACAAGTCCCTGAATTCTCAGCAGATGAATAACCCATTAAAAGTACACATTTTCAAAAGGCAACACCTCCCAGAGAAAACAAGTCCCAGTGTGTGGAACATAAGGTGTTTTGTCCAGTGTTACCTTAGAGAAAGCTTATGGATACAAATCAGTCATATATGAAGGCTACAGATCATCCAAGCGTAACCGCATGACTCAGTGCAAAGCCTCACAATTCAGAAAGGGGCTACACAATATAACCCTGTCCAACACCCAGGTTGAGATGAAGCACTGAGTAGTGTGGGTATGTCCATACCTGCACAGATTTGAATGAGGTTATAAAAGGCATCATTAAGTGGAACCCAGGGCCACTGGTGGTAGTCAGCAAGGCTCCTCCCCTACAGAAAGAAAGAAAACGTGGTTCAAACTCACTGGGGTTTCACCACTATAAGTAGTCCTGCTCCAGTATGTGTCTATGTTGGAATATTTAACATTTAGCTCATGTAAATCTGAGTAAACATGAAAAATACCCCCCTGCCAGCATTTGGGAATGGTCCAATGCTTAAAGGGGAACTAATGCAAAAATGAAAATTTTATATAATCTTCAGCATACTGAAATAAGAAACTTTGCAAATACAATCAATTAAAAAGTATGTCCAATTTTTGGAATATTAATTGAAGTACAGCACCACAAACCTTTTCTTTAGGTAATGGTCCCCATAGACGCAAAGATCTTTCTCTGCCGAATGACCGATCTTGGGGAAGTCCGACCAATCTGTCAAATTATCGTGCGGTTAGTGGGATAGAAACGATCGTTCATCTTACGATTTTTCGTCCGACATTGGTCTGAAGGTTGATCGGCCAGGTTAGAGAATCTTTATCGGTCCCCGTGCAATCTACTTATGTTTGCAAGGCCAAGCAGGCTGGGATCCTTCAGTTTTGCTGGCAATATCGCCTGAAATTGTCTTTTTAGTTGATGGACACATTGGACATTTAAACGATCGATTTGAGACAATCGTGGTCTCACAATAGCAATTGGATCTTTCAAAAATCTTTAGGCCTATGGCCAGCTTAAAAATGCCTTTATTGGAACACTGCGAGGACCTGGATAATCAAGTTTTCGAAAAAAGGCTCTGTGTAGCCTGAAACGTTGCTTATCCAGGTCCTGCAGTGTTCCAATAAAGTAATTTTTACCTAAAGAAAAGATTTGTGGTTCTATACTTCAATCAATATTCATTCAATATTCATTAGAGGATTGGAAGGTGGTCATTCAGGGTACGTTCTCCAGGACCTACCGATTTAAAACATTTGGGAGCCGATTCTACCAATCAAGCAAGTACGGTTTCTGTAATAATCAAGTTGATCTTCATTATCCCTCTTTGAGCACCTGTTTCTCTTCCTTCTGTTTTTATGCAGGAGTTAAGTGTCAGATACTCCAGTTGGAAAAAATATAAGATATATTGGATCTAACAGTCAATGAATATCTGACACCCAACTGCTGCATGAAGACACAATGAAGAGAAACAGATGCTGAGAGAGGGATAGTGAAGATGAACTTGAATATTCCAGAGATGATGCAGAATATTTAATTGATTGTATTTACAATGTTTCTCATTTCAGTATGATGAAGCTTATATTACATTTTCATTTTCGCGATAGTTCCCAGACCTAACCTTAAACCCTGAAATGTAGGTTTAGTGTCATCATCGGGCTGTCACTTTTTGTCACTTTCCTTGCAGATGACGTAGAACAAATGATTCTGACAGGGACAGCTGCACTTTTAGAATTAATTCTTTTCTGCATACAGATATAAGTGTCAACTTCTGATAACCCTGGTTTCCTCCTACATTCCAAGTGACATAGAGACATATCCCTAATAAAGAGGACTATAGTGTGTGTATGTGTGTGAATGTAATAGATAGTAAGCTCCACTGGGCAGTGGTGTAACTAGATGTCAATGAGCCCCACAGCAAAGTCGAAGTTGACCTATATTACCAATATATATTGAAATTGCTCACAAATTAGGCTCTAACTGGACCCTCTACAATCCTGGCCCCGTGCAATGCAGAGAATGAAGAACATGGAGCACCAAAGGAGATAACTTCTGTCTGTTAAAAAGTGGTGGTTTATTGAAAAATCCTTTAAAGGGCACCTATGGGGCTAAAAAGATTCCCCAAACCGAAGGTGCGGGCTGATAGAGCCCGCCTTCCAGTTTGGAGTTCTTCCCCCTGCCTGCGCTGGCTTACTCGCACCGGGAGCTCCCTCCCCCTTTAAGGTACGGGCAAACAAGTAGATTCAGGGAGATTTAGTCGCCAGGCGACTAATCGCCTCTTCCGCCCCAGCGACAATGTCCCCGAGCTGCCTTCTGTGCGCTTCAATGAGGAATTGCCTACGCTAATTCACTCACAGCGCTTCGATTTCCGAAATTGCCCAAAGTTTCCTCGTGAGGCAAACTTCAGAAATCGAAGCGCCATGAGTGAATTAGCGCAGGCAATTCCTCATTGAAGCGCATGGAAGGCAGTTAGGGGAGATTGTCGCTGGGCAGAAGAGGCGACTAAATCTCCCCGAATCTGCCCCTACCCTAAAAGTAACGAACATATGCCTAGGACATATCTGATGCTCATTTTCTTTGAATCTGACTGTGTGGGATCACAGTGTTTGTGCAGAACGCTGGAGCTGAAATCCAGCCGTTAGCGCTCCCATGTTTGCTTATTTATTTATTCCACTGCAATAGAGCAGTCTGCTTCCTCTGTAGTTAAATCTCTACCATTGATACAGGGGCTGATGTGAGCAGTAAAAAAATCTTTGCAAATCAGATTTCTGGTATATATTCATTTTATCTACTAATGTAAAACTACCTAGTAGGGGACAAGCCTCTCTTGTGTCCAGCCTGAGGGGGGGGGGCGATAATCTCACATTTGAGATCAGTCCCCACTTTGAGGCACTTTAATGGGCTATAGGAATGAAAAGCTCAGTCTACTTTCAATATTCATTTTTTAATTAAACATGCCACAGCCTAGTGGTATTGATGACCCATACTGTACCACCATTGATACAGATGAAATCATATGTTTTGTGCTTACCTGTAATACACCCCTATATGCCCCTCTTCTATCTTATGAATAGCCGAGAAGAGTGCAGCAGCAATAAGTGCAACTCCTATGGCAGCGAAAGCTCCAGCGTTGGACATTCTCAGCTTCCTAATGAAAACAAACAGAAATCACCAAGTGCTGTAAAAGGCATCAGGACCTGTTATCCAGAATGCTCGGGACCTGGGGTCTTCTGGATAACGGATCTTTCTGTAATTTGGATCTTCGTAGTTCAAGTCTACTATAAAATAATGTAAACATTAAATAAACCCAATAGTCTGGTTTTGCTTCCAATAAGGGTTTTATCTTAGTTTAGATAAAGTACAAGGTACTGTTTTATTATTACAGAGAAAGAGGAAATCATTAAAAAAAATTTGGATTATTTGATTATAGTGGAGTCTATGGGAGACACCCATTCCCTTATTCTGAGCTTTCCGGATAACGGGTTTCCGGATATCGGATCCCATACCTGTACCTGTACTTTTTACCTGATTCTACAGACTGAAAGAAATCCATCATACTCTCCAGCACCATTTCCCAACCCCCTCCCAGCCTCACAGTGTTCTGCAACCCCTCCTTTACCTTGTTTTATTGAAAATGAATTGATTCTGGGACTCAAGGTGCCTTTACTTTCCAGAGAAGCCGTGCACCAACCACTTTCGTAAACAGTGAGACTTCATGTCCCAGAATCCATCCCTTCATAATGGAACAGAGGGCACGGCTGGATACACTGTGAGCCTAAGGGAGGTTACAGAAATGTTTTTTTGAAAGAAACTATCATGCCTTCCTTCAATCTGTTGCATATAGGAATTGAAATATAGTTCAAATAGTTTATGAACCTTTTCTACACAAAAACGGAATGCAGTCATGTCGGTAGAGAAGGGTATACTTTCCCTTAAACAACTAGCATGACTACTAGAGAGTGTGTATACATGAGGTTAAAAACACACACTTAGATCAGACAAGGCAGCAGCCCAGAAATTCAGCTGCCGTGGGAAGCAACTTTTCCCGCTTGCCCTTCTCTCTGATAGCAACCTGGTCCCTGTCTCAGCAATACTAGACTTTGCAAGCTCCTATTTTAAGGGGTCAGTGTAGGCCTATTGTTTAAATAAGAAACATCTATAGTTTTTGTTACTTCTTGAACCAAACAGTGAGTGTTTCCAACCATCAAGGAAGATAATTCTATTACCAACACATTCAGTGCTGAAATTGGGGAGGGATGCACAGGGATGCCATCCCTTCACTTCTTTATTTTTGTGAAATACCATCCCCTCAGATTGGATGCAAGAGTTTTGCATTCCAGAACTGTCTTTTGCTCCTCTCCACTTTTGCATGCAAATAAAATGCAGAGGGAAAATACATTATAGTTAAATAATAGATAAAAGGAGTGAAAAGATTGCTGGGAGAGAAAAAGAGAAGGACAGAGAAGTGTTAGACGAAGAAGGTGGAGGCATCAGAGAAGGTTATAGAGAAAAAGAGAGAAGAAAACAGGGGAAGCAAAAAGAGAAAATTAAGGTACTGTATTAAAAAGCATCAGGTTATGGAATAGTGAGAGAATGATATATATGCAATAATCTTAGGTAATATATGATGGGGTTGTGCTATGTTATGAAACAATACACAGGCAGCCAAGAATAGTCATATGCAAAATGTTCCTTTGGGGTCCCTACAGGTCACATAATTGGCTAAATCTATGCATACTGGGCATTAAACTGTGCATTAGAAGGAAATAGCAAAATGTTTTTGCTTTAAAGCAGTGGTTGTCAACCTGGGGGTCGGGACCCCTTTGGGGGTCGAACGACCCTTTCACAGGGGTCCCTTAA
>CM044436.1:25373562-25407372 GCA_024363595.1 Xenopus borealis | reverse complement strand
ATATATATATATATACAGGGTTGCCACTGTTTGGCTTTTCTAAGGCCTGTCAGGCCTGGTCTCAACTTTCTGTTTCAGTTTTCAACCTCCTGAAAACCCAGACTGAAAAATAATCTGAACAAAAAATTAAAGTCAAACACCAAGATACTCACCTTGACATGGCTTAGTTATTATCAAATGCATTTAATTTCTTGTTATTAAAGAAAGAGAAATAAGCAAATCAATCAAAAATAAGAAATAGTTTTTTCTAAATGAGCACTGCTGCATTTCAGAGCTTTCTGGATAATTGATTTCTGTGCAATGGATCCCATACCAGGGGTGTATCCAGGGTAGGACTGAGGCGGTGGGACATTGGGAAAAAACCCGGTGGGCACGTGGATCTGGTGGCAGGCCCAGATCTACACCTTACAACTTTTCCAGCAGCGACTTGCTGCATGAAGACAAAATGAAGAGAAACAGATGCTGAGAGAGGAAGAGTGAAGATGAACTTGAACATTAAAGAGATGATGCAGAATATTTAATTGATTGTATTTAAAATGTGGATCTGGTGGCAGGCCCAGGTCTACACCTTACAACTTTTCCAGCAGCGACTTGCTGGTCGCAGCAAAACATGCGCACATGTGGCAGGAGGCTGGGGGGCCTTGAGGCAACAGCCCCGGTGGGCTCCAGGTAGGGTTGCCACCTTTCCCTGTGGCTCAAGCCGGACAGGGGGGTGGTCCCATGACGTCACGGGGCGGTCCCGTGACGTCAGTGGGCGGTCCAGTGATGTCACGGGGCGGAGCTATGACGCCGCGATCACCGATTGGCCGATCGCGGCGTCAATCAAGCTAATCCCGCCTGGTTTTCCTTATATGGAAAACCGGGCAGGAAGCATTGAACCGGGCAGCCCTTCAAAATACCGGGCTGTCCGGTTCAAAACCGGACAGGTGGCAACCCTAGCTCCAGGCCCCCCCAGTCTAACCCTGGGTGTAACTACAGAGTATAGAAGGATCCAAGGCACACAGGATTCAGCAAGCAAGGAGATCCTTGAACGTTTATTGCGGAATAGTGCACTCGTTTTGCACTATTCCGCAATAAACGTGCAAGGATCTCCTTGCTTGCTGAATCCTGTGTGCCTTGGTTCCTTCTATGTCTATGATATATTGAGGTGGCCGTGCCTCTACCAAAGAGCACCAGGTATCGTTACTTATCTTCAGGGTGTGCGAGTCCGTATTCTAATTCTGTAACTACAGAGTAGGCAGACCCTGCAGCAGTGGCGGGGGGGGGGGGCAAATAATGAGCAATTTCAACATATGTTGGTAAAACAGGACAGTCTCTGGATATTTTGGGTGCCCTAAAATTAATTTGTGTGGGGCCCAGTAACATCTAATTACTGGGCCCCAGACCCCAGTAGCATAAACCAAATGTCTTGGGAGATTTTGTATATTTGCATATTTAAAGAAGTTGCATGGACCCGGGATGAAAGGGATAACACTTAAATGTGTCAGTGAATGTGACTGTTAATGCACTGCCTTAGGTGAGATATAATAAACATGAACAAATATATGCAAGAGGAATCAGAAATTGTATCTAATTATGACCTTTTCTTCCACAGGGCAGTGCAAGCAACAAGGGGATATAGACTTAGGCTGGAAGGAAATGATACCATCAGCACTGGAAAAATGTCTTTATTGTCAGCAAAGTCAGGTTATGGAATTCCTTATCAAGAGAGACTAAAATCTATAATGGGCCAGGTGCCTTGTTGGCTTAAATAATTCATTGCAGTGTTGGAGTCGGGAAGAATATATTTCCACCTGTGAAGCTGAAAGGGAGCTGGCTTGCTAGGGGTTACCTTAGCCTTTCTCTGGATCCACTTGGATGAACTCAATAGGCCTAAGTCTGTTTGCTGTCTTAGTTGCTATGTTACTTATTCCGGTGTCAAATATTGCTCCTTCTGTTAGGCTAATGCCAAATATAGAGCAGAGAAGCACAGGCTGAGAATCCGCTCCTACTTGTCTTGATATTCCTTCACTCAGATACATTTCATAGGGCCGGGTGCAGGCACACATGGCTGGTTTTAGCACCGAAACAAGACTATTTCTTTGCCATCAAAATCCGTTGCATGTCTACACCCAGCCCAATGTAATGTATCCGGATAGAAGCACATCAAGAAGCGCAGGAGTAGATTCTCAGCTAGATTCTTGCAGGCTTGGATCCGTTGTCTGACCTTAGCCTTAGTCTTACTGTAAAAATATGTTTGTGAAGCTTCTCATTCATCCAGGTCATGGTATATATGTAGAAATAAGTCATATCAACTGGACTTGCTGTGTTTTTTCTTGAAGACATTTCACCAGTTATCCAACTGGCTTTCTCATTTCAGAATGACTTGCAAATCAGATCTTTATGGAAAAAATACCCTGGAAGTTGGATGACTGGGGAAACATCTTGAAGAAAAAAACACAGAAAGTCCAGTTGATTTGACATATTTCTACAGATTTTACTATAAGAACAAAATGAAAGTCAATTTCCTATGTATAAATCACAACCCTTCCATCTGTGCATGATACTACAGTATTCTTACTTTATATTGTGCCTCCCATTAATCAGCATGAAATTAAAAGTATAACTAATACATACTGGAAAACATAAGGTGCAAATTCTGCCCAGGTCTTCCAGCCAATCAGAAATTTGCTTAGTGACTGAACCTGTAGCAAACTCTGCACCTACAATTACATTGCCCTTGTAAGTTAGATTTACTGCAGGTAAGATCCATCCAATAAAGTGCCACAAAATGGTATCCTAATAGAGAATGGAAGTACTACAAATATTACAGAGCCCCTGAAGCACCCATTTTCCACTCCCAATCCATACCACCCACACTTAGATAACTACAAGAAAAATGGAAGTCAGAACCAGATTGGCTTCGGCCAGGACAAACCCCAACAGGGGCAGATATCTGTTGTATCTGCACTCTAAGGGGTAAATTTATCAAGTGAAGTTCCGCCATTAGAGAGAAATTCCTCCACTCTCCATTTATTTCTATGGGATTTTGAAAGGCCTGTTTATCAATGGGCAAAGTGAAAGTTCACCCTTTGATAAATACGCCTTTAAAAATCCCATAGAAATGAATGGAGAGCGGCGGAATTTCACCCTAGTGGCGGAACTTCACTCTTAACTTCACTCTTTGATAAATAGACCCCTAAATCGAGACTGCATGAGCACTAGTGACTGGGCTGGAAGCCGATCTGAAATAAGTTTGAATATCTAGCCCAGTTCCCAGAGTGGCTGCAAACTGTGCTGCTCCCAAAACTCTTCCTGCTTAGACCCTGGGATTTGTGGCCTGCCCACAGATCTAGACCTGAACCCCACTGTGCTTCAATAATATTTAGGATTAGATACAGAGAAGGACCATTGTTGTAGTTTGTGTTCCTCTGCAGGGGTCTAATGTTGTATAGAGCACTTTCACTGTCCTTTATTTCTGCAATCTTTCTCTTCTGACCCACTATGTCCAAGTTTTACCAAAGGAAAGGTGGCAATCCTAAAACTATAAAGCTCTTTATTCTGTTCATAACACTGGCAGGGTAGTTTCTTTCAGTGGAACTCTGGACAGATGAAATGTGTTAAAGGGAAGGGAACTACATTATTAACTGAAGACCCTACCCCCATTATAAAATCTATTTCAGCACATAGAGTTATTTCTTCCAATTAGAAGTTTGTGGTCTGTGAGTAAACTGGTGTTTTGTGTGCCTGTGTATTTTTTATTTACATAGTACAAATAATGTACTTTAAAACCTAATTACGGTGACAGGTTTAGACAAATATACATGAGAAAGGACAGACAGACACAGTTATGTTGGCGTTTCTACCATCCTTTGTGGATTTGGCATAGTAATGGAATTCATCTGGGGAGGTTGTTAGGCACCAGATATCACTCCGGGGTGATTTATTGTTAGCATGGGGGAAATTTGCCTTCACCTAAAAAAATACATTGTTTTGTTATTATTGTTGTTGTTTATTTATAAAGTACCAGGCATTTTCCATGTATCTGCTCTGAAATGGGATAATACAAGATATGACCTAAAATGTAAACTCGTATGAGTGATAAGATATGGTTCGTTCCAGAAGAGCTTACATTTGTATTTAAAGTAACGGCACATGCATGTATTGTATAGGATGCCCTTCTTGTCCCTTTGGTACATGTACAATAAGGTCATGGTGAAAAAATATTTGGGTACAGACTTAAAGGGTTTCTTCACCTTTGAGTTATGATATGCAGAGAGTAGGATGACCCTAGCAATGATGCATTGATTTGAATAAGAGACTGCAATATGAATAGGAGAGGGCCTGAATAGAAAAGTGACGTTATAAAAAGTAGCAATAATAATATATGTGCAGCATTAAAGAGCATTTGTTTTTACATGCAGTCAGTGAGCCCCTATTTGAAAATTGGAAAAAGTCACAAGAAGAAGAAGGCAAATGAAAAACACACTATAAAACAAAATAGTTTTAGACCAACTTAAAAATTTCTAAGAATTAGCCATTCTATAACCTACTAAAAGTCAAATTAAAGGTGAACTGCCCCATTAAATCTCAGCTCAGCTTGTACTATTCCCCTGGGCAGTTGGTAGTAAGACAGGGGTAAGGATTTTTTTACAGTGTAGTTATATATCACCCAGGAGTTCCTTAACTGTTGCTGTCACTGACACAAGTTTATGGTATAGATTTATACTCAAAAACTCTGCCAGTCAGTTTAGGGGACACGACTTTGCCATTTAATCAGTGAAATCAAGAATAAAACAGCAAATCACAATCATGTGAAACACTTCTCCTAATGAGAATATGCTCATTACTTCTAACTTGCTGTAACGTCAGAATAAGTGATCTACTGCTCCGAAGCAATATGGCAAATGCCTTTTCAGCAGATGATGTATATAATCTGTGAAGCGACTGCTTTATACATGTTAGTGACATACACATCTATTTTCAGTTACAGTGGAGCTGTCAGAAAACTAAAGTAGGCCTTTATTAGAGATCCAGCACTTATTGTAAGTGGCAAATGGAGATGTCATGACTATTATATGTTTTATTGTGTAAAGGCAGCCCCTAAAATATGGGCTACTCGCTCAGTCATGTAGATTCAGTCAATTGATGCCAAGTGTATACAGTAAAGCTTTAAGGGTAATTCACTATCTGAAGGCCCAGGTGCAAAACAACAGGCACAATCCTCTATTTTTTGTACTATGAGCCCTGCCCTGTAGGTATGGTAGAAAAATTGCTGCAGGTGCAAAACTGAGAACAAGGACTTGAATATTCCCCACATTATATTCATGAGATGTGGGCATGGTAGGTATGTAAGCGACCCCCATCCCATCCTCTATCTGACCCCTAACTTGCGCAGCATTTCCATGATCTCAGTAAATGATCCCATTGGGTCAGTGTCGGACTGGGTGATCCTTAGAGCCCCCTGGCCCCCCAGCTGTGACGTCCACCCGGGACCACAGCCCCTTAGTCTCTCTTTTTTGCAGCTGCACTAAGAGTTAGGGGAGGTCAGACGGCAGCATCCAGGGCTTCAGAAGGAGCAGGTCTGGGTTGGCAGGGCCCACTGAGGGTTTTCCCAATGTCCTGCTGGCCCAGTCTGAGCCTTCCTTGGGTTTTTCTAGCTCATGAAATTTGATTCTGATAAAAAAGTAAAAGTGCCTGATGTTACTATCCTTATAATATACATGGCCACTTAGTTTTTAAGCCATTTCTATCTCAGCTATTTACATATAGTGGGGCAGTTATTCACTATACCACTCAATCTCTTAGCCAGTTCTATAGCAACTGTCGCCACACAGTGGGTCTATTATCCATTATACTAAATGCTTGGGTTCCAGATTATAATGATAAGATGATACAGCTTAAGTACAGTGGAAGTCTAGAGCAGTCTGGGGACATAGAAGTATTGGATGACCACATCTGGCCTGCAAGTTATAGCCTCATCTTGCTTCTGCTTATAAATGGAACTTATGTTGCATGGGCATCATTATGGGCAAGATAATCACATTCTCTTATGCAACCTCCATGCTGGCATGAAAGACAACAGTATTAAAAGGGAACAGGGTATCTTGTCCCCTGCAATGTGCCTTTTGCAAATTATTGTACCTGTTGTGCCTACAAAAAGCAAATGAGGCCCTTGATTCATATGTGCTGATGATTATTATCAAGTATTCAAAAAGAGCTAATATATTCTGCAGTTTGCTGTACAATAAAAATAGATGTGTGCACTAATTCTGATGTTCTGAAGGCAAACCTGCACCGGACCATGACATGCCCTCTCCAAACCTAAAAGTTTGTTGAATGACCACATCTGGCCTGCAAGCCTCCAGCTAGATTGATCAGCTCTATGAAAATAATATAAAACCACTGGGTTAACAGAACGTTCCACTGTTTGAAAATCAAGGCTATTTGCAATTATTCTTGCAGAGGGGACAGCCACATTTCCCCCAATGTGAAATAGGTAACCGTATTGACAAGTGTAAATCAGCCAGTCCTGTGTCTAACGCTCTTTATTGGAAGCTCTAAATGGTTTTCCTGCTAAAATGTGTCACTCAGCCTCTGTGTTTCACTTCTCTTTTCTTTATTATTGTCCTGCCTTGGAGAACAAAGATGGTTCTGTCTGTGTATTCCTGTGACATCCGTAGCAACTGTTGGACCTTGTCACCGATTCCACTTAACAGAGCAGGATTCCTGACTAATGAGTCTTTTTTCCTCCCTGACATGAGAAGCACCATCAGCAATGCACATGTATAAACAGACACACATGTAACCCTAAACTGAGCAGAGGCTCCATGCTCCCGTCAGGCTTGTCATGGAAATGATTAATGGCCAACAGGCTCCAAATTACCTTCATTGTCAGCTCTGTATTGTTATTTCTGACAACTAATGAGGTCCGACAGCCCTTCCTTTCTCACACAGCACTTAAAGAGCCAGCATTTCTACTCTCTGACCCTTAACTCTTCTGCTGCTAGAATGCAGGAATAATAATGTAAGGCAAATTCTAATGGATTCCAGAAAATCATATACTGCTACAAATATTTTTGGTTTCCGATAGGGGCAGATCATTATTTGACTATTTCCAGAAACTAGATTTGGCTGTATGGGAGCCTGAGACTTTCCTGTCCTGATGACTGCCCACACATCATGTTGGAGGGAAGCCAAACCCTACTTTGAATATTTAATCCTGGTGGTCTGACTCAGAAGGCATTTCCCTGAAAGTTTACCCACACTTAAGTAGACTATAACTAAATAAAGCAAGCCTACATTTCATTACTCATTTCTTGAGTTGAAGAGCATGGGGACCAAATAATCTTTGCCACATCACTTGCTGCTACTCCTTTTTAAGTTTTATGGATTTGTTTGAGTTGATGAAAAACTGTAAAATTGGAAAGAAGAATGAACAATCTTATTTTTTATGGCAGCTGCCTTGATGAATTGGATTGAATGAGATCTATTAGGCAGTTACTCTTAAGGGTTACAGTAAAGAACCTTCAGGTGATCATTGCATCCTATAATTTATACCTATGTCACATGGACATCCATTGAGAAGAGCGAAAGAGACATTGCAATGAGGGGAGTGAGTTTATATCATTTCAAGGTTATTGTTTGAGCACATTAGTGTCTCACTCCTGACAGGCAAGAATGCTCGGTGTCATGCATGTGGCTTCACATTGCTCTTGTTTGGTTGCTCTTTAAAAAGCAATGATCCTGTTAGCTACTGCCCATTAAAAGGATTCCCTGTTATGTCCTGCCATGTTGTATTAAGCTTTGTATCTGTTGCCTAAGGCCACCTTTCTCTGTTCCAGTCTCCACTGCTCATGTCAAGCATGTCTTGCTTTATCCTAACCATTCTTGTTTCAGCAGATATAACCTGTTTCAGCCCACCCTTGCCTTGTTCTTAATTCTTTCCGATAGCCCTTGTATAAGTCATGCTCCTTTTCAGTCTGTAACTGTGACCTTAATGGTTAGTCTGCAATCAGTAAGGGACTTGTTCAAGTCTGAAGGGCCTCTTTTTTTTGTACTTCTCCTGCTTGTTCTACTTTGGTTTCCATTTTCTTTGTCTTCCCTTTAGCCACATTGGTACCTTCAGGCCAGATATTGTCTCAACAGACTGTCTTTTTTAACTCTGCTATATTCCACCTAACCCTTTTCAGTCAATCCTTCTGGCACTCTATTGTGGCTCAACCAATGCATCGGCAACCCATGCATCCAAATTGAGATTCAGAGATGAACAAACAGCCCTCCATCAGCCTATGTCTATGGCATCTTAGAATCCCTCAGGCACATGCAAGAATCTACTTATTTCTAATCCAGAGCTGAGCACCTACATATTCTTATGATTCTTAGAACTCATCTCCCAGTAAGCAAGACATGGGATCCATTGAGGAGGAGTGGTTAGACATGGACAGGTTAATTACCATAGACAGACAAGTGCAATGTGAATATGAAGTCTAATATACCACCCAATAATAGAGGAGATTCTAAAAAGCTGAAGCAATCCACCGAAGTGACTAACGCTAGTGAATATTCACCAACATAACGTTATTTCGTTAATTTGCTGATTCACTAACGAGCGCAGGCCCCCTTTTCTAGCAAAGGAAATGTATGCTAGCATTTTCTCTGGCGAAAGAGCGTTACTACGCAAATTCACTAAGATGCAGATTTTAGTGAATGTTAGCTGTTCCGCCACACTTGCCTTCGACCTGCTCAGACCAGGCGAAGTGCAATAGAGTACATAGGACTTCATCAATTTTTGGTTGAAAATGTTTTTTCCTTTTTTTCAGGGTGATAGCCTGCAAAAGACTGTACTTTTTTTTTTTTTGTGTACCCAGGTTCCCCCGTACACTTCCGAACATATGGCACATAAACTAGATATCATCGGACATCATCAACAACTTTAAAAAGACAATTATGTTGGCCAGTTTGCCCAGTTTTGATAGCATCATGTATGCCCCTGATAAGCCCAACAAACTGAACAGATACTGTGTATTTATTTAAATAATCAAAATAATAGGTTAGACAACATCTGCATCTTCAGTCTAGGTCCATCTCACTTTCTCTTATTTTGCTTCTCTCCCTACACATAAACATTCGCACATACACCCACATGCCAACCTCTACTGTATGATGCAGTGTGAAGTGACATTTCCAAAATCTGAGAGATTCCCTAACAGTGTGTCAAGCTTCCATAAAATGGGACCCGGCAGTAATGATGATTATTCTCATCGTAATACTGTAGTCTGATTTAACCTCATCATTATGATTGTATCCCAGTGAATGATTTAACATTCATTTTGGATTAGCAGTCTTTTCCTTCTGTTTCCAGTACAGTGCAGAATTGGATTGTGCTGGAGTCATTTAGCAATATTATTATAAGTCAGTGTATTCATTTAATGTGCAATTAGACTGAAATAAAATTGTTTTAACGATTATTAAAATGAAACAGAATAAAGAAATTATGTATTGTCAGGATTTTAAAGCAATGACATGGTACAACGATCAGTCTAATAGAGCCCAACTACGAAGTCATATTTAATATATGATATATTTTTGAATACTGGGGGGTGGCGGTGTATTGAACAAGTGCAGTTACTTTTGGCAACCAGTCAAATCTTTAGTTCTTAATTTTCTAACTGGCAGTACAGTAGACTGGTTGGTAACTATGGGTAGCTGCACTAGAACAGTTCACAGCAGCTTATGTTAGTACTTAAAAATATTAAAACAGTCATCTCATTCTTTGCCAGGAAACTGCTGACTTGTAAGCTTGACCTATAACATATAAACTATAAAGTGCCTTGTATTCATAACCTCTATCAGGTCTTTAATTGTTTGGAATAAAAAATCCCTACTGAAGTGTTGTCCCTAGTGTTTATGTTAACATCTTACGGAATGTTGAAAATTAACTCAAATATGGTTTTTGTATTCAAATATCCAAACCCAGTTTTAAATATACTGTAGTAAATGGTTTACAGTAATGTATAGTAATGTATAGTAATGCTATAGTAAACTGAGTGGCTCTTTCTCTGATTATGAGCTTTACCCCAATAATTTTCCCTGGATGAGCCCTTGCAACGTTGTGGAGACAGGGTATTGTGCTGTGCACTAAAATTCTTGAAGTTTAACCAGAGAACATATTTATTCACCAGAATAATCCACATAGGAGTTCACATTAAGATGAGCAACAGTGGATAGGATATACTCACACACACCAATGGTCAGCGTTAAAGGATAAGCAAACCCAAAAGTAAAAAAACCCCAACCCCCTATCCTACATAGACCCCCCTCCCTCCTCCCTCCAGCCTACCCGGGGCAAATGCTTCTATATTTTTACTTACTCCTACATGCAGATTCAGGCATCGGAGTTCACGGGCGCCATCTTCAGCTGCTTTGGTAATCTTCGGAATGAGACCAGTGCTTCTGCAATTTCGAGCATGTGCAGCTTTCACGAAACAGAAAATTGCTCCAACCACGCATGTGCCACTATGCCGGTCTCATTCCGAAGATTACGGAAGAGAAGAAGATGACGCCCGTGAACTCCGATGCCTGAATCTGCATGGAGGGGTAAGTAAGGGGCATTTGCCCAGGGTAATACTTAGGCTGGGAGACGACAGAGGGGGTCTATGTAGTGTAGGGGGGTAGGGGTTTTTTAACTTTTGGGTTTGCTTCTCCTTTAATCCCACCAAGGGAAGAGAACATACACAGCAGCAATGAAGGTACACCATGCTTTCAGCCTTTTCCTGAAGTGGAACCTAGGGGAAAAGGTTCCCTACTAGAGTCCTGCGCGGGTCCAGTTTTCGGAAACCTTACCCAACATCAGCAACACGGACCCACAACCTGCATTCTTATCCGATCTGACCAACTACCTGACCTGCAAGTACCTTATCCTCAACACGACCCGCAGCCTATCAAGAATCAGTGCTGTCACTGTAAACCGGAAGTGACATACTCAGAAGAAGGCTGATTAGAAAAAAAAGTGGAAGTGCTGCCGTTAACCTGGACATGACATCATCGGAAGTCAGAGGAAGTAGGCGTAATCAGAAAAACAAGAGTAAAATTTGCTCTTGAGACGACCCGCAACCCGATCTACCACCTGCGAAACTGGAGGACCACCGACCCGCATCTATATCCTCTCCTGAAACTTCTTTCTGCCTCCCGCAGGGTACCGCAGGTTTTTGCTGGTACCCACGGGTATCCGACCCGCTGCAGGTAGTCCCTACTCTGGGCTAATCCCACTCACACTCTACAGACTGCTCAGCTAAGTAGCCTGACTATCTGTCACTCCTAGAGTGACCTATTACACTTTTCCTTACTAGACCTGACCTTTCAAGGTTCCACTTTGTCCTTCCTGCCTGCTCAGGTAAGGAGATTAACAAAATGAACCATGAACACATGTCCGCACAGGATTATATAGTATAGCACAGCACAGTGGACTATGATTGAACTACAGGGGACATAGCTAACTGCAGGATTAGGAACCAACTCCCCCTCCTAAATGTATTTTAGGAGTCTATACCATCAGGGGACTACCTGTTAAATAATTTGGATGGCTAATTTACCAGTCCCCTACACAGTAAACTGACATAATTTTACCAGAAAAAACTAATTTCAGTAAATCGACATATGCCATAGTGTACATATTGGGGATGTCTAACTACCAATCAAATGCTTGGAGTTGGAGCTCTGTTCCACATATATGTGTCCCCAGCCTTTTTTCATAGTTTTATGAAAAATAAAAGTTGCTGGACAAAATCGTCTTTTCCATAGCGGTATGTTTGAAGACTTTTAGGCTCTGCAGATAGGATTTATTTTGATTTACCTTAAGATTGTAACACAGCGTTGGAATAAAAGATATTAGGTATATGAAGGCCTGTTAGGTTTGGACAAGGTTTGTACCTGGACAGACAACTGATGTATAGTATGCAGATATAGAGTGCTGATAAATGTGCCATTTCCCAAGGCAGTTAAGATTGTGCTCAAATCTCCTTCTTTTTAGCTTATGGAGAACTGACCTTGCAGCTGCCATTGAATCAACTGTTCCTGTGACAGCTGATAATACAAATTGCATGAAATAATAAGATCTATGCATGACGTTTCCATTCTACAGAGTGACTGGGATAATCTGGGGGATCGAGGACATGACGTTTATTAGAGATAAAAGTACGGCTGGAAAAGAAAATGCACAGTACTTATAAAGTAAATAAATGGGACCTTACTTGAAGGCTCTTTAATTGAGAGGGATTTCAGGTTATTGTGTATAACAGGCTTTGCAACCATATGCAGCGTCAGTATCTATAAAAACCAACAAAGTACTTTCATGTATAAAAAGAGGTATTGACTCAAGGGATAAAAGCATACTTTGGCTTCTTCATAAATCCCTGGGAAGGCGCACAGCACAATAGTGTGTGAAAAAGAATATTACAGAACTGCAAAAAGGTGCAGAGATGTGCAGCTAAATTCATAACTATAATGAAACATCAAAATTAGGGGGAAAGGCTGTCAAAACTGGATTTGTTTCGTTCGTGAGGTGATAAGGTCACTCTTAACAAATATGTTTGCGGTCAACCCAGACAAATCTTAGAGGACTTCATTCATCACAGCGATGTAGAAAGAACAGAGGTCATCCCATTAGATTAGAAGAAAAGGTGTTCCTTACCTTCAGCAAGTAGCAAGGAGCAGTAAAGTGTTGAGTGGTGAGGCATAATGGTAGCTTCCCTCAATGACTTATTTCTTCTTGGATAAGCAAACTATTGTGGTCTTCAATGACAGAGTTAATAATACAGCCCAGAGATTTCCATTTAGTAGTAGGTGGAATTATTTTTACTGCTTTTGAATGGCAGATGCTAGACAGGTTTTCTTTTTGCCTTCCTCTTGTTCAGCAGTGACAAGTAGTACTTTAAAGGGTTCAATTTGGTGGATCAATCAAAGCAACTAAATGTGTAGCTGTGGAAAATAAATGCCACAATGTACAAGAAAGATGGAAGCACTATACACCCACAGTTCAAAAGCAGCATTATCTCACAAAGCAACAAACAGTACAGTCTAGGCCAGTGATCCCCAACCAATAGCTCATGAGCAACATGTTGCTCTCCAACCCCTTGGATGTTGTTCCCAGTGGCCTCAAAGCAGGAGCTTATTTTTGGAGGCAAGTTTTGGTTGTATAAAAACAAGGTACACTGCCAAACAGAGCCTCAATGTAGGCTGGCAATCCACATAGGCACTATCAAATAGCCAATCACAGCCCTTATTTGGCACCCCAAGAACATTTTTAATTTTTCAGGCTTGTGTTGCTCCCCAACTCCTTTTACTTCTGAGTGTTGCTCACAGGTTCAAAAGTTTGGGGATCCCTGGTCTAGGCTATGGCCATACCAGGCTAAATCTGGGCCAGCAGATAAATTTAGGCTGAGATTAAGCAAATATGCTCCAATAAACCTACCCCTGTGCCTGCACCCAGAGCCACTGCATTGGCCCAGATGCAGGAGCATAAAGTGGATTTCAGCACTGAAATGCACAAGTATACATTTTGCCACCAAAATATGCTCTGTGTGCCTGTAAATTGCTCCAGGTGCTGGCACAGGGGTAGGTTGTTTGGAGTAATCTCAGCCTAAATTTAACTGCAAGCCCAGAAGTAGCCTGGCATGACTATAGCCTAGACTCGCCGCTTTTGAATTTTACAGGGGTAATCTGAATCTTGCCTTGCATTTATCTGCAGGCCAAGCACATTTAAAATTAAACTATACTCAGTGATGGACTGGGACACCAGGGACCCACCAAAAAACCTTAGATCAGGGGCCCAGCCAAAAACCATCAACCAAGGACCTACCAAAAAAACCTTAGACCAGGGGCCAACTCTCATTACTATTATCCTTCCTTTCCTCACTCAACCTCTATTTTCCTAGTCTCTTTTCTTTACATGCTATAATCTATTATTCTCTCTATTTAGCCTCTTTGTTCTCACAGAAATAAGGAATGGCCATGAAATAGGCTAAATATTTGACAGCATGAGGGCCCACTGACACCTGGGCCCACCTGTAGTTTTCCTGGTATCCCAGTGGGCCAGTCCGTCACTGACTATCAGGGCCGGGCCAAGGTAGTTTGGCACCCTAGGCAAGGGGTACAATCAGCGCCCCCCCACCCCCGTTCTATATGACCATTTCCCACTTTTTTTTTTAAAAAGAAACCTTATAACACATTAATGAATCAAACTGTACGTGTGCCTGCCAGCCAGCCCCTAATCTGTACCTGTGTCAGCAGCACCCAAAATATTGCTCCCAATCTGTACATGTGCCAGCCAGTAGCACCCAAAATATTGCTCCCAATCTGTACCTGTCCCAGCCAGTAGCACCCAAAATATTGTCCCCAATCTATACCTGTGCCAGCAGCACCCAAAATATTTCTCCCAATCTGTACCTGTGCTAGCCAGCCAAAATATTGCCCCAAATCTGTACCTGTGCTGCCAGCATTGCCCCCTAAGTCTGTACCTGTGCCACCAACATTGCCCTCCAAGTCTGTACCTGTGCCACCAGCCATTGCCCCCCAAATCTATACCTGTGCCACCAGCCATTGCCCCCCAAATCTGTATCTGTGCCACCAGCCATTGCCTCCCAAGTCTGTACCTGTGCCACCAACCATTGCCCCCTAAGTCTGTACTTGTGCAACCAGCTGGCCCCCTAAGTCTGTACCTGTGCCACAAGTCTGTACCAGCCATTGCCCCCCCCAAGTCTGTACCTGAACCACCAGCCTGTGCCAGAGCAGCAGCAAAAATATTGCCCAAGATCTGTGCCAGGCAAAGGGCAAGTAAGAGGGAGTGGGGACTAAAGTAGAGCAGAACGCTGCTGCTGGAGACAGACAGCAAAGTTAAAACTTAAAAAAAAAAGAAAGAAAAAAAACATAATTTCCCTTCTTTCCCTTTCTTCCGCTTTCTTCCGCTTACTCTGCCTACCCCTAGTTCCGGCCCTGCTGACTATACAACCAAAATGAGTACTTAAGCAACAGATAGTTTACATCTTATTAAATGGCATCTTATTAAAGGGAACTTGCACAAAACATTTTTTACATCCTGGAGGAGTAAATGTTTTTTAAAGGGGAACCTACACGATATATATATATAAAAAGTAACTCAAAGCAACTGGACTTGCTGAGATATTTTAATGAAGAAGTTTCACTGCTTATATACCATGACCTGGATGAATGAGAATCTTCATAGTTATACTACACGATATAGTTTTCTATTTTTCCCTTTGCCAACACATGGGGGCAAATTTTCTATTATTCCCCCCAAAAAAATTAGTTTCTACTCGATATTCGATTAGCATTCGATTTTCGAATGTTAATTGAATAGTTCTAGGCTACCTTTTATTCGATATTCGATCATTCGACGATCGAATACAAATTTATTCGATCAGTCGAATAAATCATTCGACTGAACGAATAAATCATTCGATCGTTCGAATGATTCGTATGATTCGAATGATCGAAGACTTCGATCGTACTAATGCTATTCGATCAGGACTTCTGTAGGTCCAATCTGCGAAGTAGGCAATCGAATAAACTTTAATAATAAAGTCCTTCACTGGTCGAATGATTGAATAATCAAATATTCGTTCATTCGACTCTATTCAAATGTATTCGATCGTTCGACCATTCCCTATTCGATGATCGAATATGCCAAAATTCACATATTCGACCAAACGCGATCGAAGTTTGATCGATTCCACGATCGAAGTTTGATCGAATTCGATCGAACTTCGATCTATTCACGTCAATTTAGTACATCGGCCCCATGGTGTGAGTAGAAAAATCTGAACATTCTACACTGTATTCTTGTTTTGTTATTTGTTTTCTCTGTTGCCATAGGCCCTGATCCACTATTTATATTTGTAGCTTCTATTAGTCTACTGCAGGTAGATAGAATTCATGTGGATTTTATTGTACAAAACTAAATTTTTTTTCTTGTTGATATTATATGTTCTTTTCAAGTTCTATATGTTCTATTTATATAAAGCAAACACGCACACTGATACGGCAGATATTGGAATAATCAGGACTTAAAGATAAAATAAAAGAAGAACATACCTTTTATATCTGCCTCTCCCGCAGTCACCTGTCACCCACCTTTTTTTCCCATCATGATAGAACACTAATGTACATACATCAAATATATGAAGGTGACAAGAAGCCATTAAAGGCCGTGTATGTGCTTCCAACATCTCATTAGCCCCTGTAATGGCCAGTAATCATTCTTAGCCCCTGTCAGGCAGAGGAAGAGTTTGGAATAGGGGGCTATGTGGTCATGTTTTATCTTCTGTGGGAAAGGAAATAAAAGACATTCTTATCGGTGCAAATCTCTGAGTGTGTGTACAACATTATTTATGGCAAAACAATTCGTGATGCAGGTCTCCGTTACACACACACAGCCGCAACTGCCTGTTAAAGAAGATTCATGGGGTTTTCATGCAAATGAGACTTTCCAAACAGGGTTTAATTCTGAAAAATGTTGCAGCTATTACAGCTTTAATGGGTCAGCTTCTGAGCAATTTCACAGTGCACTTTTTCTTCATACACTTGTCTTCATCTTCTCTTCACTTTCCATATGTTCCTTTGTTAGTGCTGCTAACTAATACTTGTGGGCCAATTTCCTATCCAATTACTTATTTCAAGAGTTTTCGCTTTTTGGAAGGTCCACTTCATAGTAGAGGTTAGCAAACTATAACACATTAGTGGGCCCTCATGCTGCTAAACATTTGGCCTATTTCATGGCCAGTCTCTATTTCTATGAGAACAAAGAGGCTAAATAAATGGAATAATTGATTATAGTATGTAAAGAAAACAAACTAGGAGAATAGAGGTTGATTGAGGAGATGAAGTATATTAGTACTGAGAGTGGGCCCCTGGTCTAAGGTTTTTGGGTGGGCCCCTGGTGTCCCAGTCCGACACTGTATTTGTGAGAAGGCTGAAGAACCTCTTTTTCTTGAAAAAACTTCACCTTTCCAGATTGACAGCACTCCCTAATGATCAGGGTCTTTTGGTTTGGGTTTCTGAGGGCTTTAATGTAATCTACAATATACAATAATGGGACCAATTAACCAGAATGTTCAGAACCTGGGGTTTTCCTAATAAGGGGTCTTTCCATAATTTGGATCTCCACATCTAAAGTCTACTAAAAATAATTTACATATTAATTATAACCATTAACATTGTTTCTTTCCAGTAACAATTAATTATATCTTAATTGGGATCAAGTATAAGTCATTGTTTTATTTATTATTACAGAGAAAAAGGAAATCTTTAAAAAAAATGTAATTGTTTGATTAAAATGTCTATCGGAGATGAACTTTTTGGATAATGGGTTTCCGGATATCAGCTTCCATATCTGTATTATAAAACCATATCTCATCTGATTATAAACAGAGCAGAGTAACAACCTTTCATACACTTTAATTCTTTATAGGGATACTGTCAGCGGAAAACATGTTTTTTTCCAAAAAAAATTAATAGTTAATAGTGCTGCTCCAGCAGAATTCTGCACTGAAATCCATTTCTCAAAAGAGCAAACAGACAAGGGGCTAGCCATTTTATCAATTTGCCCCTGGTCATGTGACTTGTGCTAGCACTTTAGGAGGGAACTGCTTTCTGGCAGGCTGTTGTTTTTCCTTCTCAATGTAACTGAAGTAGTCACACTGGGACATGGGTTTTTACTATTGAGTGCTGTTCTTAGATCTACCAGTCAGCTGTTATCTTGTGTTAGGGAGCTGTTATCTGGTTACCTTCCCATTGTTCTGTTGTTAGGCTGCTGGGTGGGGGAAAGGGAGGGGTAATATCACTCCAACTTGCAGTACAGCAGTAAAGTGTGATTGAAGTTTATCAGAGCACATGTCACATGACCAGGGACATCTGGGAAATTGACAAAATGTCTAGCCCCATGTAAGATTTCAAAATGAAATATAAAAAAATCTGTTTGCTCTTTTGAGAAATTGATTTCAGTTAAGAATTCTGCTGGAGCAGCACTATTAACTGATGTGTTTTTTCCCATGACAGTATCCCTTTAATGTTATCAATCAAGTGACATATTTCGCCTGCCCTTGAACAAATCCCCATTTTTCCCCCCTTTTATAGATAAATATTTGCAGCTGCAGTTTGACATTAAACATTTCTGCTGAGTTTTCACCTTGCATGTCCTCAAATGTCCTCTCTTTTGAGAATTCTCTAAAAAAGGATCCTATAAGTAAGATTTTGAGAGTAAATCTGGCAAAGCTAAATCAATATACTGCTTTTACAGGTGACGGTACAGGCAGGATAATAGTTATGAAGAGTGCAGATTTTGTTCCAATAATCATACCTCAGCTGTAAAAGAATCTTTTTCGCTATTTTCCTTGTCTCATGAATGGAGAGCTTTTATGTTTCACATTTATTTTTCCTATTCACACATAGTTATGCTGTCAGCTGTGGCTGAGGAGATGATGAATATTGCTGTGAGCTCCAGCACTTCTAGATGCGCATCTTTCTATCTCAAATTATCACCTCTCACGACAATATTCATCCATCCCATTGCTCAAATCTCACGACCGAAGATCCGTTTTGGATGCATAGGTTTGGAATTTAGAAGCAGAGCTGTCAACCCCTCCGATTTTCCAGCAGATTTTCCGCAACGTGTTCCGATCTCCCTTTACACTGACGCATTCCCCCAATCTCGTACGATTTCTGATGTTTTTCAATGATTTTCAGGCAAAATGTTGTGAAAAATCATTCGATGTGAGCATCTGCAGAATATTTCAATGATGTCAGCGGAATGAAGTGCGCATGCGAGTGACATCATTTCCCACAAACCCGGGAAAATTTCAGCGCTATGCTGGTGCATATGCCCCAATGCCTGGTTTACAGAAATTGACAGCTCTGCATTAGTAATGACTACTCTAAGGTCATTGAAGAGGAACAAATTTTTGTAAAAGAAGAATATAGGGCCATAGCACAAGTTTCTTATGTGGAGTGAAGATCACACACCAGGGGATGGCACACCAGGAGATTAATGCTTTCCCATCGGTGATAAAAGAATCGCTGCCAGCCAAAGCCATATGTTTGATCTTCCAAAGTCGCCTGAAGTTGCCTCAAGAAGAAACACATGGGTTTTACCACAGGCTAATCACTTTATAGCTGGTGGGAAAGCACTTACAGGAGGTTTGATGCCTGCAGAAGAGGAGGATTGTAGCAGGTGATTAATCTTTCCTGTGGACCATTACCCTTAAAGAAGAACTAAACTCTAAAAATGAATATGACTAGTAATACCATATTTTATTAGGGATGCACCGAATCCAGGGTTCGTGATTCAGGCAGGATTAGGCCTTTTTCAGCAGGATTCGGATTCTGACGATCCTTCTGCCCTCCTGAACCAAATCCTAATCCTAATTTGCATATGCATGACCTTTTCCCGCTTCCCACCCCTAATTTGCATATGCAAATTAGGATTTGGTACGGTATTCAGGCAAATCTTTCCCAAAGGATTCAGGGGTTCGTCCGAATCCAAAATAGTGGTTTTGGTGCATCCCTATATTTTATATAATGAACATCTTGATCCAGCCTAAAACTTCATCTCTATAGTACTAATGATCCAGACCTTCACATATGACACAGGAGTTTCCCATCTTGCATATTGTAGGTGTGTCTGTGAAATGGACATGCTGAGTGGACTCTGAGCAGCTGTTGGGAAGCTTAAGGGTCATTGCAAATCATCAAGCAGAAAATGAGGTTTGCATGTCATATAATCTGATGCTACAGGGCTGATTACTAAATTCTGATGCTAATTGTGCTGATTTCTGAGCAGCCATCATCCTTATATTGTGCCGTTTATATTGTATGTGTACTGTATATTGGGAGTGGGTCCCTAAGCTCAGTAAGTGACAGCAGCACAGAGCATGTGAATCAGTGAATCAGCAGAAAAGAAGATGGGGAGCTACTGGGGTTTATTTGGAGACACAGATCTTTACTGCTAAAGGGATTTGTTTGCCTTGAGCTGGTACAGAAGCACAAAACATAATGTATAATATTTCTCTTTAGCAAATTCTTCTGTTCCCTCAGTTAGCTGTTGTAGTAGGGATAGACTGGCAGAAGAAGTATGTCCATAGCTCCCCCCACCATTGTGCCCTAAGCACTTTCTTCTTCTGTCTACTCCTTGTTGGGCCCTGTAATGTTCTTCCAAATATGTAGAAGAATTAGTATTCCATGAAATCCAAAAATAATGACTTTAGCGCATTCTTTATACACCCCTTTCTTATGGAACGTATGTAGTTTTATGACACCTCTTTCCCTATTAGTAGCATCTTGTGGGGACTCTATTCTCTTATTTACCCCAGCAGCCAGTAGCTGTTGCCCCAACAAGTCTCCAGAAGAAGGCCCAGTCCTCTGCTTTCTCAAAACAAATCATTTTTATGGGTTGACACTGTAAAAGTTCCAAATGTGATTTCTGTAAATCATTTTTGAGACAAATGTACACCAAAGATTGTGAGGTATTTCTCCATAAATAATGACCAAAGTATAATTAAAAATTCAGTCTATTTATTGGGACATACAGGAGAAGGCCTGGCACTTTTCGTGCCTATTGGGGCACCTACTCATGGTCATTATTTTCAGAGAAATACCTCACAATTTATTTTTGCTATGTTCTTTGCACCCATGGACTGGGGTGAACTGTGAGTATATCTGACTATGAAGATTTAAATTCATCCAGGTCATGGTATATCTGATATAAGTAATTCTAAAACAACTGGACTTGCTGAGTAATTATTGAAGACGTTTCACGACTCATCAGTTGAACTGAAGAAGCTGCTCGGATGAGTAGTGAAACGTCTTCAATAATTACTCAGCATGTGAGTGTATCTCTTCACCTTTATTATTACTCTCATTACATTTACTATTGCATATTGATTTGTAGCGGTGCTATTACGGGCTAATTGCAACAACTTTTGTTTACCCAACAAATGTACACCAGCCTTTAATTAGTGAAATGTACTTGTTACTAGGGATGCAACGAATCCAGGATTCGGTTTGAGATTTGGCCAGGATTCAGCCGTTTTCAGCAGGATTTGGCCGAATCACGTGACTTTTCATCACAAAACAAGGAATGTTCACCATTTTCCCTTTACCGTCCCTAATTTACATATGCTAATTAGGATTCAGATTTGGTTTGGTAATCAGCCGAATGCCAAATAGTGTATTCGGTGCATCCCTACTTGTTACACCAGGAAAATGAGTCTGTAGGGCTTATTTATGATAAGAAACAGCATTTGTAAAAGCTGTCATCTTGGCTTTGTGCCCAAATAAAAATTATATGCAGGGTACAAGGTGTAGCTTGCATGGGTACAGGGAAGCTTTGTTAGTAGAGCTAGAGGGAATTTCCGCAGCTCTCAATTCATTTCTATGGGATTTTGAAAGGCGTATTTATCAATGGGTGAAGTGAAGTTTCACCCTTTGATAAATACGCCTTCAAAAATCCCATAGAAATGAATAGAGAGCTGCGGAATTTCCCTCTAGTGGTGGAACTTCACTCTTAACTTCATTCTTTGATAAATATACCCCAAAGAACTTGGGAGTTCTGTAATTAGAGGTCCTTCACCTAAACACTGATTTTACCATATGGAAGAAAATATTATTCTAAGCAATTTTCTAACATACACTAAAAACTGCTTTTTGCATGAGAGCTAAAGGGTATGCTATTGTGTGTTTTAAGGTGGCCATACATGGTGAGAGCCACTCGTTTGGCGATGTTGCCAAATGAGTGGCTCTCTCCCCAATATGCCCACCTTGAGATGTGCGATAACAGGCTGATCCGATCGTGGGCCCAACAATCGGATAACAACGCAGGGGATACGGGCGGTCGGATTGCAAGATGCATCTACGAACAGATGCAGCTGTGATCCAACGGGATTTTTTTAGTCCTGTACGATCAACATCTGGCCGACTTTCGACCAGATATTGATTGGTTAAACCCGCGGCAGCTTTTATTGGCCCGTGTATGGCCACCTTTAGTGCTTTGGCACTTGGGTCTGGAGTCAAAGTAAATGTCCCTTAAGAAGTAGAAGAAACACCTGTTATAGAGTCAGATACAGAGAACAGAAAGGGATAAACCAATGTCACATTTAATAGCAATTACTTATAACCATATAATATACAACCATTGGTAATGTTTAATTAATGTGTGTTTGTAAGTTGCTTAGAATATGTATATAATACACAAAAGCCGTGAATATCTTGGAAATTATGTCCTTATAAACAGTGAGTTCTGATGTCATTTCGGTCACATGACGCATTGAAACTTGTATATTTTAATAAATAAAGTACCCCCAGTTGCAAAATATGAGGATATTAGAAGTTACCTCGGGGTTCCATGATACTCCTCATAATACAGAATTTTTGTGTCGAACAGATATATTAAAAATCCAAAATTCTGTATAAGGGGGCTGTTCCATAATTTGGATCTCCCTACCGTAAACCTGATAAATCCAATAGGATTGTTTTCTTACCAATAGGGATTAATTATGTCATAGTTGGGATCAAGTACAAACTACTGTTTTGTTATTATAGAGGAAAAGGAAATATGCTCTAAAAAGAAATATTTCATTGAGACAGCCTTCCCATCATTTGGATAATGGGTTTATGGATAATGGATCCTATACCTGTACTTTATTTCTATTATTATAATGCAGTTTCATATTAAAAGTCTTTACCATTTGTAACTGTGGTAGCCATTTTTGTACATGCAACAGCGGATATTTGTTTTCTGCTAATTCATGGCAAGTTCCTTACCTAGTAATAGATTTGGCCATTGTTGTAGTTAGGGATGCACCGAATCCAGGATTCGGTTCGGGATTCGGCCAGGATTCGGCCTTTATCAGCAGGATTCGGATTCGGCCGAATCCTTCTGCCTGGCTGAACCGAATCCGAATCCTAATTTGCATATGCAAATTAGGGCCAGGGAGCTAAATCACGTGACTTTTTGGCACAAAACAAGGAAGTAAAAAATTGTTTTCCCCTTCCCACCCATAATTTGCATATGCAAATTAGGGTTCAGATTCGGTTCGGTATTCGGCCAAATCTTTCGGGAAGGATTCGGGGGTTCGGCCGAATCCAAAATAGTGGATTTGGTGCATCCCTAGTTGTAGTTAACATATTGACAATGCACTGGGAGGACCTGACGTGAAGAACGACTTTAAATACTAATACCCAAGCAAAGAAAACTACTTTTAACACAGAAATGTGTGAGCAGAAAATATATCCTGACCCCTGGTTCAATATAATTACTCCACCTGATGCCACAACTTAATGATTACTTGTATAAAAAAAAGGAGGGCTCTCTGAGTTTTCGCTTTGAACGCGCATTTAATCGAAATTCATCCGGCAGACTTCCCTTCTCAACCTGTCCCCTGCAATTTCCATTTGGAGAAACTGAGAATATAAACTGCCCTGTGTTTTTCGACAGCTAATTAATCAGTCTTATTTTGTTACTCAGCGCTCAGCTATTTGTATCTCTTTTATGCTGAGCTCTGCCATATGTTTTTTGTAATTATAAAAGCGTCATATGTGGCTCCTACACAGAGCAGGAAGCAGCCGTCCAGCGACTGTAGCACTGGAAAGCCTCTGCCTACAACAAAGGATGGAAAATTTACATTTTAAAGCAGTAACCTTTGAGTGTGTGTGTGTGCAATGGGGTGGGTAGGATTTATTATTATTAGGATTTATTTATTATTATCTTGCACCCTTTCCTGGTGATATTATCAGTCTTCCAAACGGATACTTGCACGTGCACACCCTGGCCGTCCTATGATGCGTGTCCTGGTGCTCGGGGAAAATAGAGGCGATGGCAACCTCCAGGGAAACTTGCGAAGAAAAGAATTCACCGGCACAACAGGTACTTTCGAGTAGGGAGCCCCCTTACTCGTTTATTTTGCGGATGCAACGTTTCGGGGCGTAACCCCTTTATGCTTGACAAAGGGGTTACGCCCCGAAACATTGCATCCGCAAAATAAACGAGTAAGGGGGCTCCCTACTCGAAAGTACCTGTTGTGCTGGTGAATTCTTTTCTTCGATATTATCAGTCTTCACAGCTTACATGGAGAATAGGTAGGAAGAGTATTTAATGGAAGATGCAGAAGGTATTTGCCATGCACGTGAATGAGTGGGCATTCGTGGTGATGGAGTGTCGGAGTGGTGTGCATGTGCATTGACGCCAGTAGAGTGATCAGGAGTGGGCAGCCAGGTCATGAGGGCCTGGAATAGGGGTAGGCAAAGAGAAGAAGTATGTGTCTAGCCAGTGTCAAAAATTCCCAGTAGGCCCAGGTGTCAGTGAGCCCTCCTGCTTCTAAGCATTTGTTACCATTTCATGTTCATTCCCTAATTATGTATGAAAACAAAGGGGCCCAATAGATGGAAAAATAGAAAATGTAATGTAAACAAAGTACTAAGAAAATAAAAAGGTTAAATGAGAAGTGGAAGAAAGTTATGTTGGAGAATGGGCCCATGGTCTAAGATTTTCAGGTGGGCCCATTGCATCCCAGTCCAGCACTGTGTCTAGCATCTCCCCTCCATTGAGCGCTGGGCAAGTGACTCTTCTGCTTTCCCCTAGTTCCAGCCCTGGTACCGGCAGTAATGATAATAGCATAGGAGCGCCACATAGTAGGCATAAGGGAAATGGCACACAAGTAGATTAGTCGCCTGTGATAAATCAACTCTTCTGCGGACTGCTCATCTCCTCCAAATGCTTTCCCACTGGTGATGAAGTCAATCTTTCATGGTAAAACATATATGACGTGTGCTCACTTCAGAAAAGCAACTGTAGTTGTTGCCATCTGCAGCGGTGGGGCATAATAGCACCAAAGGGCCTGTATCAACAGAGAAAAAAAACACAAAGCACCTGTTTGTGTAGGTGTAACAACACCCATACTAACGTATACAAGTCCAAGATTCTGTGTACAATTTACTTGCGGTGCTCAATCTGAAAGCTCTGCGGCATAAACAAGTTCCAATAATCCATATAACATAGACAAAATAAGATGGCACACACTCTGGCAATTGTGCCAAATGTTTTGTAATTTATTTAGACGGCACAATTGCCAGAGTGTGTGCCATATGATTTTTTCTACAGCACCCATACTAGTCTCTATACCTGGTGTCCAACTTTTTTTTACTGGTGAGCCACATTCAAATGTAAAAAAGAGTTGGGGAGCAACACAAGCATGAAAAAAAGCTCATAGGGGGTGCCAAATAAGGACTGTGATTTACTATCTGGCAGCACCATGTGGATTGGAAGCCTGCAGGGCTACCTGTTTGGTAGTACACGTGGTCTTTATACCTCAAAGATTTACCTCCAAGCCAGGAATTAAAAAATGAGCACCTGCTTTGAGGTCCCTGGGAGCAACATCAAATGGACTGGTGAGCAACATGTTATCAATAGCCATTCGCTGGGGTTCACTGCTGTATGATAACATATGTATCAGTGGTAATAATAGCACAGTGTCTATAACTGGGGGAATTATGGCACTGTGTTCTACAGCAGTAGAAGTAATAGCACAGAAGTGCCTGTACTATTGCTGGTTTATAGCACCTGTGCGCAGAATAGTTCAAGAGTGCCTTTTAGCAGTGGGGTAGTAACACAGTAGTATCTATGGCAGTGGGGATCAAGGGACCTATAATAATATAAAAGCCATACATAATCTGACTTCGACAAGTGTGTTTCAGTTTGGGCCTCACCACCATCACTGAACCCACACACCCAAACAATGACCAACTTAAACTACAGTAATGGAGACTCAGCCGGCATTTCCCCTGTCTATCAAACATTCCCTCTCACATCATTTAGGCAGGATAAACACTGTACTCTCCGTTACTCTGTTGCACTGTTTCTATATATATTTTGGCTGGGTGTCTGAATTTCATTAGATGGACGGTTGTATGAGCGCCACAGAATATGTTTGGCTCCTTTGAAATAAATGTTAATGATTGCAAGCACTTACAAGCAGGGCCATCTGCACCATCTGTATTGGTCTGCAGCCATATTTCATGAAATGTGTATATATATTGCTTCCCGGCTCCTTAACCCTAAAGAGATCCCCATCAAAACTGCTGAAAGACGTTAAGCTTAATTCTGTTGCAAACTGGTTTTGTTCTATTGTATTACTTTCAGCTGTGACATTTTTAAGTTTTAAGTTTTTAGGGCCTACCCCAGACTTGCCCTCCTCAAAATTGAGTTAATGCTCAGACTCCTCTTTCTTCACTGTACTAAACACATTGGGATTTCCCATCTCTTTGTTTACACATGGACTTCAGCTATTTTTTGATTTCCCTGTTTCATCATTAGTCTGTGTATGGATGTATCTATAATATGATTTGGTCAATGGTTCTCTGCATGCATGGGATCACTGGATAGCCTACAACTGCATTTCTGTAGCATAATCGAACAACTAATATAGGCTCTAAGATATCCCAAAAAATGTACGTCTCCCTGGGCCTTTTGTGACTCATATTCTATTTTACAGCAAATTAGGCCACCTTGTTTCCATATGCACATGGCCCCTCTGGAAGTGAGTAATACAAAGTCAGAGTAGGAAGCTGATTTAAGCATTTGCACATAAGGGCCCTATATACTAATTATAATTTATTGAAGTGGACAAATTTCATGCTATAATGCATCATTAAGCAACATCTAGAACACAGCAAGTGCCATTTTCTCAGCAGGCCACTGCTTTACCAGTACGGCACCTGTTATTCCAAATGCTCAGGACATAGGGTTTTCCAGATATGGGTTATTTCCGTAATTTGGCCTCTATACATTGTATTCTTTTGTATACTACTATTGTTTAGCCTCCAAGAAGGATTAATTATATCTTAGTTGGGATCAAGTACAATGTACAGTTTTAATATTATAGAGAAAAATGTAACATTGTTTTACTATTTGGTTAACGGGAGATAGCCCTTACATAATTCTGGACAACAGGTTTCTGGATAACAGATCCTTTACCTGTACAAATAACAAGGGACATAGCAAACCAATTATTAGTGATAATTATTCTAATTCTAAAGTTAGACTTGCCTACATATTAGGCCTTCCTGACATCTGCTACAATCACAGCCAACCTTATAATTACCATCTGCTAAAGAAAGTTAGGGTTCTGCAGCAATACAGCCATATGTGTTGTTTGCACATTGTACCACCTAAATCAGTGATCCCCCAACCAGTAGCTTGTGAGCAACATGTTGCTCTCCAACCCCTTGGATGTTGCTCTGTGTCCTCAAAGCTTATTTTTAAATCCCAGGCTTGGAAGCAAGTTTTAATTGCATAAAAACTAAAGTATAGTGCCACATAGAGCCTCCTGTAGGCTGCCAGTCTACACAGGGGCTACCAAATAGCCAATCACAGCCCTTATTTGGCACCCCAAGGGACTTTTTCATGCTTGTGTTGCTCCCCAACTTTTGAATGTGGCTCAAGGGTAAAAAAAGGTTGGGGACCCCTGAACTAAATGAACGAACTCCATTGTGTTCCAAGACGCCAATTTAAGGAGGTTATCTATTAAATTCCAGTTCAGGCAAAATAGTAAACAAAGTCCAGGCAAGAGTTCAAAGGCAGGCAGAATAATATCAAGGTCAAGGTACAGGCAGGGTCAGACGTCCAGAAAACAGTTTACCAAAAATGATCAATCACACAGGGATGTTCAAAGGAAATGCTGTATTCGGGCACTGAACCCATGACCTGGATTTTCGAGCCATGGCGTGACGTTATCACGCCAGCGCCACTGCTACCCACGTGGTAGCACTGGGCGTGATACATTATTTTTGGATCTTGACCATTTGCCTAAAAACCAGTGGCACAGTGCATAGATATGAGCTATCACTATAATAGTGTCTCTAATATAGGCAGGACTAGAATCTGCCTGTGTAAATATGTGAAATAACCACTTATATTATGCTATGTTGATGCATCCAGCTTCTTCATAAGTTATTTCCTCTTATTCACCTCTGTGTATGTTTTTGTGGTTACTTGTAGGAGTCCATGTAACTTGCAGAATTCTCTTGCCATAGCTCCTAGGCAAGGCATGTATTGGCACCCTGTTATTTTTCTCCATAGGTTGTTCATCATCTTGCTATCAAGGGGTTAAAGATAAATTTGGCTCCCTTGCACCTGGTTGTAAAAGGCTTTCAGTGTCCCCACCACCAATTAATCATTGCCTGACAGGCTGGAATTGGCTCAGGGAAGTGTCCGCTTGAGATATTCACCTCCTCAGTCTAAATGGATGCATGACAAGTGAGGCTTTGAACTCGCGTTCTCACTAGACAAGGTGATAAAACATAGGGACAGCTGTTCCATGTATTTAGCAAGAGCACAACCTGCTACTTTTAGGTTGGACATCTCCAGATTTATTCTGCATAACCCCCAAAGAGTAACGGTATATTGCTGAGGCCCAACTTATATCACGGTGTGAGCATTTTTCATTATTCAGTGTTTGTGTAGTGTTTGCCATCATTGTAGAACGCAATTTATTACCAAGATGAAATGAAATGAAATAAGGAGTATTGACTTTTTTTGTTATCATCCCCAAGAAAATCTATACCGATTCATGCCTTTGAATGTGTCTTTTAGTTTTTGTTACGAATATGGTTCGAAGAGGCAGAAGACGGGGGTTTGAAATACCATCCAGCCAGTCATCCTATTGAGTGGAGCGTTGAGCTAAGGCAGCAGCCTTCATTTGCCGTCCTATTTGCAGCCAATAATAGTGATGGATAACAGAGAAGCTTAAAGATAAGTAATGAGGGAAGAGGTATAGATTTTGAGTAATTACTGTGTTGGTTTTTGGTGACCTTATAAAGGACATACTGTAAATGATTGCGTGGCAATGTGACGGATACGTCCTGGCTGTCGGCTGATCCCCATGTTGAATCGACATCCCCCCCTCACACATAGATTTTCTGCCTTACTGATGTTAAATACTGTACTCTGCGATTCTGTTTCAATACCTTGTTCTAAATGGCAATATTATTTAGCAGACATTATTAACAGTTCCATTTTTACTGCTTAGTTTACATGACAAGGAAACAGAGTCAGAGAAACAAAGGCTGTACCTTAGTGATGTCGAAGGCTCAAAAAAATATCTGTAATTTTTATTATTATACATAATTTGTTCTTTTAACATTGATTGAAGTGACACGGGCAATCCCTTTGAGAGTAGGGGACCGAAGCAAATGGCCCTTTTCCCTTTATGTCAAACTGATCCAGGGTAAGGGTGTAGAATGCCAGTGTTTAAGCACTGTAATAATTTGAAGGATAAAACCACATTTAATATAATATCTCAGTGGTAAAATGACTGACATTCTAATTCTAAGGATGTGCAAGACGAAGGACAGGCAAGTGATCGGCTGGAGAAATCAATCAGCATGTTAGTCAGTGTTGAGTATTGATAGATAAATGAGATGGTTGATGTACGATGGGTCTGTTGGCTTTCCTCCTCATCATGGAACCCAAAGCCACTAGGATCAATATTGTGCACACTCAACAGACATTATCCCTACCCTAGATAAACTACTAGGCCATGTTAGACTACCACTAGCTGTAATCTGAATGTAGGCCACATTCACATTCACGGTAGTGGTCAGTCTTGGACAGACAATCTGGATTACTGCAAATGCCTTGGGGCTACTGTAACATGGCTCTTTAGGCCTTTGTGTACTTGAAATCCCTGGTTCTACAGTATTTTTAATCCCAGTCCAGACCTGCTAATGGTAGTGTTAAAACATCCCAACCATGGTATGCTAATAAGATAAAGTGGTCTTTGGAAGCTTTCATTGAAACTATCTTTGCAGGTAATAATAATACTAAGGTAATAATAATACTAATGTAGATGTAATAACAAGGCTACTAGGTTGAGGACACATGGAGATCAGTAGCTGCTACTTGTAGCTTGTTAAAAATAAGTTTAAATATTTCCTATGGGTGCTACAATAATTAACTTGCTCCAGAAAATCTATGAAACCATGACATTTGTCTGTAGTCTACTACAATTATTATTATCATTAACATGTATTTCTATAGCGCCACCATATTTTGTAGTGCTGTAAAGTAAATGTGATTATACAACTAAATCACATGAATTACATATGGAGTTACATACATCACATTCAATGCCGGTACAAAAGGCGAGGAAGGCCCTGTTCAGAAAGAGCTTACAATCTAAAGGGAAAGGAATGATACACAAGGTGTGGGAGAGGGCAAGATCAGACTTAAGTGGGTGAGAGATGTGGTACTGTAAGGGCGTATTGTATTTGGTAATTAGGAGTGAGGGTAGACTTCTCTAAATAAGTGTGTTTTAAGAGATTTCTTGAAAGCAGAAAGGTTGGGAGAAAGTCGGACAAACTGTGGGAGAGAATTCCAGAGGAGGGATGCAGCTCTTGCAAACTTTTGAATATGAGCACGTGAGGAGGTAATGAGAGAAGAGTTGAGTAGCAGGTCAGTAGAGGAGCGTAGTAAGTGGTTGGGTGAGTATATAGAGATGAGTTCAGAGATGTAGGAAGGGGCAGAGTTATGAAGTGCTTTGAATGTCAGGGCCATTAATTTGATACTACATGAAGCATCTACGAAATCTCCTGTGTTATAAGATCTTTAAGGTGACCACACATAGGGAGATATAGCAGTTATCAATCTTCTAGATATTGAGTGATTTGGTTGTCCATGTGGATTGCCACATGAAACAGATCTATTCGTTAGGGCTTATAGCTTGAAAGAATAGAGCAGTGAGGAAATGAAGAGATGCTGCAGGTCATTTCTTCATCTTCCAATGCACCATCCACGCAAGAAGAAGGGTCATCAAGAAAGGAAATTTTCCATTTAAAAAACCACATCAATTACATAGAAACACATAATGGTCTGGTGAAACAGCCTCCCACACAGAGAGGTTTTTACATGCCCAGCAGGTATTAGGCATCTCTGAAAGGTGGCAGATAAGCAAGCTTGGGTTCTCAGCAGCCCACCTGTAGAATAACACAGTGGAGCATATGGAGAGGTTGTAGCATTGGACACGAATGGTGGAAATGGAACACATCATTATTTTATACAGTCAAATGTTTTAATAAGTCATCAGAAATTATGCATTTTCTAAATAACCACAAAGCCCTGTACATTCCCCTCTATATTTGCTTGAGTTTGAGCAGCATTTAGAAGAACTGCAGCCACCAAGTGTTAAATCTCAGGCTACCACAAAGACTCGACAGATCTGTGTTTCCTAACAGCCTTAACAGCACAGAAAAATCCTGCTGTCAGCACAAGCTGTGCATCCTAAATTAGACCTGGGTATAGAAGCAGCAGAGAATTAATACTGAAGTGACCTTTCATACAGAAGCTCCATACATTAGGCTGCACTAAATAACACAAGCTGTTTTGCTTAGCTGTGTGTAATGATTTACATTGCTCAGCACTGTTAAAAAGGAGAGCTGGGATATCAGAAGCACAGCCAGACCTGCAGTCTAAGGGCAAGGAATCAAACAAAATAAGGTTATTGAAGGGAAAAATTAAGGAAAACCCATAAAGAGCTTTAAAGCAGATTTTCGATGCAGACATAAAGATTTTGGTTTAGACATGCAAATATGTTTTTCATTTTATAGCGTTCTTCCTCTTCCTGATGAAATGAGAGCTTTACATCTTCAGTGCTTTTTTTATTTTTCTTTCCTTGAACACGGAGGATGCTATCAGTAGGCTGAATTCGATTAACTGTGATAAATCCTGCAAAGCCCTCATCGGCAATACTTACTTTTTCTCCGTATCTGAAAGTCATCAGCCCTATTTACTTCATTGGATGTGATAAATGGGTTGATTAATATCACACCACAAGGGGATTCTATTTCCAACCAGCTGGTTTATTGGCAGATATAGTTAATGGTGTAAATGAGGTCACATCTTCTGGCATGTGAGATCTGTTCCCCTTTCGGAGACTGCTGAGGATAGTTGAACAGGATAGGACATTTCTTTGGAAGAGATGTTGTTGGCATGCACAACAGAAAAGACAACTACTAAACCAAACAGTGGAAGTCTCATTAATTGGGTTCCATAGGACCAAACTTTACTAATATTGATCCCACAAGAAATACAGTTTGGCTCACTGTGGTTCTGGTGGTTATGCTGGCTATAGACGCAAAGATATAGTCATACGAATCAAAGTTTCAGATGATTTTGGACAGTGTGTGGATCATCCCAACATTTTTTGTAGCATGACGATCAGTCATTTAGTCGATCAGGTTAAAATATTTTTGCTGGCTAACGATAATTTCTCTGCATGTATTGCCTACTCAACAATGTCCCTGGGTGACTATCACTAGAATTTGTCCAACATAACTTTCATACGATTGATGTCACGGGAATAACATCGTCTGATTTGTTATTTTACTACTTTATTGAATGGTTAGTGGCAGGTCGGAAGTTTGGGGCATTTGATCGTTCATCTGATACAAGGGTGAAACCTGTTCGGCCATGGCCAGCTTTAGAGGTGGTCCAAGAGATCAAACAGATATAACAGCAAACAGGATAACCCCTACAGTGAGTGTTTTTTCTTGGAATACATTGTAGGAGATGTAGCTGTCATGGATAGACAATGGTTTAGTTGTGCTCATCTAACATTACCTCATCATTATTAAAAGTGGCCATACACAGAGAGATCTGCTTGTTTGGCAATGTTGCCTTGAGACAGGCAATATGGGACTGATCCAATCGTGGGCCCTTGGGCCCAATGATCTGATCATAATGCAGCAGTATAGGTCGTCAGATCGCAGGAGTGCATCAACAAACAGATGTGGTCTGCAATCCGACGGGATTTTGTAAAATGCACTTGAAGATTGTCGGCTTCCCTTACCTCCCGCGTCTCTTGAAGATTGGTGGTGCACATGCACACCCTTCTGGGATCTCGGCCTGTGTGACATCGCCGCAAAATCTTCCATCTAGGGCCTGACCTCCATTTTGTCTGTGCCCAAGCTAGGTTCCAGTTTACTGTTCCAACCAAAGCATTTATCCTGAGTTTGTACTCCTACCTGACTTCTGATTCTGATTCCTGCCTTGAACTTTTTGCCTGATTCTTGACCACGTCTCCTAAATCCTTGCGGATACCTCATTTATAGACTTTTTGTTTTCTTACACACTTTTCTTTGTGTTTTCCGCAGCAGAAAGCCTGGGCCCAAAAAGGGCGTTGGTGAACACTGGAATTCGCAGTTCCCGTCAACTAGATTGTTACAGATTTTTAGTCCTGCCCAACTGAAGATATCGATCGGGGAAGCCCGTTTTGGCGAACCTTCAATCCTTTAAATCTCTCTTTGTACCTCAGACTCCAAACATATGCAGCTATATAATAAAAGGTGTAATATTTGCTCTAGATTGAAGAATCCACAGAAACTGATAGAAACTAATGAGTGTTTGATGGTCGGTAAATTCTAACTACTATATGGCCTTTTAAAAATGGAGCAAACTTTGCATCTGCAATCCTCCCAGAGTGTGTTATGTAATGAAAGATACAAAACTTGTTATACAGTATGTAGCCACTTGACTGATGCCATTACAGGGCAAAAGGTGCATCTTTTATTAAATTCCACATTGATTTGGTTTCTCAGTGGGACGGGGACATTTGCTGTGTGTGTGTGTGAACTGCTCGCACAACTGGCCAGTAAAATTCTGCATCACCTACGAGTATATTTCTTTAGTCCAATATACTATGTATTGCTGTAACACTTTGTTGTGTTTGGTAGCCGAGGATGAGGAGAGTATAACAATGCTTTATTAGCAGGTCA
>CM044436.1:25330250-25371133 GCA_024363595.1 Xenopus borealis | reverse complement strand
AAAAGACATCCTCGTCGCCATTTGTTATGTTTTAGTAGCCGAGACTGAGGAGGGTATAACAATGCTTTATTGGCAGGTCATGCAGCCATTACATAACATCAGTAAGTCTTACTTTCACTTTCAAGTTGTACAGAAAGTCCTATGTATGCACAGTGCCACCTGCAGGCCATTTGTATAAACACCACACACTTAAAGGGCACTTGTTTGCAAAAAACATTTTCCTCAACCAAATGTGCTGGTTAATAGAGCCTGCACTCTTGTTGAGGGCAACGGTAGTTTTTTTTTTTTTTTAAATAATGCCCCCCTGAGATTCTGGGCACACGCATAAGCATAACAAGTGAATAATGCAATTATCAGAAGCACATTATGCACAACATGGCCTCTTGCACCAGGAGCTCCCTCCGGGTAGCAGTGTCCTAGCACTGGAGGAGCAATTAAAAAAAAACTACTGTTACCCCAACCGGGGTGTGGGCTCTATTAGCCCACAAATTTGCTTGGGGATAATATTTCAGAAACTCAGAAAAGCAATCTCCCAGAGTACATTTTTGCAATCATTTCTTTGTTCTTCTGTAATAATAAAATAGTACTTTTTACCTTATGGTAACTAAACTACTTGGACTTTGTGGTGAAATTTTAGACACAGGCTGTGTGGCAGGCTCTGTAGTAATGAAACCATCAATTAATTGTAGGTTTAATGCAGCAAAGAGATCCCATCCTCGTATAACAGTGCTTTATTAGCAGGTTTATGCAGCCATTACATAACAGTAGTAACTTCTTACTTTCACTTTCAAGCTATACAGAAAGTCCTGGGTATGCACAGTGACACCCGCAGGTGATTTGTATAAACACCACACCCTGCGGATGGGATTTCTGGCAAAAAGTCACAAGTGCTAACCACTTTGCCCTTTACTGAATCTGCCCCTTTGTCTTTGATCTCCTGCACTGAACAGCCAGGAAAAAATTCAAAGTTTATGACTTAATTGGCTTTTGGCAGAGATCACAGAATAGATAGATACTTTTCTAAGCAGGTTTCTTGGGAGACTCAGAGTTTAAAGGGCAATTCACCTTCATTAACAAAACTGTAATAACACATAAAACCACAGAAATGTACTCAAACTTTCATAACCTGCCAAATTTTGTAAAATGGATATGGTAATTAGGGGGTGTGACCACAAAATGGTTGTGGTAAAAAAAATACTGCGTATCGTGCACCAAATCTTTTTGTCCCTCTTTCTGGTTCTGAAATGTAGGTAGGTATGGACTGAAAGTATGGTTATCTAAATTACAGAAAGACTGCTTACGTAGAAAACCCCAGGTCCCAAGTGTTCTGGTTAATAGAACCCATACCTGTAAAAGTGTGCGTGCAACAGAACAGCAAGCACTTTTTTCTTGTCCTACTGAAGGATTATGCATATGACACACTTCCATGACAAAGGACTTTGCAGAGAGAATCACATTGATACCTCTCCAAATACTACCCTTTTCTCATGACATGTTCTATATCACCTATCATGCAACCAAACTTTCTGCTTAGTTTAAGTTGAGAGTGTTTAAGGCATGCGTTAAAAAATTTGGTGGAATACTAAGGGGCAGATTTACTAAGGGTCGAATTTCAAATGCAAAACAAATTCGAAATTCGACCAGGGAATAGTGGAGAATTAAAAAAAATGTAATTCAAATTTTTTTAGCGCAATTCGATTGATCGATCGAATGGTCGAATAGGGAAATTCGAACGAATTCGATTGAATTCGATTCAAATTCGAATCGAATATGCTAACAATTTTTAAAAGATCGATCGAATTTTTCTTATTCGATCTTAGGGAATGATCCCCATTTCGGTAGGTTTAATCTGGTAGGTTATCGAATTTAAATTCAAAGGGGAAGTATTCGACCATCAAATTTTAGAACATTCAAATAAAATTAAATTTGAATATTTGAATAATTCTAATTCGAATATTCGATGTCGAATTTGGTCGAATTTTCCTAATTTGCATATTCGAATTCCAGTCTTTTTGAAAATTTGATCGAATATTTGAATCCTTCATGTGAATTAATGTGAATTTAGTAAATCTGCCCCTAAGAGTTTTCTGACTTGAATAACACTGGAGAAATGGCTTCACCAGTAAGAATATATGCACACACATTGATTGCTTTACAACTGATTGCTGCCTAGTGTATCTTGTGTGATGAGGGGTATGGCACGTGATAAACTGAAATTGTGATAACGCGTACACGAAAGCCTATCTTTTTGTGATTAAGTTAGTGATTGTAAGTTCCTACAAGGACTCTAACCATTCATATTGATCAGCGTCTTGCTTCACAATGTTTGTATTTATTGTTCCCTGTTTGAATATCCTGAGTGGGATGTATCCATTTGAAAAATAAGGATTTAAGGGAAATGTACTTTTTCATTAGCAAGATTGCTACTTGTTATAATCCTGACTGTTAATGTTCTGTGCTGGGTTGTATCTTTATTAAATTTTGATCTGAAACATACATTGTTTTTCACCTTCATTTTAGTTTTTTTTTTTAAAGCTAGCCCTCTCACTTCTGGGATGCCATCATTCCAATGGGTGAATGACAGAGGCTGCTTGAGGGGCACATGGGAACTATTTTGCTAATACAATAACTGTTTCCCCGCCTTGTGCGAGAAGGGTTGGCCTTTCTTGCTTCCAGAGAAAGCAGCAGCCAAACCCAAGAGGTCCTCTGCACTCTTTATAAATATATTAACATTATGTGTATTGAGCTATTAAACATGCCCTTTCCTTTGTAGGAGAAATAATCCCCCCAATGATTAAACCCCCTACCCACTACCCAGGCAAGGCCACTAAGGCCTGGGCTTAGGGCGGCAAGTTGGTAGGGGTGGCATGCCGCCCAGCCACTTGCTGAGGAGCACTGGGGACGTGCAGCTCCTCTAGAGCGGTACGGAAGGTAGGCGCTAGGACCGTGTGGACTGGCTTTAGGACCATGCGGCTTGGGAGTGCCTGCCTCTTAAATCTGGGCCCTGCCACTACCCTACATAGTCCCCTCCTCCCTGCTTCCCCGGCATAAGTGATTACCCTGAAAGTGCCCCTAATTCATTATTCACGTATAGGTGCTGAGTAAGTACAACGGAGCTCATGGGTGACATCTTCCGGATCTTCGATCGTCTTCAGGTCCTCTGCCCTTAGGTAATTTACAGCACTTTTGGAGAATGCACAGTTCCAACGAACTGGAAGACTGCTCCAACTGCTCCAACTCTCGAGGAATACAGAAGAGCTGTAAGATGGTGCCCATGAGCTCCACTGCACTTACTCTGCTCCTATATGTGAGTAATGAATTAGGGACATCACCTATGCATCTTTTAAATGAGAACTAAAGCTTAACTAAAGAAGTAGCTAGAAATGCTGTACATTATGTTTTGGGCTTCTGTACCAGCCCAAGGCAACCACAGCCCTTGTGAACATCTGTGTCTCCAAAGATGCCCCTCTTCTTTTCTCCCACAGACACTTTCCAAGGTGGTGACCCCCTGAGACAAGTCTGAAGTCCTGGATCATTGCTACTGACGGGGGAGCTTCTGTAGTTTTTGCTGCTTGAGGAGGCCTTTGAGATTTGAGGGGGCTGCATCACTAGAAAAGCCAATATTCCGATTTAAAAATTGGAATTTCTGCTCTTCAAATCACAAGCAGCGTCTTTTTGTCACCCCTGTTAACTGTTGGAATGCTGCCTCCTGAGGTGAGTTTCTCAACTTGCTTCATGGCAGCAGCAACGTTGGCTATTGACAATAAGTTCAGTATATAAAATATGGCATTTTTTAGCAATACTCACTTTTAGGGTTTAGTTCTCCTTTAAACAAAACAAGGATTGCCTGTCTATATATTGCAGTATATTCAAGCTGGCCAGCATCAAAGTCATCCCTGGTATGGCACTCAACTTGCATCTGATTCATTAAGAATTCTATTGCTTCATTATACATTTTACATGTATTTTTAGGGACTACATTTTATTTGCAACTTGCTTCCAAGAATTTGGGAGTTATAATTTAAAAGGTTATACCCCTCCCAAAGAGATTACTTTTTTTCAATCAAGCAGTGCAGCACATATAGTTCTATTGTTACGTCAGTTATATTTGTCTGCATTAAAAGGGGACGGAGAAGCTTGTTTGCATGAAGCCCTGAAGGAGTTGGGTAAGCAGGAGGGTTTTGATTGTATAAAAACTAGAAGCTTGATAAATGTATTGTGCAAATGCATTCCAGAAACTCGAGGCATGTCGTTCGAGGGCCTTCAGTCAAACAGGGCTTTTTAATGTCAGTTGACTTGGTTGAAGGCTGTCTTATGAAAAGCACAATTGGTATAAAATGTAATAACTGCAGAAAGAATTTCTAGACTTCAAAATAATAGCAGAAATTGTGGGAAATGTTAAGTGACCACTGCTGTGAATATGGAGAGGTTAAGTTGGAGCTATTCCTGTACTGACCCACTAATGTAATATTGGGGGATTAAGAAGTACAGAAAAATTAAGACAATGAGAACTGGACCACTGCTGGTAATATAGGGAAGATCAGAAACTGAAACTCTAATGAAGACATTCCATCACTGAGTAATGACCACTGCCAGAATATGAGGAGGTTCTGAATAGAATAGTGACCACTGCTAGGAATATGTGGAGGTTCAGAATGTCAGGAGTGTGAAGATATTCTAGCATTGAGTAGCAACCACTGCTGGGAAAATGTTGAGCTTCAGAAACTGAGACTAGTAAAGACATTCCATCTCTGAGTAGTGACCACTGCTAGGAATATGTGGAAGTTCAGAAGGTCAGGAGAGTGAAGACATACTAGCATTACGTTGTGACCACTGCTCAAAATATGAACAGGAGAAGGGTTAGGAGTGTGACAATATTCTAGCATTGAGTCATGGCCACTGCTGGGAAAACTTTGAGGTTCAAAAACTGAGATTAGTGAAGATGTTCCATCATTGAGTAGTGACCACTGCTAAGGTCAGGAGAGTGAAGGCATATTGGAATTACTTAGTGACAGCTTCTAGGAATGTGAGGAGGGTCTGAAAGGTTAGGAATATGGAGACATACTATCATAGTAATGACCACTGCTGGGAATATGAGGATGTTCAGAAGGTTAGGACAACAAAGATATTCCAGCATTGGGCAGTGAAAACTGCTAGCAATAAAAGTTGGTTCTGAAGGTTAGGAAAGCAAAAGATATTCCAGCACTAAGTGGTCACAACTGGTGAAGGTTAGAAGAGTAAATATATTCTAGCATTGAGTAGTGACAACTGCTTGGAGTATGAGCAATTGGAGCATTTGCTGGTCCAGCTCTACTGTGCATGCGCAGAAATTGGAAAACTTTGTGACTTTCAGAGCATGCGCAGTAGAGATGAACCCGCAAGTACCTACTACTGCATATATGCCAGAAGATTCCGATGCATCCAGAAAGAAGACTGCATGGGAGAAGATGGCACCTGTGAACTCTATGGACTGAACCCACGCCAAGGGGTAAGTAGCAACTTAGGGGCATTTGCCCGGGGGGGGGGATATGGGGGGAGGAGGGAGGGGGGCAACACAGGGGAAGGGGGAGGGGTTTTTGAGCCGAAACGGCTGACTTCTCCTTTAAGGGGGACACAACCAGAAGAGCAGCAGGAGGTAATGCGCACCAGGCCCCTTCAAATATTTTCTGTGGTTGGGTCCTGACTAGGGTTGCCACCTTTTCTTAAAAAAAATTAATTAACATTGAGATCAACCATCATTTTTACAGGCCAGGCTGGTAAAATACGGGCTAGGTGGCAACCCTAGGTGGCAAACCACAGTGTGCTTTAGGCCTGGGCTTCATTTTTAAACCCGGGAGGGGAAAAAAAAGAGCTCATACCTCAAGTGTAGACAAGGCTACATCCTCCTCAATTTTATGTCAGTGACATCATATCCTGTATGCCAAAAAGTCATAAAAGTTCTAAAAAAACGCTGGTGACTTTTCATTTTTAAAGCTGGATTGCTTTCAAAAGTCCTAACCAATAAAGATTTTTGTGCTAACATTTTTTTCCCAACCATTTGTGGGCTCATGTCCAGGACATTAGAGGATCTGTTTTTATTTTATTTTGCTTCCTTGGACATTTTAAATAATAAGTCGCCTCAAGCATTTGCACCAACATCTCTAATAAAGATATATATACAACCTATATGTAAATGCTCTATTCAGATTGACCTAAGCGTAAGTGTACGTAGTTTTGCTCTGCAGAATTGAACGCTAGCGAAAGATCGATGTGAAATGGTCGCACTGACAAATTAATACTAGAGAAACTTGGCCAGTGTTCAGCTGCTGAGACACAACTTCGCCTGGCGAGAAGAGTGGCATATCATTCGCTGGCAAAAATTTGCCCTTTAGTGAATTTGCCTCTTACACTGTATAGAGTGCCGGATCAATAGTCCACTCCGAAGAGGAGCACAGAAGCCCGCAGCTATTTGTAGAATGCACAATACTGTGTAAAGTGCAAAGAAAAATGGCTGATTCTTTGTCCTCTTTTGGAGGCTGCCCCATAATTAGACACCGCTGATCAATGGCACAATATCTTTTTTACAGCCTAAGTACATATATTGTGCACACATTATGAGCTGTCCAATGATAAGCAGTTGCAGTCAAATGTGAGCGTATGTGTGACACCAGTTTGTCAATATTACAGCAAAAATTAATTTATGACAAAAATATATTTAAAAAAAAAGCAGTCAGGATTATTAAAAAACCATAAGCACATGTACACAGCCATTAATTTTTTATTGCTAATGCATGATGATCTCAAGCCTTGCGCGGCACACAGTGATAATACATGGGAGTGAAATTGATTCCACAAATATGTCAATATTGTTATTTGTGACTACTGTTGTGCATGGATTTTTTGGCCTGATTTATTTTCATTAAATCATTAAAATTTTACTGCTGATTATTAGCCATTTGGTTTGTCATATTTGTTACCCCGCTGCTGACTCACTAATATCCTATCACTTTTATTGCCCTTAATGCACTATGTTGATTGTGTTTTAAGTGATTGATTTTCTGCCTCAACTGTAGCTAATTTTAGTGGCTTCCAAGCGCCAGACCGACTTGCTAACAGGCAGTGGGAGAGATTGAGGGAGACTAGGCAGACTCCAGGTAAATGAGAATAACAGAGGCTTTTTTGGGGATTTGGGGAAGAAACTCCTGATGAATATGGTAGTCTGTTACGCTGAAACTGTTATCCTTGCATAGATATCAGTTACCTGCAGTGTAATATATATTGGTCGGCAACCGTATCAAATGAGAAGTGAGGTCTTGTCTAGTCATACCATGAAATAGATATTTTTTATTATTTTGCTGCAGTTTTGCAATGTTCTATCTATGGAAGCTGCTCAAATGAACCAGTTCTTCAGCAAGAAGCCGTCACTTATGGCTCAACTCAACTTTCTCCTGCCCTCCATTTATTACAGCATAAATCAATAATATATATTAAATTGTTATATATAGTCCCGCATGACTCCATGAATTCACTAGTTTTGCTCACCTTCAACCTGAAGAAGCAATTTTCTTAAAAGGATATATTAAAGAAAAAGATATATTAATGTCAGTATTCTGTAAAGCTGAGCAACCAATATTTTAATACACTTTGCTACCAACCAAACCTAAGTAGAAGTACTCAGGGGTGTAACTACAGAGGAAGCAGAACTTGCTGCTGCAGGGGGGCCCATGAGGTATAGGGGGCCCATAATGCCCTAATTAATTAGCAATTTCAAAATATATTGGTAAAAAAGACAACTTGTGGATATGTTGGGGCCCTAAAACTAATTTGCTGTGGGTCCCAGTAACATCTAATTACTCCACTCCTAGTACTATCTCAAACCACTAGCTCATACTTAAATAACTTGTCACCAGCCAAGTGTAACAACCATATCATCACCCAAGCTTAACTTATACTCAACAAGTCCAAAGTCACAATATCTGGGGGAAGAACATCAAAAGATAAATATACCACCTTTCCCTGAATATTATCCAGTCTGAAAGCAATAGACAACCCTCTTCCTCAGTCATGCAGCCTGACTATACAGAAAGCTTTCCAAACTGTGTTAAAGGTTAAGGTCTAGACGTATCAGTTTTATTGACTAATCTGTACAACATGTGACGAGTTATTCTGTTCTTTAGGCTACTTTTTTTTTAGGTCTCACAAAATTTCCTCAAACCTTCCATTTATGAACAGTAAGTCCACTATGGCAAAACACCATACATACAAATCTAGGTTTACCCTAAAGTGTGTTTTCCCTAATATCGTGTTCACCAGCAAAGCCAGATCAATATTCTAAGGTTGACACACCTGCACTATATCTGTGACAAAGACATTAAAAATATGAACAATTGTATCATATTCAGGAACACTTATGGTCAACAGTGTCTTGGCAGAATCTTTGTGCTTGTACCTATATTCACATTTTACTGTATGTATCCCCAACACAACATGAAGCAGTTTACAGCTGCTATTGTTATGTTGTTATTGTTATATTGTTAAGTCGCTGTGAAAAGAGTTAGTGCACATTATATAAGCTGTAGAATTTTGTACGTTCTTGAGCAGCTCCAAAATGATATGGCTTCTTGCTTAGGAACAAAATGCTGGGGTCTCCTTATATCATTTGGCACATGGGAAGTTTCCATTACAGAACTAGCTACAGTTCACCAGCAGATACACCAACAAGCAACACCATTGAATAGTATAAATGTGAACATGAACAGTAAATGAGAAAGATCTGGGGATTTTTGTAGATAACAAGTTGTCTTATCCCAGGCTATCCTGGCCATTATGTGGCCACTAAAGCAAATAAAGTTCTGTCTTGCATAAAATAGGGCATTAACTCAAGGGATGAAAACATTTTGCCTCTTTATAGGTCCCTAGAAAGACCTAATCTGGAGTATGCAGTGCAGCTTTGGGATCCAGTCCTTAAAGGGATCCTGTCATGGGAAAAAATGTATCAAAATGTATCAGTTAATAGTGCTGTTCCAGAAGAATTCTGCATTGAAATCCATTTCTCAAAAGAGAGAGCTATAAATGAGCTGGAGCGAGTACAGAGACATGCAACTAAACTGGTTAGGGGATGGAAGACTTAAATTATGAGGGTAGACTGTCCAGGTTGGGGTTATTTTCTATGGAAAATAGGCTCTTGAGAGGGGATATGATTACACTTTATAACTACATCAGAGGGCGTTATAGACATATAGCAAGGGACCGTTTTACCCATATAATGCAGTAATGTTTTGTATATATATATGTTTTGTATATATATATATATCTATATATACTATACTATATATATATATCTTGTATGAATATTTGTTAGTTAGCACCCGGCCTGAACTATGAAAGAAAAGTGAGTGCAGGTTTCGAGGATATACATATATATACTGTATACATAATCCAAACTCCATGTTGTCGGCACTCTCGATAAACCCAATACGTGCCTGGGTGCAGTGTCCATCATAAGTATTAATTCCAAATACAATAAGGTCTGCACTCTCAGGACTTTTTTTTATGAAAAAGAAGTTTACTGTAAGGCTACAGACTGACGTTTCGGCCTGGTCCCAGGCCTCTCTAAGTAACCATTTACGAATTAAACCTGCAATATATACATGTTTTGGCGGGAAAAACCCCAGTCTCAATGACGTGCTGCAGTCGTCCTAATTGGGCTACTGCTGAGATAACATCCAATCACAACAGAGTAGTATTGTATATATATGGTTAAGCTTCTATATAGCAAATATTATAGAATTAGCAACTATTTAAAATAAGGCTAAAAACAAGACATCAAGTAGCATCATTATTCACTACACTTATGTTACTATAATATTCGCAATAATATTGCTACATTGTCACATATTTAAAGGCAGTGTATTGAGAACATACTAGTATCAACTGTAAATAGAAATAAGACATAAAGTAGCTTTGTTATTTAGAATATTGTTGCAAAAAATGCTCTAGATGTTATTGCTACTGTGTCAAAAATGTAAGGATTTAAGGATATTATCTCAGGTATATGTAAAAAAATGTAACTGCTAGGCAGTAGATATATATGGCGAACCACATGAAATTGATGCACTTATATCCCCTTACCACTGTATTATGTGAAACCCTCTTGATACTCACACTCACCCTCCTGGTGCAGGGACCAAATAGTTGTTTCAACCAACTATGAATCTCAGCATACATAAATTAAATAGTGACCTCAATTAATGTCTAAGAACACCTAGTGCAAATTAATTTATATTAAATAATTAATAATAAATCCCATTAGAAACCCAAATCCTCAAGTAATCAATCAGAAGCACTCAACCAATCATATTATTTCAACCCTAATACAGTGCACCCACTTAATTATTTAATATAAATTAATTTGCAAAGTCTACAAGGATCAGGATGGCGATGATGACCCTGTGTGGGTTGAAATGCGTAGATGTGGAATAAAGAATAAAGAATAAAGAAAACTTTTTTATGTGACCAATGATGGAATGAGCTGTGAGTGCTTTCACTTTTTGACTATGCTATCTTTTGGTTAGCACCCAGCCGTGGCTGTTGAATGGTGAGTCCCGTTGGACTTTGAGATATATATATTTATAAATATATATATATATATATATATATATATATATATATAATATACTTAAAGGGGTTGTTCACCTTTGAGGAAAACAGTGATGTGTTCTATACTTATTTTCCCCTCAGTAAATAAGAGAGGGCCGGAATAGAAACATGAGAAATAAAAAAAAACAATATATAAATAGCCTTAAAGAGCAGTTATTTTTTAGATGGGGTCAGTTGCCCCTATTTGAAAGCTGGAAAAGTCTATAAAGGCCAACCATCCCTTCAAGGCCATAAAAAGCAGTGAATTCAGCATCAAAAATCCTAAACTTAGCTTCTTGACAGCAGCCCAGGCCCTCTTAAGTGATGGCTTAATTGGATAAAAAGATGCAATAGTCAACTTTTAAGGAATGGATCATTAGTGTTACAGGGCTGCTGGACGTATGGGCTGGTACAGTACATTCAATATAATTCAGGATAGAGGGGTCCGTTCACTAAAGTGCGAAAAATTTGAATTTAAGTTTCCGCATGTTATCGCTGAGAATATTTTTCCGCCAGAATATTCACAGCGACTAAGTTTACTAAACAGCGATGCTCTCAGAAGTCATTGCGATCACTTGCGGTAACTACGTTAGCGAACCAGCTTAAGTAAGCGGTAATTTTAGCGAGATGCCAATTTTATGGCGACAAATTATGTTTGCAAATATTTATTCTAGAAAAAAGTCTTGTTTTATGGCGTTAATAATGGCGTTAATTATGGCAATTTTTACTGTGACATTTATGGCCAGAAATGCATCTTCAAAACTCATAAACTTTATTGACTGATGATTATACCATCCAACAACATTACCAGAGTGACACCAATCAAACATTTATGCATCATATAAACAGATACTTCATCCATCCAGTCACACACCCTTCTGCCAATAGAATCATATGAACAAGAAATCATACCAGTTATCTCTTTGTATCATTTAAATGCACAGTTTAATGAGAATTAAACTCCCATTGAGAATTTTCTGGCCAAAAAATAAGTTAATGCCACTATATAGATGGCGGTAAAATGTTGCGAATATTCTGGCGTTAATTTTGTCTTTAACACATTTCACTGTTTAGTAAACCAGTCGTTAATGTGTACATAGCGTTATTTTAAGCGAATGCGATAACTGGCGAAAAAATATTCTTGTGCAAGAATATTTCGCAAATTTATATTTACCGCATGTTAATAAACTCGCGAAAACATATTCTGCGTTAAATTTGTCTATATTTTGTGCGAAAATTTTTACCGCATTTTAGTAAACGGAACCCTTAGTTCTTTAACATATAAGTAATCAATGTGGTCAATAGAAGAACAAAAATATAGTTACGATACTAAACACAAAGGCTCCACACAAAGGAATAAACTAAGCCCTGCTCCTGCACCTCACAGTGCTTTTAAGATAATTCTATTACAAGATATAAATCAAGATGAAAAAGGAAACACTGAACACAAAAGGAATGTTGTGTTATTGGCTGAGTGGGACTCAACTTTACATGCACAAAGCAGCACTTGGTATTAGTCATTTCCGAGCTTGGGATTCTGTAGGCCGATGTTTATAGCAGGGCTGAGATGAAAGGAGACTTTGCATGGTGAAGTAGCTGAGAACTCTGCTGGTGTTTGTGATCAGAAAGGCCAGATAACAGCTCAGAGACAATGTGTTTCTTTAAGACAACAATTGTTTGGTGACCTCTTGTGTTAACCTCCCGGCATGGGCTTCCCTTGTGAGAAAACAAGCAAATATTCTGTGTACATTATATTCTCTAGAAGCAATCTATTAACCTTTGGAGAACTCACATAGGTTTGCTGTTTATAAACTTGGATGCCATAAGTGCTAACCAAGTAAATATTCTGTTTCATGTTCAGGGTGCGGTTCAGTTGGTAGTAAGGTTGCAACCTGGCTGGTATTTCATACCTCCCAAAATTTCGGAAATAGAAAAGGGACAAAAAGACATTTTTTGTCCATGCCCATTCATGTTCATTTTACAACATTTGGCAGTTTATGAAAGTTCTGTGATTTTATTTTATTACAGTTTTGCTAATGAAGGTGAATTGCCCCAAAGTGCACCTGCCATGTATTTTGAACTCTCTGCCAAAAGCCGATTAAGTTTTATAAAGTTTGTATCTTTTTCTGGCTGATCAAAGAGAACGTTGGGACATTTCAAGAACAATACGGGACTGCAAGTTAAACTGTCAAAATCGGGACTGTCCTGCAAAAAATGGGACAGTTGGAAGGTATAGTATTTTGCTGGCCTTGCTACCAAAAACTATCTCTGATACCAAAAGGTTAAAAATATAGGAAGGCTGGTATTTTTTCCAGTAAAGGTGGCAACCCCAGTCAGCTACCAAAATTCAGATTTTTTTAGTGTTTGCCATCATGCTATTCATTTGATGTGAAGGAACATTTGTAGTTGTTGTTTTGGTTTTATTTGAGTTAAAACCATAAAAATCTTATTTGGCGCCCATTCATGGCACCAGAAAGATTCAGTAATTGGGGGAGGAAGACTGTAGTGTAACATTTTGTGGTTCTTGGGGACAAGTGCTCTTCATTTTGTTTTCATGGTTTTTGAATTATCAAGCTCTGGATTTGGTTTCAAGGGTTCATTGAAACCGAGTAGTGGTTTGAATGCAGAAACTGATATAGGAGAGGACCAAGATAGTAAGTAAGCAAATATAACAATAGCAATAACATTGTAGTCAGAATACTGGAGTCAGTGATACCCATCAAAAATCTGGAAAGACAAAGGCAAATATTTCAAAAACTATTTATGGGTAAAATACTCCTGAAAATGGCTCTCCAATGTTAGACACACAAATATTGGTGTATGGCTCTGTCCAGAAGCAAAATCTATAAATAGTACAAAAATAAAGGAAATATGAAATAAGGAAAAAGTAAAAATAACAAAATCGTTTCTCACAAGAGGAACCCCCAGTCCAAGGGTTACCATTCATTTTTCAATATGCAAATGATCCAAATGAGGTGATACCCATTTCCAAGTAAAGCAGTAGTTCTGGTTTTCATTAAGTTAAAAAAGCTTTATTAGAACATAAATAGGCCAAATGCGTTTTGTGCCTGTGAGGGCATTCACTTGGATCCTCTCCAATTTTAGCCCTCTACTGCAAGCTGAATCCTTCTGTGTTTGCGTCTGGAAGCCTTATGACGAGTAAAACAAAGGAGAGCACAACAATGGCTGTCCTGGCAATAAAGAGAAACTTCTGTAGGAGACAATGCAATAAGCCACTGTGACCCTTGACACTTGGCATTCCATCCAATTCTTTCATTACACCTGGTTCTTTCCTATGGAGGATATTAAGTGAAGCATTCCCATCTAATCCAGGGAGATAAATGACAGGATATTTGACAAGAATAAACTATGGATGCACCGAATCCAGGATTCGGTCTGGTATTTGGCCAGAATTCTACCTTTGTCAGCAGGATTCAGCTGAATCCTTGTGTGTGGACAAACCAAATTCAATTCCTAATTTGCATATGTAAATTAGATGTGGGAAGGGAAATCACGTGACTTTTTGTCTCAAAAAGTGCACTTCTCTTGGATTTTGTAGGAACAGTATTTTGTAGAAGTTTGATGTCTGCAACATGTCACTGCACATCTTTCTGCCATGTAGTAATTCAGCTGGAGATGTTTGGGTTGTTGCATAGCACATTGCTCTGTAGGAACTGTATTGTAAATACTTTCCAAGATTTCCCAGTAAGGTTTGCTGTCTGTAGTGCTTCTTTCAGACTTCGGTTGTATTGATTTCTCTATTTGCTTGTGGGTAATACACTGAAGATTTCCTATACACAATATTCCTCGTTCTCAGAATGATTTCAAACTCAGATGAGACAAACTGTGGTCCGTTGTCTGATATTAACTCCTTTGGATTACCTTCTCTGCTGAAGACTGTAGACAGAAATGTTATTACTGTAGCTGATGTTACATGAGAAACAAATGCAATTTCTGACCATTTACTGTAATAGTCTATAAGAGTTATAGCAAATCTGCAGTCTATAGGAGCATCTGCAAAAGGACCCACAATATCAATAGCAAGTTTTTTCCCATGGTGAATCTGGGAATGGTACTGGCTGAAGTTGTGGTGTATACGTGAGAGCTGTTTTGTCATGACAAGTAACACAAGAATGAATGGCAGTTACCACATCGGCATCCATTCCTGGCCACCAGTACAGTTCTCGTAGTCTTTGTTTTGTACGTACAAATCCTTGATGACTCTCATGTGCAAGTTGTATGAGCTTTTCTCTCAAGGTTTCTGGTACCAGTAAGCGGTGAGTTCCACAGACAACATAGCCATCTACTAATGACAGTTCATGTCTTATTCTGTAGTAAGGTTGAAGATCAGAACTGAGTTACTTGTCAGCATTTGGCCGTTTGCTTTGTAAGATGTCCTGTAGTTTTAATTGGATTGGACATGTGAGACAAGCTTGCTTAAAATCAGCAGCTGTAACTGATGATGATAGTAAATCAGTCAGTGCTACAACTTCTATGTCCTCATCCAGTTTATCAGAAGCTGCATGTAAAGTTAAACGCGACAAATTCAGTTGAAATTCAGTAACCTTGCTGACCATCTAGGTATACACATTCCAGCTCTTCCTAGTCCCTTTGTTGTAAGCAGTGTAGTTAAAGGGCTATGATCTGTGCACAAGGTAAATTATCTTCCCCATAGGTAGGTTCTCCATTTTTCTGTTGCCCTAACACATTCTAGACCTTCTTTTTCAACAGCTGAATACTTATGCTCTGTCAATGCAACAGTTTTCTCTGAATGATCAGCATGGATCTGTGTGAGAACTGTACCAACACCATAGACTGAAGCATCTGTAGTAACCATAGTGGGTAGTGCAGGATCAAATAAAGCTAGTGCTGGACTGTTCACAATTAGCTGGTTCACTATTTCAAAGCTATGATGAGCAGTCTCTGACCAAACCAGACTTGAAGTTCAACGTAGTAGTGCTCTAAGTGGCTTCACAAATGAATCATAGTTGGAAATAAACTTAGAATACCATGACATAAGACCTAAGAAAGCTCGTAAGGTCTGGAAATCAGATGGAATAGGTGCTTGTGTAACAGCAATGACAGAGTCAGGCAGTAATCCCTCTTGTGAAATTATATGACCCAGAAAAGACAGCTGAGTTAGTCTGAAGTGGCATTTGAAAAGGGTCAGTTTCAGTCTTGCAGAAGCTTTTCTAGGTACTTGTCATGAAGATCCATAGTTGGAGCGTAGACAGTTATATCATCCAAGTAGCATTGTACACCAGGTATGTTATGGAGTATAAAAGACAGTCTTTGAAAACAAATCAGAGCTGAAACTAGTCCATAAGGTACACATTTGAATTGAAACAAACCATCATGGGTGATAAATGCAGTGAGGTCTCTGCTTTCCTCATGCAGTAATACTTGAAGATAAGCACTCTGAAGCAGAAGCAGTATTGACATTGACAGTGCATATAAACTTGTCTGGAATAAATGTACCAGCTTTATCCACACTGTAACATTTATAGTAGTGGCTTCATGAACATCTTTAGCAGAACTACGGCAGATCTTAGCAAAATTACCTACCTATTTGCATTTGCAGCACTGTACAGCTTTTGCAGGACATATATCATAATTTGCAGTGTATTGTGTTGATCCACAGTGAAAGCAGTAATTTTTTATTTGTATTTGCTGCACGGTTTTGTAGTGAATCCCTTTCCTTAGCACTGTATTTTTCCTGTGACTGTGCATTATTACACCACAGTACTAGATTCACAATCTGTACATTCATCCTCTGCCACTGCTGTTTCAATTTGGCTAGCAACTGTAATAGCCTTTGCAAGGGTTAAATCCTGCTCTAGGAGCAGTCTCTCTCTAATGTGTGGTGAATTTGTTTTTCCACTATTTGGTCTCTTAGCATTTCATCTGTTAGATTCCCAAAGTCACAGGTAACAACCAGCTCTCTCAAAGCAGCTACAAATTGTTCTGTGGATTCACCATTATGCTGTCCATGTTGGTGGAATTTGTATCTTTCAACAACCACATTTACTCTTGGCACAAAAAAGTTCTTTAAAGCAGTAAGAGCAGTTTTAAAAGTCTCATCAGGTAATGGTAATGTATAGAATGTCCCTCTGCTCAAAGGCAGTGAATAAGTAAAGCACGCTTTCTAGCAGCAGAAATCTCCCTTTCATCAGCAGCAATAAAGTAATTTTCAAACATATGGATCCAAGCAGTAAAAGGTATGGTAAGCTCACCAGGGTTTGGAAGAAAAACTGCAGGCTGCTGAAGAGGTAGAAGAGACATCTCGTCACCAATTTGTTGTGTTTTGATAGCCAAGGATGAGCAGAGAATAACTGTGCTATATTAGCAGGTTTATGCAGCCATTACACAACAGTAACATAAACTCTAGCACCTTATATATAGCAGGGACAGTGTATGCACAGTATAACTCATGTGCACAGTGACATCTATGGGCCATTTGTATAAACACCACAGGGTGCAATGCCATTGACTGCCTTGGTAAGGCTCCAGCTGATAGCTGGAAAAAGAGAAAAACTTCCCACCTGCATAATGGCTGGGGCAAAGGAAGTGAAGCATGATTAGGTAAAAGGGGCAGATTCACACACAGTGACACAAAAGGGGTGGAGCAACACACATAATGTACTGAAATCTGAAAAAAGGTAAGTACTGAGGGAATTGGGGGCGGGCCAAGGGCTTTTTCTTAAGAGTATTATAAATAATAAAATCATAATACCATCCCCGGCCTTGGCAGGTATTTTACAGGTTAGGCCGGTAAAATACTGGCCAGGTGGCAACCCTACGCTTTGGTCTTGCTAGCCAGAGGACCAAGTGTTTCGCTTTCTTCACAGAAGATCATAAGAAGGGGTACCTAGCCAAAAGGCCCAGTACTACACTTGATCTTAAACCTTAGATAAGGTACAGTATGTGAAACGCTCATTCTCTTGGGTGTATGGACACCTTTCATTTGTTAAATGTTCTACAGTGCATTTTCGGTAGATTCTGTCATCCCTTGTTGAGAAATAGCTGGGCTGCTAGAAATAGAATGAGATTATGCTACTGGCTTGGGGCTGTGTTATACTCCCCCCATAAAGCTCTAAACTGCTCCTCGGGGTCCCAAGTAATGACTGTGGCTATTATGCCTGCTGTGCATTAGCCGTCTGTGCTCTGTAGCCTAGGGTGTTACTGCTGCTCCATATGGTGCCACAAGAGCTATACAGAAATGAGATGGTTAATACTTTCTTATTTATACAGCATAACTGCTTCCAACAGCTTGTCATTGCATTGTGCTTGGTAGCATGTGCCTCTTTTCATGCACCCTGCAGACAGCAAATTACATGTACAGGATACTAGCTTTATAGCTAAAGACTGGAATAGACATTAGATGATAGATATGGTAAATATAATTTTTAATTGCCTATTAGATGTGGTAAATATCATCTTTTATTGGCTGTTAGATAAGGTAAATATCAGTTTTTATTATACAACTTGACTGCTGGAATGCTCTTCCTCATGCAGACAACATAAATAGGATAAATACTTTGCACCAAATTTCCTCTACTACATGCAAAAAAAACAATTTTCCTAGTTTTCAACTATAGCTGTATTTATGAAATAGTCTCCCCCCACTGCCTCTCCCTTGAGCTTGACTTAAAGGAACAGTAACACCAAAAAATTAAAATGTTTTAAAGTAATGAAAATCTCCTGCACTGTTGCCCTGCACTGTTAAAACTAATCTGTGTGCTTCAGAAACACTATCATAGTTCATATAAACAAGCTGCTGTGTAGCAATGGTGGAAATAAAAATAAAGGCTATATGGCACAGGTTAAATAGTGGATAACAGATAACACCATTATGTTCTACAGAGCTTATCTGATATCTGTTGTGTAACCTGAGCCTTTTCGCCTTTGAATGTGTAGACATTCAAAGGCGAAAAGGCTCAGGTTACACAACTCCCATTGCTACACAGCAGCTTATTTATATAAACAATAGTAGTGTTCCTGAAGCAAACACAGCTGTTTTATCAGCACAGGGCAACCCTGCATGCAATTTTTATTACTTTAAAACAGGGGTCCCCAACTTTTTTTGGCCAGGGGACAGGCGTCGAGGCAAAAAAAATTTCAAGGCAAGGGGGGTGGTCGGGAGGTGGTGGCTTCCAATGTGGGTGCGCCGGCTTCCATTGTTGGGGACTCCTGCTTTAAAACACTTTCATTTTTTGATGTTACTGTTCCTTTAAGACACCTCTACCCTGACATGTGTAAGCAGAACCTCTCCCCTAGACCTCTGAGCAGTGCCTTACTGTTGACCACTCTCTCCCATGCACCTCATTAATCATATCCTTCTAAGTCAGGAATTTATATCACTCGCACCCCTAAAAGCAATTATTGGACTAGGAACCTTAGCCTGACAAAAACAGACTCAAGCAGCAGCTGTACTTGACCTCTATACTTTATGTCAATTTTTCATTGCCCAGCATCATGCCATCATGCTGACAGCCACATGACACTTGATGATAGCCATTGCCCCTGGCAAGTCATTAGGTCTGCTTCCAGAGATGGAATCTGTTTTGGGAAAGGAGTATCGAAGTATCCATTTAACTATTGAGTAAGTGTGAATTACTCTATACCATTATATTCTCATATAGCATGAAACCAAACCCTTCGGTAAAGTATTTCGCTTTTAAAGCTAATAGCATCTAATCTGGGTGGAGAAGCAAGTGCTACCCTAATTTTCTCATGCCCCTTTTTAAATGCATCCAACAACATATTTCACCAGAAGGAATATGTGCAGTTTGGTGTATAATCTTGATTGAAAGCAAATAAATATCTTTTAACATGAGAAAGGACTATGGGGGAAATTCACTAAAGCGCGAAGCGTCTAACGCTAGCGTGACGTCAATTCGTAACTTCTCAAATTCACTAACACCGACTCTGTCAAATATTCGCTAGCGAATTAGACTTGCGCAACTTCGCACTCTTACGCCAGGCGAAGTTGCGCACTGATCGTAATTACGCAAATTCACTAAGATGACCATTTTACTGAACGTTAACACTTACGCTAGATGTTACTTCGACAGGTCAGACTGACCTGGCGAAGTTCAATACAATAGATAGGAGTTTGAAAAAAAAAGTCCCAAAAAAAACACTGGCGTGTTTTACCTTTCTAGGGTGATAGTCTGAAATAGAGCAAATTGTTTTGGGGGTTACCCTCCTTCCCACCTACAATTCCTAACATATGGCAACTCAACTATACAGTGGGCACATGTTTAGGGCAATAGGACAACTTTTTTTTTTTTATTAAAGGTTTCCTGGGCTTATGAAGTACAATGTAGTGGCTGTAACATAAACTTCTATTATACTTTGAAATTTGTGCCGTATGCAAATTAGGCATCGCTAGCATAAATGCGCTTTGCCTGGCGAAGTAACACTAGTGCAACTACGCTACCGTTCGACGACCTTAGCGTAACTTCGCACTTTAGTGAATTTGCATAGCACTTGTGAAAATTCACCTGGCGAAGTGCGGTGAACGTTAGCGAAGGCAACGCTTGTGAATTTTCGCCGCATAGTGAATTTCCCCCAATGACTATTTTCCTTTAGAAGAATTCTAGATTAATTAAAGTAATTGGTGTCCTAAAGGGGTGGTTTACCTTTAAGTTAACTATTCTACAGAATTTGAAGCATCTTTACAACTGGGTTTCATTATTTTATTTTTTTATAGTTTTTTAATTATTTGCATTTTCCTTCTGACTCTTTTCCACTTTCAAATGGGGGTCACTACCCCCATCATAACACAAATGCTATGTCAAGCAATTGGTTATTGCTACTTTTAATTACTCATCTTTCTATTAACATCCTCTTTTATTCAGTTTCCAATCCAGATTCAAATCAATCAATCAATCAAGCATATAGAGCTGCAGTTTGAAGGTATTTTTGGGTTCAAGCCTGAGACATACCCCAGTGGGCTGGTGCCCATAGCATCACCTAAATACTCCCCCATGCCTGAAGCTGAAGACTTCTAGCAAAATCTGGTGGACTCTAGAGCTGTACAACATCTGTGCTCCAGGATCTGCACATCTGCAATACAGCTTCTAAGATGAAGGGGTTGAGGTAGCGGTAATGAAGGAACTTCATCAATCAAGTGTCCTTATGGAAGCAGCATTTTTATATTCAGCCTTGTTTTACCCTCTCAAGTGGCTACATTTGGTAAGGGTCACTTACATCATAAACATGGTTGAAGCTTTTACAGTGTCACATTGTTCACCCTGATATAGTTCCAGGAATAACTAGTCCAGAAAAACTGTGTTTACCCAAAGGTTCCAGTAAAGGTAAACCAAAAGGAGAAAATGGCAGGCTCTCACAGATCCCACAGACAGACTTGTAAAAGAGAAATTTATTTTAGGCCACTTAATCATAGGCCTAAAGACATGAAACGTGTAAGGCTAGGTATGTATGTACCTTGAGCTGTAGATCTGGTACATGAGCACCCAGACCCCACATGCTACCGGTAAAATCATAAACCTAAACATTGGCATTTTTTTCTTTTTAAATGCAATATCTATTAAAGAAGGAAATTGTCCTACATCATCAGGTTCTGTAAGTGTTTTCAGAAATTAGCAATAAAAAAAACTGAAGAAATAACAGTAGAGATAAATGTATCTCAAGGTTTATGCTAATTAGACTTCATCTGGGGGTTGAAGGAATTTTATAGGGCATCTACTAAATATTCAGCCCAAAAACTCATCCAAACTGGCATTCATGCTGAACAACCCCTGTACACTGCTTCATCATGCTCAAGGAGGGTCAATCCCACAAATAGTAACAAATAATAGAATAATAATAGAAACCACAAATAGTAAAAAATGAAAACCAATTGCCAGTTGTCTGGGAATATTACTCTCTACATCATACTAAAAGTTAACTCAAAGGTGAACAACTACTTTGAATCAAATTAGGGACTGGCTCTTCCACATTTACAAGTCTTTTACAAGAAAAACAACAAATTAGCCACAGGTATTAAAAGGACAGAGACACTACCCATGAGCCCATTCTTTAGAGCTGAGAGATGGAAATGGTCACTAGATCTCAACTGGTAAAGCCAATTGAGCATATAGAGCAGCGGTTTGAAGGTATTTTTGGGTTCAGGCCTGAGATATATTTGTCATACATACGCCAGTGGGCTTTTGCCCATAGCAGCACCAATGTTCTCCCAATCCTAAAACTGAAGACTTCTATCAAAATCTGGTGGACTGTAGAGCTGTAGAACATCTGTGCTCCAGGATCTGCACATCTGCAATACAGCTTCTAAGATGAAGGGGTTGAGGTAGCGGTAATGAAGGAACTTCATCAATCAAGTGTCCTTATGGAAGCAGCATTTTTATATTCAGCCTTGTTTTACCCTCTCAAGTGGTTACATTTGGTAAGGGTCACTTACATCACAAAAATGGTTGAAGCTTTTACAGTGTCACATTGTTCATCCTGCTATAGTTCCAGGAATAACTAGTCCAGAAAAACTGTGTTTACCCCAAGGTTCCTGTAAAGGTAAAGAGGGAAACTGGACCAAATTAGAAAATCACAGGCACTCACAGATCCCACAGACAGACTTGTAAAAGAGAAATTTATTGTAGGCCACTTAATCATAGGCCTAAAAGCACAAAATGTGTAAGGCTATGTATGGATTTACCTTGAGCTGTAGATCTGGGGCATGAGCACCCATACCCCACATGCTACCAGTGAAATCATAAACCTACTGGCCTTACATTGCAATTTATTTTCTTTTTAAATGCATTATCTATTAAAGAAGGAAATTGCCCTACATCATCATGTGCTCATGGGAGCACCTAAATGCTCCCCCATGCCTGAAGCCGAAGACTTCTAGCAAAATCTGGTGGATTGTAGAGCTGTAGAACATCTGAACTCCAGGCTTTGCACATGTGCAATACAGCTTCTATGATGAAGGGGTTGAGGTAGCGCTAATGAAGGAACTTCATCATCAGGTTCTATGAGTGTTTTCAGAAATTAGCAATAAAAAAACAGAAGAAATAATAGTAGAGATAAATGTATCTCAAGGTTTATCCTAATTAGACTTCATCTGGGTGTTCAAGGAATTTTTAGGGCATCTACTAAATATTCAGCCCAAAAACACATCCAACCTGGCATTCATGCTGAGTTTCATCATGCTCAAGGAGGGTCAATCCCATATTTTAAGAACCACTGGTCTGGGAGCAAATTCAATTACAAAGGCCTGATGCAGCTGGGCAGCAGATTCATGAAAAAATCAATGTGCAATATTCACTAACATAGCAAAGAAAAGAAAACTCCAAATATTGCACTTATGGTTGATTTAATACTAGACAACATGATAAAGACGTTCAAGGTAATAGGAACAGCATAACCATAATGTCTATGATATACTGACAAAGTGATGTTATTATGTCTATAAAACTACTATTCAATATTCCCTGTATGACTGTGAACAAATAATAGAAAACACATCTAACAAGGACAGTGGAGAAGAACTCTACTTGAAATGCTGAGGCAATATATTATACTTATATATAGCTCACAGTACAAGTTGATCCAGGGACTGATCCGATTTTTTTCCCCTCTGAGACAAATTGTAGAGGCTTCAAATGGTTTTGCCTTTCTCTGGATCAACTAACAGTTAGGCTGGATAAAATAGAGTTAAAAGGAGTTAAAAGGTTGAACTTGAAGGATGTGTGTCTTTTTCAACCTAAATTACTATGTTTTTTGTTACTTGGACCATTTTGTAAAGTCTATCTATATCGTGGCCTTTGGATCAGATGCTTCCAAAGCTGCCAGTACTCTAGAACCATGCTTTGTAAAAATTACCATCAGATTTTTTTCTCTGTTTTTTTTTTAAATATACACATCTCTGATGTATAATCATCAAGTATGGCAAGATGTATGGCTAAAGAACTATAATTTTGGGGGAAATCAAAGGGCAAGAAGAAGTCAATCTCCAAACTAGTTTCCTTTGGGTTGGGTTCATACCATGATGTTATGCCTTCTTATATTAGACCTAAAATAATACAGGTATTAAAACAGCAGTTTAGGTTAAAAGTACTAAATGGATATTCATCTGGGTACCGAATAATATAAGCCACTAAAGTATTTAGCTTTAAAGGAGAACCAAACCCTTTATATTAAAAGCCCCTACCCCCTACTCTACATAGACCCCCTCCCTGCTCCCCCCCAGCTTAAGTGTGACCCTTGGTAAATGCTCCTAACTCTTTACTTAACCCTTGTTGCAGATTCAGCGCACTGGAGTTCACGTCTTCTTCTCTTTGGTAATCTTAGGGTCTTCTTCCAGTGCTTTGGCAATTTCCGTAACTTTCGTCCCTCAATTCACGAAGATTACCGAAGAGAAGAAGTTCGATGCTCATGAAGTTCGATGCTCTCAATCTGCAACGAGGGGTAAGTATAGAGTTAGGGGCATGTTCCTAGGGTAACACCTCCGCCGGGGGGAGCAGGGAGGTGGGTCTATGTAAGGTAGGGGGTAGGGGATTTTAATATAAAGGGTTCAGATGGCCTTTAATCCCGTTCTTGCAAGCAGCTTGAAGATTCAAGGGGTTAAAGCGGCCTCATGTTCCAGAAACCTTGTTTGTGGATGATGACAGGCTATTATCCAGAGCTAAGGTACTGGGATCTGGAGAGCAGTTCATGCAGCCAGCAGAGCAGCTAAACCCTGAGACTAAACAGGAGTCATGAAAAGCAGTTTGCAAAAGTATGTCTGAACTCATTAAGCGTCAAAAGGAACAATGAGGAAGGCTTGGCAATCAGGGTAATTTCAAGCCTGTTTGGTCATTAATCATTCTCTGACAATCTGAAGGACCCAGTCACTCTAAAAGCTCAGCTGTCTGAGAGAAAAGTAACCAGAGACCACTGTTAAAGTTACAGTCCCATCAGAAACCCTTCTTTGATATACATTACAGTAGGCCTAACACAAAACATTAACAGGCTGAGGGACTTGCACTGGACAGACATGGCCCCAGATTGTGCATTTTGCGTGGTGCCTTTATTTTATCCTCAATCTTTTACAGAATTAATTTTCTATGAGTGACTTTTATTTTTTAAGCAGATTTAGTGTCTATGGGTTCAATTTGGAACATATAAAAAGCTAAGCCCAGTCATTTATTGCTAGTTTACATTTATTTGGTGGAGCCTCTTAAAGGAAAACTATACCCCCAAAATGAATACTTAAGCAGCAGATAGTTATATCAAATTAAGTGGCATATTAAAGAAATATTTAAGTAAATATTGTCCCTCGTGCCTTGAACCACCTTTTTGTGATGGTCTGTGTGCTGCCTCAGAGATCACCTGACCAGAAATACTGCAGCTCTAACTGTAACAGGAAGAAGTGTTGAAGCAAAAGACACAACTCTGTCTGACCTAACATGTATGATTTTGGTTGGTTTATTTGGGTGCACCAGGAATCCTACTATCCCAGGGGTGGCCCTAGTGTTGCCACCTTTCCGATTTTGACCCGGACAGCCTGGTTTTTTGAACGGCTGCCCAGTTTACCAAATTAAGAAAACCGGGTAGGATTTCCTGAGATTGATGCAGCAATTGGCCAATCGCCATATCATAGCCGTGCCCCTGATGGCACAGTCACACCTCCACCACCCCACTGCTCCATCCCATTATGTCACGGCCCTGCCCTATCACTTCACAGCCCTGCCTCCACTTACAGTTTGTTGGGGGGGGGGGATAGGCGACCCTTATTTTTTTTAAATGGCAGTTTTCTATATATGATTACCCAATGGCACATACTACTAAAAAGGATATTATTATGAAAATGTTTTATTCACATGAAGCAGGGTTTTACAATATACACTGTTTAGGAGGGGAATAGTTTTCCTTTAAATAGAGAATCTCTAGGCTCATACAATAAAAAGAGAACACAAGAGAACCTAACATTTTGGCATCATTTAATCATGAAAGAACATACCAGTCTGTGCATATATAACTCCAGGCTTCTCAGCATTAACACTGTAAATCCCAAACACTGGGACACAGATGAATCCCACATGTAACTCATAAGGGCTTTTGGATATTACATACAGTACAATATCACGGGAGATAAGCCAATTGGCCATCTGGTCTGCCCATTCCCTAAGAACAATAACATGTTTAACCCTTTATCTGACTTTATGCTCAATTCCTATACAGGCCAATCATTTTCTGTTGAAAGAAAAGTTTATTCCCTAGAAAAGAGACAAAATTGTCTATCCATCTATTTAGTCAAGCAACTGAACAAACTACATGTCACCTCCTGCAACTGGGATTGGGAACTGGGATAATTTTTACAAATAAAGGCATGTTTATGCTGTAGAGATCTAAGTAAGGAACAAAACAGAGGCTAAAAGCAGTCAGGCAATGATTAGGAGAAATGTTATGGGGACATACAGTAGATATACCGGCCTTCCTATATATTTGTATTTTTTTTCTATTAATAACATTAATAATAGGCCGGTAAAATACCTGCCGGGCGGCAACCCTAACTGTAGACTGGAGACATAGGTGCCTAGTGCTTGCATCTTCAGAGGAAGAGTGTGCCATTATAATGTTTGTACCTCTGTTGGAGATCCACTGCATGCTCAGTCACATGGGATCTCATTGGTTATATATTGGATATTCCCCACCCTGTTCAAATTTTAATGGAATCAGGAGCATGGAGCATAGCACTCTACAGGAAACACAAAAGTGCTGGAATGCTAGGCAGCGCCAGACTGGGCCGGCAGGACGCCGGAAAAAACCTGGTGGCCCCCGCCAGCTCAGCCCCCTCCTTCATCTCCGGGCCCCCCTCCTTCCATTTCCAGGCTCCCAAATAATAAAATAATCAATGCGCCCGTAGTGCATGCGTGTCAGAGTTTGCACATCCGCACAGGCATTTCCACGAACACGCTGGCACTCGTGAATGCGCACCAAAGTGCACCAGGCATGCACCCGCCTGTTTACACATGCGTGCGGCGTGAGCATATTTTGTACTTTGCCCACCAAAAAAACTAACCCTGTTATATTTTGATCAGCATCCTTTGTGTTTAATAAAAAAATACAATTCTTTGTAATGCCATTCTGTAAAAAGATGTACAGTTGTGAAGACATCCTTAATGGGCTAAATAAATGTATTTCTAAACACTCCATCTCTGAACTAATTAAGAAACCAACTAGAAATGAATTGGATTTGTGTCTGTATTTACAAAGAAAACATGATTGCAGAAATACATTATGGGCAATAAATTAAGAAGATTCACTATGGTTTTAGGAAGATCACTTTAATCTTTTAAGCATCCATGAGGAGTAAGTAGTAAAGTGAATCTGGATATGGAAGTAGATTTCATATTTTTATATTTAACTAAAACTTGAATTGTTCCAATTAAGAGGTTGGCACATATAATTAGGACATAGAACTAGAGAAGAAGTCTGTAAATGGTACAAAGTAACCGATTGGCCAGTAGTTGTTCTATATGGAACAGCTCCATTTGGTGTAGTTAGGTTTATGATGTACCACAGAAATTACTGATGGACCCAAGACATTAAGCTTCTAACCTGGTCAGAAATGGCAAGGAAATAGTTGTCCAAAACTTTTTTTCAGGCTACTATAGAGGTCTGGAGGGTCAGTATTATATTAACTTTCCAAACAATATGTTATTATTGTGCCTTGTTACAGCAGTCTCAAGATTCATTAGAGACACTCAAAAGACATATGAACCCTGTTTGGAAGTTTGTTCCATGTCACTAGTTACTCAGGAGTAAGCAGCCTCAAAGCAGAGTTTAAGTCCAACCTAATAAGGATAGAAAAGTGGCCTTTGCCTGTAGGAGGTTAAAGTCCCATCTGAGCAGATATCTGAAATGGAAAGTCTGGAAGCCTGTTGACACCCCTTGGAGTCCATATATAGTCAATCTTGAGTCAAATGGGGATACTCTTATGATTGATAAGTCCATTGTCCACTGAAGGAGTTAAACTTGCTAGTACATGTGTGTGGCCAAAACAGCAGAAAGTCCTACACATTGTCCCAAGTGCTGATCTAGCAGAAAGCCAGATAATTGGTCTATGTGTGGCCACACAGAGTTGAAGTAATGACAGCAGAACAGTGAGCAGAACAGTGCTTAATTAAAGGGACATTTGTTCAAGAATGCATGTCATTAATGTATAGGAATAAGAACAGTTGGGAAACTTTAGTGTGGCCAAGTAATAAAATGATGTAAGTTTTGGCTTTCTAAAATCATGTCAGCAAAGACTATGAAGAATGTCAGAAAGTGTTATTGAGGAAATCCTTGCTCCCCAGTCTACTTTGCCAGACATAGACCAGTTCTGCACTGAGGCCAGATGGGGAAATATATTGCAAGTAACACTGCTCCCTTGCAGCATATTGGATCAGGACTTTCTGCAACATTTGGAGTGATTCCCCAGTTATTCTCATGACTGACTCCCCCAGCTTACCTGACATTCCCTGAAATATGGCAAATGCTAATCCTAACCAGTGCATCAGATAGGACAAGACTGGGAGACTAAAGCCTCCTGACTGTGAGTCCAAGCCAAAATACTGGCCAGCTGATGCATTCAAAGGCTGTCGTTTGATAGCCTTGTATTTCTATAAAGCCCAGCCTGCCAAATTTAAAATAAAATGTAAATAAAGAATCCGCTAGTGTTTTAAACTAAGCAGCCATGTTGTTCTGTGTTTTTTCATGGAGTCAGTTACTTGAGACCTTTTTTTTTTTTTACAAAGCGCTGAAAATGTAAATAGGCTTTATGGATTAGCAGATAATAGTTACTTTGATGTGAGCTTAGCTCTGTGGAATTTACTCACATTTGTAAAGAGGCACAGACTGTGAAAGAAATCTCCAACACACACTGACTTTCTTCATTACAATTTCCCCCTGTTATTCTTCAACTCTGCTCTCTCTCTGGCCAAACAGTTCTACTTAATAATAACAAATCCAATCCACATGCCTGTTCTCTGTATTCAGCATAATGGAGCATGCCACCTTCCCTTGACTCCTTATCTACCCCCTGATCTCTTCAGAGAAAATGTAGATTCTCTAAAATAAGAGAAAACATCACATCCATTTAGCCAGAACTTAAATCATTTCAATCTTTGGCCCTTGTGACACACTGAGGTTTCTAAGCTATTCTTAGCCTGTCCACTCATTACATGCTCCCTTGAACAAATGCCCCTTAATTAAGCACTATTCTGCGCTTATTACTTTACCTCGTATAATGGCCACAGACTAATTATTGGGTTTTCTGTTTGATAAGCACTTAAGACAATTATTTGACCACACACATGTATGGGCAAAATGTGGTCATCCGAGTGGCCCATGGGCCTATCTTTCATAACAGTAGCCCTAACTGTCTTTAGACTGGTCAGATACTGTATGCACACTTTATGGTGTATCTTTAACCAGCCAGAAGTTCCAATTCAGAGATCTGCTCTGATGAAGTTAGATGACTCAAACTCTCTGTACTAGAAGCAACTCATTCCTGATACTAATTCTCCTATAAAACAGGATTTTTGGTTCTCATTCTAACATTTGACCTTTCAGTGTATAAAGTCATCTCTATTTCCATCTCTATGTGGGTACTTCTTAGAGGTACATTTATTTTCTGCCTCGTTATTGGTCCTCCTAAAACTTTTCAATGAAGGACACATTGACTCCTACACTCTATAAATGAATCTAACTTGCTCCTTGTTTTTCTTAAATCTAACAAAAGCAGACAAATCAACTGTTTCCACCAAAACTTTTTCTACATTCTGAACTGTTGGTGATAATAGGATACAGTAACAAGGCATGGAGACTGGGCTTGCAGATTACTTCTGTATTGAATTCCGCTAAAAATGCTTTATTTCTAGAAAAGAAAGCTTTGAAGCAACCCTGGCTCTTCTTGGTGAATGTGCTGATGAATCTACTGTGGACTGGTCAGCCATCTTTTGCCAGACATTGTGCCTGGTTTTTATGCTGCACGTTAGACATAAGGTTAAGCAACATGATGAAGTGTTAGCCAGATTCAGCTTTTACAGCAGACTTGTGTCCTCTGTTGGTGTATTGCAAGATCCTATATGTTTATGGTTTTCTGCAGGCCCAGATAAAAATCAGACCCATTTAGTGGTTTCCTTAGTTACAACTTCTAAATATTAATGTTTAAGTAAAAAGTTATACATAATGGGGGTACATTTTCACCTCTTATTGCCACTGAACTGAAAGAGTAGTTCAAACAACTTTGCATTCCATGAAGAATTAAAGCTGTTACTGTAAGGCGCACCAGGAGACTGCTCCGGCCTCTTACCTTGCGCGTCTCTCCCCGTTTTCCACTGCGCAGGTGCGCACCTAAGGGTTCAGCCTGCATTCCACCTAAGGGCAAATGACGCTGGTGCAAATTCTCAGCGCTTGTTGACACTCGCGTCGGATCATCTTTCAGCACCAAAATTCAACTTTTGGCACCAAAGACTCTTTAAATATCCTCCTTTTCATTTAGCCAGTGCCCAAGCTGGCTTCAGTTCACTGATCCTGCCTAAGCATTATTATTACCTATTGATCTTCTGATTTTGACTCCTGCCTGACTTCTTGATTTTGATTCCTGCCACCTGCTACGAAACCTTTGCCTGAATTTTGACTACTCCTTCCCTAATCCTTACCAGTACCTCACTTTTGGACTTTGTCCCTATTTTGGCATTATCCCTTGTACAGGGCCCCTAAAGGGTGTCGGTGAACACCGGAACTCACAGGGCTGCCCTGTACATCTTTGAGTATCCATTTTCACTAAGGTTCCAACTAACTTGTACGTTATAGTTACACATGTAAAAGGGTGACAAACCAATAGATGTACTTAAAAATATGTTATATAGTCTGATCACTTCTCTTAATTGATCTAACCCCCATAAGATACATTTACCACCAGATTTATTGATCCTGGAAGTACAGGTATGGTATATATTATCTAGTTACCCTGTTATCTGGTTATCCAGAAAGCTCGGACTTACAGAAAGGCCATCTCCTATAGATTCCATTTTATCCATATAATCCAAATTTTTAAAAATGATTTCCTTTTCTCTGTAATGATAAAGCAGAACTGTATACTTGATCTAAACTAAGATATAATTAATCCTAATTGGAAGCAAAACCAACCTAGCGCGTTTATTTAATGTTTATATTATTTTTTAGTAGACTTAAGGTTTGACAATCCAAATTACAGAAAGATATATTATCCGGAAGAACTCAGGTCCCAAGCATTCTGGATAGCAGGTCCCATTCTTGTACTTTAAGGCAAAATACCTAAAGGTGACATTTGTCCTTGGTTAAGTAACAGATATATTTAACATGATTACAGTTTTATATAGGAGCAGCCTGGACTCATTCAAATCCTTCAAATATTTATATGAACATCCTTCATTAGAGAATCGAGGCTACAAAATTCTATGGCTTCATTCGCTTACTGTACTCATTCTGAATACAACACTCTCAGCTTTTACATTTCTGTTGCAGTCACTTCTCAGTGTACACTATGTCCATCTGATACTTGAGTAAAATGCATGGATTTGCTGCCGTTGCACTTAATTTTCACAGAAATGTGACCTTTAAACACATTAGTATTCAGATCAGTGGCATTCAGTGTCGGACTGGCCCACCAGAATACCAGGAAAAATCCTGTTGGGCCAAGGTGTCAGTGGGCCCTCATGCTGCTAAACTTTTGCCTATTTCATGGCCATTCTCTATTTCTATGAGAACAAAGAGGCTAAATAGATGGAATAATTGATTATAGTATGTAAAGAAAACAAACTAGGAGAATAAAGGTTGATTGAGGAGATGAAGAATATTAGTACTGAGAGTGGGCCCCTAGTCTAAGGTTTTTGGGTGGGCCCCTGGTGTCCCAGTCCGACACTAGTGGCATTACTAGAGTGCGCCGGGCCCTCCTGCAAAAAAGTCTTCAGAAGAGTTCTGCATGCTCCAATCACCATCCTCCCACCCACTTCCCACCCGGCCTCTTGTACCGCCTGCATCCCCCCAACTCCACCCACTCCTGTCCGACTTGTGTCCCAGGTAAAAGAGCAGCAGGGGAGGTTTTATTAGCTATAGAGGAAGCAGACCCACAGTCTGTGCCCCCCTGTTCCCCCAGGCCCCCCTGAGACTGTGGGGTCAGCTTCCTCTTTAGTTACACCACTGATTGGGATCCAACCATGGCTCAAACATCTAGGCTAAACTGGTAATCACTATATTAGGGTCAATTGGTAGAGGTGCTGCTGTAAGATGCCACAAACTAATACTTTGTATTGGGCTGGTGGAGGAAATGTTTTGTCCTCAGTGGGCTTGAATGACAAAATACTTTTTGTCATTTTTCATCAAGTTACTTGTTACCTGCTACATGTGCTCAAAAATACAGTTGTGAATTCTAAGTGACCCTCTACATAAGGTGGCTATACACAATAAGTGAGGTCGCCAAACAAGTGGATCTTTCCCCGAAATGCCCACCAATGACAGGGAGATATTTGGTTAATCCAAACCCTAGGGCCGAATGATTGGATTCCAACAAAGAGAATGGGCACCAACAAGATGAGGACAGCATCAACTAGCCAATGTGGTCCTCGATCTCCAAAAAAATCAATCCTACCTGATCAATATCTTGGCCAGATATCCATTGAGGAGACCCATCAGAACCCCCCTACACTGGCAGAGAGGATTCTGAATTGGTCAAAAGGACTGAAAGCAGCTTTAATCGGCCTGTGTGTGGCCACCTTTAGACATGGCCCTTATGTATAAGAATAAACCATGTAGCGTGTTCTTTTTGATTAGCATTACAGTCTTAAGATGTCAAAAACCTTATTGACTTCAGACATGCTGAAAGGTTACTGACAGTCATCAGGTTATGGAATCTCGTAAAATCAAAGGTTGTAACAGAGATTAACTTGAACTGAAATTGACATTGACATTTTGTGATGGAGCAGGAAATATTTGTGGTGTTCTTTGTCTTGTTAAAGCTTTAGGAAGAGTTGAATTCAGTATTATTCTCACTTCCTATGTATATATGTAGCATTCATGGCAACAATGAATATGTATAGATGTACAGTATATGGAAGAAAATGCCTTAAGGATTTAACAAGATTTGCCATCATCAGGATATGGAACTTTAATTAATTTCCTCTACATCTCACTCTTTTTAGTAACCTGTGTTATTTAATGGCTTAGTTAGCAGAACCCTATGTCTATGCATGCAGTAAGAAACTTTAATTTCAAACAAGTAAATGGTATTCTAACAGCAAACAAAAGAAACGATTCATTTTTGCCTCATATGGTTAAATTATTATTCTGTGTAATACTGCCAACTCAACACAGTCCCCAGTGACTTTGGACTAATTGTTACACACACATTTTACTCTTGCAAAACCCATTAAAAAAAAACACATAAGAATGCAAGAGTTTTGCAAAATGTCACCAGGAATAATTGATTGTGATAAATTAAAAAACCACTCTTTTCCGCCCCCCCATCCATTGCATAAATCTAATTATGAACATTGCATTTGCTCCAAGCCAAACTCCAGTCCCTGTAGCCTTCTCCTAATGTTTCACTGGCCTAAACCCTTCCAGTTGCAAAACAAGACAACCAGCTCTGTGTCTTGAAGCTGACAAAAACATGTAGTTATGTCCAGCAGATATATTTACTGACGGGAGCCAAAGAACTGTTCAGTTTAGTAAATGACCCTATGGGAGACCCACATAGCTGGTGTGTATTTCATGGCGGTATCTCATTATGGGTAAGTTAGGCTTGGCTGAGCATAACTGGAAAGTGAACCTATCCGCAAACTTCTGAACCTTAGTCATCATGTCCTTTTGGAAAGCTTGAAGTCAAGGAAGTCCAGTACTCCTGTAATTTGCTTTCAATAATGTAGTCTATTCCTGCTCTGCTATAGGCAGATCAGGATGTAAAAGGGTGAGTAAGTCACATTGCATTTCCTCTCTGATTTTGAAACGAACAAAATGTGGTTTATGGAGCCGTCTTTAGGTTTGAAACAGCTGTGGACGGACTGTGGGTTATTTGATTTTAGTTTTTTTCATTCCCCCACATCTCTGTCCCTGAAGCAAAATAAAAGACTAAATGGGCTGCTTTTCAACACCTGAACTCGCAGAGTATACTGTCATCCGCGCGGATAGAAACCAGAAGCCGAACGACGTTTCCTGTCCCAGATACAAACGTTCGCCTATTAAATTCTTCTTTTTAATTACAGGTTGGGATATGAAGCCAGTTTGAATGGCTCAAGCTTTAATAGCTGACATCTATTGTCATCACGTGGGAGCCTGTAATACGCAGTTAAAGAGACACTGAAAGAAGTTCTTAATGTTAACATATGAATATAGTTCTTCCGTGCATGACAGATGGAGTTGTATATTACTTTCCTTTGCTTTTCTCTCTACACTATCACTTCTAGATCTGGATTTAAAGGAAGATTTTATTTCCCCTTTTATTATGCCTTTTTTAATTATTTGACTTTCAATAAATGGATTTATCATAGTGTAATGAGAGGGATTTTTGATCAATAATGGCTCATGGCAATACGCTGATTGAACCCAGTAGCTTCTTGTATAATGCCAGCATTCAACATAAAGCCATATACAAAGCTACTTTACTTCTGTATAATGAAGCTTTGTGGAAGGGGAAGTTAATCAGGATTTATGCTCAATGATCTAATACTGGTTCTTTTTATGACCATTGGACCTTATACTGGTTCTTTTTTGGAATTCTTGGATGTTCCCATATGTATGCTCTAATATGTTTATGAGTTCTCAAGCCCTTATGAGACTCTTCTTTATTATAGTTAGGGGCATAATAGCAAGATAGGATCTTTGCTTCTGGTGTGCTTGTTGGGAGTCTGGCCAGCTTCTGATGAGCACATGGGAAGCCAGATCTGTTATCAACTAATCCATTATATGAGTTTTATTGACTAAAAAATTACTATATGAACTGATTGTTAGCAAGTCTAGAAAAACTGGGGGTCTCCATCCAGTGAGTTGAGATCTCGCCTTTGGGGTTAACGCGTGCAGCCACAGGACCTTTGTGCGTTGTTCGAGACCTTCCATCTGTTGACTGTTTGGAATCTCCCAATCTTGTGCTTGCTCATTCAGTAATGTATTTCTTTTTCATTCTATGTATGTAATAAAAACCTTTGCTTATATGTAGCCGGTGTGTTTGAATTACTTCCGAGAGACTCATAGAACCACAAAGTTTTATGCTAATTTTAAGCAGTTACAGGACTAGTGTCCTAGTGGAATGGGCTGCTAGAGGGACTGCTAACATACGCATGAAATGAACCAGCAACTCAAGGGAACACTGCACCTTAAAGTGGGTGGCTCACCCTCTTGTTAACTTTTAGTATGGTATAGAAGGTCCCGTGTTTTAAAAGGGTGTCAGTGACCCCTGCAGCCAAAAACTATTGCTCTCTGAGGCCCAGGGCCACCATCAGGGGGGCACAAGTGTCCCATGGCCAGGGCTGAAGGGGGGCCCGGCAGTGCTGCAATTTTCGAAGAGCCGAGTCCCCCTTGCGAGCGCCAAAGCCCTGCTGCTGTGCTGCATGAATTCGGAAGTGCCAATCAGTCCTGAAGCGGTGGAAAGACCCGAAATCACAAAAGGAACCGACATTGAAGTCCTGAAGCTGCGAAAAGACCCTAGGTCACGAAAACAGCTTTAACTGACTGAAGTCCTGAAGCCACGATTTTTAATTCTACTGACAACAATGTGGGTTTTTTTCTAATCCCCTGGCCACCAATGTTTTATTTTAATACTCTATAGCAGGGATCCCCAACCTTTTGAACCCGTGAGCAACAATGGAAAGTAAAAAGATTTGGGGAGCAACACTAACATGAAAAATGTTAGTGGGGTTGCCAAATAAGTGCTGTGGTTGGCCATTTGGTAGCCCCTATGTGGATTGTAAACCTACAGTGAAGTTCTGTTTGGCAGTGCACCTGGATTTTATGCCAGAACTTGCCTCCAAGCCTCAAATTCAAAAATAAGCACCTGCTTTGAGACTAGGGATGCACCGAATCCAGGATTCGGTTCGGGATTCGGCCAGGATTCGGCCTTTATCAGCAGGATTCAGATTCGGACGAATCCTTCTGCCTGGCCGAACCGAATCCGAATCCTAATTTGCATATGCAAATTAGGGCCAGGGAGCTAAATCACGTGACTTTTTGGCACAAAACAAGGAAGTAAAAAATGTTTTCCCCTTCCCACCCATAATTTGCATATGCAAATTAGGGTTCGGATTCGATTCGGTATTCGGCCAAATCTTTCGGGAAGGATTCGGGTGTTCGGCCGAATCCAAAATAGTGGATTCAGTGCATCCCTATTTGAGACCACTGGGAGCAACATCCAAGGGGTTGGAGAGCAACATGTTGCTCACGAGCTACTGGTTGGGGATCACTGCTCTATAGGCCCCTGCACCAGTTTTTTCTTTTTTTAAATATTTTTTGGGGCCCCGTTTTATTTTAACTTGTAAGAGGGGCCCTGGAGCCAATGTTTTTTTTTTTATAACTTTTTTCGGGCCCCAATTTTTTTTAACTTGTAAGGGGGCCCTGCTGCCAAGGTTTTTTAAAAAAAAAAAAATATATATATATATATATATTTTTGGGGCCCCAATTTTTTTTAAAACTTTTAAGGGAGCCCTGACCATAAATATGTGTGGTGGGGTTACTTTTTTAGCGCTGATATCTGTGTGGTCTTTTAACTTTGATATGTAGTGGGTGGGATCAGGGGTGGGGCTTGGGTGCCCGGGGGGCGGGGCCAGCCCCCCCCGAAAATGTTGTTGTGTGGGGCCCGCACAACAAAAAAAGATAAAAAATGAAGACCCATTGCAAATTGTTTCAGAATATCTATCTCTGCCTCATGAACAAACCCTTTAAACGAGACATATTTTGTAAAAAAAATAAGATCGTACCAGTGAATTATACTCATTTAGATATAGAAGAATTGTGCTTAAAAAAAGTAGTGCTTCAGACTGATTTATTGAATATTTCTGAAAGAACTCTAATAATCCCTCCATTCCCTTCCACTTCCTGCTCCCTGAATTCTCAGGCTGTGCAGGGGAAATGGTGGCACTCACTGCACTGCTCACTGCATTGTAGGACAGGAACCAACAGCTAGCAGGACCTGATAGGGAACTAAAGCCTGTCTGTGCTTGTGTGACTGCAGGGCTGTGATTGGCTGTCCCCTTCATACTGTGCTTCTGGCAGGGACACGCCCACCCCTCATTTGAAACAGGGACCATAGAACATCTATAGGGAGCTCCCATGAAAGGGCTATTTTCAAAGATAAGTTTTAACACCATGTAAAAAATATAATTGCATACAAAAGAAGTTTTTTTTTTTTTTAAATATATCCTATATGTCTCCTTTAAGCACAGTAGAGGTTTCAGGTTGGGGCTTTAAGGAAAACTATACCCCCGTACAATGTAGGATTCTATAAAAAGATATTGCATAAAACAACTCATGTAAAACCCTGCTTCATGTAAATAAACCATTTTCATAATAATATACTTTTTCAGTAGCATGTGCCATTGGGTCATCCTAAATAGAAAATAGCCATTTTAAAAAATAAGGACAGCCTCCTGGGATCCTAGGATCCAACGGTGCACACAAACATACCAAACAAACTATAAAGTTAGCTCACATGAGCCAATTAACAGACAGAGTTCTGTCTTTTGCTTCAACAATTCTTCCTGTTACAGCTGAAATATTTCTGGTCAGGTGATCTCTGAGGCAGCACACAGACCATCACCAAATGGTGGTTCAAGGCAAGAGATGTAAAAGGGCAATATTTACTTAAATATATATACCAGGTAGGTAAGATTCTTTAATATGTCACTTGATTTGATATAAACTCATTTTCGGGTATAGTTTTCCTTTAATCCAAGACTATAATGGAAGCTTTTTAAAATGATTGCTGTTTCCCAATTTTCTCTCCCACTGTATCTGTGACTTTTTCTTTGTTCATTTCTGTCCATGTGAAAACTAGCTTGGGCTTCCAGCCTCCAGAAATGTATAAAGCACTGCATATCCATCATGTCAAGGGATGGCTGTCAAAATGTGCCATCAGCCTGAATCAGTTCAGCCCCTGGCAAATCCATCTATTTCTTTGCATTTGACACATTCACTTTCTGTTTTATTACTCAGTTTATGCAGACAAACAGTTATTCCTGTGAGCGACAGCAACAGACCCTGTTCTCCTTTCACTCTTACTTATCTCAGGAGCTTATGCCACAAACCCCATTTTCATATCAGGTCACCTTGTCTGGGCTGTGATGTGTTGTTTAATAATCTGTCAAAAACAGGTATGGGATCCGTTATCTGGAAACCCATTATCCAGAAAGCTCTGAATTACAGGATGGCCATCTCCCATAGACTCAATTTTATCCAAATAATACACATTTTAAAAAAGTATTTCCTTTTTCTCTGTAATAATAAACAGTACCTTGTACTTGATCCAAACAAAGATATGATTAATGTTTACTGGAAGTAAAACCAGCCTGTTGGGTTTATTTAATGTTTACATGATTTTCTAGAAGACTTATAGTAGGGTGACAAAATAAAGGAAAGATCCGTTATCTGGAATAACCCATGTCCCGAGCATTCTAGATAATAGGTCCCATACTTGTATAAAATGATGACATTGACAATTAATCCATGGAATTTTTTGTAAGCAATCATAGTAAGGGTTTTGCAAAGGTAGGTGGACTCCTTAGTCTAAGGATGCAACGAATCCACTATTTTAGCATTCAGCAGAATAAAGAACCAAATCTAAACCCCAATTTGCATATGCAAATCAGGGCCACAAAGGAGTAAAGAGAGACGCGAGCTGCATATACAGTAAAAAATGTTTAATTTCCTTTTTTGTGTGATGAAAGGTCATGTCATTTTTAGGATTCAGATTTGGCTCGGCCAAGCACTTGGATTTGGCAAAATCCTACTGAAAGAAGATGAAGCTTGGCTGAATCCCAAACAAAATTCTGGATTTGGTGCATCCCTACTTTAATTAAAACTTCAAGAAAACTTCTAGAATGCTTCCATTCACATTTCATTTTGTGGACCTATGGGTTGGGGCAGACGGTCAGATTCGGGGAGATTTAGTTACCTTGCGACCCTTCCCCGAAACTGCCTTCGCGGGTCTTCAATTTCTGAATTCGCCTGAAGTTGCCTCACGAGGAAACTTCAGGTGACTACAGAAATTCAAGCAGATGGAAGGCAGGAAGAAGGCAGTTAGGGGGGAGATTTTTGCAGCACAGAAAAGGCGACTAAATCTCCCTGAATCTGCCTGTCTGCCCCAGAGGTGTTTATAGAGGGACATAACAGAAAATAAATCCTCTGCGAGAGACTTAAACATATCAGGTGAGAACTATTGGCTTCCTGTTCTTGTGAGCAGCATGTTGTTCTCCAATACATTGGATGTCCCAGTGGCCTCAAAGCAGGTGTTTATTTTTGAATTCCTGGTTTGGAGGCAAGTTTTGGTTGCATAAAAACCAGGTGGCCAATCACAGCTCTTATTTTGCACCACCCAGGAACATTTTTCATACTTGTGTTGCTCCTCAACTCTTTTTACATCTGAATGTTGCTCACAAGTGAAAAAGGTTTGGGACCGGACCCCCCCCCCATTCTAAGAGCATCTTAAAAACCCCTTCTCTACATCATTTAAACTTTGCCAGCTACACACTGAGCTGTATCCCAGTCATGGTGGCTAGTCTGGTATTAGAATAGGAATGTACATTCCTTCCAAAGGCTTTGCAGGAAAGTAAGATATTTACACTTCCATTACTGAACTTCTGTACATTCTTTATTTGTTTCCATAGAATTTCCAGAGCTATACGGTTAGAGCCTCGTCACTCCATTCTGTTTTATAAACCGGGGAAAGGATGGCTAGAATTTACAAAACAATAACAGAGACTACAAAAGTCATAAAAATGGCATCAACACCGCAAGACTAGCAATAAGAAAATAAAGGCTGTTTTATGGCATTGCCTCCCCCCCCCCCACTACGACTTGTTCATATAAGCCGAAGTTGTTAATTATAGACTGCCTCCATACTTAAAGGAAATGTTACATTCGATACCTATGATTTATTTATAGACCTGTGGTTCATTTAGGACCTTTGTTAAATTGAAGGCATGTGTTAAAGTGAAGGCCCCAGTGTAATCAAAGTCTATATTACGTCTAAGGCCTGCCTTGTATCAAGTCTATGACAATATTAAAGTGAAGACCCGTATTAAACTGAAGATTGTATTTAATCAAGGCATGTATAAAATTGCAGGTCTGTATTTAAAAGAAGCCCTTGAAGGCCTGTATTAAATTCAAGCCTGTGGTGAACTGAAGGCCTGCTTTCTATTGAGAGCGTGTGCTAAATCAAGGCTTCTCTATTAAATTGAAGGCCTGCACTTAATCATGGCTCATATTAAGTCTAAAGTCTGTATTAAATCGAAAACTTGTATTAAATCGAAGGCCTGCATTAAATCGCGGCCCTGTTCTTACTCTCTGCCTGGAAGAGTTATTTTGTCCTTGGAAAAACAAACCGAGAAGGGGGTAAGAAGAAGAAAAAAAAAAGAAAAAAGGAAAAAAAAAAAAATCCAAATGACTGATTTGAGTCTGGTAGATTTATGAAGTTCTAGGCCTGCTGTTATTCTGCAGTCAGCGAAAGATAAACACTGCCAAAACTGTGTAGGTTTCAAAAGCTGCCCGCAAGCAGAAATTCTTCAGTTATTGAAACTCATTTATCATTTTAAATACATATGCAGTGCCGTGTTTCTGAACTCATAAACATTTTCAACTAAACTAAACCAAACTACGTCTCTTTCAGCAGTAATTTATATTTAACTTTTTCCATATGCGGCCTGTCGTTTAATGTCATTTCCGGAACAACAAGGAAAGCTAAAGAGGAATATAACATGTTTTGGCCTGCTCTATGAAGGGCTGGCAGTGGGAGAAATCTATCTTGTGCAGCCAATGCTCATTAATCATTGGGACTGCAGACCTGCCAGCTCCTTTCAAGATCTTTCAAGAAGTGTTTTCACCGAAAATAGAGCGGTCCTGCTTTCACAGTCATCAATCTATGTATTATAGTTTGTTTCAGGCAGCTGTGACAGACAAGGGTTTTCTGTTCAAGGGGTACTGACTTCCACAGGCTGTCATATCATATGCTTGATCAACTCTGACAGCTTCATTTGTACCTACAGAATAGATAAAAGGCCACTTCATTGGAACAAATAGAGAAAGCGAGA